>JAHTLZ010000111.1:2589416-2613144 GCA_023846285.1 Phrynocephalus versicolor | reverse complement strand
GTGTGTGTGTGTGTGTGTGTGTGTGTGTGTGTGTGTGTGTGTGTGTGCGCACGCGTGTGTGTGTGTGTGTGTGTTGTTTAGTATGGTGAAATGCTACATGGCTTTAGTCAAAATTTGTGAAAGAAGGCTTTTAGTAAATTTATTATCAGTTTTAGTTAACAGCAGCAGTTTTCTAAGAGAAGAACACATTCAGTACTAACTATGGTACTGGGAGATAATTACTTGTTTTATGTTTATGTTTTTTGGGGGATGATAGAAACGCAGGTTTTTGGAATAACATTTTATCCATTTATGGTTTATTTGCATTTCAGATATTATTTCACAGATCATAATAAAGTTTATTTATTAAACCTGTTAGATGTTAAAGTTCTAGAATAACTCATTATAGTGCTTCTTCCATTGCATATCACTTTTTGGTAACTTTGTTACTTTTTAAAGGAAATTCTGGATTGATAAGGTCAGGCAACATAAATTGTGAAGCACTCTTGTCCAAATGTCTCTAAAAAGGACTTTAAAAAGAAAGGTTTAAAAGTAACAACATGTTGCTTGCTACAGAAATAAAATTATTTCAATCATCCTCAATAAAATGTTTTGAAATGTAACCTCATCACATGCCTTAGGCTCAAAACGTAACTACCTGCAGGAATGGAATTACTCTATTAAGAACGTATTCATTCTAGAGTCTTGCTACATTGTGGTCATATGATCCTAGCTGAAAGCTGGTTAAGTGTGACGGCTTTGCTTGAAAGAATCTGGGGATACTAATGTGTGGGAGATCACCAATACAGATCAATATACAGTGGTACCTCAACTTACGAATTTAATCCATTCCAAATGCATGTTCTTAAGTCAAATTATTCTTAAGTTGTTGCACCTATCTAAATAATTGAAAAAACAAGTTAAAAAATCCAATAAATGAAAAAAATTGTAAGTCGAGCAGACCATATCTAAAATTTGTAAGGTGGCAGTTAAAACACCAACAGTTTTCCACTCTTAAGTCAAATCGCTCTGAAGTCGAGCTGCTCTTAAGTCGGGGTACCACTGTAGTTAGGTGGTTCATTTGTCATGATTTGTCTAGCAATAAGTTAAAACTTAATAAAACATACTGATTTGCAAAGAAGTTTGGATCCATTACACTGCTTGCACTTGCAAAAGTCCGGAACCCTTGGAAAAGGCGCAGCTTTCTAAAACATGCATCTTCTTTGGCAGGATCTAGGCCTTCCCTTCTTCTTGTTGTTGTTGCTTTGCTTGCCTTGGTTCTGCAAGGGCCTGAGGGAACAAGAGCCCTCCCCACGATCCCCCTCTCCAGCCTCTTTGCCAACGCAGTACTCAGAGCCCAGCATCTGCACCTACTTGCGACAGAAACCTTCAAGGAATTTGTGAGTAAAAGGGAATTTTTTTAAAATCATAATTTCTATTAGAGATGGTCACAAACCACAGTCCGTTGCTGCACGCTGCCCTCTTCCGCCACCTCCACCCACCTGCTTGTGCATGCCTCAGGTGAAACACGACACACACACACCCCTCAGAGTGACTGTCTGCTCATGAATGGTAGCACGTAGTTTGCTCCTCCGCCTTCTCAGATGGCGACCCACTGAGGGGAGGAGGTGGGGTGGGGAACCCCACAGCAGAGAGATGAGGTTTTCAGTAATTACACCAAAACAGTTTTGGCTGTTGAAAGAAGATTCTAGTTCCTTAAAGGAGCCACTTCCTCAATAATTTTAAAATGGAGATAAGGCATATGATTTCAAATTGTATCACGTCTTTGGGTCGCTTAGCCATTAACCTGTTGTTGTTTAAAATGTCGCAGTTTTGTGAGAGGCATCTGTGTTAGTCTGTAGAATTCCAGGCAAAAATAAAAACAAAACAAAATAAGAGTAAACTTTCGTAGACACATCCAATTCTTCAGTTCTGTTACTATATGTCTGAAAAAGTGGTTGTGTCCACGAAGGCTCACATTAAAATATAATAGCCTTTAAGGTACCGCATGGTTTTGTCTTTTGATTTATTGTGGCCTAGTGCTCAGCCCTCAACCGCTCATGAACCACACTGACGCATAAGATGCAGGGCATAAGTAAAATGGATATAGGGACAATCTTCTCCCTCTCACAAAATACCAGAACTAGGGGACATACACTCAAATTGAAGGTTGGGAGAGTGAGAACAGACAAAACAAAATACTTATTTACCCAATGTGTTGTTAGTCTGTGGAATTCCTTGTCAAATGATGTGATGATGGCATCTGGCCCGGATGCCTTCAAAAGGGGATTGGACAGATTCCTGGAGGAAAAGTCCATTGCAGGTTACAAGCCATGATGGGGATGTGTAATCTCCAGGCTTAAAAAAACAGGTACTTCAAAGGCCAGATGCAGGGTAGTGGTATCAGGAGACAGATATCTAGTCTCGCGTGCTCCCAGACAGATTTGGTGGGGCCACTGTGAGATACAGGAAGCTGGACTAGATGGGCCTTTGGCCTGATCCAGCATGGCTCTTCTTATGTTCCTATGTATCTTATTTGTTGCCTGTCATTCTCATACCTCCTTACAAGATCAAGGTTGCTGATGGCAGAATGAAACTTCCATTATCTTATGCCCCTTTCTACTATACTGTTATATCTAGGTTACAAGGTCAGTTATACAAAGTCTATTCACAACTTGCTGCATAAAATGGGTTTTTGAAATGAGATGAATATCATTTAATGTAACATTTTTCTTGGCACAGTATTCTGCTCAGTTGTCTCAGCTAGCCACAATCATATGGCATGATCGCCTTTGGCCACCAAATAACTACAAGCAGACTTAAAACATCAGAGTCTAAAGAGCAGGACTCCCAGATGGAAAAGGGTTCCTTCCAGAGAGATACAACCAAAGCACTCAGTAAATTTAGGCAGCTGCCTCAAGTAGGACATGGTCAATGGCACTAAGGGCAGGGAGGCAATGGATTTGATCCACAGGGATAATTTACAGGCAAGGTCTCCCATACAGATTCCCTTGAACTGGAAGGACGCTGCAGAGCAGATCCCTTGTGCACCACCCTTTGTGCAAGAACTCAACAACAGAATGCTGTGTTCCACCACTTGTTTGGAGAGGGGCAGCTTGGATGTTCTTCTCAACTCCAAGAATCCTGTGTCTTTTTAAGGCATTGCTTTGCTCTTGTATTTTTGGGTTAAATGCGGGTGGAGAGTTCTCAGCCTCCCACACCCCTTTGTGTCATTTGCACAGGAACGTACCTACATTCCAGAAGACCAACGACAATCCAACAAGAACTTGCAGTTTTGTTACTCTGAAACCATTCCTGCACCCACAGGGAAGGATGATGCCCAGCAAAAAACAGTAAGTGGACTGCCTCCTTTCCTTGTTTCACAGGACAGGTTTACTGATGTCCAAAACCCATGTCATGTGCTCAGTTTCCGTTTCCACGAAAGCGACTGAAATGATTATTCAGTGTTTGAACAAACATCTCCCAAATGATTTGAGAGATGTCCATTGGGTAGAATGTGTCTACTTATTGGGTTAGTCTATCATCTCCTCTACCTACCACATGAGCTTGGAGAAAATAATGTTCTGTACTGCTGAATATTTACATATGATCCAAAGCTGGCTAGTATCCAGAAGAGGCACCCTTCAAAAAAAAGTGCTCTGTGCTTTTGAGGGAAGATGTTCCCTTGTCCAGCATGTCAATGTATTAAGAGAATACGACCAGTTTTGAAGATCATGATGGAATATAGGTAGAGCTTTTTAGAACTCTTCTTAAAATAATATTTTTATTTATTTTCCTATTTCAGGATCTAGAGCTACTCAGGTTTTCACTGACTCTCATTCAGTCATGGCTCAGTCCTGTACACCACCTCAGCAGGATGTTCAGTAACACTCTGGTCTTTGGGACATCAGACAGAGTGTATGAAAAACTCCAAGACTTGGAAGAAGGCATCCAGGCACTTATGCGGGTAAGCCTCCCTTCATACCATCCATCTGGCAAACCCTAACTGTCCTTTTTTATATCCCCCCCCCGCCCCTGTGGAGAGGAGATCTAGTGGTACTGTTGCACTGCTAATGTGATCTAGTGCTAAACTCAAGGGGGGAAAGAGAATCTTTAGGATGATGAGAGAGAAAGTTTATATGGGTAGTTGTCCTTGCTGTCTCAAAACATCATGCCCCAGTTCACACACACACCATCCTTTTCTGAACTAAAACAAACAATCACACAGGGAAAACACTATTTGAATCTTCTTCTTTGTTTTTTTTTTTTTTTGTTTTTTGCTTTAAATAAATACAAGCCTTCAGCAGGGGGGGAGCACTCCAAATCAAAAGGAAAAAGGGGTGGGCTAATTCACATTAATCTTTGCATCATGTAAACATTGAACAATACAGTACTTTGAATTCACCCATGCCGATTGCAGAACAATTCTGAAAATACCACATATATTCGAGTATAAGCCGTCCTGTGAATAAGTTGAGGGCCTAATTTTACCTACAAAAAACTGGGAAAACTTATTGACTCAAGTATAAGCTGAGGACGTTTTTTAGTTATACTCGAGTATATACAGTATACCAGCGAGCATTAAAGGGGCTGGGGGTAGTAATTGGAAATGTGTGCTGGGAGTGTAGAGGCAATAAGAGAGTTAAGACCGTAGAGTAAACTCCCTGATTACCTCCACAGTCCCTGCACAATTGCCCATACTACCCTCAGCCCCTTTAGAGCTTCATAACTAAGTCCCCTTACCCCAAATGTTTCCATATTCCAGGGGGTACCATAAAATCACTTTCTGAAGGTACTCCTGCTATTTGGAGTCCCAAGGTAAGTAGATTTTGATTGCATATTTTTAAAATAATTTTTGTGTATTTTTTAAAAAGCATGCACTCAAAAATTACTTGCATTGGGGACACCAAAGTAGCAGGAGTACCTTCAGAAAGTGATTTTAGGGAATCCCCTGAATTTTGGAAACATTTGGGGGTAAGGGGCTGAGTTATGAAGCACCAAAGAGGGTGCCCCTAAACCTTCTCATTGGAATCATATGGGAAGTGAAGGCACTGCTATCGCTCGCCCGATCAGGACTTGCCCTTCGCTGCTCTCCACAAGCCATCTAAGCGCTTAATTTTACCCCCCAAAATTGGGAAAACCTATTGATTCGAGTATAAGCCGAGGGCATTTTTTCACCCAAAAATAAGGGCTGAAAAACTAGGTTTATGCATGAGTATATACAGATTTGCCATTGTAGTTGCAGCACAAGACTGAAGGTGATGGAATGACAGAATATTACAAAATCACAGTTGGCAGCACAGCCACAACTTTGCTCTGTGTCACTCAGGGCAAACATGGATTCTGCCCCCACCCGCAAGCAGTTAGTGTGTGGAATACTACAGAGTACAAATATAGTGCTCTGCGGCACATGTCTCCCTGCCTTCCCCCAGTTGCGGCCTTGGTTGACTGGGAGATTTTAAGAACACAAAGAAAGGAAATCATCTCAAAACCCAAATGATATGTAGCAATCTTATATGACATTATATATGCAAACATGTGCTTCAAATATGCTTTTCTGTCAGCAGATACACAGAAATTATATTTTAAAAGTTGAAGCGGTAACATCTACCTGCCTGAAGGCAGGAAAACAAAACAAAGCAAAACCCAACACAAGAACACAAAAGCAGCATGCTTTGGTCGTGTGTGTGTGTGTGCATAGGAAGGGGCTAATGAAACAGCAAGGAGAATAGGCTGTAACTAGCTAGTCCAGAAATAGAGTACTCACAATTTCCCTCATAGGAGGCTTTGTTCATAAAGCTTTTCACGTTTGGCCATTGGTTTGTGGGAACAGAGAACTAGTCGCTGGTAATGTCCCATGTGACTGCCTCAATCTTCCAGCTTCTCCAACGCTCCTGCCACTCCACAATGCCCATGTTTGGGTTGCCATTTAAAGTTCAGGCTGGGCCCAGTTTAGCTGTGCTAGCTTGCTATCAACCTGATCAGCACCCAGAGAGGCAGATTTTAAATGGCTTATGAGACAGAGCATGTTCTATTTCAAAAGTACACAAAGGGGCAAGGCCACAGCCTGAACATATTTATTTATTTATTTTTATTTATCAGTATTTTTACTCCGCCTTTCTCCTTGGAAAAGGACCAAAGGGGGCTTACATATCAGCCGTTTCAACAGCAGCCACATGGCGGTTTATCATCAAGGGGAAGTCGTATCAATAATCACCACAGGAGCAAATATTACAATGTTTTCAATATCCTAAAGTGGAGTTCTTAAGCACATTTTCATTCGGACACCATTGTGGTACGCTTTTCCACTTGCAACAATTGTTTTCACAGGAGCTAGAAGATGGGAACTCGCGAGGCCTTCAACTCCACAGACTCTCCTACGACAAATTTGAATCTAATCTACAGATCCGAGGCTCTTTGCTGAAAAACTACGGTCTTCTCTCCTGCTTCAAGAAGGATCTGCACAAAGTGGAGACCTATTTGAAAGTGATGAAATGCCGCCGTTTTGGGGAAATTAACTGCACCATTTGAAAGCTCTACCTCTTCCGTCTGCTTTTTGTGTGCCATTTCCTAATATTTGCTGAAGCCTCTGAGGTGATCTCCTGCAATTTCTTTATTGTCACTGTTGGAGAGCCAACAGTCAAGCACTCAGTGTACTGCATTTCACAGCTCTGCTATTTTGTGATGTGATGACCCTTTGCACTCATTTGTACTTTTAATAAAAAATTTTTTGCCTCTGAATAATAAATGTTTTAAGCCTGCCCTGTGCACCTGTTGATTTAGTACAGATTAAAAATCCTGCAATTTACTATCATCTTAGCCCAAGACAGATATTTCAAGTGTATCCTCTGAAGGCAAGAATCATAGAATCATAAAATAATGAAGTTGGTAGGGGTCTATAATGCCATAATGTCTAATCCCTTACTCAATGGAGGAATACAAATCAAAGGATATCTGCTAGGTAGTTCCCCAAATTTCTCTTGAATGCCTCCGGTGTTTGAGCACTCACCACCTCTTAAGGTAATTTGTTCCATTGTTCTACTGCTCGAATAGGACATTTTTCTTGATATTCAGCTGGAAGTTGGGTTCTCATAGGCCAGTGGTTCCCAACCTGGGGGTCGGGACCCCTTTTGGGGTTCAAACAGCCATTTCACAGGGGTCGCCATGAGCCAGTGAAGAAAAAGGCACAAATTGCTTAAATTTGGAGGAGGAGGAAGGAAGGGGGGGAAAGAGTGAGTTACAGCTTGATAGGTTGGAGGGGTTGTCAGTCAATGGCACCGGAGGCTGTGATTGGCTGAGGGTGCCTGTAGAGGGAAGTTCTCTATGGCACCTGCAGTAGTGGCCTGCCAAAGGGAGCTTGTGGCCTCATCCAAGCAGGGCAACGGGTCACCACAACATGAGGAACTGTATTAAAGGGTTGTGGCATTAGGAAGGTTGAGAACCACTGTCATAGCCTGAGCCCCTTGTTGCGCATCCTACACTCGGATGGTTGAGGACAGTTCCTGCCCCTGCTCTGTATGACACTTCAAATATTTGAAAAAAATGCTAATATATCACCCCTTAGTCTTCTTTTCTCAAGGCTAAACATGCCCAGTTCTTTCAGTTTTTCCTCATAGGGTTTCCACCCCCTAACCATCTTTGTTACCCTCCTCTGAACTTGTTCCAAATTGTCAGCACCCTTCTTGAAGTATGGACACAGTACTCAAGATGAGGCCTAACCAGTGCAGAATAGAAAGGAACTAGTATGATTTGGAGACTATATACTTCTGCTAATGCAGAATAATATAGCATTTGCTTCACAATATTGGCTCATATTCAGCCTGTTATCTATGAGCATATTCCGGTGTCCTCACTTGTAGCATGACTGAGCCAGATGTCCCCCGTCTTGTAACTGTGTGTTTGGTTACTTATTCCTAGGTGCAATACTTTGCACTCATCCCTGCTGAATTTAACTATATTGTTTTCAGCCCAGTGCCTGTACTTAATCCTATTCCAGATCCTTTTGCATTTGTTTTGGTCTTCCAGGGTATTAGCTATCCCACCTAATCTGATTAGCATTGCCTACACTCCTTGATGCAGGTCATTAATATAAATGCAGAAGAGCACTGGACCCAGAACTGAGCCCTGGGGAGCCCCATTTGTTACCTCCTTCCAGTAAGAGAAAGAGCCACTACTTATCACCCTCCATGATTCTGTAACCAACTGTGCATACACCTGACAGTTGTTGGGGGGTGGGGGAGTTACTCCCATTTCATAATATTCTGAGACAGACAACTGATTATGGTTTAAAAATAAACTTGGGAAAGAGTGTTCTCCCAGCCACTATGGGTGCTATCACACGGGTGTGAGATAATTTTTTTTAATAAAGACGTGTTTTTACTCTAAAGTTGTCACGTGATTAAAGATTCGGTTACAGCGTTCTCGTGGGCGTGGTATTAATAAATGAATCTTAATGTTCCCACGTCCTAAAACCACATTTGTGAGTTTGATCCTGAACAATTTTAATTAATTTATTTTTTTTTGGCTGAGACCCAAGAGCTCATCAGCAGTAGTGTGGGTTTGGGGCTGGCAAAAAAAAGTTTAAAAAAATGAAACAAAAGCCAAATTAGTATTTTTTTATTTTTAAAAAAGAAGTTAGACAAGGTTGCCCCCTCTCCCCAGTTTTATTTTGCTTAATGATTGAAATGTTAGCGGATAAAATAAGAAATGATGAGTCAATTAGCGGACTAGGTATTGATAATAAAGTAAAGATTAGTTTATTTGCAGATGATTCCTTATTGACAATTAAAAACCCACTAGAGAGTATGGAGAGACTAAAATATCATCTGGAGAAATTTGGGTCAATATCTGGATTGAGGGTTAACTGGCAGAAATCTCAGGTGATGCTGTTTAATCATAACAAGGAAGAACAAGAAGTGTTTACCCACAACTACGGATGTAAGATAAGTAATTCAATTAAGTATTTAGGTATAGAATTAGCAAAGGATACACAGAAACTAAAGGAATTTAATTATAGTAAACTGAAGAAAGAAATTAAGAATAAAATGTTAGAATATTCAAGTTTAAAACTTTCTTGGTTTGGGAAGATTGCATTGATGAAAATGAAAATTCTACCAAAGTTAAATTTTCTTTTTATGATGCTTCCAATACAGCTAAGTAAGGATGACCTTAAATTTTGGCAAGATTTAATTAACAACTATTGTAACAGTGGTAAAAAAGCTAGAATAAACAAAAAATATTGGTATATGGCCCAGAATAAAGGTGGTATAGGTCTACCGAATGTTAAAAACTATTATTTAGCAAATCAAATAAGGTTTATTGGGGATATTGTGTTTAGACCAGAAAGATTAATATGGTGGGAAATGGAATCATCGGAAATAAAGGAGGATATTGAAAAATACCTATTTGGCACTACTAAGAAATCAAAGTTAAATGAGATTAACAACCCCTTTCTTCGATCTATGTTAAATGCATGGTATTTGCATAAGAAAAAATTATGTCCCTTAGACTCACCATTGAGATCTGTAACTGAAATGGAGAATTTCCCTTCAAATTTGAAAGTTTTTAAAAAAGTATTTAGGGATAAACAAGTGATTAGATTGAAAGACTGGATAGACAAGATGAGAGGGAAAGAACAAATGAATGAAGTTCTCCAAGTTAGGGATATATCATGGTTCAATTTTATACAATTAAAGAAATGGACTGATACGTGGTTAAAGAAAAATAATAAATGTAGAGAGTATACAAAATATGAACAGCATTTACTGTTGTATGAGGATACTCAGAGTGAAATGATAGTAAAGGGTATTGTTAGCAAACTATATAAAATTATTTCGGATTTAGATGATAATAGGGGAGGACTCGGATCGAAATTAATGTGGGAACAAGATATTAAAAAAGAAATAAGAGAAGAAGACTGGGCTAAAATGTGGAGAATGAGAATACTCAGATCTTTGTCTGTTAGAATAAAGGAAAATTTCTTTAAAATAAGTTTAAGATGGTATATGACACCAGTGAAATTGAATAAAATGAATGTAAATTTTTCTAAGCTTTGTTGGAAATGTGATAATGAGATTGGTACCTTTTATCATTTGTGGTGGGAATGTAAAAAGATACAGAAATTTTGGAAATGTATCTTTAAAGAATTAAGTGATATATTAGAAATGACTATAGAGCCTAAATCTGAAATTGCGTTGTTATCAATATTTGTGGACCATAACTATGATGTTAAAACTAAAGAGTTGATTACAAATTTGTTGACAGCAGCTAGATTAATAATTGCTAGAAATTGGAAATCTAAATATGAACTATGTTTAGAAGAATGGTATAAGGAAGTATGGAATATAGCTTTAAATGATAAATTGACTTGCTCTCTCAAGGTTAAAAAAGGAGAGTTAAAAAGAGATATTTTCTATGATATATGGGGTAGATTCATTGAATACGTACTTGTACGGAATAAGGGTAAGGTTTCCACGCAACAATCGATTCTGTTCTGGAGGGGAGGATGATGAATGTAAATATGAAGAGCGATCCTGTTGGTGAAGGGGTGCACTGTTGTCGATGTTTGTTCTTTTATGTAATTTGTATATGTTTTTTTTAAACTAATAAAAAAAATTAAAAAAAAAAAGAAGTTAGCATCAGTTAATAGGGCAAAAGAGGGGGAAAACCCAGATATTAACACCCCTACATACCTATGCGAGGTTGGAAAACACAGATTTATAACTGGGTTAAAAAATACCCAACATCACCCCTAGGTCATAGAAAGTTCGGTTCAACAAACTGAAGGGGGCGTTACTGGGTTTTCATTTTTAAAAAACTCGATGGTCGTGGGGACACATATTTTTGAGCTGGTTTACTTGTAAGTAAAAAACGGATCAAATGGCTCATGAGATAGCACCCCTAGAAAGAATCTCCATGTCCAGAGGCAGTAAGTAGAAACTTTGGGGGCCAACAAGATTGGAGAACTGCTGCCTGTGACCTCCTGCTCAGTTTGTGTGCTTGCATGAATGCTAGAATTGATAGACTCTTAGTCAAATCTAGCATGACTCTTTTTATATTGTTATAAAAATAGCTGACAATTTTTTAAAAATTATATCATAATTTTATAATATCTAAAATATTCCAAGTGTGGTGTAGTGGATATGGACTAGGACTCAGGAGGCCTGGGGTTGAATCCCTGCTCAGCCAGGAAAACTGACTGGAAATGGTAAAACCACTTCTTTCATATCTCACTTACCTTAAAAATCCTGTTAGGGTCACAATAATTCGGTTCTGACCTGACTGCAAAAAAAACACAAACGAAATGAGAATTTAGAGGAATTAACAACAGAATGAAAGAGTGTTGTTAATATAAATGATGATAATTATATTAAGTAGAGATGGGCACAAAATATTTTTTCGTTTTGTTTCCTAATGAAATAAAAAACAAAGTGCCTTTAAAAAAACAAAACGAAATGAAATGGAATGTTTTGTTTTGTTTCATTCTGTTTTTTGTTTTTAAATTTTTTTATCTCGGCACTTATCAAAATAAATAATAAAAATAAGTGCCAATCAGCTGGTGCACAGGGTTGTGTGCCAGCTGATCGGCACTTGTAAAAAAAAAGTGCTGATTGACCAGCAGGGGCCCGTGCACCAGCTGATCGGCGCTTATAAAAAAAGGAAAAACTGCTGATCTAGTTGTCAAAAAATAAAAATAAATAAAAAATGAAAAACAAAACTAAACTAAAAAAAATCATTTCAAATGAAATGAACGGGGGGAAATGAAACAAAGAACAAAACAAAATACCATTTTCACATTTCGTTCCCATCTCTAATATTAAGGTGTTAGGCCAAGTCAAAATATTTTGCAAGGTTTACAGTTCTCCGGAAGATGTTAAACTAAACAAAAAGTGGAGAGATGCAGATGCAGATGCATCTCTATGGTATTTCAGGCCATAGAATCTGCATCTGATTACAGAGGAGGTAAAGTGGAAGGAAATGGCAGAAGTGGTAAGTTGTACAGTATCTGGAATTCTCCAAAGGGTTACTAGGCAGAGCTACCTTCTCTGATACCAATGGACAAAGCAGCAGAAGCAGCAGCAGCTGCAGCCAAGTCCTTCTGTAGCAGGGCTGGGAGCCGGCTGGGCTGACTCTGCCTTTTCCCATATGATCTCCTTTCAGGCTGACCTTCCAGTTCTCACATCTGGATGCTCAAGATCAACTTTGACTGCGTATTTCCAAATGTACAGGTTAATATAGCTAGAGTGCAATCCTTGATCCCAGTGGTGTATTTAGGGGCAGTGGGGAGGGGCATCTGCCCTCAGGCGCAGCATCAATTAGGGCACCAGTGTCCCACTCAGCCTCCACAGGGTTTGCATCCTCAGGCATCCTGGGATGCTGAGCCTGAGCAAGGGAGCTCTCTCTCTCTCTCTCTCTCTCTCTCTCTCTCTGTGTGTGTGTGTGTGTGTGTGTGTGAGAGAGAGAGAGAGAGAGAAATATATAGAGAGAGGGGGGGTAGGGGGCATGAAAACTGATTTTGTCCCGGGGAGCAAAAAGCCCTAGCTACGCCCCTGCCGGATCCTTCCAGAACTGCACCCTGTAACAGTAAATGAAGATGAACCCAGCACAAGGAGAGACCTTTTCATTCTCAGGAGATCCACAGCCTTCCTGCTGTGTTGCCACAGGCACCCGGACCTCAGCCTCCCACTCCAGTCTCAGTATTTCCAATAATGAACTCAGCGATTTTTGCATCATTTCGGTTTCCTTCTTCACATGCCTCTTGAAGGCATGATTTACTGTACAGTATTTTTGTTCCAGGTTGTTTCAGATGCTATGGCACTTCTGGTGTCTTTCTGTGATCACAACCTCTGAGTTAACACCTTTCAGTTTGCAATCAACTGGCACAAGAAATAACAAAAAAAACTAGTTGTTTTTGGTGGAAAGTTACTCTTTTCGCATGCAGTATTTTCAAAAAAGATTTCTAGATGTCCGGGTCTCTTTAGGCGAGATCATCATCGCGGTAAAACCCTCAACTTCTCCGCTTCTAGGCAAACATCAAAACAAAACAGAAGACAAATAATGCGCCCCCTTAAAGATTATATTTTAATACAGTGGTACCTTGTATAAAGGAATTAATTCGTTCCAAATGAAACTATGTTAAGCAAATTTTCCATTATACAAATTTCCCATAGGAATGCATTGAAAACAGAGTGATCCCATTTTTATGTTGTACAGATTTACCCCATAGGCGATTATGGTAAGCAAATCTCCCCTATCTCCGGAATTTTTTATGTTGTACAAATTTTATGTTATACAAACCGTTTGTTATACAAGGGTCCACTGTATAAGCTTTCGTGGACACGTCCGAAGTGTGCACGAAAGCTGGCATTAAAATATAATAGACTTTTAAGTTGCCGCACTTTTTTGTTCTCTTATTTTGATTTTTGCCTGCTGGAATCCTTGCACAGATTAAACCCGGCTACCTCTCACAAAAATCTACCACTTCGCCACTGGTATCTACAGCCGGCGCCTCGTCGGGTCTGGGCAGGCGGGGAGAACGCTGAAACCCCGTCGCTCTATTACTACACCCTTTCCCCCCATGTTTGCGACTCTGTAAGCCGTCGCCGTGACGTAGGCGGGCGGGCTTACTCTCCGGAGCGCTGCAGCTGATATTCAGTTCATTTCCGGGTTTTCCCTGGGCCGGGCTTCGTCGGGGTCGCGCGGCTGAGCAGCAGGTGAGGGACGCCGCTTCTTGCCCCTCCGCGAGGGAGAGACCCCCCCCAACTCGTTCTCTTCCCAAGGTCCGCCCCTTCGAGGGGTGAAGTGAGGCCATGGGGGGGGGGAGAGGAGGGGCAATCTTAAGGAAAGAGTTAAACCTAGGGGGTTTCTCTTTCCTTTTTTTGGAAGGCTGTTTAAATGCCAGGAGAGGGGAGGCGTGAGAGATGTAAAAGGAAGGCGGTGAATTGGCCAGCGTGCCAAGGTTTTCTTGCCAGCTTTTTTCCTGCCAGAGCTGGACGGGGATCCTAATGGATCATCAAGTCTAGCTGTTGCCCAAGAAGCCCCAGTGGGGGGATCGAACACGCAGCTTCTGGCACTGCCGCCCAAGACTTCAGCCGCTGAGCTCTCCTTCAGCCACTGAGTGAATCTGAGAGGCAGAATTGCACTTGGGGCCCTGCAGGGGAGAGCAAGCTGAATGGGCCAGGGCAGATTGCTTGTGGATGCAATGGTGGTTCAGCACCTTTGTTTCTCCTCGTGGGAGGCGATAGTAGCTGTGCTCCGGTTCACCGCCCACCCCATCCCACTTGCCTTGGAAGTAGTGTTGGTAACACCTAGGAAAGGAGGTGGCCCAGTCAGCTGTGCAAGGGATGCTTGTGGGTATGGGTGTGTGTGCACGTGTGCGTTTGTACGCAGAGAATTGTTGCACTCTGGGTGTGCTTAGATTATACAGGACAGCCTTGTGAATGTCCATGTCCAGTGTATTTTCAGTGTGTTGACCTGGTGAAGAAAATTTTAAGTCAGTGTGAATTCTGCCTGGTTGGTTGACACATAGGGAGAAGAAAAATCTGTGAGAAATACAGTAATCATTATCTCCAGGAAAGGTATGGACTTTAGGTAAAGTCCATACCAACCTCCACCTAGAAGAGATAAGAGGGGGAAGACATCTTAAAATAATGTTTCTCACAGTGCTGTGGGTTTCCAGGGTTAGGGTTAAAAATGCATTGGGAAATTTGAAACTTCAGCAGAAGAAGCAGAGATATCTTTCTATAGACAGTTATTTGATTTAGTGTTCATGTGTCCCGATAGCCCAGAAGTATTTGATCTTGAATAATTGATATAGTGGTAATAATGTGAGCGTAGAATACTGGGGAGTCCTGGGTTCAAATCCTGACCAGTCATTATCTCTTACCCTTACCATCCTCACAAGAATTCTTAACATGCCCCAATTTTTCTTTCTGGTTAAACCTAAGTCTAAACAGAATCTTATTTGGAGAGTCGGTGCAGTATAATGATTAGAAGGTAGCAGGGGGTTTTGTCTGGACAAAAAATCCCAAATGGAGATTTCTTCTCTGAGTTAAATTTTTGTTAAGAATGTAACAATGACTGCTGGTTAAAACCGCTTTGACACTGCAGAGCCTGTTGAATGTTGTGTCAGAATCTATTCATTGGTATCAGTGAACTACAGTACCTGAAGCTACCTGTTGATTTATTTGTTTCTTTGCTTACAAATAGAAAACCAACTTCTAGTTCAAAACAAGGGGCACAGGAATTTTGCAGTTGTTTTAATCAGGAATCATAATGTCTGGAGCTTGATTCTGCTTAACTCAAAATATATGCTCCCTCGTCTGCCATACTTAAAAGGGTGGGGGGGAAATTATTTTAAAAATAGTTATTTTTAAATTGCCTCCTTAGCATCAAATTTTGGCAAGGACTGTGGGAGTTACGAAAATAGAGGGGCACCTAAGAACATAAGAAGAGCCATGCTGGATCAAGCCAAAGGCCCATCTAGTCCAGCGTCCTATATCTCACAGTGCCCCCACCAGATGCATCTGGGAGCGCACGAGACTAGATATCTGTCTCCTGATACCACTCCCCTGCATCTGCTGCACACTGTTTGTGTGCTGTGTATCCTGGCCTCATTTCAGCCTGGTTTCAGGCCTGAGTGCAGCACCAGCATTACCATGGTTGACCTGGTAGCTGATCTCTACCAAGAACGAGATGGGCTGTGTGCTGCCTTTGTGATTCTCCAAGCTGTGTCATCCCCACTGACCATAGTGTCCTCCGGGAATGGTCTTGGGAGGTAGGGGCACAGTCCTTCCAGCAGAACTAGTTCAGATAAGTAGAACTGGGGAACCTCTATTCTGCTCTGTGGCATTTAAGCTAAACTACAGGGTTTTATCTGTTAAGATCTGGTGTGAGCTGCTGTTGGTATCCAGATAACAGCTCGGTTTCTTCATCTGAATTACGGAGGCAGTGGTTAAACCAGATCAGTGTCTCAAGCCACTAATGTGTTTAAAAACAATGATGGGCTATATTTGGATCAATAAGAAGAGGCTAAGGACTCTTCCAGCTTAAACTTTTGTCTACGATCGGAATGCTTTAAGTGTTATCTCAGTATTTCCAATAAGGAACTCAGTGATTTTTGCATCATTTTGGTTTCCTTCTTCACATGCCTCTTGAAGGCATGATTTATTTTTGTTTCCTGTTTAATGGCTGTTTAGTTTCTCCAATGTAGAGCCCTTTGCAGTGAGCTTCTCCCAGAAGGTCTATGTTTGCAGACCTCTAAACTGGAGAAATTAAACAGCCATTAAACAGGAGGGATGGCCCAACATAGGAGGACCAGAATCAGCAGTACACCTCCACTTGAAGGACAAAGGGCACTCATTCAAAGATGAAGATGTACACATGTTAGACAGAGAAGATAGGTGGTTTGGGAGAGGGGTCAGGGAAGCAATTCATGTGAGTATTGAAAACCCCTCTCAATGTGTGTGTGTGTGTGTCAGGCACAGTCTATCTGCCACTTATCAGGCAATGAGTTCAACAATCCCCAAACAAATCAAAAACACTTCATAACTCCACCACCAAGGCCATAGCTAACAACCCATACTTTATGGGTTTCAGCACCTTAGGCTATTGTCCACCTAATGACCTTTTGAAACTATCATCTACCTAATGAGCCTATTCAGACCATTGTTCATCTTATGAACTTATATCAGACCAGGCTGCCAAGAGGTCAAAGTGAACTGTTAAATGCAGTATTCACAACTAGCTTTCTTCAGACTGACGAAGCTGTTTGGATGAGCAGTGAAATGTTTCAATCTCTCCACCCATGATCGAAAAACTGGTAAATCAATCTGGTTTTCAACATTCTAATAAGGTAAAATACTTGGGTATTACTGTATCTAACCGATGTAACTCTTTACTCAAAGACAATTATGTTAATGTTATTAAAACAATCAAAGCTGATCTCGAAACCTGGTCAAGACTTCAGCTATCCTTAATGGGCAGAATTGCTGCAGTCAAAATGAATGTCTTACCTAAAATGCTTTTCCTATTTCAATATCTGCCTATATTACCAAACTTTAAGATCATTTCAGATTTGGAAAAAAGTATACGTATATTTATATGGCAAAAGAAAAAAGCAAGGATTAAAAATATTTATTTGCAGGATAGAACCAAATTTGGAGGCTTTGCCCTTCCCAATTTGGCACTATACTACAAGGCTGCCGCCATGACTTGGATTAAAGACTGGATCTTGATGACAAATAAAAGAATATTACAGCTCGAGAGTTATGGCCTTGATAAGGGCTGGCATCACTATATGTGGTATAAGGGAAATTTACCTACCCTCTTTAAAAAGCACTGGATAAGGAATGCTTTAATCAAAATATGGTCATTGATTCAAAAACAATTTTATCTCAAAGCACCTATGTGGTTATCCCCACTGGGAGCAATCTATAGCTCCCAGGCAAGTGAAATCTCAAAAGTTATAACTTACAGACACCTTCTGAATGCTGACCTCTCATTGAAACCATTAGGGAAATTAGTATCAGAAGGTTACAATCTGGATTGGTGGAAATATCAACAAATACAGGCAGCAGAGCAGCTTTTAAACTGATAACTGGGGGAAAGCCGACAGGAGCTGAGTGGCATCCGGTTCGGAACACCTCATCCTCATGGAATGAGGTTGGAGAGGGTAGAGAATCACATAGAGAAGACATAGCAGGTATAGGTATTAGCACCGGGAGAATAACGGAATGTGACAGTTCATCTACTGAAAATAAAAGCTGTGGGGCGAATAGAACAAGGCAGCAGCTGTTGTTGCGGGACCCACTGTACAGGTGCTTCTACGCCAATGCTCAAAGCCTCCGAGCAAAGATGGGAGAACTTGAACATTTGGCAGCTAGGGATAACATTGATATAATAGCCATAACAGAAACCTGGTGGAATGCGGAGAACCAGTGGGATACAGCAATCCCAGGCTATAAACTCTATAGAAGAGATAGAGAGGGGCGGGTTGGAGGAGGAGTGGCCATCTATGTCAAAGAAGGGGTGAAATCCAGCAGAATGGAGATTGACAGAGGGTCTGACTCCACCATAGAATCACTGTGGGTTAAACTACCAGGTCCAAGGAGTGATGTGATCATTGGAGTATTCTATCGTCCACCAGATCAAAACCTTGAGGGGGACCTTGAAATGAGGAAAGAAATCATGGAGGTGGCTAAGAGGGATAGGATAGTAATCATGGGGGACTTCAATTATCCCCACATTGACTGGGCCAATGCGAGCTCCGGGCAAGAAAGAGAAACTGGGTTTCTCGACTTGCTGAATGACTGTGCCTTAGAGCAACTTGTCACGGAGCCCACCCGAGAACAGGCAACTCTGGATCTAATATTGTGTGATACTCAGGACCTGGTCAGGGGTGTGAATGTCACTGAGCCTCTGGGGAACAGTGACCATGCTGCAATTACCTTTGCCATGCATGTTGGAGGAAGAGTGTCAACCAAATCAGACATAAAAACCCTTGATTTTCGAAGGGCAAACTTCCCTCAGATGAGGAAACTAGTTAGAGAGAAACTGAAGGGGAAGGTTAGAAGAATCCAATCTCTTCAGAGTGCATGGAGCCTGTTTAAAACAACAATAATAGAGGCCCAGCACAAGTGCATACCACAAAGAAAGAAGAGCTCATTTAAGTCCAAGAGGACACCGGCATGGTTAACAAGTGGAGTTAGAGAGGCTCTAAAGCACAAGGAGAGGTCCTTCAGTAAATGGAAATCCTCCCCAAATGAGGAAAATAAAAAGGAACACAAACTCTGGCAAAAGAAATGTAAGAAGATGATAAGGGAGGCAAAGAAAGACTTTGAGGAACGAATGGCTAGCAATATAAAGGGTAATAATAAAAGCTTCTTTAAATATGTTAGAAGTAGAAAACCTGCCAGAGAACCAGTTGGCCCTCTGGATGGTGAGGGAGGAAAAGGGGAGGTTAAGGAAGACTTGGACATTGCAGAGAAATTGAATGAGTTCTTTGCGTCTGTCTTCACGACAGAGGACCTTGAGCGGATTCCACTGCCTCAGCCGCCCCTCTTGACTAAAGAATTAAATCAAATACAGGTTAAAAGAGAGGAGGTTTTAGGACTAATTGATAAATTGAGGATTGACAAGTCACCGGGCCCAGATGGCATCCACCCAAGGGTTATTAGGGAACTGAGAAATGAAATTGCAGATCTCTTAACGGTTATATGCAACTTGTCTCTTAAAACGGCCACAGTGCCGGAGGACTGGAGGATAGCAGATGTCACACCAATTTTTAAAAAAGGAAGGAGCGGGGACCCGGGAAACTACAGGCCAGTTAGCCTTACATCTGTCCCAGGGAAGATGGTGGAAAGCCTCATCCAAGAGAAAATCTTAAAACACATAAAAGAACAAACCTTGCTGAGAGAAAATCAGCATGGCTTCTGTAAGGGTAAATCTTGTCTGACAAACCTCTTAGAATTTTTTGAAAAGGTCAACAGGCACGTGGATTTGGGTGAACCGGTTGATATAGTCTATCTGGATTTTCAAAAGGCTTTTGACACAGTCCCTCACCAAAGGCTGCTGAGAAAATTGCACAGTCAGGGCATAAGAGGGCAGGTCCTCTTATGGATTGAGAACTGGTTGAGATCCCGGAAACAAAGAGTAGGTGTCAATGGGAAATTTTCACAATGGAGAGAAGTGAAAAGCGGTGTGCCCCAGGGCTCTGTCCTGGGACCGGTGCTTTTCAATCTGTTCATAAATGACCTGGAGACAGGGATAAACAGTGAGGTGGCCAAGTTTGCAGATGACACAAAACTTTTCCGTGTGGTAAAAACCAGAGAAGATTGTGAAGAGCTCCAGAAGGATCTCTCTAAACTGGGGGAGTGGGCTGAGAAATGGCAAATGCGTTTTAATGTAACCAAATGTAAAGTAATGCATATTGGGGCAAAAAATCCAAACTTCATCTATCAACTCATGGGCTCTGAGTTATCCGTGACGGATCAGGAAAGAGATCTTGGTGTGTTAGTGGACAGCTCCATGAAGGTGTCTCCCCAATGTGCGGCAGCGGTGAAGAAGGCCAATTCCATGCTAGGGATTATCAAAAAGGGGATTGAAAATAAAACAGCCAACATTATAATGCCATTATACAAAACAATAGTAAGGCCCCACCTGGAGTATTGTGTACAATTCTGGTCACCACACCTCAAGAAAGACATAGTGGAACTGGAAAAGGTGCAGAAGAGGGCGACTAAAATGATTAGTGGGCTGGGGCACCTCCCTTATGAAGAAAGGCTAAAACATTTGGGCCTCTTTAGTCTGGAAAAAAGGCGCCTGAGGGGGGATATGATTGAGACATACAAAATAATGCAGGGTATGAGTAAAGTGGATAGAGGGAAGCTCTTCTCCCTCTCCCAAAATACCAGAACTAGGGGACATACACTCAAATTGAGGGCTGGGAGAGTAAAAACTGACAAAAGAAAATATTTTTCACCCAGCGCGTTGTAAGTCTATGGAATTCCCTGCCACACAATGTGGTGATGGCATCTGACCTGGATGCCTTCAAAAGGGGACTGGACAGATTCCTGGAGGAAAAGTCCATCACAGGTTACAGACCATGATGGAGATGTGTAATCTCTAGGCTTTAAACCAGGATACTTCAAGGGCCAGATGCAGGGGAGTGGTATCAGGAGACAGATATCTAGTCTCCTGAGCTCCCAGATGCATCTGGTGGGGCCGCTGTGAGATACAGGAAGCTGGACTAGATGGGCCTTTGGCCTGATCCAGCATGGCTCTTCTTATGTTCTTATGTTCTTATGTTCTTATGTACATTCACACTTCAAAGAGCTTTCCAAAGAGGGTGGCTTTATGACTACTGATACCCCATTTGATAAAATACTTTCCTCTGGTGACTCAAAGCTTCTTAGCAAATTTTATAATATGCTGTTAAATGAAAAAATGATTGATACATTGGTTAAAGACTCTATGATTAGATGGGCTGAAAACTTTGGTTATACTATTCACTTAAATAAATGGGACTCTCTGTGGAATACAGTTAAAATCTTCAAATCTATTTCGTTTAAGGAAAATTGTTACAAAATGTTTTATAGATGGCATTTTGCACCTCACCGTTTATCCAAGATGTATAACTGTTCACCTAAATGTTGGAAATGTAACTATGACTGTGGAACTTTTTATCATATGTGGTGGACTTGTAAAGAAGCAAAGGCGTATTGGAATATGGTAAAACTTTTCTTAGAAAGATTTTTGAAAATTAAGATAGAGTCTAGACCAGAACTATTCTTGTTAAATATAGTAGATGTAAATATTTCCTATGACCAGAGATATGTACTTCACCATGTAATTGTTGCTGCAAGAATACTGTATGCGAAATTTTGGAAACAACCAAACACGCCAACAGAGAAGGATTTCCACGGAAAGATAAGAGAATGTATCGAAATTGATAAACTCTCCGGTTATCTAAAGGGAGACTACGACGAGATCTCTCAGGAAAGATGGCAAGAAGTAACAAATTTATTAGTATTGTGATAATATTTGGCAATTTTAGTAATATGTTAAATTACTATCTCTATTTTGCTTGATATACTCAATGAAATTTTTAAAAAATTGTACCCCTTCTTCTTCCCCCCCCACCCATACTCTTTTTCCCTGTTCCCCCCTTAAAAATTCAATAAAAATCTATAATATAAAAAAAAATAAAAAAAATGTTTCAATCTCTCAAGAAAAAAAGTCCAGTTGCCACGACTCAACTTCCAAATATTGATAAAGCAGGGATCCATAAGAACCCTTACTTAATAGTACAGCAATCTGCATGAACCTGGCAGTAGAAAAGAAAAAAAGCCAGAGAAGATGCTAAGAACAAAACCTAGATTCTTCCTCTGGGTTAGGGAGAGAGAATTATCAGCTACCAGGCTTGCATGTCACGCTGAATAAACCATGGACTGAACTCTGTTGCTTTAAAAATGAGAGCAAAGCTAGGTACGGCATTTTATTGAGGATTAGAAGATTAGAAAGTGGTCTGCTTCTATTGTGTATCACCCCATAGTGCTTAAAGCACTCTCTGGGTGGTTTACAAGTTATTTATGCAGGCTACACATAGTTATAGCTGCAGTACAGCTGTTTTAACCACTGTGCCACAAGGCTCAGTTAAATAAAATAAAAGTCAGTTAAATAAAACAATCTGATTGCAATGTAACAAAATTCATTCTGCTCACATATGTATTCATTTGCAGATTATTGGTATCTTTCTTGAGGTGACTGCTTTGGTCATCTGCTGTTGAATTTGTTCAACTTGTATATCTTTTGCCCTAAATTTATTGCAGCTTTAGCATTCATTTCCCAGTGTTTTGTGTGGTATTATAAATTGAGTTTAGTTCTTTAAGTCCATGGGGGCTTTTGAGATAACACTGCTGTATCAATGATTTATGTTCAGACTTAAGAGCATTTTCCACTTGTTAGAGTCTTCGTGCTTTCCCTGATCATGCGAAGAAACCTCAATAGAAGCCAGGGATCCACAGTTTCTGACATCAGCAGCTTTTACAGTCTCAGGAATTAGGAAATCTACCTCTAAGATTTTCTTTTTATAGTTGCCATGAAAAACATCCTTTACCTCCTTGCAGTGCAGCACTGTTGTTATAGTTCTTTTGAAGAGCTAACAAACTATCAAACTTATCCAATAATTTGGGACATTTGGACAATATATTTTCATGGACGGATGTGGGTATAAAATTGTGGGGCTTTTTAAAAGAGTCAGATAAAAAGAACTATTTGACTACCTTATTGCAATTATTTGACTACCACATAGGTTTCCCGCCCCCCCAATCCATCACTGCAAATTCAAACTGGATGTGAGATAATTTACATAACTGTATCTCACATTACTGTGTTGTTGTTTTTTAAATAGCAATTGTGGGACCTCTGTCAGGACTGGGAAAATAGAATCACTTTTAATTCTAACACAGTGCACTGTAAATGTGATGAAAATTGTCCATCCTCATCGCTATCGGGAAGGAAGGAAGTTGTCAATGTTCTCGGTTTTAAAGTTTAGTTGTGTAATGGGTACTCTTTCTTCAGGAGAGAAAGTTGCGGGTTGCCCTGCTATTTTCCTGAAATATAATATTTATAATATACACACAATACCACTCTGCTTTATATTCATTCCTTAGTATTAGTGGCAGCATTTATGTCAACAACCCTTGTTGTTACGTGTTCCTACTTCTAGCTGTTGTGGTGAGAAAACCTAGAAAATCCAGTCTGTGAAGGGAATTTTGACTTGTGTGACAGAATGCAAGGAGTATTGCTCCATGCTACCACCCCACAAGCTCCCCTTTTACCTGGTTCCATGACCCGTTGTCATTAATAACCCCTGCACTCAGTTCTGTCTACAGAAAGCTGTTTTCCCTGATGGGTAGAACTTAGTGTTTATGGCAGATGGTATGAATGTAGGTTGGCTTTGCCTTTTGGCTCTTCTTAGGACACGATTCTTTTTACTGCTTATCTTTTTTTTTTTCCCCCCCCCCCCCGTTTTATCAATCTCCTGCTATTTTTATCTTCATTGTATCTTAACTTTAGTTTATTGTTGTTGATTTATGTACATTTTGTTTTATTATTTTTAAATGTATTCCTTTGTTAGCTTGTCATGTTATTCCATGTCTGCCCAGAGTAGCCGTAGGGCTAGATGGGTGGTATAAAAGTCAAGATAGATAGATAGATAGATAGATAGATAGATAGATAGATAGATAGA
>JAHTLZ010000111.1:2545141-2580509 GCA_023846285.1 Phrynocephalus versicolor | reverse complement strand
AATCACCAGGTGATTCCTTTTGATCCCACTGAAGATTCAGTGGGTGGAAGGTGCTACAGTCTTTAGCCGGTCTTTGCTGCTAACACACAAGTGGTGTCCTGCTTTTTTGTCATCTAAGGAGCTGGCTTGAAACTTGCCCTGGGACACATTCACATGGCATATTGGGCCACTCTCCTGGAAAAACAATGACATTATAAATAGTTGTCACCATTACATCTCTTCAGCTCTCAGCTTCCTCCTGCACTAGCATATCTCATTCTTTTACTTTTTCTCCTAATCTCATCTTCTTGTCCAGTATTCCCAAGATCAAGCCAACTTTCTTATCTATAAAGAATAAATAGATAAAAGGCAGAATCGCTTGGGGATAAAATGGAAGGAACAGAAAATATTTAACGGCAAACCTCAAGTCAAATGCTTATTATTTTCAATAATATTAATTAATTAATTGTTTATACTCCTGCCCCTCCCTTTAAGACTTAGCACATTCTCTGGGCAGTTAGGCAAGGAAAAGCCATTTTTTCCAGGCCTTCGCCTCATATCATCTTCTAAATGTATTCTCACTTTTTTTCCATATCCCTTCTTCCCTCTTTTTCTTTAGTAGAGAAAATATCTAAAAGAAGGCAAAAATGGGAGTTAGCTGCAGAGGGTTTTCTAAATGCTGGCCTGAGAAGCTCTCAGTCAGAAAACATTATTTGATTAGGAAATCAACACGTGTCTGTTCAGGTGTTACCTTTCTGCACCACCATCAGTGCTAGCGAGTTGTGTAGATGGTCTGTTTCTGTTGTTCTGATAATAGGATGCACATCTTTGCCGACACTGGAGACTCAATATACAAGGCCCCCATCTTTCTTTGACCACCTGCTTTGGAAATGGACAAAGTAAAGCACTTAGGGCCACATAAGGCTTCCCTAACTAGTTTTTGGAGCCTTGTCACCTTCCCTTGTCTCCTTCTATCATGATTGTCATTGTCATATTTGAACTGGAGAGCTCGAAAGGACCCTATGGAGCATTGAGTCCAGTGGAGATGGGCACAAATCAAAAAAATGGCATTTTGTTTGTCGTTTGGAGGGTCCGTTTCGGTTCGTTTCCGTTTTTCGTGAATTTTTGCAAAAAAATCGTTTTCATTTTTCGTTCGTTACGTTACCATTTCGTTACCATTTATTTCATTTTTTGTGATTTTTTTTTTAGGATTTTAAGCAATTCACTCATTGCAGTAACGGAAACGAAACACACGACAAAATTTCCGGTGTTTTTGTTCGTTTTGTTTCATTTTAGAGACAAAATTTGTTTGTCGTTTCGTTACGTAATGAAACGAGAAAACGAAAATGAAAAATTGTTCGTTTCGTGCCCATCTCTAGAGTCCAGTCCATGTTAAGGAGGCACAGTGGGGTATCGAACTCCCTACCCCAGTGGTGTCCAAACTTCGGCCCTCCAGATGTCTTGGATCACAACTACCACAGCCCTTTGGCATTGGCAACACAGGCTTGGAATTCTGGGAGCTGTGCTCCAAAACAGCTGGAGGGCCAAAGTTTGGACACCCCTGCCCTACCCAGATGTCTACACCACTGAGCTGTCCAACAGCTATGACACAAAAAAGAAAGGAAACGAATAAGCATCGGAAGGTCTTGAAAGCCTCCAGAAGTGGCAATTTCGTTTCTAAATAGGTCACAGGGTCACTTTGCTGCATTCAGCATTTTTTCTCAAATCTGGAAGTTGCCCTCTAGCCATTTCAAGTTTCTCCTTCCCCCTTCCTCCTCTTCCTCCTCTTCCTCCTCCTCCTCCTCCTCCTCTTCTTCTGTAGCTTTTGGCATTGTTGGCAGCCCGGGCAACCCTCAGAGAGTCCATGGGGCAGCAAATTGGATCCAAAGTTGCCGAGCCCTCTTGTACACAGAAACGTGGGTCAAGTACGATGTTTGAAGATTTGCCTTCCTAATAAGGGCAGATGGCAAAGTTTCAGTAGATAAAGAATTGCTGTTGGACACTATCAATCTCAGGATCATAATGCCACAAGGAAAAGTTAGGAGAGATGGAGTTCATAATTAAATTTCACAGTGAGTCTTTGAAATCCTCTCTGTAGAGTAAGCTTAGTAGTAACTTCCCATTCATTCTTCTGTGGTGAACAAATTGCTGCTACTATGATTTTTTAGGATGTTGCTGCATGCACACCCCAAGGCAACACATGTGTGCGCATCCCTGAGAATCATGGCAGCAGTGTTTTCTTTAGAAGGGAGAAATAGACAGAAACTTGCGCTATGGGTAGGATTTCAGCCTTTATCATTACTCCAGAAAATAAGTTAAGTATTTATTTTCTCCTTACGTTCCTGGGTAGAAGGAATACATTTTTATTACTCAAGTCTTGTTGTTCAGTATAGTAAATTGCACTAGGGTTAGCCCATTGAATCAATGGAGATTTGGTCGTCAGTTTCTCCACAGATTCCATGGCTTCAAATGGGTCTACTCTAACTGCAGCTTCCTTTAGCAGAGACGGTTTTAGTCAGAGTCGGCGCATTTGAATCAATGGATTGAAGGATTTTGGCCACTTAGAATAGAGAATAGAATAGAGTTTTTATTGTCATTATGCATATGCAAGATATGCACAACGAAATTAGAGTGCTGTTCCACTACACACTCTAAACAAGGAACTTCCCATGTATTTTGTTGTGATACCCCTCATCAGTTGCAAAATATTTCTGTTTTGCAGTCAGAATAGGAGCCTGGCAAACATGATTTAGTTTTTTTCCTTAACTGTTTTAATTCTGAATGGCTGGATTTGTTTTGGTATGTGTTTTGTGTAGTTTGTTGAGGGGTCAAAAGACAGTAACGAAGACTATGTGTATATAATCAGATGTTGTCATTTTTATTTGTTTCTGCTTGGATGTCAAACAGAGTGTGCCAAGAACTTCAAGACAGAATTTATAATATGTGAAAAGAATATCACATTTATTACCCAAGCTGGTGCTCAGAAAGTTTAAATAAACCTGAACCTGGCCAGATATCTGAAGTTTCAAATGGTATATAAACTGTGTGTTGTACATTAGGAATAGAGTTACATGATTCTCTTCCATATCCCTTCTAGTGTCTTTCAGGAACTGCTGTTCTCAGAACAGAACATAGCATATACCAGTTTAGATCGTGGCCTGATCCACAGCACAATGTTCATATAACCTTGAAGAGAGAGCTTCCTCTATGACCTCCATGACCTAATATAAAAGTGTTCCTTGTTACTGCAGTTGATCAAGAAGCAGCTGGTCAACTCCGTCAAGGCCCTGCAGAAACATTACGTGACCTCTGATGCCCTTGTGACCAGCGACGACGGGGACGCCAACACCCTCTGCTGCGCCCTGGAGGCCGTGTTTGTGCATGGGTTGAAGGCCAAGCACATCAAGGCAGAGACTGGCGCAAAAGGCAGGAAACTTGCGGGGCGCATGCCCCTCCCCCAGCCAGCATTCTGGACCCTGCTAAAATCCATCACGCACAGGTGAGATTCACAAAGCTCCCATGTTGAGGGTGGGTCTGCCGCTGTCACGAAGATGGAATGCCTTGGTGGTGGGTTGTAACATCCCTTTGAGCAGTAGTGAAGTGTATTTCGGAGAGGTGGTGGGGTGAAATTTCTTTCTTTTTTGGGTTTTCTAGTTAGTTTATTTATTTCACACAGTATAAACAAACAAAACAAACAATTATTCCAATACGGCATTCCATAAAATAAAGAGGGAGAGGGAAAACCAATTTACAATATTAACAGAAACAAAATCTGTGGTGGACACTACCTGTCCACTTATCTATTACTAATACAAAAGAGTTAAGGATTCCACAATTGATCGGCCATCTGCAAATCTTTCACAATTTCTGGGGGCACTGTATAAACATCTTTATATCTATTTCACCCCTTATTCATTTGTCTGCTTCTGGGCCCAGTTATATAGCATCTTCCAGCTCTCATTTACAAAGTGTCTTGGGTGGTCTCGCAATGCCTCTGAGAGCATATCCAGTTCTGCAATGTCCAGTAATTTTTTCAACAGTTCAACCTTAGTTGGTATTTCACTTTTTTCCATTTCTGGGCCCAGAGCAGTCTGGCTGCCTTATATATATATAGACAAGAGAATGTATTTTATTTTTTGTCAGTAATCTCTGGCATTATGTTCAGTAACAGTGTTTCTGGTTTAAAGTTCAATTCAGTTTGTACAATTTCTTGTGCCATTTTCCAAGTCTGTCGCCAGAACTTCTGAGCTTCGTCGCATGACCACCATGCGTGATAATAAGTCCCTGGGTTCTTTCTGCATTTCCAACAAACATTAGGGTGAAATTTCTAAAAGCAGAGAATAACAGGGAACTGACTGGCTGACAGATGTCTTTTTGGAAGTATTCAGTGAAGTGAGAGAATACAGATGATAACCAAGTGATGCATCTCATCAATCCTGCTTCCTACTGCTGTTTTCCTTCTGTATTCCCCAGGCTTTCCAAATGATGAGTTATAGTTAACCTTGCTACCTATAATGAATGCTTGGTTTCAATGTTTTCAATTAACAAGGGCATAACAAAGACATTTATTGCATGAAACATAATCATTATTGGTTAATGCCTCACATTTCTTTAGGTCACTTGGAAGGAGATTCTTCCCTTCCCCCTGGAATTTTTCAGGTTCTATACTATTCTCTTCTTAGTTGAAAGGTGCTTTTGAAACCAACAAGTAGCAGGAAAATAACGATAATTGCAATGTGTGTTTTAGAGAAGCATTTGTAACAGTTAATGCAGTGAATGGTTTCTTGAGTTCATCTGACACGTACAAGCAATTTCCCACGCCCTAACCCTTCCACTCTTCTTTTAGATTCCTTGATAGTGCCTCACAGCTGTCTTTCTCTGGTGGACCACATCCACTCACAGCTCCAAATCACCCCCACCTTTCTCAGCTTTTTGGAACGGTGGCTTTTAACAGACATTAAACTCCTTCTCTGTTCCCCCTCCTCCTCCCCACCCCCTTTAAAAAATTATCTACAGGGACATCGTTTCCGAACTGGAACACTTGGATTTCATCAACACCGACGTGGGCCGCTGCCGGGCATGGTTGAGGCTGGCGTTGAACGAGGGCTTGATGGAGTGCTACCTGAGACTCTTGCTCCACGAAAAAGCCCACCTCTCTGAGTATTACCGTTCTCCTGCGTTGCTGCTGGACACCGAGGAAGTTGAGTTCCTCCTCAGTTACTTGCAGGGCTTGTCCTCCTTGGCCTTTGACCTCTCCTACAAGTCAGCAGTGTTGAACGAATGGACTTTCACTCCATTATCCTTATCTGGCCTTTGCCCAGCCTTGGAACTCTTGGACCCTCCGGCAGGCTTGGAACCCCGAAGGAAAGAGTCACTGGAGTCCCTCTCGCTGTCCTCTGGCTCAGATGAGGTGGAAGCTCACCCTGCTCTCTTGCCTGTCGGTAAAAGCCAACCGGTCAACAGACTTATGGCTTCCAACCTGAGCATCAGTACAGAGAGTTCCTCCCAGCTCTCTTCCAGCCTGGGCTCGGGTGGCCTTCTGCCTGGGATGTCTCTCTGCATCCAGAGCTCTGAGCGAGGGGAAGCACACAGCTCAGATGACTCTGGGCTTGGCACAGCGACGACAAAAGACTTGGACCAGTCTCTCCAAGAGTGAGTAGGTGGATACGAGCCATGGGTCTAGGCATTCTCAACCAAGGACACATGTGCTGTTGCTCTACACCTCCTGCCCCTAAGCACATCCGATCTTGCCTGATTTCAGAAGCTAAGCAGGGTCGGCCCTGGTTAGTACTTGGATGGGAGACCACCAGGGAATACCAGGTGCTGTAGGCACCCGGGGTAGGAACTGGCAAGCCAGTCCAGTATTCCTGCCTTGAAAACTCCATGCACATGGAGTCGCGAAGAATCGCTCACGACTGTAACGACACAACACACACACACACATACACATGTCTGGCTGGAACTATGGGATGCAGGGTTTTCATAACAATTGCTAACCATCCCTCTTGCCCCAGAATAGTTACACTGAAATCAAACTGCCCAAACCATATTAAGCATCATATTCATCATTACTGTACTGTGTGAGTCTGCAGATTTGGCTCCACACCCATAAGGCCATTTTAAACCATGAGAAATAAATATGTGTGTTAGGAGCTTGATACCCAATAGAAAGAACTACTTGATTTTTAAATGAAGTTAAACACCTATTTAAAATGCTTATTTAGCTGCATATTGTATTGGCACTGGACAGCAGTATCGGAGCATTCAGTGACAGGTAGCTACTGATGGTTCAAGGGTTTACCTGTTGAACCCACCTGTTAACAACTGGGTCACCAGGCTCAGGTGTGTGGTGTTTTTCCTCTAATGCATTATAATATTTTATTTTTTTTTCTTTCAAGGGTGTTAGCAGAATTCAGCAGGGCACAGAGAAGATCTGAATCTGTACGCATTACTCAACAAAGTCATGCTGCAGCAGGACTTTCCCCACCACCGCACCCCTGTCCTATTGCCGGTTTCTGCACTGCACAGATTTCTCGTCCCACAACAACGGAACACTCTGAGGATGCCAAACCAACTCCTCCCACAGCCGAATCTGAGCTTCCCGCTCCAGGCAGCCCATCTCAACCTGACAAAATGGCTGGTGCCAAGATCCACGAGGCGTCCATGCTGGTAGTCACTGAAGGAGCAGCAGATGGTTCCTCAACTCAACCCACAATCAAGGAAGAAGTTAAAGATGGGACCATCCATGTAAATGGCCAGGAAGGAGGCGAGTCAGGGACAAGGCAGCCTCTCTCGCCAGTTTCACCGGGGGTCTGTCCGGTAGGAATAGCCTTTATTACTGATACTACCTGTGCTGGCAGTGGCCTTAGTCTTCTGCGTTATGTAACCAAAGCATCACTGTGCCTGCCTACACCAGATATAGTTATGAATGAGTTTGGGGGATGGGGGGAGGGAAACGTACTAAAAGCTCAAGGAAAGTAAAGAAGAAGACAACTGTAATGGAGAGGAGTGTCTCCAAAAAAACCAAATAAACACTGTCTATGATCAGTGGTCAGTGGATCCCAGTTAGGGACGGAGTCCCACATAAGAGGGGACAGCTGACCAGTTGGGTCACAAATAAGAGAACTCACACTTGAAACATTTTTTGGAAGTCCTACTTGTTGCCTTGTACTTACTTTTCTGCTGAAATGTTCACCTAAGAAAAGGGTTGAGGAGAGGGAGAACAAGGGTATCCATGGCTATCATTATGGATGCCTAAGGACAGCCTCCGGGTTGGAGAGAGAGGCAGGATCTCTCTCAGTGCCATTTGCAGGGAATCTTAAGCAGGTGAAGACATCTGCTTGGGAATACCCTGAAGCAAACGATGAGACTGTGCTGGACTGGATGGGCTGTGGCCTGTTCCAGCAAGGGCTGTTCTTATGTTCTGACGACAACTGAAACAAATCTACTGACTGTTTTTCTCATGCTGTACCCTCTCTCTCCCTATTCAGACCATTGCTTTTGGGCGTTGAAAATAATAAGGGGAGGGAGTGTGCTCCCCTTAACATGTGTGGCTTCCACAGGGCTAGAGTGCCCTTGTCAGATGGGCGGTATAGAAGCCAAATAATAAACAAACAAGCAAGCAAAAATAAATAAATACTGTAAATAGTTTTGGAGACAAAGGTGAAAAGGAAGTGTTTTGCTCGAAATGTTTAAAGGCCCGATGACAATTAGCTGCCTTGTGTGGGGAAGGTTAAGAGCCTGAGAAGTGCCCTTAAGCCAGGCATGTCCTAACTTCGGCCCTCCTGATGTTTTGGATCACAACTCCCAGAATTCCAAGCCTGTATTGCCAATGGCAAAGGACTGTGGGAGTTGTGTTCTAAAACATCTGGAGGGCCGAAGTTTGGACATGCCTGCCTTAAGCTGATGCTGTGGGAGGCTCCTGAGCGCTGCCTGGCTTCGTTCGGCCCTGTTGCTTCTTTCCTTCCAGGAAGGCCGCCCCATCTCTCTCCCCCATGCCTGCCTACTCACACTTCTCAGGAGATACGCTGAAAAGGGGACATTTCTGCAGGCAATGGGGCGAACCAAGAGATCTCTGTAGGCCAGCGGTGGCAAACCTATGGCACAGGTTCCAAAGGTGGCACTTGGGAGCCCTTTTCTGTGGGCACCCGACATCGCCCCCTTCACAGCCACCTGTATTCAGGTTAAATGGCTCTATTGGCACTTTGTGGAAAATTAGTGGGTTTTGAATCGCAGTTTGAGCCCTCAGCCTCTAAAAGGTTCGCCATCACTGCTGTAGGCATGAGAAAAGCGGTCAGTAGTTTTGTTACAGTAAACGGGCCTTCTCGGTTGCTGGCCCTGCTATCTGGAACTCTCTGCCGAGCGAGATACAGCAGGCTCCCTCGTTGGTGTCTTTTAGGAAAGCTCTGAAGACCTGGCTATTTAGGGACGCCTTCGGTAACTGCTGGGGGTACCCTTTTTGTTTGTTTGTTGTTTGTTTGTTTTTTTTTCCCCCCCCCCGCCTCCTGCCAATATTGTTTTGTCTGCTGTGGATGTTACTGCTACTGGTTTTAATTTTTAATTTTTGTGTAAACCGCCCTGAGTTCCTGTTCGGGAAATAGGAGCGGTATACAAATCTGAAAATAAATAAAATAAATGAATAAATAAATAGGCTGAATTGGGACCGATGCTTTCCACTGCTGCAGGAGAGCCGCAGTGGCACTTCTGTTTACCTGTAATCTTGTGCAATCTGAGGACAACGTTCTACCAAGCCTCAGATCTGATGACTGGATGTAGGTTCACCAACTTTAACTCATGTTAATTATAGGCATGAGAGCTGGCAGGCTTCCTCCTGCCTGGCAGTGAATGAGTTGCTTCGGTGGCGCATTTATGCTTAGTAGGACAGGAAATGCTTTGTCTTGCTGCTACACTGGAACTTCCTGTTCTCAAAAGGAGTGCCTCCACAGGAAACCTTTCTTGCTTGTTAGCTAATCCATACGTCACCTTCGATGGGAAGTGACGTCATCTTGCTTAGGTCATCTGACACAGGTTCCCAGAAGAGCCCTTGCAAAGCTGACAGCCTGCAGTGCAGGGAGCCCTTCTCTAAGAAGGACCCAGGACTTCGGATCTGGGATGCCAGTTCATCCCTTGATTCAGTGGGCCGTTTGGGGTAAAAATTCCCCCTTTCAACCTCAAGTTCCTTTCTTGTTTACTATTTTTTAAATTGCTCATTTGCCACCTTTCTGCCTACTAAGGCAGTTAAGACCATCAAGAGCCTATTAAATACTTTTGTTTGTTTAAAGTTTGAAAACAGATTAATACCTGATTTACAATATTTTCAGAAAACATTTTTAAAAAGCTCACAGTCACATCTATCTATCTATCTATCTATCTATCTATCTATCTATCTATCTATCTATCTATCTATCTATCTATCTATCTATCTATCTATCTATCTATCTATCTATCTATCTATCTATCTATCTATCTATCTATCTATCTATAGAGAGAGAGAGGCCAACGTCCCTGGAGCAGTACAGTTTTAACTGCTCCTTGGTAGCTGAACAGAGATGGAGCCAGACCTGCCTCCCTCAGAAAGGAGTGCCATGATCAGCAAACTTCAAATGAGCAAGCCCAATGTTGCACATCCACTAGCACAGTGGTTGCCAACCTGGGGGTTTGGCCATTTCACAGGGGTCGCCATGAGCCAGCGAAGGAAAAGGCACGAATGGCTTGGGTCTGGAGGAGGAGGGGAGGGAAGGGGGGGAGTGAGTTACGGCTTGATAGGTTGAATGGGATGTCAGTCAATGGCACCGGAGGCTGCGATTGGCTGAGGGTGCCTGTAGAGGGAAGTTCTCTATGGCACCTGCGGCAGTGGCCTGCCAAAGGGGGCTTTTGGCCTCTTCCAAGCAGGGCAAAGGGTCACCACAATGTGAGGAACTCTATATTAAAGGGTTGTGGCATTAGGAAGGTTGAGAACCACTCCACTAGCATAACCTCTTCAGATACTGAAACATTTAACAGTGCTCTGCTGGGGAGGCCAAATGCCAGACACTTAAGTATGGGAGGAGGCACTCTTTCAGATTTCCCAAGTGAAAGTTACACAGAGCTTTGTGGATTAAAAACAACAACAGTACCTTGAGCTCGGAAGCAAATAGAAGGCTAGTGCAGATGGCTCAAGAGTGTTGTTAAATGATTGCTGTATTTTGGACCTAGCTGTAGTCCCCCAAAACCTTTCAAAGGCAGCTCCACCGCATGGGGAATCATAACAGTAGTCCCAGTCCCAGGAGGTAATGAGAAAGCAGACTGCTGTGGCTCAGTTTAACTTCCCAAGCAAAGGGGGCAGCTTGTGCGTCAGCTGGATCTGGAGACACTCTTAGTCATAGTAGCTATCCAGCCTTTCAGGTACAATGTTGAATTCAAAGGGCAGGTTGCAATCTCAGTGCTGTAGAATTAATTTCTTGCCTGGACTGAGTCTCCATTTGTTCACTCAGAAGAGATTTGCATTTCTATAAAATAGGTGTATCAATGACCTGTCTTATGATCTCACTGAGAAGGCAAACAACATTTCTCGGCAGCTAGTTTGGCAGCTAGTTAGTTTAAAGCCATCTTGAAAGTGCTGTTCAGATTATTCATGACAATGATAATCAGAGTGGATAAAAATATCATATACTGTATATTAAGAATCTGGTTTTTAATTGTTTCTTAAAAATAATTAAATGTATTTTTCTGTTAAAACTAATATCTTATAGCTAGATATGATCTTCGTACAAATATGCAGACCTTTAAATTTGAATATGTGGTTCTGTGTGCTGAAAATGTTGATTTGCCACTGGCCTGTCGTTTCTATGTTCCATGCCAAACTTATACTTTCGGGGAGAACTGGAATTAAAATCTTAGGAGGCTGTATATGACCCACAAGCTTCAGGATCCTCTGTTTTAACATGCTTTCTCATCCTTAACACTTGAGGAAGGTATGTTCACCTTTCTTCACAACACCCCACATGGTCAAAACTTTGGCTATAATCCAGTTGCGTAATGTGAGCAAAGTCATGCTTTGGCCAGTTCCACACTGGGTCAGTCAAGAGTTCCTGCTATAAGGGACAAACATGCTTGCTGGCTTGATACACGCCACACATGTGTGCACCCCCGAAAGTCACAGCAAGAGCTCTTTATTTACCAGCCAGAAATGGACCAAAAGCTACAACTTTGCTTGCACAATGCAACAGGATTTCAGCCACTGGGAGCTTTAAATGACCCCCCCTGCAAAAAACAAACAAACAAACAAACAAACAAAAAACACCTTGAGCATGGAAAGAAATAGGAGCAAAACCCCTTCCTTTTCTCTTGCCTCAGCATCGCCTTGTTGAATTAAGTAGACCCTCTGGGTAAGGAGACACTGTGGCGGGAAGTGGATCTCACAAGACGTGTTTTCTTTTCTTCTTGTGGCCCAACAGAAAACCAGCTGGATTACTGAAGACGATTTCTCCTTGCCTTCTCCTCCTCCTCCTCTGGTGGAGATGGAGAAAAGCCTCCCGACTCCACGCGGTCCCTCACCAGCGAAGACTCCTGTGGGCCGGCCAGCCATCCCAAGGGGTGCCATCGAGCAGGGCGAGCTTCCTGCATCCTCCTCAGAGGCTGGCAAAGCCACGCTGACCCCAGAGAGGGATTCAAAGGGCTTCCATGTCATTCACCGGAGGCAGATGGGTATACTGTCTTTTTGCTTAGGAATCAAAGGTGGAATTAGTGGGGGGGGGGAGAGAGAGAGAAAAAAGAGCACAAGCGGTTTAGAAAATGTACCTTTTTTCTTTTGCACTAGTGCTCTTCTGGCTAGGAGATTCTGGATGTTGCAGTCCAAAAGGCAGTCTTTTCAGAGGTTTCCTAAAGCTTTCCTGGGCTGCAAAATCCATCAGGTCCTTATAGGCTAGATGGGTAGGAGATAAACATAAGAAATAAAGAAATAACATAAATGCATGTGTAACAGGAGAATTTTTGCTGCTAAGGATGCATATACAGTGGACCCTCTTATAATAAAGTTTGTACTGTATAACATAAAATCTGTACAACATAAAACATTCTGGAGATGGGGGAAATTTGCTTAACAGAATCATCTACGGGGCAAATCTGTGCAACATAAAAAAGGTCATGATTAGGGATTACAGTGGTACCTTATATAAAGGAATTAATTCGTTCCAAATGAAATTATGTTAAGCAAATTTTCCTTTATACAAATTTTCCATAGGAATGCATTGAAAACAGAGTGATCCCATTTTATGTTGTATAGATTTGCCTCATAGGCAACTCTGTTAAGCAAATTTCCCCTATCTCTGGAAATTTTTATGTTGTACAAATGTTATGTTATACAAACAGTTTGTTATACAAGGGTCCACTGTACTCTGTTTTCAATGCATTCCTATGGGAAATTTGTATAAAGGAAAACTTGCTAACATAACTTCATTTGGAACAAATTAATTCCTTTATTCAAGGTACCACTGTATAAGAGTGACTTGCACAGTAGCAATGAGCTAGAAGTGGTAACTGGAATAATTTAGCGTGTGGCGGTTACAGTCTGATATCAGGCTGTGCCCCCTAGTTCTTGTTCCTGAGGGGTGTCCAGGGTATTGTATATAATCACAAGTTGCTCAAACTTAGAGTGTTGTGTTAGGGAAAGCGCTGAAGTGGCTCAGGGAAGACTGTTTCCTGTTCAGTGCACTTCATGCTGTGGGTTAGAGCTCCAGGCTTGTTTTGGGGCGCAGAGGCAGATAAATTCCTGTGTCTGACAGGAAGAAGGAACTGGAAGAAGGAACCAACATGTAGTCCTGCTCCATCAAGCCACCATACACAAAGAGGACATTACGCACAGTCTCCATTCACCTAAACTTCTATACCAGTGATGGCGAACCTTTTAGAGACCGAGTGCCCAAACTGATTCAAAACCCACTATTTTTTTTGCAAAGTGCCAATACAGCCATTTAACTTGAGTATAGGTGGCTGTGAGGGGGCGAAGTCGGGTGCCCACGGAAAGGGCTCCGAGTGCCACCTTTGGCACCCGTGCCATAGGTTCGCCAACCTTGTTCTATACAGTGGATCCTCGTATAACAAACGGTTTGTATAACATAAAATCTGTACAACATAAAACATTCTGGAGACAGGGGAAATTTGCTTAACAGAATTGCCTATGGGGTGAATCTGTGCAACATAAAAAGGGTCGCGATTAGGGATTACTCTGTTTTCAATGCATTCCTGTGGGAAATTTGTGTAAAGGAAAATTTGCTTAACAGAATTTCATTTGGAACTAATTAATTCCTTTGTGCAAGGTACCACTGTATAGTTGGATTAAAACAACAACAACAACAACAACTGCACTACGCTGACTACCATGATATTGTTTGATTTCTGACATTAAGCAGGGTCTGGCCTGGTTCCTACTTGGATGGTAGGCCACCAAGGAATGGCAGGGCAGCCAAGTAGTTTGAATCCTTGGACAGCCACTGCCAGTCAGAGCTGACACTCCTAACCTAGATGGACCAGTGGCCCTAAAGCAGCTTCCCATCTCCCCTCTGTTCTCTCTCCTCCCCTGATCCTTCCTGCAGGCCTTTCCAACCCCTTCCGAGGCTTGCTGAAACTGGGAACCCTGGAACGGCGAGGGGCCATGGGGATCTGGAAGGAGTTTTTCTGCGAGCTATCACCTCTAGAGCTGCGCCTCTACGTGGACAGCGAGGAACGAGTGTGCGTGGAGAACTGCTCCCTGCTGAGGTGCGAGTCGGTAGAGTTAGCACAGAGCGACGGACGCTTTGACCTGGTCTTCCCAGGCAAGAGGCTTTGCCTGCGGGCCTCCTCTCAAGATGAAGCAGAGGACTGGCTCGACCGGCTCCGGGAGGCCCTCAAGAAATGCCGGCCTCAACAGGAAGAAGACTGGGAGACCCTGGAGTGGCCTGAAGTCGTGGAGGAGCATGAGGGGAACACGGCCCGTGGACCACCGGGCAATCCTCCTGCCCTCCCGCAGTGCAATGGGCCTGGCCCGAATGGACTGAACTGGAGTTGTACCTTGGCCCCGGAACAGGAAGCAGTCAAAGAGTCTGTTCTGTACTTGGAGACCGAGAGGACGTGGTCCCCTTTTGTCTTTTCTTTGTCCTTGGAAGCCCTGAAGTGCTTCAAGGCCAGGAACGGAGAGAAAACCTTGAGCAACAGCTACGGGGTGGAGACCATCCAGGACATCCTGCCGGACGTAAGCCTGGGGGGCCCAGCCTTCTTCAAGGTCATCACCTCTAAAGCGGTGCTGAAGCTCCGGGCCGAGAATGCTGAGGAGGCCGCCGACTGGCGCGACCTGGTCCGCCGGGTGCTGACGTCCTACCTGGAGACGGCCGAGGAGGCTCTGACCCTGGGAGGCAACCTGGACGGGAACTCGCAGGTCGTCCTGAAAAGTACCGTCAAGGAGAACGGGCTCCTCTTGCAGTACCTGGTGGCCATCCCCATGGAGAAGGGGCTGGACAGTCAGAGCTTCATCTGTGCAGGTAACAGGCTCGCAAAGAGGTAACTTAGCTCTTTGGAGAAAATAGATCTCCCTCCTGTTGGGTCAAACCATGCTCAAGGCAGCTTGCATCTCTTTGTAGCAAAAGAAATGATAGTTCACAAGTAGCAGAGTAGCCAGGAAAAAAACAGAGATGACTTCAAGGAAGAAGCCAAGAATTTGGAAAAGTTACATTTTTGGACAACTCCTGGAATTCCTGAACTGGCACTGACCATAGTGGCCGGACACTCCTGGGAAACCATAGCCTTTTTTAAAAGTTACTTTTCTAAGGTCTCTTCCTACTGCACAGACCCTCCACCCATTTTTCCTTCTCTGCATTTTTCTGGGATTCACATCCAGTATGTACTTTGCTATTGAAGCGTACCATAGACAGTATAAATGTGGAAAGTGCCTTGCTTTGCTGATACTTCCTATTACATGGTCATTCAGCTTTAGACTTCACAGTTGAGCCCATGTGTTCTTTGTGAGCCGATGGCCAGCTCTGAGATGCATCGTGGCATTAGGACTATATTTAGAGTTAAAATGCAACCATCACAGCACTTCGTTATAGAGGTGATGCCAAGACAACATGTTGGTACCTTGGGGTGGGGGTGCCCACATGGTGCACCAGCAGCTGGGGGTATATGTGAAGCAGTGAAATTGAATAGAATTTGTGCTGCCATTTAATTTTTAGTTTGACCTTGCTCCTGAATTTCTCTGAAAGGTTCTGTTATAATTTCCAGCCATGTGGTTGCTGATGGTGGAGGAGGAGGGCTACTGTGAAGTTCTTATTAGTCACGTGTTCCCATCATCCTCTTGACCTCAGATTGCCCACAGAACTAGAAGTGAAAGAGTGGTGCAGAAAAAGAGAGGGACGAGGTCAAGACCCCTACGACCTCATGCAGCCTTTTGTAACCCAGGGGCTTTCCAGGTGGACTGCAGCTCCTGTCATTCTCCGCTGATCAGAGAAGGCTAGCCTTCATCTGGAAGGCTCCCCCAAGAGGAGCTGGGTGCAGGTTGTGACCCATTTAGTAAGCCTTTATAGTTTGCTTTTTTCTTTCTGCAGGTTGTTCCAGGCAGATTGGCTTTTCTTTCCCAAAGCCCAAGCTGTGCTCGTACACCGGCCTCTATTACTGTGACACCTGCCACCAGGATGACGAATCCGTGATTCCTTCCCGACTGATTCACAACTGGGATCTGGCCCGGCGACCAGTATGTTGGGCGAGCTGGAGGGAAGAGGGCATGGGGTACAGGAGCACAGAGGAGGAAGCGGGGCCCATCCCTGCTTCAGTCACCACCTCCTTTCAAAATTCCAGTTCCTTTTATACAGTATTGGCATCAAAACTATGCATGAAGGCAATCAGTCTTGCTACGGTGACAAAACTGTCTACAACTGGATGGGTAACTGGGTTAGGGTTAGGGTTAGGGTTGATAGATGTCTTAGGCCTCCCTCTCCTCCATCCCACACCATCAGGAATGTTGATTAGGCCTATTGTGTGTAGTAGGTTGGAAGCGGCCAGAGGACAACCATTGCCCAACCCCAGTCTATAGTAGCTTTCTCTCAACGTAGCCTTCTCCAGCTGTTGGGATTCCTTCCTGGGATATCCGTAGATATGACTAATCTCCCAGACCAGCTAAGAGATTAATAGTGAAGGAATGTAGAGTACTTGAACACACAGGGATCTTTGGTGCTTAGCATCAGAGGGAACAGGCAGAGAGGCTTGTCGGTGGATTAGCTCTCCCCTCCTCCTGAGCAAGGCTATTTTATTACCTTCCAATACATCATAGATATGTCAGTACAGAACCATCCAATAAACATACAGCTTGTTTTCTCTGGACATGCTCAGTTGCCTAAGATGATCTCATATTCTTTGGTATGCACCCCTACGCTTTTTCCGTGGCCATCTTTAACTAACTCTGTTCTCAGCTCTTATTCGTCAGCCTTTTACCCAATAAGAGAGTGTTACTAGTGTGACGTATAAACACATAATGTTTGTCTGAGACTCCTCAAAGCTAGGCTGACAAAACATAGAAGCTAAATCCCAACATCCAGCTGTGCCAGACTGCAAACCCCAGAGGTCCATAGCCAGCGGGCTACGTGATTATGGGAGCTATAGTCCAACATATTAGGAAGGCTGTCTTAGAGGTCGATGGATGACCCGCTTGGCTTGATTTCCAGGTAGTTTATCTTTCAGAGATTCACCTTCTGCCTCTCACCCTTCTTTGTTGTGTCAGGCAGCAAAGAAGGAAGTAAGACTAGAATGTTGGCCTACATTGAGGTGGGGCCTACAGGAACAGGTGGCTGCTGGGAAGAACAGAGCAGTGACACAAAGAGCTGGTCTAAAGGTGCAGTCAGAAGGGCATTTACCCTACGGTCTGGTCCACTACAAGGACAGTTTGGTTCACTCCTTTTTCTGGAGATCACACTGGAGCAAACCCCATGCCCATCCCCAGAGCCATCCTGCCTGCACCACTCTGTGTGTCCCTGTCATAGGATTCCTTTCCTCTGAGGACGGGATTGTTCTGTTTCAGTTCATTTCCAGCATGGCCTCTTGCTGGAAGGAAACTGAACCGGGTCCTGGGCTGCCAAGGCTCCTTTCACTGTCAACGTCCCATATCAGGAAGCCGCTTAAGACAGACACTTCACGTAATGGGAAATTAAACTTTTTCTTTACTCTGTGTTCAGCGGTGGATTCAGCTGCAGGCAGAGCTAGGGTAAATAGGGTCACTTGAGGCGGGTATGCCATTTGGATGTGAGGATAGCAGTAAACATCAACCTCTAGTGACCTTATTTAGCCCACTCCAATGAGCCCATGTCAACAAGCCTTCTGTTTGGGGCAGGGAGGGGAGGGGAAGAGATGTGATCCTCCAGGTGTTTTAAACATGTACCCACTTTAGCCCTCACTAGCACAGCCAGCAGGGAAGAATAATAACCTAAGATGCAAGTCTGAAAGCATCTGGAGGTCCACAGCTGCCCACCAGGGGTTTAAGCAGTGAAGGAAACCACAGAATGCTGACGTGGGACAGAGGACGTGGGACTTGCCAAACCAGACCTTCTCTTCATAGGCTTTGGAAGTTGCCTGTTGGCACGCATCATTGCCTTGCTAGTTGAAAGCTTCAAATGTCTTCTTACAGCCACGCTGGGGGAAGTGTGGCACTGCAGTATTGTTGGACTACAACCCCGTCAGGTCTAGTCCATATATCTGGGTGGGGCGGGGAGGAGGATGGAAGTCCAAGTCCAGCAGGACCAGAGAGGTCACTTGCTCCATGCTTTTACAGGGTGCTCTCATCCAACCATGTCTTTTAGGTTTGTTGCCAGGCTCTCAAGTTCCTGAACCAAATCTGCCATCATCCTCTGATTGACCTGAAGCTGGTGAACGAGACCCTCTATGACCACGTGGACCACATGAAGCGCATCTACCAGATCCGGGAGCAGCTGAAGCTCCTTGGGGACTACCTCGTCCTTTGTCGCAGTGGGGCCCTGAAGGAGATCACCAAGCAGTGAGTCCTCCTTATGGCAGAAAGCCACCCTTGCTCCCAATGAGTTGGGCTTCAATATACACACACACACACACACACACACACACACACACACACACACACACATGCTGTCCCTCTCGGAGAAAAGAAAGAAAAAGCTAGTAGGCTTGTAAAATTAAGAGCTGGGAATAATTACTTTTGGGAGTATAATTCCTAGGATTCTCCAACAAATGTGACCACTGGGCATGCGGGCTAGTGGATATAGGAGTTGTAGTCCAAGAAGGTGTGGAGTGTAACTCTTTATTGATCCTCTGGCCATTGCCCTCTGTGGAGGGTGTGACATTGACGGGTAGGGGAAGTTTAAGTTCTCATTGATACTCTCAACTTTTACCCCTTTTTTCTTTTTTCTTCTTTTTAAAATTTATTTATTTATTTATTTATTGGAAGGTTGGATCACCGACACTACCTGCTGGAATGTCCCCATAAATACAGCGTGGCTGACTTGAGACAGGTATGAGATCTGGGAGTTTTATAACCAGGAGGCAGACGGAGGGAAAAACTTTCCCCCCAGCACATCTTTTTCCTTCCAGCCAGGACAACCAGAAGCTCCACACCAATCAGGCTGCTCCTTTCTGATCGGAATTCGTGGGAAAAGTCTGAATTGTGGATCTTCTGAAAACTGATCTGTTCATGCTTAGAAACAGTGTTTCCCTTTATTAGTTTCTCTTTTTCGGTATTGTTGGCTGTGCTGATTATATATTTTGTTATTAGTGTATTGTATCTATTTCTTTGACTGTTGTAAGCTGCCCAGTGTGGCCTTTTTAGGCCAGATGGGTGGGGTATAAATATAATAAATTGATTAATTGATATTACTTAACACTTTTGAGAGAGATCTGCAGAATAGTTTGAGGGCTGAGCCTCTCCCAGCCAATCTTGATGCAAACTGAATACACACCCTGCCAACAGTTCCTTAGATTTGCTGGGGCGGGGGGGAGGTATAAGCAAGAACTGGGGAAATAGGGACCTTCCTGATTTTATTAGAATGCTGCTCCTGCCATCCCCCCCCCCTCAACTGAGAACAATGGTCCAGAGCTGATGGATGTTGCAGTTCAACAGTATTCCTGCCATGAGCAAATCCATTGCCATCATGAGGTCACCTCTGCATTAGACATTTGACGCAGAAAGCCAGGACGAATGGGTAGCTAAACAGAAGTTGCTCCAGGAAAACATTCTAACAGCCTTCCTCTGTTCCCAGATTGCAGACGGTGTCTTTGAGACATTCCTCCAGTCCCTGATCCAGTTTGCTTCCCACCACGTCTACAGCTGCGACCTGTGCACCCAGAGGGGTTTCATCTGCCAAATCTGTAACAGCGACGACATCATCTTCCCTTTCGAATTTGACACGACAAGCAGGTGACCATTTCTCCATCCCTAAATTCAGTTCAGATTGTCCAAGAAACAGGAACTCAGGTTTTCGGGGTGCAGGACAACAGGCAGGACAGGAAGAAGAGCTGTGTTCCCAAAATAGATTCACCATGTCCTTGGGTTTAGGGGAAAAACCTCTGCATTCATGGTAAACATCCGTACATGGTAAACATCTGTTCATTGGGTTGGAGGGATGTTGTAGGTTTTTAAGAAGCCTTTATAAAAAAAAACTACAATTCTCAAAATCCCCCTGCCAGTATGGCTATCCTATTGGGGGATTTTGAGACTTGTAGTCCAAAAAACAAACTTTTCCAAGCTCTTGTCCTAAAGTGTGGAGGGTTCCAGGTTGCACCTCTGGCTTCCAAGACATGGAAATCTGTGGCTGGGAGAATGGAGGCAGGAGGTGGTTTGGCGCCTTGGAGATCCACCTTCTGCCGGGACAAACAATCAGGAGGCTAGAAAGAATTCAGACCTCAGCTCCTTCTTGTTTCCTTTTCCTGCGTCTCAGCTCATCTCACAAAGCTGGACAGCGGTGGGCTGGGCTGGCTCCCTATAAATTCCATGGGCTTTCTTTCTCGGCAGTACACTGAAGCAGGAAGAGTGCCTCCTTCCTGGGATGACATGATTTCCTGATGCCTGCATCGGATTGTTTATCCCAGGCGGCAGGATGTGCCTGGAACCTTCCTGACAATTGCTCCAAGGAGCGCTTTTCATTCTGGCTGGAGGTAGCGGCAGCAACAGCAGCGGAAGGCACTTCCTGTACGGGCTGTGCTTTACTCAGGTGGTGGGCTGCCTAGGGTCACTTCCTCTTGCGCACCTGGCCAGCCTCAAGGGGGAACTCAGGGCTAACCTGTCTCTTTTGAACCGCAGTGAAAACCACGGCATGTGTGTGTTTGCTCATGACACATACACAGGGAGAGAGGCACTGGTTTGCAGTATTTGCCCTCTGCAAGCAGGTTGCTTGCTCTGAAATGAGCGAACTGGATGGACATTGTATTTTTGAGCTGGGTTAGCAACAAAAACAGCAAAAGGGTCTTGCGGTGTGAAGACAAACAGGCTTGATTTGGTATAAGCCTTCATGGACTATATTCTGGATGTAGTGATGGCATCTGGCCTGGATGCCTTCAAAAGGGGATTGGACCGATTCCTGGAGGAAAAGTGCATCACAGGTTACAAACCATGATGGAGATGTGTAATCTCCAGGCTTAAAACCAGGGTACTTCAAGGGCCAGATGCAGGGGAGTGGTATCAGGAGACAGACATCTAGTCTTGTGCGCTCCCGGACGCATCTGATGGAGCCCCACTGAGAGATACAGGAAGCTGGACTAGATGGGCCTTTGGCCTGATCCAGCATGGCTCTTCTTATGTTCTTATGTTCTTCTTCATTAGATGAACTTTGAAACCAATTTCAAAGACTTTTCAAACGGTGCTGGCACACCCTAGAAACCCTCGTAGGGATTAGGAGGCTGCACTACAGTCCCCACTGTGAGCCAGCACCCCTAGACTACCGCCCTCGATGCAGCCGGCGAGGGGGATGGCCACTCTGGGTTGAAACATCAGGAGAGTGTTGGTTTAGTGGGAAGGGCCAGGCTGCCCTCCTCGGGGCATGCCTGTTCTTCTCAAGGCCCCTTGTCTCATTTTATTGCGCGAGGAGTTGCTTCAGGAACTGACTGAAGACGTTTTCTTCGTAGGTGTCACGAGTGCAGAACTGTCTTCCACAGCAGCTGTCACGCAAGTGCCCCTTTCTGCCCTCGCTGCGTCCGACGCCAGAAATACCAGCAAAACCTGCAGTAACCTTCCTCCGCACCTGCTGCCCCTTGGAAAGTGGCGCCCCCCCCCCGCTTGTCCCAGGGCAGCCCAAAAGGAACTGGGAAGTGGACACAAACAGGCAAGAGACGGTGGGGCCAAAGAAGGCCTACTGCTGCCAGCGACCACCCTCTTCCCCTCGTGGGCTCTGGAGACATCAGCGGCCACGGAGAGAGACACAGGGAGAGCAGGTGGGAAGGACTTGGGCGATGCTCTCGTACGGATCTGCTGCTCTCTGCTGCTTCCCTTTCCCACAACTGTCATCCTGCCTTGCCTTTTAAACACGTACCTGCTTGTCTCGTGTGCATGGAAATCCAGAGACGCATTGGGATGTTTGTGACCAAGACTTCCCAAAAGACTGAAAAACAGAAACTTTTTTAATAGATGCATCTTGACTGAAAAATGCAGGAGAAGACACTGAGGTTTGCTTTGATTTTTAAAATTAGCGCACTTTGTAGCAGAATTCTTGTGCCTTCTGCACTTTATTACAGGCCTCCTCTGAAATGCCATGTGCCAAACAGCTGCTGAATCCTCTGGGAACACATTCCATTCTTCCACCTCTTGCCGTTCTCCATAAACCAAGTGACCTTCTTCTAAATAACACAGTATTCCTCTTTCCTTTTTTTAACACGAAGGCAGTGAATTCCAGAGATGAATTTTTATTTTTTCCTTTTACTCTTCTATGCAGACCATTAAAGTTAATTTAATAAGGAATTAACGTGTGGCTCTCATGTTTCCTTTCATATTTGCAAAAGACTTCAGGGATTGGTTAACAAAAAATAAATGAAAATCACATAGGGAGTTACATGTCATAACGCTTTAAGGGAGACAGGTTAAGAGATGACTGGATGGACAGAGCAGTGTGTTACAGTGGTAAGAATATTAGACTGAGATTATGAAGACCATGTTTAAATTAGACACAGGAACCGACTATGTTATCTTGGGTCATGTGTGTGTGTGTGTGTGTGTGTGTGTGTGTGTGGTGTCGCTACAGTTGTGACCGACTCTTCATGACTCCATGTCCATGGAGTTTTCTTGGTAGGAATACTTCATTTAGTATCTCCCAATTGTATGTAGCAGACAGGCTTGCTATGAAGTTAAAATCGGTCGTGGGCTACTTAAACTCTGTAGAAAAAAGGCAGGGTACACATAAGATCTGTCTTAGAGTTCAAAACTGTTTCACTGTGTTATTTTGATGTGCAAATAATGCCAGCATGGGGGTGGGCGGATGATTGGCCTTCTTTAAAGATTGCCACCTACCAACCCATTTTAACTCTTAGAAGCAGGAAGGGAAATGGAGATGTTAAGGGTGTATGAAATGAGAACAAGTGTTGATATTAATGTACCACTGGGCAAAGGGGAAGACTGTGTGGTTTTGGTGGAAGCACCTGCAGAATGAGCATGGGCAGGAAATATGTTGTGTGTGTGCAAGCACAAACCCTACCCAGCCCTGATTCACTCTACAGAGTTCTAGCTGCAGTGCGCCACTGCAGAGCACAAGTGCAATGAAATAAAAATAAACAAAAAAATAAAAATAAACAGTCAACAAGAGATGCGATCACAGAAGTCTCTCTGGCAAAGCTTTGGCACAGTCTGAGCAAAGCAGCAACAAGCAAAGCATCAAATCTGACTGTCAAAGCAGCCTTGTCTCTTAAACTTAGCAACCGCTAGGATCATGAGCAAAAGCACCACTTCATCCACTAGCTCATCCCAAATTTTTTGATGAAGTGGCGCTTAGGCTTAGAGTCCTAGTGGTTGCTCTGTTTTAGAGCCTAATGTTGATCAAGCCAAGACTTCCTTTTCTTAGTTCCTATCACTGATCATGAAGAGGAGGAACTGGTTTGGCTAGGTCTCGCAAGTAGCTCCTTGACAAGAATGGGCACCCCTTGAAGAAAGGGGTGATATCTGAATTCATTGCAAAAACTCTTACTAGCTATGCTCGCAGTATGAACCAGCTCAGGTGCTAAGATCATCAGGAGAGGCCTTTCTCTCCATCCCACCACCCTTGTAATACCTCTCGTGGGAACGCATGAAAGCGCCTTCTTGGTTGATGTACCCAGACTCTGGAACCCTCACCCACTAGAGGTCAGGACTGCCCCATCTCTGCTGCCTTTCCAGAAACAGGCAAAGACCTTTCTCTTCAGACAAGCTTTCCCTGAATGATGGACTACCTATTCTGTGTCTTTATGTAAATTACCATACACGACTACACAGACTTTGTGTTTATAACCGCTTAACTTTTAGATGGTCTACCATACATGATTGCATTGACTGACTTTATAAATACACCAGTGTTTTCAATGTTAGTGCCATCCCTCATAATGGAATTTTTACTCCGTTCTTTAACTGCTTGTATTCTTTTTAATATAACATATTTAATATGACACATAAGCAAAGGTAAAAGTCCCCCACCCCCTGCACATGCATGCTAGTCGAGTCCAACTCTAGGGGCGGTGCTCATCTCCGTATTCAAGCCAAAGAGCCAATGTAGTGCAAGTCCATGGCCATGTGGCCAGCATGGCTGCAAGGAAACACTGTTTTACCTTCGTACTTTTTACGGCAGTACCTGTTTATTTACTTGCATTTACATGCTTTCGAACTGCTAGATTGGCAGAGCTGGGGTTATCAGCAGGAGCTCACTCCACTGCATGGCAACCAGGATTTGAACTGCCGAGCTGCCGACTTTGCAGCCGACAGTTTTCAGAGCCTTAGCCCACTGAGCCCCCATGCCCCCAATATGACATATGGCACATTTAATATGTCTTAAATGTACTGTCCCTCATTACTGTAAGCCTCCTTGGGTCCTTTTCCAAGGAGAAAGACGGGGTAAAAATACTCAAAAATAAATAAATGCTAACCCTTCCTGATCATGATATCAGAGCTAAGGGCTGCTCTGTAATTCCAGACACTTGGGATAATGTGGATTCTCTGATAATATCCCCTAATGTCCCCCTAATTAGTCCCAGGCAATCCATATGGCTCCCATTTTCTCTCCATTTATCCTCTCCATTTATCCTTGTATCAACCCTGTGAGTTTCATCAGATTGAGAAGTCCACCCAAGTCACCTGGAGAGTTTTATGGCGGAATGGGGATTTAAACCCAGGTCCACCAAGTCCTCATCTCAAGTCACTAAATCATACCATCTCTGGTTTCCTCACTTGGGCCTGGACACATGCCCCACTCCACACTCCCCAAAGGAACACAATCCATAAGTTTGGTGGACAATTTATCTGCTCTGCAGGGTTGTCTTCAACTTTTTCTCAAAGAGGTGGCATTCAGTCTAAAGATTCAGGTTCCAAGTGTCAAACTAGACATTAATGGAAATACTTATTTCTTCACAGACATATACCTTAGTAATCAGACTTGCAAGTTAAGTCTGTGTTTTACACGTGAATGATTTAATCACACAGCACAGCATGCTCAATGCAAAAACTGTGAGGTGAGGGAAATTACATTCTGTTCTTAACAAAGTGCATTTTACTACCTGAGGAACTGCTTCATCAACTACCCCTATAATTCATTTATCATCTACTTTGGCTCTCAGTCAAGTGTGCTCCTACATCTTGCTTGGCTAATGAAGGCTCAGAGAGCCTCTGTGATATGCCATGTTTTCCACCAGCTATGGCTATCTTCCGTGGACAAGTCTATCTTAGCCATAGTGACTGGTATTCTATCTGCCTTCAGATTAGCTGACTAGAATTTGTTGTAGGTGGAAACGTATTTCCAAGCTATTCAGAAACTTCAGTTACTCAAAATGCAACTACTTGGTACCTGATTGGGACCAGGTATTAGGAACACATTCTGCTAATGTGAAAGAAATCATACTGGCTTCCAAGCATCCTAAACACATTAGAACATGAGCAGCTGAAAATAAAAAGTCACTCACCTGAGCATAAAACAACCTCAATAATCCTTTTGAGAGTATCTAAGTGCCTCCACCTTCAGAGGTAAGGCAGGGGGCAGTTAGAGGCATGGCCTCAGTCACAGTATCCAGCCTGTGGTACTATGTTAAATTTGGTAGTGCAGCTGCTGATCATGGCAGTCCCCACAACACTCACCACACAAGAATAATTTTTTAAAAAGCTGCATTGAGCAGTATCAGTTAATGAGGAAACCACCAACTGAGGTGGCTTGCAACAATCCTAGTCCTTAAAAAACTTTTGGGGCTTCCATCCTGTATATTCTGGCTCTGCTACAGCACTACATTTGGCTCATAGTGTATAATAATCTGCACTGTAGGCCCCACTGATGCTGATTTGGATATCTTTTCAGTTTTCACCCATCTTTTCTTTCCCACACATAGGTGGTTCCAAATGCTTCCATTAAAGCAGCTAACCCTTAATCTGTGGTAAAACTGTTTCAACTGTTATTTATTTTTTAAAATGTTCCTTATTTATGGTAGTAGGTTTATTTATCATTGCTGACTGACTTTGGCCTTAGTAACTAGTGATATTATTATTTATACAATGAAGGACAGGTGGGAGATAAATGGTATGCAATAGAACAGGGCTGGGTAAAATGCACCTCTCAAGGTTGTTTCAGTAGTTCCCAGCCTTCTGCATGTGGTGTCTTTTTTTTGTTTTTGTTTTTTTTAGGACAAACAGATAAATTACAGATTCTGGATGCTGCTAGGAATAGGTTCCAGTACCCCTTTTGGCACCCAAAAATGCTAGTTTTAAAGCTGGAAATAAATGATTCACCTCTTCTACTTTCATTTTCTACATCTTTGGGTGGCCTTTGTGACCACCACCACCACCTCCAGGACATCGTAGGCCAGAAAATTGGTCCCTGGACATCAGTTTCCCAGCCTTGCTATAAAATAAAGCAGCTGCAAGGAGGTTACATTAAAAAAACTTACTTTGAACCAGGCAAAATGAGTGTGATAAAGCAGTTTGGTTAATACACCACAACCAGATAATTTAAAAAAACAATGCTGTGAGGCAGTCAAAAAGCCAAACACTTTGTCTCTTTTGAACAACACCCCAATTTACAAGGTTATCTCCCCCAAACGTCTTCATGACTGATGCTGTATCCTCATTTCAAGAGTTCGTTTTTTGATACTCATTAGCAATATCAGCCTGCAGGTGTGAGTGGCTTATGCTGACCTGAAAAAATTAATGCCTAAAAAATGGAAAAAGTACATGCCACGTTCCCACTATCACCTACGATTCCCTCCCTCCCTCCCCAAATGACATTCAAATAACAAATTTATATCTCTGTTGTTGCTGCTGTTTTTGTTGTTGCTTTTTTGTTGTTAAAGTAACAACAGTCTTGCAGGGAAGTCAGCAATTCTAAATGCAAAGGGAAAATGTCCACACTCCACAGTATTTATATAAACACAGTAGACATATTGTGATGTCAGAGGAGGAAGCTGCAGTCCTTTCCTGACCAATGCCCTTTGCCCTCACACTTTCCGTTGCTTCAGCTTTTAAAATGGAGTTCCATGGGGCCCCCTATTGTGCTGGAAACATCTGGTGAAGGGAGTTCTTACTTGCCTCTGAATAGTTAATGTGCCTCCCTGATTTTTCTAGGAAAAATGTAGTTGTGGTAAAAACTGTAGCTTTTCCTCACTGTCAGGTTTAACTTCTTGTCGCTAATGGATTCTCTTCTTTTTCTGCTGTTTTATTTGTGCTTCCTATGACCATCCATTAAATAGGGAAACAAATTTTAAGAATGTGGCAAATACCCAAACTTTCCAGGTTTACAATGGTAGTGTAGTGGATCTTCATGTTTTGATACTCATCTACAATCTCAGCCACTCAACTGTTGTGCTAACTCAGGCAGGCCATGGCTGCCAGTGGGCAGTTCTCTTATTTGGAACTGGTTCCTCAAATGGGACTCTCCTGTCACTTTCTGGAACAATCAGCTCCCCACATGCTCTTGTTTTCAAAAGATGCAGGTGGGCTGTTCTTGGTGAAAAAAGACATGTGCCTGTTCAGCACTTCTAGATAAGAAACACACTTGTGATCCTTCTGGGATCGGAAGAGGGGAATACAATCAGTTTCATTAGGCGAACCTCTGACTCATAGAGGGCGGGATAAGGAAGGTGAAATTCTGAGGCTGGTGGAAGTCATGTACATAAAAACAGAGAGACACTCTCTGAGTCACTACTACCCATTGACTAGTGCCCCTCCCCCCTCCCCTGGCCTTGGGGAGACTTCCTTTGAGTCAGGAAGCTTTCCTTCCTCCATCCAGTTCAGGCTGATGGGAACACCCACCCCATTCAGCCTGCTTGCCTGCTGGTTTCATGAGTGCCGATTCTGCATGGACTCAGGAACCTTGGGCAAAAGCAGCCGTGCAGCTGAGGACTTGGAGGAGTGGTGAACCCAAAACATCTGGAGACTAATTGGAAGGGGACAGTGATTGCTGGTGCCTGTAAACACCTGCTGGATATATGACCTGCTTGCAACAGAAGGCAGCCTGGAACAAGCAGGGTGTGGTGAGCTGTCTGTAGCTCCCCCTCTAGTAGTATCTCTCTTGACTTTTTTGTTTCTCAAGCTGTCTTCAGAGAACGTTTGCTGGATGCCGCTCTCTGGACAGATGCAGCTGCCAAAATGAGAGTGAGCTTGCCATGAAGGAACCAGCGCTGTTGAGCTGGGTCTTTTGGTGATGGTGGAGATCTTTCCGATGAACTTCCTGCCCCAGGCTTTGATCCTGCTGCTGGGTTTTTTCGCTTAAATATCCCCTTCACGCGAGGAAGCCAAGAGAAATCTCCATTTTGTGAGATCCCTACTGTCTCCCTGTCGTTCTTGACGCGGCTCAGAGCAGAGGAGGACTGGAGGCAGGTTGAGACCAGACACGCGGGCTTGGGCAGGTCCGAGCAGCTCTTGACACAATCAACAACAAGGAAGAGCCAGGATGTGGTTGAAGACGTGGGACCGAGAGTTGAGCAAACAGGAGTCCGAATCAGAAAGGAGAATCCAGAAGATATGAGCAGACAGGTAAACTCAGGGAAATTGACGGGGGTGGGTGGGAGGTGCAAGGAACCCAGCAGAGTCTTTTCCAAGGACAGCTTGGAAAACTGGTGTCAGTGGTCTTCTCATTTCCCCGGTTTTGCTTCAACAGATGGGGGAAGTACAGGGTGTGAGTTGCATTTTTGTCAATCAGGCTACAGAGAAGAACCTGTTCCTGTGGGGCAGGAGTGCTTGCCTGGGCAGGCATCCCTTGTTGAGGGTTAGAGAAATGGAATCTGGCCAGCCCCTCCCCAGCTCTGAGGGAAAAGGTTGTTCCTCCTGGGCTCCACTGTCAAAATAAAGACCTCTCAAAATGCCTTCCGACTAAACTTGGTTCACAAGCTAGAGTGTACAGAGGCGGCAGGTCCCTGCCCTACGTCAGCAAACCATGGCTGATACAGGCCTCTGGGATATGGAGTCTGGCTGGGGTTTATTCGGAGGAGAGAAAGGGAGGTCAGAGAAAAGGTTGTTCAGATCCCGCTGGCTTTTAGCTTGCCTAATGCGAGATTCACTCATCCTCACCCCTACACTGGGGGGAAAGGACATGTTATACAATGAAAATATAATAAAGGACGCCCATACTACCTGCTCTCCAGAAATGCAAAATAACATTGAGGTGCTCTCTGAAATACTGTATTTTCCATGTATAAGAATATATATTTTAACTATAATGTTTAGACTAAAAATTTAGGGTCATCTTATACACGGAAGTTAGTCAATGAGAGAAATACACAGAGAAACTGTAGCGAAATTAGAGAAACTGTTATTTCAGGCTGGGAAATTGGTTGTTTTATAAATGGGGGAGTCTTATAGATGGAAAAAATGTGGTAATATCAAGTTTGGATCAAGGTAAGGAAGAATTCCAAGATCTTCAGCTTGAGTTCTTCTCAAAATCTGGACATTATTTGTCTAAAACATAGAAATTTCCTCTTGAAGCCATTCAGAGTAGGTGCGACTGCCACATTTTCCTTCCATTTGTTTGGCTCATCACTCTTCAAAATATATCAAGTAGGAAAGGCCATCATTAGTGAGAATGAGTTCCTTAAGTTATATTTTCCATCATGATGGGGAAAATGTTACTCCACATCAAAGTTTGAGATAACTAAAAGTGTATGTAGTACAGTGGATCCTCATAGAACAAACAATTTGTATAACATAAAATCTGTACAACATAAAAAAATTCCAGAGATAGGGGAAATTTGCTTAACGGAATCTCCTATGGTCATGATTAGGGATTACTCTGTTTTCAATGCATTCCTATGGGAAATTTGTATAAAGGAAATTTTGCTTAACATAATTTCATTTGGAACGAATTAATTTCTTTATACAACGTACCACTCTATACTGTACTTCCTCTGAAGGCTACTTAGCTTTGCATTGAATGTATTGCTTGGCTCACTTGGTTAAGGTATCAGCCACCACTGTTTTGCAGGTTGTGGCTCTCTATCTGAGGCATGGTCATGAAACAGAGTAGTGAGGAGCTACTGTGTTGATGTGCCACCTACATTTCATAATAGGACAGAAGAACTGTGGCCTTTCCTTCGTTTTTAGCACTGATTCTGAGGAAATACGCTACTTTGCTCAGTGAGAGTGTTTTCCCCAGAATCTGGCCTCAGAAGTTGTCTTCAAAACCAGAACCTAGACCAAAAAGCAAAGAAAGACACAATAGAGTATCTCTGTGTAGAGGACTTGGTCATCCTCATTTAATGATCTGGGTTTTACTCCTCAAAACACACAAGGAAATACGACTAGGTGGATTATTCAAGTACTGTATCCAGAAGTCACACCAGTTTCCATTTACCATCTCCAATGATAATCAGTGCAGCTCATCCCAGTTACTAAGACAGCCAGGAGTCAGGGGTAGTCAGCTGAATGCTTCTCCGGGTCTCTGTAACTGTTGTTTTTTGTTAGAATGAGCAATACTGAAGGAGAACATGTGATTTCTCTGTGTGAGGTGACTTTGAAATTTGGACACCCATAGCTATCCATTCCCAGCTGGCATTTAGGGCTCAACTGGGAAAGTGTCTATATGTTGATGTGTTTGCACACTGTGAGTTCACCTAAGAGCCAGAAGGAAGAGAGGGGACTGGGGAGAGAGCATGTGGGGAAATACACTAGGTCCATTCTGCCACTTTGTGCAAGACAGGATGTGAAGCACCAGCATTGCAACTTCTGAACCTTCTTAGGGTTCAGGTCCTAGTAGCAGTGATACAGGGCATAAAAAATAACTCCCCATCAACATTTCTCAATAAAAATGACATTTCCGCAAGTCTCGGAAGTCACATATTATGTGGTTCATCAGGGATTACTCAGATTCTGGGACCGACCGCCTGAATTCCTGTCCTGCCTGTTTCCACCGTCTATCGGCCAAGGAAGAATTTCCTCTCCCACCCAACTCTTGCCTGCTCCACCTCCATGACACCATGAGGATCTGCCCTCTGCTCTGAGGCTCATCTTCTGGAATCTTAAAGAGCAGAATGTTCCTGACCTGGCAACCCTCTAAAACCATATATCAGGCATGTCCAAACTTTGGCCCTCCAGATATTTTGGACTGCAACTCCCATAGCCCTTTGTCATTGGCAATCTAAGCTTAGAATTCTGGGAGATGTGGTCCAAAACATCAGGAGGGCTGGAGTTTGGATATGCCTGCCATATATGCTTGCCTTGCCATCACTGTTTAATTTATACTCTTCCACTAAGGACCTGCTAGTGGGATATGGTTGATGTATTTATTAGGGAGCCAGCAACTGGGAGTTGGAAACCCCATGTTGCCATCTGCAAGTCGATCCTGCCTGTGTGGCCTTGGGAAAGCTGCACACTCCCAAGATGCCTGCAGAAGAAGGGAATGGTAAACCATATCTCAATATTTTGCACCTCAAAAGCCCTGGGAAAGGTTGCCATAAGAAAGAATTGACTTTGCTCCGTGCATTTGAGTTGTTGTTGTTGTTGTTGTTGTTGTTGTTGAACAATATCAAGCACACTCAGTCAAAAGTATAAAAATATTGACTGGTGTACTATAAACAGATAAATATCAGCAGCACAATATGTATGTTGTTCCTAATACTGCCATTTTTGTAGTTCTTATGATGTTATTTCTGAGATCTGCAACTACATATAATGAAATTTCTCAATGTTGTTCCCAAAGCCCCAATGAATATGGCGACTACTGAAGTGTGTTTTATCCACAAGCAAGATACAGTATTTCATTTTCCAGGTCTCCGAACGCTGTTCATTTGCACAATTCTTTAGCTTCAACTCTGGCATCTTCTGGCATTGCAATGTCAATGACCCAGATAGTTTTTCTTTCTATTACTCCTGTGTAAGGTGTCTATCAGTTTGGCTCCAGAAATCCCACAAGATCTTGATGTCACCATTTTAGATGGGAGAGTCAAGGCTGGGTGACAGCAGCACGCAGATAGCACTGAACCACAACATTCTGAACAATCTCTCTAAGCAGTTTCATGTACAAATAAGAACAGGGCCTAAGCAGAATAAGGAAATTATAAGCCATGATCTCAGACAAGAGATCTCCGCCACCACCTTCTGAAATTGCTCCTCCAGGAAGAACTACAGCCATTTTAATATAAAGCTTGCAAGTCCCATCCAAGCCAGTTGACCCAAAAGAATATATTAAAAAAAAACTGTGACAGTAAAAGTCCCCAAGAGGTCCAGCAGAACCAACAAAGATATATGAAGCATGTACCAATGTGCAGTTAACAACACAGAGTGTGTACTGAAATGATTAAAGCAGTCTTGGCCCTACAACTAAGCCAAAATTTCAGCTGAAATTGGTCTCTTCCCAAACACTCAGGAAGTGAAATATTGCCCCCCATAAACCTCAGAACCTTGCTGGAAACATTGCTGACTGGCGAGAAATTATCCAACATGGTGCAATTCAGGGTTATGTTTCAAGGTCTTACTGCTGCCTGTTTAAAATAATATTTATGTGCCATTCAGTCAATTCCAATTTATGGCAATCCTGCCAGGTTTCCTAAGTATAAATGAGTCGGCAGTGGTTTATCAGGCTCTCCTTCTGCTTGTCTGTAGCTTGTCCAAGACCACACACATGGCAGATCACATAATTCCATGAAGAACGTGTAGTCCAAATGGTCTTGGCTGATACATCCGCGGGGAGGCATGGTGAAGATCTCTCAACTCCTGGCCCCTGGCTTGCAGCTGCCAGATGGTCCAACCCACTGAGTTACACCAGCCTCAGGTATGGTGGGATCGCATCCTCTTGTAAAAAGGCACTCACCTTTACCCTTATCTGTTTGGCTGGTCTCCTGCTAACCATTTTCAAAAGATGGGAAGAGCAAGGACCAAGCGCAACAATGATAGATCTTGCCTCTCCCTAGGACAGGCATGCCCTCCTGATATTTTGGACCACAACTCCCAGAATTCTAAGCTTAGACTGCCAATGACAAAGGACTGTGGGAGTTGTGGTCCAAAACATCTGGAGTGCTGAAGTTTGTACATACTTGCCCTAGGATGTTCCCCATGGTTTGGGCGGTGTGAATAAAAAGGGTGTCCACTAAGCCCTTTGGACCAGAAAGGAAGAAAAAGATAAAAGGCAATATTACAGTTGATCCAATTACTCTTCTCATTGTTAAATGTCCATATAATTTCTTTGCAGTTCTGAAATCTAATTAGTTTCAGCCTCAGCTTAGTTTCACTTCTCCATTTGCTGCAACTGTTAGAGCTCTGCAGGGAAGGCAGTTCTCCCCCCCACCCCCGCCACCCTGGTACTGCTTTCTCTTTTATGGGATGATTGCCAATATGGCTTCAATGTCGTGATGACAGTTGTCACAATTGATTTATATGCCTAATTGCCTATGTCCTTTCCTGCAAATTCATTGTGTTAAATTACAGTTATAACAGCACCATAACCATCTCCTTCCCTGGATCACTCCCAAAATCTTATCTCAGCTGGAACAAAATGAAGCAAAAGAAAACTCGATAATCTACAATTATTGGAGTTGCAATGGACTACAACACCTCTCATTCTGCACCTCAACAAATGTGTAGGGGGGAGAGCATAAAGTTCCACCCAGCCCAGCCTAATATTTCCAAACCAATCTCTCTGAAAGGCCAGAAGCAGAATGTCATAATGATGCTTAGCCCATTTTATTTATAATTAAAATAAATCTGGAGACCACCATATTGGAAGAAGCTATCATCAATCCACACTTAGGAAGCTCAGCATCATCTATGGAGGGATGCAAAAGTTTCCAGTTGGTGGCTGGAAGGTTATAAAAGTCAGGGACTGGAAATGTGTGTAGTTGAGCTGCTTGTGGGATTTGGGGAGCTATAGCTGCCCCAGCTCTCGTTAGGTGTTGCAGTCCAACACATTTAGCATGGATATGCTTAGGAGAAGTGGCTACCACACACTGCCAAAGGCTCGTATACTGTAGCAGTTCTTGGTTGAAGAAAGAGTGCCTAAAAAGAACTAAGACAGTGGTTCTCCACCTGTGGGTCCCCAGATGTTCCTGGACTGCAACTCCCAGAAATCCTTTCCAGCACAGCAAGTGCTGGGAGTTACAGTCCAGGAACATCTGGGGACCCACAGGTTGAGAGCCACTGAACTAAGAGGAAACAGGTGAAAACATTATAACCAGAGGAACCCCTATGTTTTTCAAAAGAGAGCAGGCAGCATGTGCTTGCTACCTTGCCATCTTTTTAAAAGTGTAACTTGTGTTCTAGAATTTATCATATTGGAATAGTCGGCCTATGTGTTCCATGTTTTCAAGTTGCTTAGAGCAGACACTGTCTTGTAGGGTGGCCTAAAAATATTCTAAAAATTATAATAAGGGATTTACAAGGAAGGATTACAGGAGGGAATGGAAGTGGTTCTCAGCATCAGAGGTGGCATGGAATACTGATGGAAGAAGGAAGCAGAGGCACAGGAGGGAGAAAAGAATTGGACATAGCTCTGTCTCCTGCCACTCATTTGCATGCTGACCACATACCCCGTGGATTGTGTGTTCAGCCACGTGAAAATACCCTATGCACATACAGACAGGTGCATGGATAGCATCTCCAGGTGAGGGAGGAAATCTGGGTCATTCTAGAGTTCAGTCTACATATGTAAATCCATCTGGGCATAGAGCTGCTTCACTTTGCCATCAAATGTACAGACTGCAGGAGCAAAGCTGATGTGGACGCTGGGTCTGTGCCATAACCCTATGCCTCTCTCACGGGATCTTCCAGCCTGTGAAAAGAGTTCCAGAAATCCCACGCCATAAGGCAGCCTGGTGTCTATGACTGAGAGAGTGTAAGTGCCAGGTGATGCTGGGCTTGGGAGACTGTTGTGACACACGCACTACCATCTGCCAACAAAGCTGCTGAACCAGCCACAAGGTAGTAGCCGGCCCCATTGTGTGAGTCTCCTCCCAGCAATTGTTAGCAGAGGAAGAATGAGAGAGAGAGAGAGAGTCCATGAGTGGAATGTGAACTGACAAATGGAGGAGCCCTATGACAGACAGATACGACATTGTTGTTTGGTACCACAACATGGACCAGATGAGATCAAGGGTTGGACCAGTATCACACACAGAAGACAGTGCAGTGTGCTCTAACAAAATGTGTCACATCAAACCTAAACTGATTTTTTTCTGCACTACTGTATTCTTGCCTTGACGTATCACTGTTTGCAGATTCCATTTTACACATGATTAACTATAAGAAGCCATCATAGGAGGAGGTAGACGCATTACATTTCAGCGGAATAGAGTCAGTTGCTGGTTGGGGCATGCTGTTTTACACAAGTTTAAACGTTCTACTGCTCCCACTGCTATACTGCACAAGCGGAATTAGAAGCCACACTGCATAAGACGCCAACTTTACCATTAGAAGTGGAGCTTCCTTAATATGTAAAGATGCTTCATTTATCCTAGCATGACATTTTCTGCAGCTCTACAGGCTTGGAGGCAAACGATGAGCTTCAATAACTGCACAGAGGTCATAGCTTGGTCATAGCTTTTTGCAGTATGTCCCTGGAGGAATAACATATTATCACCTAATTGTGCAGCTTCTACAGTTGGGCTCTGGATTAGTGTAGTGCAGGAATGAGCAGCTTCGGGTGTGATCCATTTGTTCTGCTCTTTGGTTCACTCCAAGGACGCAATTTTCACAGTGGAGAGCGATGAAAAGCAGTTTGCCGCAGGGATCTGTCTTGAAACCGGTGCTTTTCAGTCTGTTCATAAATGACTTGGAGACAGGGATAAGCAGTGAGGTGGC
>JAHTLZ010000111.1:2523756-2545101 GCA_023846285.1 Phrynocephalus versicolor | reverse complement strand
AGGTGGCCAAGTTTGCGGATGACACAAAGCTTTTCTGGGGGGTAAAGACAGAGAAAATTGTGAAAAGCTCCAGAAGGATCTCTCCAAACTGGGAGAATAGGCTGCGAAATGGGAAATGCATTTCAATGTAAAGTAATGCATACTGGGGCAAAAAAAAAAAAAAATCAAAACTTTATCTATCAACTCACGGGCTCTGAGCTATCCATGACTGATCAGGAAAGAAATCTTGCTGTGCTGGTGGACAGCTCAATGAAGGTATCTTACCCAGTGTGTGGCAGCGGTGAAGAAGGCCAAATCAATGCTAGGGATTATCAAAAAAGGGGATTGAAAATAAAATGGCCAACATTATGATGCCATTGTACAAAACAATAGTAAGGCCGCACCTGGAGTATTGTGTACAATTCTGGTCACCGCATCTCAAAAAAGACATAGTGGAACTGCAAAAGGTGCAGAAGAGAGTGACAATATGATTACTGGGCTGGGGGACCTCCCTTATAAGGAAAGGCTAAAATATTTGGGGCTCTTTAGTCTGGAAAAAAAGGTACCTGAGGGGGGATATGATTGAGATGTACAAAATAATGCAGGGCATGAATAAAGTGGATAGAGGGACACTCTTCTCCCTCTTACAAAATACAGTGGTACCTTGTATAAAGGAATTAATTCATTCCAAATGAAATTATGTTAAGCAAATTTTCCTTTATACAAATTCCCACAGGAATGCATTGAAAACTGAGTGATCCCATTTTTATGTTGTACGGATTCTCCCCATAGGCGATTATGTTAAGCAAATTTCCCCTATCTCCAGAATTTTTATGTTGTACAAATTTTATGTTATACAAGCTGTTTGTTATACAAGGGTCCACTGTACCAGAACTAGGGGGACATCCACTCAAATTGAGGGTTGGGAGAGTGAGGACAGACAAAATAAAATATTTGTTTTACCCAGCGTGTTGTTAGCCTGTGGTACCCCCTGCCACAGAATGTGGTGGTGGCATCTGGCTGGATGCCTTCAAAAGGGGATTGAACAGATTCCTGGAGGAAAAGTCCATCACAGGTTACAAACCATGATGGAGATGAGTAATCTCCAGACTTAAAATGAGAGTACTTCAAGGTCCATATGCAGAGGAGTGGTATCAGAAGTCAGATATCTAGTCTTGTGCACTCCCAGAAGGATTTGGTGGGGCCACTGTGAGATACAGGAAGTTGGACTAGATGGGCCTTTGGCCTGATACAGTATGGCTCTTCTTATGTTCTAATGACGCTTGGGTTCATTTCTTTTTCCAGTGATCACACATTATAATTGGTGGAGAAAAACCAGCGCTTCCCCATAGCATCCCAATCAGCACCTTTCTGTCTGCTTCTACTTTTCTGAGGTGTGTAGGATCACTCCATCTTGGTTCGTTTCTAGTGCATGCAGTTAAACTCTTCCTCTGCTCCACAGACATAAATATATCTTTTAAAACTGCATTAGAGCAGCACTGGTACACTACACCACATTTTAGAAACTGGTTCTGATGCACTGCAACACTTACAGATACTTAAAAATATTGAAAAGTTCCTTTTTTGAAGCAGGAGGAGACAGGACGGGGTAAGGAGAGGAGATATTTTTCTCTTTTAATTGTTTTCTACAGGCAGGTGGGTCACATAGGATGGCATAATGGACCCATACTTGACATTAAGCAACTTGATTGAGCCTGCACCAACCTGTTCCAATGGAACGTGTGTAGACATCTCTTTGACAGATCTGTTGGCCAATGACCACCTCCTTGCATCTGCTATAAGCCATATGCCTGCAGATGCTGACCTGCCATTGAAATCTGGTGGCAATTTGGCACTGCCAAATATTCCCAGCTTGACAAGAAAAGCCATTGAAACAATGACAATATGCTTCTTTTTGGAAGGCCTCCTCACTTTAGTGCCCCGTTGTAGGGGCAGAGGACAACGGTTCTGAAACAAGCAGGTGAGGGTGGTTTAAATTAGTGGGGTCCCACACGATGGCTTTTTGCTGAATGCTGGTGATGTTGGGGAGGGGGCACACCCATAGTACAGGGGCTGCTTTCTGAAGTTTCCTTACAAAACAGTTTGAATAAATATCCTGTGCTTACATACGGAGAAGTAAACATTCCAGCAGTGGGCAAGGAACAGCACCATTCAGTTGTGTACAGCATCTACTCGGTAGTAACCCACAGTGCATGCATGTCCTTCAGCTGCAAGTATACCTTATGCCCACGGAACAGCTTCCTGGGCTTGAAATAACTCTTATTTCCAATCATTGGTGGAAATGCAGCAATAAGAAGCAGAAGAACCTTAAAGGATTGCTGATGGAACCCCTCAAGGGCTTCATCTGGTCCCCAGGCTAAACATTCCCTTTTCCTGAAAAAACACATGCCTTCAAACACAGAACTGTCCTCTCTAAAGAAGGCCACATGGCCATTCTCCACAAGAGCCAGAGAGAAAGAGAAGGAAGCTTTGGCTGAGCTACCTGAGAGGGTCTATGATTTAGGAAAGTCCACAAGATGACACAGGAGGAAATCATTGTGTGTGTGAGGACCAATGTGGGTAATTAGAGACAGCTTTGGTGGCCTTGGTGGATGACCTATGTGGGGAACTGGACGAGCAGAGTGTGTCCCTGTTTGTTCTGTTGGACCTCTCAGCAGCTTTCTGTACCATCAACCATGATAGCCTTCTGGACCATCTGTCTTGGATGGGACTTGGTGGCACTGTTTTCCAGTACTTCCTGGAAGGAAGAGCTCAGAAGGTAGTCCTGAGGGACTCCTGTTCAACACCCTTGCTTTTGGTCTGTGGTATCCCCCAGGGTTCTGTTTTGTCCCCCAAGCTTTTTGAGATCTATTTGAAGCTACTGGGAGGAGCTGACCAGAGTTTGAGGGTTCAGTGTCATCAATTTGCTGATGACACCCAATCTCTACCCTCTTTTCCATCTAATTCCAAGGAAACTGTCTTGGTTCTAAACCAGTGCCTGCGGTCAGTAAAGGGCTGGATGAGGACAAACAAATTGAAACTTTATCCAGGCAAGATAGAGGTGCGCCTGATCAATAGAAAGGGAGGTGAGAGAATGAGGATACAACCTGTGCCGGATGGGATTGCACTCCTCCTGAAAACTCAAGGTTTGCAATTTGGATGAACTCCTGAATTCATCCCTGAGCTTGGATGCCCAGGTTTCAGTGATGGCCGGGAGTGCCTTTATATAGTTAAAAGTGGTATACTTTAAGTGCCAGTTAACGAGAAAGGGGTGAAGTCTGGAGGACTTGTAGCTACTCCCCTCTGTGGATCTCTGTACAGTATTTCTACTGCATAACAAAAGGGAAATTTATCAGAAATTCAGAATTCAGTAACTATTTTGCACTGGCTCTCCAATCTGTATCTTGCTTTGACTATCTGCTTTCAAGAATACTGTAGTAAAGCATGCTGCTTAGATGTTAAACAGTGGTTCAATATCTACCTTTTCTTTTTCTTTTTGGACCTAGGGGGCTTTCTGCTTCTTTCTCAGTTTCATGGTTTTAAACATATTTGCATCTGAAAAAAATGTCCTGGGAGATTTTTTAAGTATTTCCAAGATTTTAAGAATTTGCAAGAGCTGAACAATAGGACAGTTTGGGTCTCACTCATTAATAAAGTTCTCATAAATTTGAGGTGACCTATACCATTTACAGTATAACATACATGTTGCCATTCAAACCAGACTTTTGCATTTATATCTAGATTACATTGTTATATCTGTCGGTCTGTCGGTCTAGTTACAAAAGACATTCTGAATAGGAAAGGAAGTTAAGCCAAGAGAGAAACCTGAGGTAGTGAAACTGTGGAAAGGAAGCCACAGTTCAGTTGTAGAGCTAGGCTACAACTCAAAACCTCCCGAACATTGCCGACAATTGAGTGGAAACTGAGGGGTTTTTCTCTCTCAGAACACTAGAACTCAGATCACTCATGGAGCTGAATTGTGAAAGGGAGATTCAGGATGTGTTAAAGGGAAGTATTTGGCCACACTGCCCATAACTAGAACACAATACTCATTTTCACAAGGAGTAGTATCAACCACCAACTTTGATGCTTTTAAAGGGGGAATCAGAAATTCATGGGGGAGGTGAACCTAGAGACAGGTGTCAATGTGATGGGCAGGTATTATCTACTGTATCAAATTCAGAATGCCTCTGTGCATGCTGTGTGTGTGTGTGTGTGTGTGTGTGTGTGTGTGTTGTGTCGTTATAGTTGTGACCAACTCTTCGTGACCCCATGTCCATGGAGTTTTCTTGGCAGGAATGCTGGAGTGGTTTGCCAGTTCCTACTCTAGGCATCTACAGCACCTAGTATTCCCTGGTGGTCTCCCATCCAAGTACTAACCAGGGCTGACCCTGCTTAGCTTCCGAAATCAGTTGAGATCATATGTGCTTAAGGCATCTTGGCAGCCAATTTCACAAGTAGAACATTCTAAATATTCATTGACTGTGGGAGTCTCGGATATACATCTCATGCAGAAATTTCTGATCATGGGGACATAACATTGTGACATGCAGGAAAGGTGTTACTTTCAACACATGTAATGACTAATGTTTTTGCATTGTTTTTCATGACAGTTTTAGATTCATTTTAATGGAATATCTTCAGACTTGTGCTATTCTTTTATCAATCTACAATTTTGTCTCCTGTTTTAAAAAGTATTGAACAAGTCACAACAACAAAACTGTCTCAAAAGTACAGTGTTGTTGTTCAATCATGTCCGACTCTTTGTGACCCCATGGATCAGAGCACGCCAGGCCCTCCTGTCTTCCACTACCTCCTGGTGTTTGATCAAAAGTACAGTAATATATTACTAATTATTTCTCACAGGTGTTACGGTAGTGGATAACCTTTTGGGGGGGGCTTTACAATGAGTTGCATAATGGCTTAAAAATCTTACAAGGGCTGTAGTGCAGGTCATCTACTTTGAGTCTTTGACATCTTGTGTGGGTAGCAGAATTCTCCTTGTTACAGAACTAGTTATTTTTCTTTTACCAAACAATAACAATAATAATAAAAATTAAAATGGCAGATGCCCTTTACCATCTCACCCCCCAAAGTATCTAGTCCATCCTTGCTAGTGATTTTTTTCCCTTCCCCTGTCTTTCAGAGAGAAGAAATTGGTCCTGGCAAGAAACCTGTTTTTGGACACTGAGATGGCATCACCAGGCACAGAGGAACAGGAAGAGACCTATGTCTTGGTGGAATATGCCTTTGAGTACACTTCCAAGGATGGGCTGCTTATATCAATCAAACCGAATGAGAGATACATGCTCTTGAGGAAAACGAATGATCACTGGTGGCATGTGAGAAAAAGCAAAGATGACCGACCTTTCTACATCCCGGCCAAATATGTCAGAGAGCTGGGCCCTCTGGCTCACACTATACCTTCTCCTAGCAAACTGCCCACCACCACTCTCTTGGAGAATGCCAACTTTGAGACACCTATCCGGGTCGGTGGGGCACAGCCACCAGAGTACGAATACCATTTTGTGAATGCTGTTCAAGAACGTGAAGTAGATTCCTCTTCCCCAAAGCTGCATCCTGTCTCCTCAGGAGCGGCAACAACGGTTCACTCGGCTGCCAGTGGAAAGACTTCGTCCTTCATTTCTGGAGCACCAAGAGCCACTTCTTCCACCCTCAGTGCCTCACACGGTTCCCTCAAGCCTCCTTATGATGGAGGCGCCAACAGTTCTCTGGGGGGTGGGAGCCGTTCCACTGAACAGATGAGGCCTACAGTGTCTCTGGATGACTTAGCAAGGCTAACTCCTCACAGTCCGGCTAGTGTCGAGAACTCAGGATTGTACAAAGCTGCCTCTTGGGGTTCCCCTCAGCCATCCCTGAAAAGTAACTTGGAACCTTTCCACAAGCCTAAGGAAGAAAGGGTGAAACAAAACCTGCAGGCAGAGAGTCCTTCCCAGGTAAAGTATGTACGGCTGAAGGAAATTAGGAATGATAATTGCTTAAAAGTCGTCCTCTAGTTGTGCAGATTATTTGTAGTCATGTTTGTGTTGCAACAACTGTAGAGCTTACAAAAATTACATGTTTGGACATCAACTCCCAGAATCCCCTAGCTTTGAAGAGTCAGCAGACACTTCTGAGCTAACTGCTGCAGTTCAAAATAGTTACTTTTCCAAGCTCAGACCAACTAATAGCATCACACCTTCCAGCTTCTCCTTGATTTCCCAGCAATTTGGAAGATTTAAGTAGAGTTCTTGGCATATGTTTATTAATCTTTAAAATCCCAAAACGTTTAACTAACCAAAGGATGTGACTTTTCATATCTTCGGAAGCAATTTAGTCTTTTCAACTGATGCATATTCTATGGTTGATACTTAACATCAATTAACTGTGCCATCTGTACTCTTCCTTTGATGCTTATTGCTCTTACTTTCTTGGACTTTTCTGACATAATATATGGTTGATACATTATATGTGTGTTATCACAAAGCAGAGAGTGTGGGCTGAAATTTTTTGGAAGACTAGGAGATAATGAGTGATATTTATACATTATGATAAACCATGGTTTATGTTAACCACGGTTTGTTGCTTCAGAAATCAGTTGTGCAGCAGATAACCAACAAACTGTGGCTTGTCTTCACCATTTCTAATTTGATTGCCTCCTCTCCTTTTTGTCCACTCCTGTTTCATGATGGACAGCTGGGAAATGATCCAGAGGCAAGCCTTTATGGTTGGTTTTGACATTACAACAAACCATGGCTAGTATCAGGCAGCCACAAACTGGGGGTTCAATTGCGGGTTTGGGTTGATTAGAAAGTATGGCATGTTAAAAGAGGCAGGTTTTTCTTAACAGAAGAGTAATTTTTAAGGCTACCACATCTAGAAGTCTGGCTAGCGGATTCTGAAAGTTGTAGCCCCGAAAGCTGACTTTCTAAAATTTTCTACCATGGCTTTTTGTGATAAATGCAGTTAATTCAAGTAGTAAGACCAAATGAAATCACTCCTTTCAGTGCTGTTTTCTCAGTTTTTAGATTCCTGTGGCTGTGTTCTGAAACACTTTCATTTCCCATTTTCCATGGAAAATTAGGTAAACACACAGGAAAAAGGCAGGTCCGATGCAGGTTCTCTGCATTCTAACAGAGAAGTGAGTTGGGCTGTTGTGGTTCATGTCACGTGTGACAAGGATAGCAGCATTTCAGCTATACTGACAGCTGAGAGGCTCGGCTGCTGCTTCTTTTTGTCAGCTCCTGCTCCCAGGCTTTTAACTACAGCTAGATCAACAGACATTTCCTAATGATAATACCTCTTATTACCATACTGTGGAAAGACTGGTTCTGGGTGCAATCAGATGGTGCTTTGTCTTGCATTTCAGGCTGCTTTGAGAACGGGCTGGTTCACTCCATTTTCTGATGACCAGATGACATACGACAGGCAATCCCAAACCATATCCATGCCTATTTGCAGCTTTTTGAATCTCTGGCAAAGGCTACTTGTTAGTGTGGGTAGGATAACTCAGTATTCCGACAAGTACTGAACCAAAACAGCATTTGTAGGTGTTTCCCCCAAGCATTTCACTTGGGTGAAAAGCCAATGAAGTGATATATCACTTACCGGTATATGAGACCCCCCCCCCTTTTACAGTTCAGTGCTAATTCACTTTGGTGGCCAATGGGTGCAATGGTACATTACATACATACATACATACATACATACATACATACATACATACATACATACATACATACATACATACATACATACATACATACATACATACATACATACATACAACCAGTCTTGCCCTGCTGTCTGCTGAAACAGGAGGTGATGCATGGAGGCTGAGAGGAAGGAATCCTAAATAGGGTCATTTTGAGGTGTGACATGGGTTCCTGTCCCTAAACCTCATGGTTCTTGTGTGCAGCTGCATGGATTATTCTAAATCTCAGACCACACTTTGAAGAAACCGCTATTAACCCAGTCCAGTTGGGGATAACTTCACCATCTCGTTCTATCCTCACTCATTTGTGCTGGTCAAGATGATCCTCTTAAGGGTATAACAGCAGGCTAACTTGTCACTCTATTTAGCTCACATAGGGCGCTTTTACACGACCCCTAAGATCCGCTGGCCCCTTAAATTCGGACCAGAGATCTTAGGGGTTTGTCGCTCTTCGTGTGTCTCCACCCCTCCGTACTTCCTGGCTGCTGGCTGCGTGAGGGGAGGGAGGGAAAAAAGGGACAAAAGAATAAAGCCTTACCTCCCGGTGCTGGTGGAAGCTGCCGGGGGAGCCCCGGTCACTTCCTGGTTCCTCTTAAAGGGGTGGGAGGCAAAAAACAAAACAAAAAAGAAGCGAGGAGAGCCCAGCACATCCGCATCAAATATTTTTCACTTCCCAAGAGCAGGTACAAGAAAAGTGTGCTGGGTCGCGCTTAGGTGGGCGGGGTCACACTTAATTGTCTGCAAACTCCGGAGCTGGTGGGGAAACATTTTTAAGCTCCGGAGCTTGCAGCCATTTGTGGCGGAGTTTAGGGGTCATGTATAAACGCCCATACCTAACTGTAGTAAGACAGTTCTGGCTGTCAATAGGCAGAGTAAAGCAGCTGCCTGATGCAGCAGTATCTGAATGGCATGCAACAGCGTCACATTCTTATTCACTTCAATATTGTATTCCTGCTGCAAAGCGAGGAGAGTGTCCTGCTTAGAGATCTGGTATTTAGAGACAGTATACCTTGATCATGTGTAAAAGGAGAGCATCAAAATCTATTCTGCCTTGGATAGCAAAATGTCTGGAGCTTCCAATTGTGGTCTGATGAAATGTCCCAGTTTCTAAGGGCACTTCTAATCTACAGCTTGATTGAAACATGTTTCCTACAGTGATGTGGATTGGAATTGCCCGAGGACCATCTTACCTGGGGTAGGGAGAAGGCAAACTGCAATCTAGTAAATCTTTTTTTGATTTATGGTCAAAGATATTATTACGCAATCAAGATATTGCTACTCTTGATTGTGTAATAATAATAGCAACTAAAATCTCCTTCTACTCAAAGGTTACTAGATAACAATTCTAAGAAGGAAACCAGGAGTGCATTTCTGTGTGAAAAGCTTTATGAACTTGTTTCTGATACTAATCACACATCTCTGAGCAAAGAATGGACTCAGAAACACCCCTTTCTTTAGTCTTGGCACAGCTGACCTCCAGATATTGTCGGCTACAGATTCCATCATCCTTCAATACAGTTCAGCGGAAGATTCTGTCCCTTGAATCATGTCTTTATTGGCCATGGCTTTCTTCCAGACTACCACTAATAAGAGCATCAGAATGTGTTGATATTTTGAGGGAGCATTTCTCTACTCCAGGACAAAATGTAATGTGACAATTAGCCCTGGGCCATCAGCAAAACGGCAAGTCCTCATTAACTGATACCTAAACAGAGAGTGTGATTCCTCCATTTCCCACTTATTCAGTCTTAATGCTTTCCTTTTCTAGCCTTTATCATTGATTGGTCTATCTGGGAAAATAATGCAAAACCCAAGAGGGCAGTCGGCTTTCCCCTCGATTATTTATAGGCAGGCGGAACACAGGGAGCAACTAGGCATGTCCAAACTTCGGCCCTCCAAATGTTTTGGACCACAACTCCCCCGATCATTTGTCATTGGCAGTCTAAGCTTAGAATACCTGTCCCCAAGCATCAGTGCCTTTCTATGGCGAGTCATACTTGAATGGGAGCCTGTTAAATGGCTCTCGAAAGAAATGCCCTGCAGTATTTCGGAAAGCAACCAAGAGGTATCAATCCTGTGGAGATGGCAGGAAACGGGGCACGAAATTCTGTACTACAGTACTGAACTGCCGACGTACTGTACTCTCTCGATGGTGGTTGCAATCCCATTGTTCCCAGCAGGGGGCGTCCACTACTACTTGAAAGCCTGTCGGTCTGCAGGCTTTGGGGACAAACCATTCTTAAGGCTGAGGGGGGGAGAGGCATAACATTTTGAAATCCTCCCCCATGGCTTGTATTGCAAAAACATTCTCGAACAAAACAAAAAGACGGGCCGATGGGATTTATTTCGGCTTCTTCGTGCTCCGCTTATTTCTGATTGGGGTGATTTTATTTTCATCTCAGGATGCGATGGGAATGGATTTCCCTCCCCCCCCATCGGATTTATGAAGTGGTCGGAATTATTCTACCGCCTCCTTCTGTCGCAGGTGTGAATGAATGAAGGCTGCGTAGAAGGGGCTGGGCGGGGTGGGAATGAGACCAAACACGAGTGTTTCCTTTGGAGGGACACCTTAGTCATCGGAAGGCCCCGAGGCCCCGTGTCCTGTGGATGAGTCAGCTCGCTTTCTCTGCTGGTGGGGCGACCAGTTTCCCACTGAACCGAAGATATGACTGTTAATAAGGCAGCAGCCTGCAAGGTACAAGCAAGTATTTGCGGATCACTCAGCAGGTTCCTCGCCCCAGGAAGTAGTTCAGTTAAATGAAACTTTGGGCTCCCTAAACGCAGAACTGGGAGCAAGTTGCTTTTTCGGGACCGCGATCCCCATCGAGGCGTCTGTCGGTTTTCCAAAGCAGTGTTGCAAAGCTACATTCAAATCCCTCGGGCGGTAGTTGATCTCTGGCCAGTGGTATAACTGTCAACGTGGCCCACCTTACTTCTGTGTTGTTGCGAGTTTCAAGTGAGGCGGGAGAGTCTTCATTGGGTTGAGTACATTGGAGGAAATATATAAGTGTTGTGCATTAACAAGAACAACAATCATCATTTCTCTAAACTAGAACAGGGTGTGGGAGAGCGTGTATGTTTGAGTCTAGAGGTGTTCTAGATCACAAGACACACGTCTGAATCCAGGTGTACAGGTTTTTTTAGGTCAGAGAAGGATGGTACATCCTAGCAATTCTGTGGCCCAATTCCTCTCTTCAAATGAAAGCATCTTGCCAAGCAAATATGGTATTCTTTTCTGGAATAATGCTCTTTTTGTTTCTTCTGAGACTGCTCCTGGAGTAGGCAGACATTCAATGGGAAAAACACATTTTGCTGCCTGAGACCAAAGATTCCTTAAAAAGGTACCCTCTTCCCTTCCTTGAAAGGACTAAGTTTAACATCAATCTTTATATCAACATTTGTGATAAAGACAAGTGTGTGCATATAAAACATAAACTAATATCTAGTCTCTCCAGATGTCACTTAGACTGTCCTAGATACCCTGAGCACATTCGATCCCGCCTGATTTTGGAAGCTAAGCAGGGCCAGCCCTGGTTAGTACAGTGGTACCTTGTATAAAGGAATTAATTCGTTCCAAATGAAATTATGTTAAGCAAATTTTCCTTTATACAAATTCCCATAGGAATGCATTGAAAATGGAGTAATCCCATTTTTATGTTGTACGGATTTTCCCCATAGGCGATTATGTTAAGCAAATTTCCCCTATCTCCGGAATTTTTTATGTTGTACAAATTTTATGTTATACAAGCTGTTTGTTATACAAGGGTCCACTGTACTTGGATGGGAGACCACCAGGGAATACCAGGTGCTGTAGGCACCTGGAGTATGAACTGGCAAGCCACTCCAGTACTCCTGCCAAGAAAACTCCATGGACATGGGGTCACGACTGTAACGACGCAACACACACACACATGTTGAGTAGGAAGGTGTGAAGATGTTCCTGAGATTGACTTTTTTGAAGGGAACCCCTGCTATGTTACGTTTCCATCAGAATATAGCTTATTTGGACACCCAAATAAAGAAGGAGCCAATGGGGTCAATTCTAAAGCCACAGGCTAGTTTACAGGGCTCAGGGCAGGGCCTTCCAAGACAAGGGAATGGGCAGGGGCTCAGGAGGAACAGCTAGAACGCAGCCTCTGATGCTTTCCACCATGTGCCACTTATGGTCGCATTCTGACTAGTGATGGGAGCCCACCTGGCAAAAGGATGCAGGATTTTGTAAAATGCATTATTCTGCATCCTTGGGAGCAAATTGCTGGGGAGGATGAAGCTACCGGTACACTTTTCTAAGCATCCAACCGCTTTAGTCATCTCTCTGTGTAGGCACTTGAGTTTATATAATACATCAAGGAATCCACTTGGCTTGCCTATAAATAGCAGAGCAAGGGTGCGGAGATGTGAATGCCAGGGACCACACCCTTGGCAGCGATGTGCAAATACCAAAGTGCATTCCACTCAGGTGCCTGCCCCTGAGAAAAGGGTTTTGGATGCTCATGTACTTCTCCAGCAGGGAAGCAAAAGCAAGAGAGGAGGGCCTCTGACATTTCTGTGCCCCTTCAGCCAATGCAGTTGGGGAGAGTTTTCCTTTCTGCTCTCTCATGCTGACTGGTAAATAGATGAAAACTGTATTTGTTTCAGAGGCGTCCTGATTTGTATTTTTGTACAAGGCTGCTGCCTGGAAATTCTGGGAGTTGTCTGCAAGTCTGCACATCTCTAGTTTGTCCTGCCACCAAGATTATTTATTTATTTATTTATTTATTTTTACAATTTATATGCCGCCCACTACCCAAAGGTCTCTGGGCGGCTTACAATCAAAATTAAAACAGTTAAAACATCAAATATCAATAAATAATTAAAACAATAATAAAAACTTAACACTAAGATCATTATGAACAGATTGCTGTAATAATGCAAGAAAGTGAGAACTAAAAACCTATTGAACAGTATATGCAATAGCCACTTTAAAACTCTGGATATTGGTGGTGGATGTGTCTTTGTAAAAATGTTACCTTAAGTGGGAGGCAAGGAAAAACTGCCCTTATACACACATGGTTATATTCCGATTGACAAAACCCATGTCTATACTATACCTGAATTGTGACATAATCCCTGGGTAGTAATACATGTATTAATATTGACGATACATGATGGGAGCTTGGTGATAGCTGCAGAGCTTCTAGTCAATCTGGTGGTTTTGTTATAGGATCCCTAAACAAGCCAGAAGAATGCAAAGGAAGCATCAGCTTGGTTCTGTTTGTATATGTTTATGATTTTTCCCATACTGGCATATTTCAGCTGTTTTTGACTACAGCTTCCACAATCCATAATCTGTTTAACTAGAGGATTAAAGGAGCTATAGTCCAACATATTTGGAGGGTGACAGAAGCAGCAGGTACGTATGTTAACAAGCCAGAAGTTGAGGGTGGGTGCAACATCTCCACCCTGCAAAGCTATACTTCTCTAAGTCAAGAAAACAACAATATTGCTCACATAAAGTGCATATGTAAACTAGGTCTTCCTAAATATGAGTGTCATTGAAGGCTTCCCCAACACACCTCTTCAGAGTTATGTGAGAGATTATAGGATGCATGTTTTATATTTCCTCCAGCAGTTTCTGTTGAATGAGGTGGTGACAGAACAGTGTGGCAATCTGGCCGTGGTAAGAACTGTTTTACTGGTCACTTCCTTGTAGTGCTGCTGTTCCTTTTGAGAGAGTCTACTTGCCATGACTCAACTTCTCGATGTTCAGAGAGGGTTTTTTCAGTACAGTACACACAACAGAGGTGGAGGACTCAGACACAATCTATCTGCTATTTATCAAGTGGCCCTTTCCTCAGTCCCCAGACAAATCAGAAGTATTGTATTCTCGAAGGCTTTCACAGCTGGGATCTGATAGCTGTTGTAAGTTTTCTGGGCTGTTTTTGCCATGTTTTTGACCAGACAGCCTGAAAAACACACAACAGTTATCAAATCAGATGCACTTCACACCTCCACCAGGTTGCATAGGTGGGACTTTCATTCACCTTAGGCCATTGTCCACCTAACGAGCCTATTTAGGCCACTCTCCAGCTTATGAGCCTATTCAGACCAGGGTGATGTGAAATCAAGGTGAACTATAAAATGGAGGGCTTACCACTAACTTTCCTCAGACTGACAAAGCTGCTTGGATGAGTAGTGAAGTGTTTCGATCTCTCAAGAAAAAAGTGCAGTTGCCATGACTGAACTTCCAGATAAACTCACCTGGATGACTATGAATCTTCACAGAAACAAAACACTAAAATGACCAGCAAGCCATAAAATGATGCTTTGCTTGCCCTTAAAATAACTTTATTGGTTTATTTATTGAATTTTCATACTGCCCATCTAGCTACAAAGCTACTCTGGGTAGTTAAGTGATTGTGTTTTTTTTTCTCAGCTAAAAATACATTGTAGGGGTGGACATGATAAAGATCTAAACAGCAATAGCGTGAAGGAAAGGAAAAGGAAAGACATCGCTCTCTGTTACAATGCAGAAATGTGGGGGTGTATGCTGATACTGATAGCAAATTTTAATACCCCCCCAATTTGCTTCACTATTTGCTGGTAAATTTCTTAGTGATTTTTAATACATCAGCAAGGTTTTTCAGTCTCTAAACTTTTGCCAAAAACAAGAACGGAATGTGTAAGGCAGCTGAAATTTAAAAAAAAAAAAACCCCGGAGGGCAGTATCTGCATGTAAAAAGATATATGTACAGTTCTAGCTTCAGCTATGCAGGTAGTACCTGCAGTGAAAACAAACACCCAAGCTGTGCATGTACTGTACTTGAAAGGCAGGCATCTCATTCTACAATTCTCCAGTTGTCTTTATGAGCCACTATTTTGTCCCTGATTCCTGTTGATGAGTCTCGTTTTTCAAATAAAAAGAAAAAGACCTTACAACACTAGGATTTAACTTCTTTGGTCTTAAGGAGCATACTCCTGTGGAACCTATAAGTATACCAAATCCTAGATTCATTAACAAGTCAATGTGATAGATTTCAGTGGGTTTTATCATAGCACTGCAGCCTTCTCTTGTGTCAAGTTAAATATACCAAATTGGTTTCCATAGGCTTTAGCCAAACTGAAGGGTTTGTATAGAGTTTGCCTCTATAACATTAGATAAATGCATAGGGATTAGATCTAGGGATGGTTTTTTTTAAATAAGAATTTTTCCTAAAATACATTTTGCCATACATTTATTGAAAAGAACATGGGATCTAAAAATAAAATACACAAGTGTAAGAGAAAACAAAATGGACAGTTTTTTTTCCTCCATATGGCTTTGAGTGCTTAGCTCTTATAAATTTTGGTTTGAACTCCTGTGTGCTTAGAGGACTGCAATTTAAGATGCTGCAAATTAACAAGAGTGGGTTGAATGTTGCAGTGATGTACTACCCCTGTTTCCCTGAAAATAACACCTCCCAAAAAAATAAGCCCTAGCAGGATTTCTATGCATTTCTTAAATATAAGCCCTACCCTGATAATAAGACCTAGTGATGGGCGTGGCTATGGTTGTGTGCAGGACTGACATTCAAGCATATTATACTTAATAAAATAAGACATCCCCTGAAAATAAGCCCTAGTGTGTCTTCTTGAGAAAAAAATAAATATAAGACAGTGTCTTATTTTCGGGGAAACACGGTACTGCTTTTGAGATTCGCTCATGCATCAGGTAGCCCAGTGCAAGCACACAGAGTTCTAAAATTGATATGTGGGCCATTGGTATGAGCCAGAATGACAAATGCCTTATGATTTTTTTTCCAGTCACTGGAGGGGTTGTTCAGATGTGTTGACACTTAGGACACAATAAGTCAGTTTATTTGTGATTGCCTGAGTGTAGCTTTTATTGAACTGGGAGAAGCTGTGTGAACACTGCACTTAACACTAGACCAGTGTTGGCGAACCTATGGCACAGGTGCCGAAGGTGGCACTCAGAGCCCTTTCTGTGGGCACCCGACATTGCCCCTTTGCAGGCACCTGTATTCAGGTTAAATTGCTGTATTGGCACTTTGTGAAAAATTAGTGAGGTTTCAATTGCAGTTTGGGCACTCAGTCTCTAAAAGGTTCACCATCACTTCACTAGACTGTATGAACAGAGAGAGAGAGAGAGAGAGAGAGAGAGAGAGAGAGAGAGAGAGAGAGAGAAGGGACAGGGTGTTGGAGAAACAAATCTTCTTGCAAGCATCCTTTAACCTTTTCCCCTAACTTTCTTTTAGTCACTTTCCCATTTATTTTTTGGTTGGTTGGTTTTGTTTTAATTAAATACTTCCGAGAATCAAACTAGTGGCAATATTTCTTGGATCTGGAATCTTGTTTTCTCAGAGTATGGGAAAGTTAATATTTTGGACCCAAACTGTTGGAGTTTTTGCAGCCTTGCATGCTACCTTGAGTAGGTTTGGCTGGGAGGGACTTATTTTTTTTGGGGGGGGGGCAAGATGATTGTGCCTCTGCATTCAAAGAGAGACTCCTCTCTGGGGATAACTCTCCCCCCCCCCCCCGAGTCTATTGAAGTCTATTGTTGAACGCAGTCATGTTTGCCAGTTTGCACTTTTATCTGATCAATTTTAAGAAATGAAACCTTTTTATTGTTTCTTTTAACAATGTCTCAGAGTGAGTTATTCAGACTTTAATTGCCAGTTAATGAGAAGAGAGGCAGACTACACTGGGGAACTTGAAGCTATTCTGCCTCGTGAACCACTACACTTCTGCTGTGGAGCTGAAGCAGTTTAATGAGAAAGTAAAAACTCTGCGTTACTTGTTGGGGTGATGTTAGGTGGCGTATTCTAATCTAGGAATTGTAATCCAAAAATAAGTAACTCCTTCAAACTCTGCTTTTCTGTTGTTGTTGTTGTTGTTGTTGTTGTTACAGTCATAACCGACTCTTTGTGACCCCATGTCCATGGAGTTTTCTTGGCAGGAATACTGGAATGGCATGCCAATTCCTACTCCAAGCTCCTGCAGCGCCTGGTATTCATTCCCTGGTGGTCTCCCATCCAAGTACTAACCAGGGCCGACCCTGCTCAGGGCTTACTGGTATTCTTATGTGGCTGGGGCTACTTATGCAGTGATTGCCAGTTATCAGTCAGTAACTTTTATTGTATTTGCCTGAAGCCTGCAACAGAATGGAATAATTAAGTGCTATATAACACAATTAAAGCTTTTAAATAGTACAGAAGTCATTAGTGAAATTAGAATTAAATGCTAATGTATTTTATTTATTTATTTATTTATTTACTTATTCATTCATTCATTTATTATTTTTGCATTTTTGCATTTTTAGACCGCTCCGACTTTCCCTCAGGAACTCTGGGTGGTTAACAAAGGCCAAATATATAAGTAGGCAGAAATTAAATACAGCACACATGTGTTAGTCATTATCATTCATTAAAATGAGTGAATTTTTACTAATGTGTCAGACTCACATCTCTAAAATGAAAACAGGATAGGTTTGGACAGATGGGTCTAACTGGTTTTGTCAAGCCACATACTCCCAATATATTCTAAAGGCCCCAGGACTATTTAGCTTGAAGGGGGAAACATGATATATTCGCTCAGTGTTGCTTTTAGGGCTATACCTATTGAAAGCCTAAATCCAATGTTATCTTAAAACAATAACCTTGGCTTTGATTTTGGCCAAAACCTGCCTGTTGAGAAATCATGTCTTTTCTTGTGATTGGGCTGTGTGTCAGCCATAAGTCAAATAGAGAGTATTTAATGGCAGAGGACATTAAGGCAGTGAGAGGGTTAAAACCATGGAGGCCTCACCCCCTTCCTTCCCTTATGTAAATGACCCGTTTTGCTTTACCTGTCCCAGGAGGTGGGGGAAAGCTCAAGGGCAGGGTGGGGCCAAAACCCAGCCATTTGCTAACAACCCGGCTGGGAGAGATGGCCAGTAGTGAAGGTATCTGACTGCCTGAGCTGTGACTAGGTAAGGGTTTTGTATCATCCCACTCCCAAAATGAAAATGCACGCCAGAGTTTGTGTGAAGGCTTCCTGAAATTTCACAATGGCCTTTGGGCTTTATTTTGGATGAAGAGGGGCCTCGGGTTAGATTGCTGTTGTGTAGGATCTTTTGCGAGACACAGTCGAGTTTGTTTCTCTGAACGGTTGTTGCTTCTTGTTGTGCAGCCTCAGCTTTGGTACAACATTAAGGGGAGTCGGGAAGAGGGAATTTTAGTTGCATTTCCAGCAAAGTAGCAAACCAATAAATGATGATGCTAAAGAAATTTATTCTTGTTTCAGTCCCTATCTAAAGAATCTTTGAGCTTCTCTTATGTCTGTGTCACAGTGTTCTAGTTGCAATAGGACAGGGAGAGGGAGGGTATGCAACTAATTTCCAGTGTGAGTTACATCTGCATCCAGAAAAAAGTCGACCTAACAATTCTCCTAGAGTACAGACTTGTTTTAACACTAACAGGAGAATCCTGTGCACACTTAATGTATTGGATACCATGGGAACTTCTCATGGGAGTGAACATGTCTATTATTAAATGGTTATATTTATAGTGTTTTTTTCCCTTTGAGCCCATGGTGATGTGTGTTGTTCTTTTGCTCCCTACTTTATGTTTGCAGCAACCAGATTAGGTTAGCCAGACAGTGAGATTAGCCAGAGAGTGAGAAAGAGACTAGCCCAAGGTCAGCCAGTGAGTTGAATGGCTCAGGGAAGTCCTGAACAAGGATCTTCCAAGTCCCAGTTCTGCCTGCTAGCCCCACACGACCCCTGACATAGGGTTGCACTGTGATTCATGTATTTGCGGTGTGAGTTTACTTAGTTAATAGCCTGGTATGGGAAGCTAAGTGATGAGTGTATTGGATGCAGCTCTGAAAGCTGTTGTCTCACTTGGGCAAAGAGAAATATTGAGGTGGGCTAGGATTTTCTGCTGAGCTGCCTAGATGCCCTAAGCACATCCGATCTCGCCTGATTTTGGAAGCTAAGCAGGGTCGGCCCTGGTTAGAACTTGGATGGGAGACCACCAGGGAATACCCGGTGCTGTAGGCGCCTGGAGTAGGAACTGGCAAACCACTCCAGTCTTCCTGCCAAGAAAACTCCATGGGCATGGAGTCATGAAGAGTCGGTCACGACTGTAAGGACACAACACACACAGGATTTTCTGCAGTTGCTCGTAAAAAAAACCAACCCAAATTTTCTTTTTCTCGGATAGAGAAAAGTTGGGTTGTTTCACTAGTTTGCAGTGCTTTTCACTACTGGAGAGCTGACTGCATGGAGATTAACTGGGCCTCCCTGCTTAGCTTAGGTAAGGTTAGCACCCAGGTGTGTGTCTTGGGCACTGTTAAAATTGTAAGGTTTGGGGGGGGGGTTGTAGATCCTTACAGTTGGTGCTCTTGGGTTTGGGTTCATTTCTTTTCATGATTTGGTTTCTGGCTCATAACTGCTTATGCAAACCACACCCAGTGTGATCTAGCACTTTAGTGAAGCGTATACAAACAGGTCAAGGTCAGAGTAAAGTTAAGGAGGGGATGTTCCCTTCTCTTATTATAGTTCGGGTGAAACGCAAAAAATTAAAATATTGTGCAAATGTTCATTTATTTCAGTAAGTCAACTCAAAGGGTGAAACTAATATATGAGATAGACTCATTACATGGAAAGCGAGATAGGTCAAGCCTTACTTTGCTATAATTGTGATGATTCTGGTGTACAGATTATGAAAATCCCAAATTCACAATCTCAGATAATTAAATCAAATCAAATCAACCTTTATTGTCATTAATTAATTATCTAATTAGATAATTAGAATAGTGTGAAAAGGTTCAATATTCTAGGCTCAAAGTGTCCCACTGTAGTCAGCTAATGAATCCATAACACCTGCAAAGGGTTCCTGAGTCTTTAAATGGTATCTCAGGCTGGTTCAGTAGGAATCACAATCATGGGAAAGACTGCTGACCTGACAGTTGTGCAGAAAGCAATCATTTATACCCTCCATAAGGAGGGAAAGCCCCAAAAGGTACAGACTGCAAAAGAAGTTGGATGTTCCCAAAGTGCTGTATCAAAGCACATCAACAGAAAGTTATGTGGGAGGGAAAAGTGTGGAAGAAAAAGGTGCACAAGCAGCAGGGATGACCGCAACTGGGAGAGGATAGTCAGAAAACGGCCGTTCAAAAGTGTTGGGGACTTTCACAAGGAGTGGACTGAGGCTGGAGTTAGTGCATCAAAAGGGACCGCACACAGACAGATCCTGGACATGGGCTTTCTGATGAGAGCAACTTTTGCATCTCATTTGGGAACCAAGGACCTAGAGTCTGGAGGAAGAATGGAGAGGCACACAATGCATGATGCTTGAAGTCCAGTGTGAAGTTTCCACAGTCTGTGTTGATTTAGGGAGCCATGTCATCTGCTGGTGTTGTGGTCCACTGTGCTTCGTTAAGTCCAGGGGCAATGCAGCCGTCTACCAGGAGATTTTGGAGCACTTCATGCTTCCTTCTGCAGATGAGCTTTATGGGGATGCTGACTTCACTTACCAGCAGGACTTGGCACCTGCCCACACTGCCCAAAGTACCAAAACCTGGTTCAATGGCCATGGGATTACTGTGCTTGATTGGCCAGCAAACGTGCCTGACCTGAACCACATGGAGAATCTAGGGGGCATTGCCAAGAGAAAGATGAGGGACATGAGACCGAACAAAGCAGCAGAGCTGAAGGCCACTATTGAAGCATCCTGGTCTTCCATAACACCTCAACAGTGCCACTGGCTGAAAGCACCCATGCCACACTGCATTAAGGTAGTAATTGGTGCAAAAGGGGCCCAACCCAAGTACTGAGTACATATGCATGCTTAGACTTTTCAGAGGTCCGATATTGTTCTATTTCGAATCCTTAAGTTATTGATGTCATGTAATATTCTAATTTTCTGAGATTGTGAGTTTGGGGTTTTCATAAGCTGTATGCCAGAATCATTACATTTATACCAAAGTAAGGCTTGAGCTATCTTGCTTTGTATGTAATGAGGCTATCGCATATATTAATTTCACTTTTTGTGTTGACTTACTGAAATAAATGAACATTTGCACGATATTATAATTTTTCGAGTTTCACCTGTATATGTCCATCTCTCGCTCCTTCTCTCCTCCCCCCAAGTGTGTGTGTGTGTGTGTGTGTGTGTGTGTGTGTGTGTGTGTGTGTGTGTGTAAATATACATATATATTACTTCATCATGAGTGGTTGCACAGAGCCTCCTCTCAAACATTATATAGTATTTCTATCTCCTTTCATCATTGAAATGTGTCCCCTTGTTGTGCTCTTGACTCTTGGCCTTCCTCGAACAGATGTGTTAGAGACGATGGTACAAACTGGCCATCCCCATCTGGCTGTAGTTGATTTGGACTGTCATTGACATGCAGTATCTGGAAGGCATCACTTCAGGAATGTCTGGTGTCATCCATACACAAACAGAGGCTTAGTTCTGGGTCTGCCTTTTCTTACTTTGCAACGGCACCAGAAAGAAAACTTTGCCTGACACCTGCCTTCTTTGTGCCTTTTAAAGTTTCAGGGGTGCACCTGCGCCTTAACAGGTGCTTCTTTAGGCCTTCTGCCTTGCTTAAGGTCTAAAATGTTGGGATATCCTTTCCTTGTGTGTGTGTGTGTGTGTGTGTGTGTGTGTGTGTGTGTGTGTGTGTGT
>JAHTLZ010000111.1:2480483-2523746 GCA_023846285.1 Phrynocephalus versicolor | reverse complement strand
TGTGTGTGTGTGTGTGTGTGTGTGTGTGTGTGTGTGTGTGTGTGTTTGAAGCAAGAAGGAACATCTGTGGGCATATCTCGAGAATTCTATAAGTACATAATTGCAGCCGGTCTCCACATAACTAGGATTTCAACCAGCTGCCCCCAGCCGGGAACCCCTTAATCTTTGAGACCACAACGCCTAATGTCCCTCGAGAACATAGTCATTGGAATGAGCTCCAGGTGGAAGTGGAGGTGGAATGTTAAGACTTTCAGGCAGCTAGAATCCTGACCCACCTCTCTTTCTTATGATTTCAGTATTGGAGTAAGAGAGGGAGTCTTAAGTGAATTAGCGCAATACTGTCAAAAGAAGGACTCAGCACCCATGTTGCCACTGGAGCTGCTGTGTCTCACAAACCCCAACAGGAAGTATGTGACAAGTGAGGCAGTCCTGTCTTCTTGTTTTGCACATTGAGCTGCGGTACTCCCAATCTCTCGATTGGCCTGCGGTTGAGAAAGCAGCCCTGTCCTGTTCTCTCTGGTGCAGCCATTTCCCCGCCGTTAAGGTGCTGTGTCTTTCCACTGAGTTTGGCGTTTTGGGGAACATTGGCAATGGACGGCTGGATGTCTAAATCATATTCCCGGCATAAATCTCCTCACCTGTCTACATTTTCTCAGGTACGGCTATGGGAAAGGGCTGGTGTCGCTTTGCTGGGTTGGAGCAGTGGTTGGAGCTGCTGATGACACATTATGCAAAATACTGCTTGGTCACCCATTTTGGCATTCGGGATTTAGCTTTTCTTGTAGGGTGAATGTTTGGGTTCGAGGTTTTTTGGGAAATGAAACTGTAAGAGAAAGGTTGAGGTGCTAATTATATCAAATTAGGCTGCCGATACAAAACTGCAAAGCATAAAATGGAGTTTGCAAGTGTTCCCAAGTTTTGAATTCAAATGGGTTCCTGTGTTTGGTCAGTGCCTTGTTCCCATCAGTGCTTCTCTGTGGCTGGGAAAAATCGGTCTATGTAAATTACTGGAGGCTTTTCATTAGAATAAAAAGAAAAATAAGACCATAACTGTTTCCAGTAGTCAACCCAGTAGCTGAAATATTTTTAAAATTCATTAGCTAGTATTTTAGTGCAAAATAGGTTTCTTTGATCCCAAAAAAGAATTGGGCTGCACACTAGTCCTATCCGACATCCTATCTCTCACTGCGGCCAGCCAAAAATCTCTGGAACGCCCACAAGGGCTGGACATGAAAGCGATAGATTTCCTCTCCTGGTGCTCCCAAGCACCTGTTTATTGGGTGGCAAGATGCCTTTGAATGTGGAATTTGGTGCTAGCCACTGAGGCCACTCCAAGGTGTTTTTAACCTGGAGAGTGGCCTAAGTCAGGATCAGAGTTTTGGAAAAAAAATAACTGGTGAGATGCATAGTATGGATGCCCAATCAAGTTATTTTGGGACATGAGGCAGTAAATCCCACATATAGTTGCCTATCCTTTTCTGGAAATACTGTACTGTAAAATACAAGAATAATAATGAAGTGATTAGTAGTGTATTACCTTTTTAAAATCTGCTATCTGGGACAGTCATCATCGCATCTGCTGTTGTTTGGCGTCAATTCGATACTAGTTCGGTTTCCAAGGTAGAAATATTTAAGGAGCAGTTTTACTGATGCTATTCCCTCAGTGAGTTTCCAGGGCTGAGAAAGGATTTAAACCCAGATCTCCTGTGTGCTAGACTGAAATTCTCTATTGGCATTTTTAATGGCCTGCTTTCTCTGAATGTGCCCAGTTGCATTTTAGATCTATCCAAGCTAATAGTGATGGCCACATCTTTTGGCAATATATTTTATGCATTAATTATGTGCTCTGTGAGGAAATATTTTCTTCTTTCTGATGTGTATGTGTGTGTTTAAATATGCAACATCCCTCCCACAGAACCACTGTGTGAAATATGTATGGACTGTTGCAACAGATGTGTGGCAATTACTGTGCTCCCTTCCTCTCTCCTTTTTTTTAAACAGATGTGTGCTATACGCTGAAGTAGGGATGATTCTGACATTTGTAGGTAGAAGGGCTCCCAGAGTTTCATCACATCAGGGTTTTTTATTGTTATTATTCCTTCACCACTGCAGCACCAAAAGTTGAAAAAGGCCCAACTTCTTAAATTCTCCCTTTTGTGCCACAGTGAGATGTAGGAAGGCCTTTTCAATATCAGAATTTCTCTTGCAGGGTTAAAAATATTTTCTCTCTTTTGGTTTATTGTGTGTCTTTCTCCACCCCATTTTAACATGACTGGGACAGGAAAGGGAAGTAAACAGACAGGGTCTAAATTTAGTCAGGGCTGTGAAGGTGGAGGCTGCAGAGCTGATTTGAAATTTATCATAGGTTGCATTCGTGGTGGTTGTTTTTTCAAGTAAATTCCCTGAGCGTGTAAAGGCTCCCTTCCACAAAAAGAGGGTTTCCCCAGTTATTTTACCACTTCCTTAGGGCTGATGTCACCATGGATGTTGCAAAATGATGCCATTCTAGGGCAGGGATGAGCAACTTGCGGCCCTTCAGGTGTTGTTGGACTGCTGCATGGGCTATGCTGGCAAGGATGGGAATTGTAGTCTAGCCACCTAGGTGCTACTCCTAGACTAGACCATTTTGAGGGATGCAAAATGGTTCCTAGGCTATCAGTATACATCCTGGAGACTATTGGTACAGTACTCCCAATTTTGTTTTTCTGTACTGTCAGTTTGTGCTGCATTAAACTTAAAGCAACCCTCATAGGGTTTTCAAAGTACTGTATGTGAGATATTTAAGGAGTGGTTTTACCAATGTTGCGTCCCTATATTGAATTTCCATGGCCAAATAATTATTTGAACCCTCGTGGCCTGATTCATATTCCTCCTTCTGTTAACTATACACTGGCTCTCAGTTTTGCTGTTTGCAAACAGTGCAGAAAATTTCAGGAGGCAATTTTTGCATAGCTGTTGAAAATACCGGTGTTCTGCTGCAATGTATTTACCAGAGGTGTTCTAAAATGTATGATCAGTTTTAGCTGCAACTTGCGCAGAGTCAAATACTCTGAATGCACAATGGTGCTGTTTCACTCATCCAGATGGTTGTCAGGAGGGTGATCCCTCTGCTGATTATAGGATAAGGATTTTCCTGTATTTTACTCTACTGTACAAATTGGACAAATGAGAGCTTGTAGAGCACACTTTGAATCCATGCTTTGAAATGTGCTTTCAAGCTGCTTCGCACTAACCATCAAATATTTGAAAGGATAGCACACATACCGTGGAGTTGTAATCTGATAGTCTGATGGACGGGAATAAGGCGAAAGTTGTGAATCTGTAATCTCTTTGTCTGTAATTAGACAATAATTGAATAGAAATGCTGAGTTCAGAGGAACGTCAGAGCAGACAATGCACAGGACTACACCACTTGAGTTTCATGAATATCTTCATCTGGCAGTTTATTTCAGTGATCAAGTTATTTATAAGATTTTAGATGTGTGCATTTCCTGTGTTCTTAAAACTTGATTCAAAGCTTCAGTAGCATCTCGGGTTCCTTACAAAAGAACTATGGCATTGGCCCGTTAAGATTCCCCATTTTAGTTGGAGGGGACTTAAGTGTTCACATTCTACCAAATACTGCGGGATCTTGATAAAAAAAGTAGGTTTTTCGCCTCGTGCCCTCTTTGTGGTTTCCCCAGATGCATTTTGGCTAGCTCCTGCTGAAGACAGGGTGGTAGCCTGTCTAAATCCTTGGTCATATCCAGAAATACTGTTCTTCCATTCTTCCTGACGTAAATGTGCACATTCCTTCCCACATTAGAGATTCAAGCTAGGTGACAGGGAGGCTGGAGGCTGATATTCATATGCAATGTGCAATATGGATAAACTGTCAGAGGAGCTGAGATCATTTTACCATTCCTAAGGTATGATGCAAACAGAAAAATCACACTTGCAAATGATGAATGTGCTTACAACCAAATGACCAAGCACAAATAAAATAAAGCAAGTAAATTTGCAACCCACATGAGGTGATTAAAAAACTCCTGTGGAGAGAATCGTGTACAACCAGGAATCGCAGTCAATCTCTTCAAACAGGCTATCTGTAATTTATAGTTGAGCTCTTAAATAATGGCTTGCCTAGATTATGTGATGGTGAGTTTGTGGGCAAAAAGAAAGATGATCTAGGGATACTTTATCCTATAGTGGGGAATTTCTGTCCCTTGTTATCAACTGCAGATCCTCCCTTCTTATTCCAAACCTCTAGTCTCATACCAGACCATACAGCCCACCTGGCTTCATTCTAAAGAACTGATACTATGTTCTACTGTCTACTCCAGGCATATCCAAACTACTGCCCTCCTGATGTTTTGGACCTCAACTCCCAGAATTCCAAGCCTGTATTGGCAATGACAAAGGACTGTGGGAGTTGTGGTCCAAAACATCTGGAGGGCCAAAGTTTGGACATGCCTGCTGTACTCTGTACTCCAGCTTCAAGGCTGATGAAGGGATATTTGGACTGGTTGAGGAAAGAGGAATTCCAAGTATGTGGACTCTGATGGGTTTTAATTGAGACAACTTAGACGTTCTTACCAGCAAAGAGGCTTCATGCCAACTAGTTTAGCCTCTGCTACACCAACTGTCTTGTTAATTCCTTATGTGCTGCAAGTGGCAACAAATCCCAAGATACACACTTCAAGAATCGTGAAGTCCACCACCACTTTGCTCTGTCTGTACTCTCGTGGTATAATTCCACCGGCAGTCCTTCTCACTCGGTGGCACTTCTTCTCTGGGTTAAAATTGTGCAACCTGCAATCTTTTTTTGTATTGAGCCTCCGGTTGTTGCAGATACAAGAATAAAACCCGACACTTCCCCATTTGGGGTTGGCCCAAATGAATCTGTCTGCTGGCATGTGTCTGTTGTGAGCTCTTCCTATCCTCTGTGTGTGGACATGCCAGCAGAATTGTTAGTGTCCTCCCATGGATGGTAAATACCATAATTTCCCATCTATACGACTCCTCCATGTATAAGAAAACCCACACGTTTCAGTCCAGCATTACAGTTTTGCAACCATGCCGCTCTTTCCTCATCTTACTAGTGTATATGTAAGACGACCCTCAATTTTTAGACTAATAATTGTAGGGGGAAAGTCTTAAAGAATCTTAAATGCTGCACATCTTAAAGAGAATGTGTGCCAGAGTTACTGATAGAAATGTGAAGGCCTGGGGGGTGGGGCAGAAAAATTCAGGAAAAACGTATTTTTCTTTTCTGTTCCTTTCCTGAAGCCTTTTTGGTTTTTCCCAAAAAGTTGGAAAATTAAAAAAAGAAAAAGAAAAAATGATTATGGAATATTTTATTTTAACATGATGAATAAAATATTTTAAGACAGGGTGTTCAGATATTTTCCAAATCATTTATAAAAATATGCATAGTATCAGATTATTCTAATTTCTGTGCACAGAGGACAGGCAAGTCCTAGGTTAGAACTGTCCAATGCAAACTGAACTCTCCAATGCAAAAGATGCATTTCTTCCTTTAGGAGGTGCTGCTATTGTCATGAGAAAAAGGTTTCACTTTTGGTTTTGCATATGTAAATTCTGTTCGTAATAATTGTTTGGCTACACTGTGCAGTATTTTAATATGGTAGTTGTGGTAATTTTATGCCAAGTCAAATTGTCCATAGTCGTATTTTATGTTCCTAAAGTAACAGAATGACTTTCAAGCTGTAAAAAGGGTGTGTATGCTAATGCAGTGTTTTTTTTCCAGTTTTTCTGAACATTTCTGGCCACCGCCCCCCCCCCCCGAAAAAAGTGGGGGAAATGGTTTTTTTTCTGAGCCTCAAAATTTCCAAATATTTTGCATCTCTAGTTCCTGATGTCCAGTTGTGCTTTGCTGTTGTCTGTTTCTGACCCATTCTTCTCCAGTACTTCCAACATGACCGATTTTTGAAGCTATCACATTGCCCTTTGGGACCTTAGCCCCCCCCCCCAAAACCAGGTGTATCTATTCTTCTAGACACCATTTGTTCTACTCCAGTGGTGCCCAAACTTTGGTCCTCCAGATGCTTTGGACCACAACTCCCACAATTCTATGCCTGTACTGCCAATGACAAATGACTGTGGGAGTTGTGGTCAAAAACATCTGGAGGGCCGAAGTTTGGACACCACTGTTCTACTCAAATATATGTTGTGGGAATGTGAGCTTGCATGTACAATCTTCTGCTCTAATATGAAGCATTATTGGCTGGATTTCAGAGTCACTTGATGTTACCATATATTTATTTGGACAGTTTGTGTTTTTGTATTGCAGTAGTAGAAGGAAGGAATAGAAGGCAATTTTTGTAAAGACAGAGCTCCTGTAATCAAGTATTTTTGCTTTCTTCTGAGCAACGAGAAATGTAAGGGAAACTCGGGCCTTTTGCTTTGGACATGGGAGATGTCATGGTTTCTTTGTTATAATGTTAATGTGAAACACGCCAGTCATGGAAGGGTAGAGAAAGTGAAAAAAATTACACTGCATTAGGAGCTCGCTTATATATTCCATGACCTATACAAATTAAAAGAAAAATGGAAAAAATCTTCCTTGAACCAACTGACAGCCAGATCACTGCTGAGTACCGGCTGCTGGTGGATTCTACTGCAGAGAGGTTCCGGGAGGAGGTTTGTTTAAGGAAATTATTAATTTCCCAATCATTTGAAGTGGCTGTGTTCTTAAGCCACTTCATAATATGGGAGATTCAACGAGGAAGAGGAATCAGATAGGGTCCCTTGAGGTGTGCATGTTATTTGGATGGGAGGACCTTGCAATGACCTCTAGTCACCCTATTTAACCTGATCCAGCCCCTTGTAGTAAGCCCATGTATATACCTCCTTCTAGCTAAGCGAGAATTTGGACCCAGGACTAGCAAGTTTGAGTCCAGCACTCTGATTGCTGAGCCCCGGAACAATGGTGACAGCTGACCCTGAGGCTACCCTGCACTTTAGCTGATACACAGGAGCATTCTTAGTTTTCTTTCATTTCTTATGTGTTTAAAATTAAGAAAGAGCCTACTTCACTCTCATGTAGAGACATACATTCTATTGAACCTGGTCTCGGGCACTGTCCTCCCTCCCCTTGTAGGTGAATAGTTCATCTGGGAACCAGCATATAAAACCATCTTCTGGGAGTTCCTTGCCGATCCTATCATTATCTTGGAAGATGCTAGAAATAACATGTTAAGTAGGCGGGGGTGGGGGAAGCATCATTAAAATGTCTAGAATTGGAGAGGATCCAGCTGGAACCCACATGCAGGAAAAGCATGTTTTAAAATGCTGGGGAACAACATTCATTACTTTTTAAAAGCCCAATTCATTTCAGCCTGTTATCAGGCCAGAAACAGATGTTAGAGATATCCGGCGACTGGAGGAGGGGAATTTTTAAGAATGTCTGGATGTCACAGTATGAGTTCCTCTCCAAAATTATGCAGGTTGGCTTGCTGTGTTTCATTTCTGTCTTCAGTTCGTCCACAGCAATCCTTTGACAGCTGAGTTGACAAACAGAAGAATGGCCTCAGGCACCTGCCTGGCACATTGATGTGTTTTCAGCTTTACTTATGGACTATCTCAAACATCTGTTTCTAGGTTTCCTTTCAATGTAGAAACCTTTGCAGACTCTTTCTTTTAATTGCCTTGATTGAAGATGAGGTTTGAATACAGTCAGACTGAAACACAAAAGGCTTTTTCAGGGTGATAAACCTAGTTCTCCATCACCCTGAGACACGTCTCTTCTGCATGAAAATACAGTGGTACCTTGTATAAAGGAATTAATTCACTCCAAATGAAATTATGTTAAACAAATTTTCCTTTATACATATTTCCCATAATAATGCATTGAAAATGGAGTAATCCCATTTTTATGTTGTACGGATTTTCCCCATAGGCGATTCTGTTAAGCAAATTTCCCCTATCTCCGGAATATTTATTTATTTATTTATTTATTTATTTATTTATTATTACACTTTTATGCCGCACCATTTCCCAAAGGGACTCTGGGCGGTTTACAATTAAAAAAAGATCAGATAAAACAGCTAATAAGAATATTATTTTATGTTGTACAATTTTTATGTTATACAAACTGTTTGTTATACAAGGGTCCACTGTATAATTTAAAAATAAGGTAGACTGATAACAATGTTTAATGGTACTGTTACAAGAAAGCTAAAATAAGTGTTTTGAAGAAGAGTAAAGTGAGGAGCTAAGTGGAAAAGCTTCAATTCAACAATTATTCTTAGCTTTGTATTCCTAACTTGGGTACTCCAGCTCCTAGGGAGATAGAAATCTAGTCATGTTTTTGGCCACTGAAGTGAGTTTTAGGATTACAGTCTTCTCTCCTTAGATTTTTTTTTGCCAAATATTTATTGTAGCTTTATTTCATCAGTGTAGCTTTTCAATAGAGTTGGCGAGAGCGAACCAGAAAAACAGGCCTGAGCAGCTGCTATGTCTATTAAAAGCAGTTTAAGCTGCAGAAATCAGGAGGTGAGGCTGTTCGTGGCATGGCAGCCAACATTTATCTTATTGCAAATGCTGCACATCGGTCTGTTGTTAAAAGACATAGGAGCAGGGGCACAGTGAGGGAAAATTGCAAACCAGCTTAACTATTATATTTATTCTCAGTTTTCACAACACAGACGGAAAGTACAGTCCTGCAGCTTCCTTGCTCCCTTGACTGTGCTTGTTGAGGATAATAAGCAGTACAGTTCGTCAACAGCTGTAGGGCCGAATGTCCCCCAATTCTGGTGTAAAGATTAGCTAAATTTAGGAAGGGGAAAGGCTCTCTGGAACAAAACAAGGCAAGATGGAAGGTTTTAAGCCCTCCTGAAAACACTATTTTGCCTGATCTAAGAAAAATTAAGGGAAATTGCACGCAAACTTCATAGTTACTAAATGGAAGCAAACAATATGGTCGAGTGTTAGACTCCATTGAACATATCTAGTGTTGGTTATTTCCTTTCAGAAAATTAAAATCCAGTGTAAGGGGAGACCACTCCTCTCACTTCCCATTTCAGCACCAGGGGTTTGTTCCTGAGGGACATTCAGGATACATGTTTTTCAGGGGGCGCATGAGGGAGAGGAAGGGAAGGAAATTCCATCATGCATGGCCTGTGTTACTGTATACAGGATTTAGGAATAAAATGGGGAGTCATGGTAACTTTTTAAAACTGTACACAATCAATCTACAAAGCACTACAGGCTCACAAATATTACAATTATCACAAAATATATATTTTTTTAATGATGTGAGAAAAAATATAGAAAACTAATCAGATTTGTTGGATTTAAGGACCCCTGAGGTATGCAACTTTCCAGAGCACCTTTTCAGAGCCACTTTGTGTTTTGGTGAGACACCACATGAAATTTGTGATGTTTTCCCTCTCTTATATTATATTGCTTGTTTACTAACGTACAGTATGAGTACATGTGAAACAAACAGCCCTAAACTGAAAATTATCAGTGCTCTCGAAATGCCAGAGATATTTTTGCCAGCCATCTCCCAAAAAGATAGTACAGTATACTAAATCTTTATATATAGTTTTCTTCCCCCCAGCCCTTTTGTTCTGCCCCGTTTTGCTCTCTTGATCTACACTGAGGTACTGCTGGTATCTTTAACTGGCTTCTTAGTGCGCCATGGAATGGAAAGTGAAATTTTCTTCATAATTTCACTTCCATGTCAAGAAAGCATCTGCTGTTGAATTTCACGGTGAGAGAAATTTTCTGCATGAGAAAATAGCTTTTTCTGACAGAAAGAGATAGAAAATAATAAATCACATATTACAGACATGCCAGACACTAGGTTTCAGAGGCCCCTGGGTCAAGGTAAACGTGTGATAGGCCAAAAAATGTTGTTGAATATCTTATTATTTTAAACAACATTTGGAAGTCTTGAAACTGTAGTGACTTCATTGGAAGTGATTTTTTTGTCCTCTGACCAAACTTGTTTACTAACATAACAGTATGAGTACATTTGAATCAAGCAGCCCTAAATTGAAAATTATCAGTGGTCTCAAAATGCCAGAGATATTTTTCCAGCCACCTCCCAAAAAGATACTACAGTATACTAAATCTTTATATAACTGATGATTGTGGGTCCTGATGGCAATTTTAGTGTTGTGTTTTAATGTATTGTGTTTATTGTATGTATATGTTTTATTGTTCTAATTTTATTGTAATTTTGATGTTTTAATTGTCTATTTCGATTGTGAGCTGCCCAGAGACCTTTGAATAGTGGGGCAGCATACAAGCTAAATAAATAAATAAATAAATAAATAAATAAATAAATAAATAAATCTTCCCTCCCTCCCCCAGCCCTTTTGTTCTGCCCCCTTTCATCTAGAGCCAGTCCTGCCATTAGACAGAGTTGGCTGTATTAGGGACAGGTTCTGAAGGGTTCTGAGTGATCCTCTTTGACCCTGAGGCTAAGTTTGTGTTACTCAGGTGCAGTAGAAAAGGCTGCCCTGTTGCCAACAATGGAGCTTCAACTGTGACTCCAGTTGCTTTTGGTGGATGGGAGTAGGCAAAAATCTTGTCCCCGTTTCAGGTAACAATGTTTCAGGTTAGCCCCACTTGTGAGATTTGAGAAAAGCAATCTCACCCAGCAGGTTTTATCTGTGGAGGGGTGTGACAGGCCAGTGACAGACACAGTGTTTCTCATCATCTGGTTCAGCAATACACCTATCTAGCTGATCCCTGCGAACAAGCATCGTGTAATAAAAGGCACAAACAAGACTGTAGATTGTCACCATATGTTTTGTTTGTGCCTTTGTGTTATTAAAATCCTCTTACCAAAAAGAATCCTCGTATTGTCTGAGGATCAGCTTCGTATATACTGCAAGCCAGAGCAGTGACACAGTGTTTAGTCATTGAAATGTTGAGACACGGGGTGCAAATTATTTTTTTCTAAAAAAAGATTAATTCTAAAGGAAATAAAAAATTGTGTGACATTTTTAAATGAAGGGGAAAGGCAAGACATTCATTCACATTTCTTGACTCAGACAGCCTTCTCTACTGTATTGCCTTATAACAATAGCTGCAGTGGTAGTAGTAGTAGTAGTAGTAGTAGTAATAATAAGTTTGCAAATAGCTGGCGAGCCAACGTTTCTTTATCTGGTATATAGGATTGTACATTGGCATGACGTCTCTGTTTTGGTTCTGCAGCAACGTAAGGAAATAGATGCAGATCCCGTGTATGTGAATCTACAAGAGCTGCAGTTGGAACGGAGGACTAGCACCGCCACCAGTGCTGAATCCACATCCCAGCCACAGTTCAGCAGCCCCCTGACCAGCTGGGAGACCTACACAGACACAGACAGTGGCCACTTGTTCTATCACAACCCAGTGACTGGCCAAACAACTTGGGAGTCTCCCTTTGATGCTTCTGTGACTAGTACAAGTCCCGCCCAGCCTCAGTCCCCCTTGCTGACTCCTAGCCCGGCCACACCTGCAGATTGGGACCAATACCTGGACCAAGCCAGTGGGCAGATATTCTTCTATAACACAACCACGGGCGAGTCATCGTGGGATGCACCCCAACCGCTGAGTGAAACACCCGACGACCCCGAGATGCAGCCTGCACTTGCTTCCTATGGCCCTGTGGATCGGAGGGTAAATGAATCATGGGGGTTCCTGGACTCTAGGGTGGAGGAGTAAACTCTGTGGGACGACCCATGGGTGACTCATTCAGTCAATGGCAAGGGGAAATGATTCACCTCAAGAGAAGAGATGGGCGGGTTGTGTTTTATTAATTTATTAAGAATATTTTTTGACCTGTTAAGGGATACCAAGAGAAAAGATCTTATTCAAGAGCTGTTGTATACCTTAAAGGCCTGTTTTGCCACTTTCAGTTCAATAAGAATTTTCCCTCCAGGACAATGTGGTGAATAACAGCGCAGTGCCTTCTCATCCTGCAGCATGTCTTGATTCCTTTCTCAATACCTTGTTTTCTAATACATTTGGGAGTTGGGAATGACACAGAAAACAGATTGTTTAGAGAATAAGTGTGACAGTCATGACCCTCTAGAACAGGCATGTCCAAACTTCGGCCCTCCTGATGTTTTGGGCCACAACTCCCAGAATTCTAAGCTTAGATTGGCAATGACAAAGGACTGTGGGAGTTGCGGTCCAAAACATCTGGAGGGCCGAAGTTTGGACATGCCTGCTCTAGAATAATTGGGATTAGAGCAAAAGGGCTTATAGTGTCAAGAAGGTTTACATTAAATTCAGTGCGTGAAATAGCCAAATTTTCAATCCTAATGAAACCTTCCTTATTACAGGCTCTTATGCAAGTTGGCAGCAACTCTCATAAGTTAGGGCTTTTCGGGGGGGTTGGGGTGTGGAATGCATTTGCTTGGGAATAGCATGGCATTTAAATAAATCCATGCTGTATCTTCAGCATATTTATTTATTTATATTATTTACTGTATATGGTGACATCCTGCATGCAAACTCCAGAAGCAAGATTTAACTTTAAAATGGGAAAATTTTTAAAGCTCTTGCTCACAGCTTGATGACTTTCCTGATAATTTATCATGGGGTGGTGGTGGATTAAGCTTCCAGTTTCCCAGGTGTGCTAGCATCTGGTGTACTATGGTCTCTGGAGTGTTGCCCTGCGGAATTGCTAGGGAGTAGATGGCTGTGCCAGACCAGTGGTTGCCACCCTATATTCTAAGGAGTGAGCCTCAGTATCATATGCTTGGAAAATGCAGTTTAAAAATCTTCCTTGGGGTGTTGATTTGTAGCCCTTCCAGGGGACATGTTGCTCCCCATCTCTTGTGGGATAAGGGTGTGAGTTGTCTTTAGATGGGATGGAGAACCTGTGGCCTTTTAAATGTTAACAGATTCTCACTCTCCTAGTGCTTTGCCTCACCACTGGCCAGGCAGGTCAAGGATGAGGGAAACTAGAACTCAGCCACACCTGTAGGGTGAAAAATCCTTCAGCTTCATTTCGAGAAAATCAACAGTCTTTTCCCCCATCCCCAGAAGTTAAGAGGAGAGTGAGTGCTCAGTGTTTTGTTATATCGGTGTGTTTTGTGTGTAGAACTCACTTTTAAAAAATCTTCTTCAGCCCCCAACGCCAGAGACTGACTACCCCAACCTTTCTCCTGATGAACTTGAACATTACCCAGAAGAAGATTATTCTCCAGTTGGCTCTTCCAAGCATCTGGACCTTCCTGGGGTTCCCTCAGCCTACCAAGAGTGGGCCACCTATGGCAACCAGGAGGGGCCGGTGTTGGATGGCAACCATTACCTTTCAGATACGGTAAGAAGAATTAGGAAAACATCAGTGGACTGGCAGGGCGCCACCCAGGGATACTTCTGCCACTTACCTGCAGGGAAGAGCAAAACATAGTGGTTGTAGATGTAGAGCCATTTGTACCTGCGTGCATTATTTAACCATTTGAGTTTTCTGCACAGACTGTCAAAATGGCTGTCATCTTTCTCTCCTCACCAACTGGAGCAGTAAGAGATAACTTAGGGTTTAATTTCTCTTGGGATGAGGAATCTGTTTTGCTCATGAAATCATGAGCTTGCAAGGGCCGATGTGCACCCAAATAGTTGGTAGGCATTGCTTTTTTTATTTAGTGAACAGCATGTATGAGAAGGCTCGGAATGGGGTTGGATGCAATATATTTTCCTCTGCCCTGATGGAAGATATGTGTATTGACATTTTGTCACATGAAAGTCTCTGTCCCTGCGACTCAGGAGAATGGAAACTCTTTTTGTTTGTGACATGATTAATAAAAAATTAAAACATAAGAAGCCTAGAGCAAAATTAATCCACTGCTGAAACTAAATTGTAGCCCTCTGTGGAATCATTCCGTTTGTAACCTCATTTGCTTTAATTAAAAAAAAAATACACAGGTGCCAGGTGGATGCATATGGATCGCATCTGATTTGGCCCTTGGGGAGAACTCTTTACAGAGAGAGGGCACCCAAAGGCAGTGCTGACCAGTGGAACTGCATCCTCACCCACCCAAATTAGCATGGACCTGGGTGTGTGACTGCAGTTCCTACCCTCAGAGAAGGAAGGAAGTTATAAGTGATTTGAAGTGCATCATTTTGATGGGTACTAGAATAAAACAAAAACCTTAAAACATAGGCTTTGCCCCTTATGCTTAATAATTATTTATATGTATATTGTTAGTTTTTGATAGCTTTTAAATTTTTTAAATATCCATTGTTCTATTGTGTTTTATATTGTAGATCGTGCAGAGTCCGCTTAGGGGAGATGGAAGATGACAAATATAAATAGATAAATAAATAAATAATCTTTCTTCCAACACTCGCAGGAATCACTTTGTGCTCCAAAAGTTGCTTTAGCTGTCCAGATCCAAAACACATCCCTATTTGACTCCTGCTATCTAGATTGCAAATTTTCCAAAAAAAAAAAAATAATAATAGTGTTTGGGGCATAAAAGAAGGGGTGGAAGTAACATTAGATAGAAGAGCTTTGTCTCCTAGATTATGGAGGCACAGTTGACAGAATCTTCAGTGACTGAGGGCTCTGGGACACCCAGAGGCTGCATGGAAGCCATTTAGCAGCCTACAGGCTTCATCATTCCCATTCCTGGGCTAATAAAATGCCATTCTGCAGGTGAATATGTCCAGACATCACCACAGCACCAGCAGTGGCTCCAGTTTGGATAGCAGTCCTTTTGGAAACTGGTCACCTAGTCCATCAGCTTTCTCAAGTTCAAAGGAAGAGCAGGTAAGCTCTTTTGCTTTGTGTTTATGTTATTTTGTACGCTGGAGCCTCTATTCCAAAGAAGAGCTGCCCATGTCATCTGTTCCCCTCAGGCCTTGCTGCTATGTGTGCTTACTCCAAAGGAGGCCTGGAAGGTGCTGCCGAGGAAGCCGGCCTTCTCAGTGGTGGCTCCATCTTTGTGAAACTTGATGCCATCAGAGCTTTGCTAGGCCTCCTCCCTCCAGGCTCTTTGCAAACTAGTTAAGGCAGAGATCTTGAAAGAAGCTTTTAAAAATATTCTTCCCCACAGTAGTCTTTCTGTTGACCCTTATTTATATTGTTTGAGTTCAAGATTAATTTTATCGTTTGCTAGTTGTTGGCCACCCCTAGATAAGCCTATAAGGTTTCACCACGCAATTGGGCCTTCGCGGTGGCCGGCCCGGGGGCATGGAATAAATTGCCAAGCGAGATTCGCCTGGCTGCATCCCTGGCATCCTTTAAAAAAGGCTGTGAAGATCTGGCTGTTCAAGGATGCCTTTGGCAATTGCTAGGAGTGTTGTGTTCCTTGTGTTATTTGTTTGTTTGTTTGATTACTAGTATTATTTTTATTATTACAATTCCCTCTTGCTGGGTACTTGTTGTCTCGCTGTTGTTCCATTGTGGTTTTTGTATTATTGGTTTTTTTCTTCTCTCTAGATTTATTTATTTATTTATTTATTTATTTATTTATTTATTTATTTATTTATGATGATGATGATGATGATGATTGGGTTGTTTGATATATCATTGTTGTGAACTGCCCAGAGTTTCTGTTTTAGGAAAATCTACAAATATAAAAATAATAAATAAATAAATAGTTGGGATGTAGTTGGGATATTTTAACTTTGTTGTAAACTGCCCGGAGCAGTAGTTTCTTGTTTAATGGGCGATATAAAAATAACACAAATAAATTGTTCTCAGAAACAAAATTCTCATCCATCCCTGCTTAGCAAGAAGGTTGTCTTTGGAATAAGACACATGAAACATAACTCTTGTGGGATATCTTATAAGTTCAGTGGAAATCACGACCTTCTTCTCCTTCACAGTTAAAAACTCTTGAAAAGGCTGGGCTGCTCCATCGGACAAAAATTGCTGATAAAGGAAAACGTTTGAGGTAGGGATGACTTTCTGGCGTGTCTTGGGAATGCCCTCCATTCCTTCCTCACAGCTGTCCCTGAAGTACAAGGCTCTGAAAATTTAATTAAAGTGTGATTGACAATAAGAAATAAGAGCAAAAGATCTACTTTGAAGGCACACAAAGAGGTTAAGGTTACATGAAGAATTCAAGTACAAATATTTGGTCTGGAGTGTGTATACTGTTTTTAAAAATATGAGCAATGAATTAAAAGCATTATTTTATTTATTGTCCCCAATACACTGATGTGGGGTGAAGTAAAAATACCTGAATAAATGAATGAATGAACCGTGGTGGGTGTTAGCACAGAAATGAAGATTCAGTGTAGAGGGCAAATGTTAGTGTCTTATACCAGTCTTGCTGGCTGAATATGGGCACTTGTGTTTGGAGCTTTTGAATCTTCCTTGTGATCAAGTTGGGAAAAGCATGAACCAAAGCTGATGGAAAAATCCATTTTTTAACTTTTGTTTAGGCTTCCAAGAATTATGATGCTGTTGGGAAAATCACATCTCAAAGTGACATATATATAGCTGGTTTTTCTGGAGGAATTTGATTTATGGAAAGAAAGGCTTGTGATGCTATTCAGCATGGTGGCTGTTTCGTATATGTATTATCAATATATTATACCTGTATATTATATGATTCTGTGTGTGGCCATATGGAATGTATGCTCTTTGTTCTAGCTTGTGAGGGAAGTGCAAGACAGGGGGAAGTCTCCAGTGATTCTACTGTTGTTATATGCTTCCCACCAGAGAACAACTGCAGTAGGGGGCTCAGCATATGTGAGATGTCTAGGGAATAGTTTACCAGTAGCACACACACCATTTTGAATGGAGATTTGAATTTCCCGAGTCCTAGTCCACTAAAAAAAAAATACAGTAAAAGCCTGTGGTAATGGGACTTCCTGTTTCATATATTGAGACCAAACCCATAACTAAAAGTAATTAAAAAGTTGCAATGACATTGTACAAGGAGTGAAGTTATCCCAGAAAACAATGTGACCAAGTTCTGGAATGGGAATAAGGATTACAAGTCGACCCTTGTATAACAAACTATTTGTATAACATAGAAATTCTGGAGATAGGGGAAATTTGCTTAACAGAATTGCCTATGGGGTGAATCTATACAACATAAAAATGGTCGTGATTAGGGATTACTCTGTTTCCAATGCATTCCTATGGGAAATTTGTATAAAGGAACATTTGCTTAACATAATTTCATTTGGAACAAATTATTTCCTTTATACAAGGTACCACTGTACTTCCATTTATGTCAGCAGGTGGAAGGATTTGTGAGTTAACGAGCCTTTCTCCTGGTCATCTCATAGGAAGAACTGGTGTTCATCGTGGACAGTCTTGGAAGGAGGTGTCTTGACATTTTTTAAGGACTCGAAACATTCAGCTTCTGGTAGTGTGGTAAGTCTCCAGTTGTGTCTGGCCACCCTGACAGAGGAACAGCACTATTGAAATTCTGAGGGGGTGGGGATCATCCCTCTTCACTTGTGATCAGAATAAGCTTGAGGGCTCTCTCTCCCCAAACAAGCTGCCTCTTGTTCAGATTGGTTGAAAAAGCTTTCCATTGTGTTTCACCTCCCAGTGGTAGCGGGCACTCCAGATGTTTTGGACCACAACTCCCACAGGCCTTTGTCAGTGGCAATACAGGCTTGGAATTCTGGGAGTTGTGGTCCAAAACATCTGGAGTGCCGAAGGTTCACCACCACTGATAAACGATGGAACTTGTTTGCCCAAAATAACTGATTTCCCTTGGACACTCAGAGCACATGTTGCTACTGCGATGGTTTCAGTCATGGCATTGACTCGTTAACATCTAACTTCTTTACCTAAGGTGGCCTGTGGGTGTGTATGCCTTCGGCTCTATCAGAAGCGTTCAGGACCTGCACTGTTCTGAGAGGCAAAGGAGCACTTCTGCTTCAGCAAGGGCTTTTCTCTACAGTGGTTCAGGAAGTGTGGGAGGCCACCACAGACCCCCACCTGCTGTAGCATCTAGAGCAGTGGGTCTTAACCTGTGGGTCCCCAGATGTTCCTGGGCTGCAGTTCCCAGAAAGCCCTTCCAGCACAGTGAGTGGTGGAGGCTTCTGGGAGTTGCAGATCAGGAACATCTGGGGACCCACAGGTTGAGAACCACTGATCTGGAGCCTCATGTTACTCTGCCACCTACTCTTCGTTATCCATGATAAAGGCTGTTGTCATTGGAACAAGTTAAAAATACTGTATAATAGACCTCCTAATCACTTGATCCAAGGAAGTTAAGTATTTATGAGTAAAGCTGACTAGATATTATGAACCTCATTATTTCAAAAAAAGTAATTAATTTTTAGTTCTTAATGTGTTATTTCTGATCTCATCTCCATCAGAAGTATATTTGATTGGGGAACAAGGGCTACCTAAAGGTTTGAAAAACCCTCACTTGTGAAGCCCATGCTGCTGCTTCTATGGTGTTCTGGCATGAAAGTTTTTTTCTCTTTTGGCTAGCATTAGCCTTCCAGGATACAAAAATGTGGTACAAATGCACATGGTACGTGTATAACAGAGCTCAAATATGACATTGGCATGGTTTGGCAATGGTTTTAGGCACCAATGCATGTACAATGAACTAGCCACGGGTATAGAATGGATGGCAAGTGTAGTATAATGTCTGTATATAATTTGCTGAAGAAATTGGTGGGGATTTTTCTCACTTTAAAGCTGGGATCAATCACAGAACATGGACCAGAGCTTGGGAAATTACTTTTTTAGGAATGATTGGTTACAATTATTGTTGTAAGCCACCCCACTGCAAGTAAGTACTGTATTTATCATTACATTTATAATTTTGAAAAAGTACTTTTCTCTTTTATTTCTCTGTTTTTCAAAACTACTGGAATACTAAGTTGGTGAATAGTAATAATGAGTGACAATACAACATGAGTCATCCCTTCAGGCATATTATGTTCTTCCTCCATCCTATAGTGAGCCAGACCACATGACTGCAAAAGTACCATAATTGAAAACTCACAATTATACCATAGAAGGGGTGAAGTTATCCCTTGTTATTACAATAGTAGATGGCCAGAATCCTATTGAGTAATTACTGTAGCATATGTGCAGTGGCATAAATGGCAGCAGCAAATGGTTGCAAGTTAACAATTTGCTACTTTTACCCCACATTGTGTGCCAGTTGTGTAACTAGTGGCAATGTGTGCTGTAGTTTACAGCAGGATTCTGGACAAAAGTTGCTAAATTATTGTGAAAATGTAAAGCCTAATGGCTAGGATCCTGTTAGATATTTATGTCAACGTTAACTGTGGAAATCAATGTGGCAAATTGCTTCTAATTAATGAGTTGTCACTTGTATGCCTTGTCATGTGCCAAATAGCATGATTGGTATGCTACTAGGAATACGGCTGTCAGCTTGTTAGTTAACAGTAATTTACCACTGCAGCTTACACCTTTACATCTTTTACCAGCCTAAATATCCAGTGGATTTCTGGCCGATGTAGATATGCATTCCTTATTGGGAAAAGAATTGATTTAGCAGCAAGTAATTATATACAGTGAGTTACTTACAAGCTGCAATCTGGAGCTAACACTACTTCTGCCTTTTCTTGTTCACTTCACTCTTAGAAACATCCATCTGTGTTGAGTAGCCCAGAGCACACGGTGGATCTTCATGGAGCAATACTGTCGTGGGCTGCCAAGGACAAGTCAAGCAAAAAGAATGTCTTAGAGGTAAGGAGTGGTCAGTTTCTTTTAAACATACTTGGGAATTTGTACAGTGCTGATGGTTAGTGATGACATTCAAGGACTACCTCTGCTAGATTCATCTTGTTCTTTATTTTTGCTCATCCTGATCATATGATGGTATACACGGATATGCTTGAAAGAGCTATTAATAACAGTAAACCAAGATTAATATTAATTAGGGGGTGTGGCATGGGAATTGTAGTTCATATTAATATCGCTAGTGTTAAGGCTAGTGTTGGGGAGAGGATAAAAATGGTTTTTGATGAGAGTGTGGGATGAATGGGTTCTTTTACAAATAGCTTGATTCCGTCTGCTACTGGTTGCAGTAGTCCAATTGGTCCGACGGTGTTTGGGCCTTTGCGTTGTTGTGCAGAGCTAATGATTTTTCATTCTAGAAGGGTCAAGAAAGCGATAGCTACTAAAGTGGTAATGATAACTGTCAGTAAGTTTATTATTTGTGGTACTTTAATTATTGGTGAGACGATTTGGACGTCTGATTAAAGGTTTTAGGTCTTTTGCATTTGCCTGGCTCTGCCACACCAAATGGAAATTCTTGCCTAGGATTGTGTTGCCTAGGCGCATGTTTTGCACTTGAGTTTTTTCAGTGTGTTGTATGAAGGACTTTCCTTCAGAATTGGTCCTGCTTCATCGGTCCTGGGGTGAAGGAGGGGGAGGGAGGGGTGGGCCGGCCAGCCGCGGGCCATTCAGAATTGCCTGGCGGGCCGATTTGGCCCCGGCGGGCCGGACTTTGGACAGGCCTGCCTAAGATGTCTGGTCCGAATTTAAGTGGCCAGCGGATCTTAGGGGTCGTGTGAAAAGGCTCATGGTTATGTATCAAAGCAGATCAATAGAAAGTTATGTGGAAGGGAAATGTGTGGAAGAAAAAGGTGCACAAGCAGCAGGGATGACCACAGCTTGGAGAGGATTGTCAGAAAAGAGAGATAAAGATGCGTAGGGTAAGGTTTTTGAGGATTATATACCTGAGCTGCATATTGATTTTTTTGCAATATACCTTTATTGTTTATGACCATAGGCCTTTACAAAGTGCAGAATACATAGTGCAAGAAACCATAGAAATGTTGTCCTTTTTAAACAACAATATGAACTACCCAGTATCATTTGAGTCCTTAAGAAAGCCCGACCTCAGCTTCTTAGCTGCCAGCGCAAAAAGCGCGATAGAATGAGTAACTGATGGCTGGTTATCGGAGAGCAGCCTTAGTACTATTTCATCATTGGAACAAGTAGAAAATGTCTTAGTAATAGGCCACAAAAGTTTAGCTCGAGGATTCTTGTAAAGAGGACAGAATAATAAATAATGAATTATATCTTCTATCTGGTCACAGCCGTATACACATTTACGTTCCGTGACTGGGATTTTTTGGTATCTCCCTTCAAGATAAGCGGAGAGCATCTGTTGGAAACTTAGTTCTGTAAAAGCCCTGCGCAGTTGTGAAATAGTTAAGGTCTCAAAATATTTTGGCCTCAGGTGGTTAATCTGAACTTTAGGGTACCACTTTGAGAATCGAGAATCGCTAATTGCGGCCCTGTCTTGACAGGCATCACTGTCAAAAATACAGTCCTTTAAAGAGTTCGACCTGGAGTCGAAGCTGAGAAGCCTTTCCATGCTAAGATCATAGATCTTTAATTTGACTTGGCACTGCTTTGCCCACCCTTCTGTCCGCAATTGTTCTAACCAGCAGCTCTTGGTCAGTGATTGATCATCCATGCCATTTAATCTTTGCCAGTATCTAAAATAGGCTAAATCAATTCTGGCACCAATAGAAGGAAGGCCAAGCTCAGCTCTTAGGTGTGCAGAAGGGGTCCCTGGGGGGAGTCTCAACAGCTGCCTGAATAATTTGTTCTGTATTACCTCCAGATTGGGTTTAGCTCCCCCACCCCATAATTCTGCCCCATAGAGCATTTGGGCCAGAATTTTTGCAGTAAAAACCTTGATGGCAGGATTTATTAACTGGCCACCTCTGGCATAGAAAAATCTTTTAAATTGACCATTTGTCCTAGTACTCGATGTAGAGATCGCTTTTGCATGTTGTTTCCAGGACATTTTCTTCCTTTGCATGTCATGAGTCTATCTCATATTTTCGTTTTACCTTTTGAGTTGACTTACTGAAATAAATGAACATTTGCACAATATTCTAATTTTTCAAGTTTCACCTGTAGGTGTAGGGAAATGTCTTTCATATTGCTTTGGAGAAAAGGAAGTTGACAGTAGCTCATGGTAGAGGTTATACTTTACATGTGAAGGAATGATTTAAAAAGAGAGAAAGATGCGTAGAGTAAATTTTTTTGAGGATTATATACCTGGGCTGCATATTGATTTGAAGCCTGGCATATTTGGAATGTTGGAATATTATAACAGCATAGATAGATTGGGGAGATTCTTCTGAATTGTACCAAATCTGTGGGTATTATTTAGATTTGGTGGGTGGTGAAGAGCAACTGCTCTTCAGGTGCTACATAAAACCTTTCTTTGGTCACAGCTGAAGACGCGGGATGGCTCCGAGTATCTGATCCAGCATGACTCAGAGACCATCATCGGCACATGGCAGAAGGCGATTGCTAACAGCATCAGCAAACTGGTAAGAAGGGAAGGGATGCCAGGGGGATATTGACACCTTTTCATCAGAGGATACCTCTGGTACCCTGGCACCTGCTTTTAAGGCACACAGAGTATATCAGAAAGAAACAGGAGCTTCCTGGTGAAAAGGCAGGATGTTTTATTATGTATTCATTATTTATAGTGTAGCCTTTGTAGAAATGGTTGTACAAGGTAATAGTGAATAGCAGAAAGTTGATCAAAATGCTGAGCTTGAGCACAGCCAAAGAGCTGTGCATGATTGTATGGACTTCATAGTTAGTCGTCTGGGAAGAAAGAATGACAACACACAAGGTTTAGCCAATTTGGGGTCAAATTAAAATTAAATTTAAATTACCTAGTGGTTGCAGTACTGCTGTGCTGATGTTGAGAGTCTATATGTCCTTTTCCAAGGAGAAAGGCGGGGTAAAAATACTCTAAAATAAATAAATAAATGTCTTCTCAGCCAACTGATTTTTCACCTGAAGATACGGAGGAAAATCCAGCAGATCTGAGATCTAAGGAAAATCTAGGAAGCAACAAAGAGAAAGAGAGTGAGAAGAAAAGTCCGGGTCAGTGTAAATCATATTTCAGTTGCTCAGTTTGAAGTTTATCATAAGAAACATATTTATATTTTTAAAGATTTTTGCATGAGAGCTAAAATGGAAATGTTTGAAGCCACAAGATCAAATGTGGCTTATATTTCCCAGAAATATATCTCATTTTGTTTTCTCTACAATATTTCCCAGAATCAAGAATTCTTGAGACTTACTTAAATGTGTAAATTTTGTGTTTTTAATTGTATTTGTTTTAGCATTGTGAGCCATTTTGGGTCCCCTCACCAGGGGAAAGACCACCTACAATGATGCGAAATAAATAAGTTATGATGCATGGTGATATAAACACATTGACAGGTTCTCCTGTGCTATTTTGGATGACCTATGCACATTTTCTTTACAAGTCAGAAAAAGGAGAGGACTATTTCTGAGCCAAATAAACATTGCAGCCAATAGAGGGTATGACATCAACCTCAAAAACTTGACATGCATTTTGTAGAATTATTTGAAAAGACCTAAAAATTGTCATGAAATCTTCTTTTTCCATCGTTTTCCCGGCTTCCTTTGAAACATGTAGTTACTACGTTCAGCAGAACTTAACAGCACCACCGCTCACCATCACCTCTGTACTAAAATGTGAAAAAAATAACTTTTCCCCCGCAGCCTCCTGGCATTCGTCCAGTTCTCTCAACTCAGACTATGATTCCAACAAAGTCCGCAACAAACTCCGGAAGTTCTTGCAGAGGCGCCCAACGCTTCAGTCCCTGCGGGAGCGAGGCTACATCAAAGGTATCGTCCTGGAGATGGAAGCCCAGGCGTTTAGACAGGATCACGTTGGGAGGGTCTCTGCAGTGGCTTGGCTCATTTCTTAGAGCTGTTAGCCGTTGGGCTGTAACGCCTCTCGAAAACGCTCGTAGTTCTGTGGCTTGGCCTAACTGGCGAGACAGCTGCCCATGGGGCAAATGTGGAAGGACGTTCGGTTTGTAAATGGAGTGATGATGTTTCTAACTTGATTCGTTCCAGATCAGGTATTTGGATGCCCTCTGCAAGTTCTCTGCGACCGTGAGAGGAGCACAGTGCCTCAGTTTGTCAAGCAGTGCATCTCCACTGTGGAGATGAGAGGTAGGCAGTGCCGTGTTCTCTTGCAACTCCTCTGTAATTCTTTTCCCCAGGCGTCCCACGTTCTGAGTGTTGCAACTTCGAGGCATTATGTGAATCAAGCAGTATCGACATAGTTTTGGTCATTCTGTGTTTTTCATTCCAGTAACGCAATTTGCAGGAGCTTCTGAGAGCTGAATGTTGAAAAACAGTCCTCTGATCTTTATGGCTATCCAATTCCATGGGAAAACAGTTGGGCCCAGGGACCTCTCAAGAAGGATTGCGGGCATGTTTTGTAATTGCTTGTCTTCGTTCACCTTCCTATTGAAGCATAGTACATTAAAGAAAAGTACTGTATATGCGAATATCTTCAAATTAAATTACTTTATGGGATATCTGTGGATAAAACTGCTGCATTTCTTCCTCCTCTAGGCTTGGATATTGACGGACTCTATCGGATAAGCGGGAATCTGGCTACAATACAGAAGCTACGCTACAAAGTTGATCATGGTACGAGCCTTGGCAGTTTATGGCATTGGAGGGCAGAATGCACCATTGCTTGACACCCCCCCCAAAAAAAATGGATATCTGGGGAGGACCTCTGTATTCAAAGTGCTGGTGACCCATCACTGGAATAGAACAGGATGAAACCTAAGGTGCCATGTTTGAGGAAACTAGCACAAAAAGAAACCATATTGAATATATTGGAGTTTACAAATTGCCTTTGTTACATTGTTCAGCACATGGAGTTGACTGCCACGGGATGTGGTAATGCATACCAGTTTAGATGCCTTTGAAAATGAGATAGGTAAACTCAGGGAGTATGGTTCTACTGGTCGCGATTAGTCATGTTGCTAAATAGATTCTCCTCAGTCAGTTGTAGAACATGGAAAGGTTACTTAGTTGTTAGTCTGTGGAACTCCCTGCCACAAGAAGTGGTGATAGCATCTAGCCTGGAAGCCTTCAAAAGGGGATTGGGCAGATTCCTGGGGGGAAAGTCCGTCACAGGTTACAAACAACGGAGATATGTAATCTCCAGGCTTAAAACTAGGGTACTTCAAGGACCAGATGCAGGGGAGTGGTATCAAGAGACAGATATCTAGTCTTGTGTGCTCCTGGACACATTTGGTGGGGCCACTGTGAGATACAGGAAGCTGGACTAGATGGGCCTTTGGCCTGATCCAGCATGGCTCTTCTTATGTTCTTACTCGCTGGGAAACTCTGGAAATTGTAGTCTCAAAGCTCTGTTCAGATGCCGTATACCTGAGTGTTGGATGATACGGAAGTACTATGAGAATAGCTGTTTCTGTCCTGCTTAATTGTGAAGTTCCTGGGGTCTTCTTGATGGCTCCTGCTTGACAAGACAAACCTTTTCATCTGATCCAGGAAAGCTATAACTTTTTAAAAAATATATTTTTACCCTGCCATTCTCTTTGTAAAGGACCCAAGGCAGTTCACAACAATGAAAGAGAATATATATACAATGTTTGAAACAATGAGCGTAGAACAGTTATCAAGAATAGTAAAGAAAACACTGAAGGCTAAGGACAAAGATTGTGAGGAGGCATCGTACATCATTAAGAAGCCAACCTTGCAGCTAACAATAAGTAAACAAAAAAATGAAAAAATGCCACTCTGAGAGTTGGAGAACTAAACACAAGCAGTAATATAAATTCAGTCCAAGCAGTATTAACAGTCCATATAAAAGTCACAGAACAGGTAGTTCATCGCTCAGGGAGAGCTTGCCTAAAGAGAAAGGTCTTGGCCTGCTTTACGCTCCTAGGACTTGGGCTGGGTCATTCAGGGCAGCCCCAGCTGGCCCCATCTCAAGCATCAAGTTGAGCTCAATCCATTGTTGTCTAGTTACCTCTAAATCTAGCAGCATCCGTCAAGCGCCTCCAGTTCCTTGATTGACAGAGCTTTTCTGTACCAGCGCCCATCTTATCCTTCATGCATAGAGCCAAGCCTAACTCCCCTGATTTACAATTGGGAGTAAAGGTGGAGAAGCTTTTCACGCCCTGCAGAATATGGGAGGAAGGAAGAAGGTGGCTGGCACCTTGAATGTTTCCGGCTGCCAACACAACTGTGTGGGCTGCCGGTGGGGGGGGGGGTGTTGCAATCAGGCCGGCCCATGAACGACCTTATTATGCTGTTGTGGTGGGAGAGCAGTTTATGAGGTAGGCCTAGGTGGCTGGCAGTGGCAAATCATTCCTTGGATATTTTTCATACCACCAAAACCCTAGTGAGGTTACCATGAACTGGAAATGACAGCTTATAAAAATATAGTAATTCATATGGTTTTACATTCTTGGTTACCTGACACAGCCTGCCTGTGAGGCATTGAGGGCACTGTCGCAGGTCCATTTTGAGGAAACGCCAGGCTCTTGGGGCTGCTCCCCAATAGGGAGATCCCAACAAGGGCGAGGCTTTTGCCATCTGCCCGCCTTGAGGGCTGTCATGTGTGTCTCATCTCTAAGTAGCAATAATGGCTCCTGTTTTGATGGGCTCCTGTATTGCACCACCCCATTGCTTTCCCCAGCATGCCCCCGTCCACTAACAAAAGGAACGGGTCATATCCAATGGATCCAATTATGAAAAACAAAAAAGAGTCCCAGGATATATTTAAATGCAGATTTATTTCACTTTAAACCCGCCCAACAAGTTTCAGCCTGATCAGTTTGTTGCGTTCTTCAGGAGCTCTAAAAAGAAACCAAGAGGGAAAACACATTGAGTGGATGCTATGATAAGCACCTTCGAATCATTTATATCATGTTTATAATACCTGGCAAATAGATAATTGATGGCTGGATCCATACCCTGTACTCTGCCAAGACATGTAGTGGAAGTTAACCTACATCAGTGGTTCTCAACCTGTGTGTCCCCAGATATTCCTGGACTGCAACTCCCAGAAACCTCTTCCAGAACAGTGAGTGGTGGAGGCTTCTGGGAGTTGCAGTCCTGAAAGATCTGGGGACCCACAGGTTGAGAACCACTGAACTACATGCTTGCCGTGGAATGCTTGGGGCCCGTTGGTGCCCTCCAGTTGTTCAGACTTCCGCTCCTGTGGGTCCCAGGCTGCATGGCTAATAATAAGGGATTATGAGAGTTGTAGGTGGGCACATGACTAAATTGGAGCCATGTTCTCATTTATTTGTTGCCTTGAGCAGCTATTTCAGTCTGTGTGAGGCTATTCCACGTTCGGGCTGGCTCGCTGTTCATGTGTTAGATTCCTCACCCCCACCCACCAAACATCCTGTCATCTCTTTTCACAGATGAGCACTTGGACCTTGACGACGGCCGTTGGGATGATGTGCATGTCATCACGGGGGCACTCAAGCTCTTTTTTCGAGAGTTGCCAGAGCCGCTTTTCCCCTTCAGCCATTTTCAGAATTTCATTGCCGCCATTAGTAAGTGACTGTGCTTTTAGGGCACGGAGAGATGTGGGGGGGGGGGCTGACTGGAAGCCACAGATCCAAGTGCAGGAGTTCAAGGGGAACGGAGTGGCTTTTAAACATGCCCTAAAACAGGCATGTCCAAACTTCGGCCCTCCAGATGTGTTGGATCACAACTCCCAGTCCTTTGCCACTGGCAATCTAAGCTTAGAATTCTGGGAGTTGTGGTCCAAAACATCAGGAGGACCAAAGTTTGGACATGCCTGCCCTAAAAGGTTTATCTGTAGGGGTGCTGGGGATGGTGTGTATGCCCAGAGCATTACACCAGAGAGCAAGGGAACAAAAGTCTGTGAAAAAAAGAGAGATTAAATTGCATGTTGTCCTTTTTCCTATAATGGCTTGCATTTGTTGATGTTTGGAAGGTGGGGGACAACTTCAGAACTATTTTTCAGAACCAGATTGTTAGAACTCCACAGAAACAGCAAACCTTGTTTCTGCACTAGCCCTGCCCGATAGGGCATGATGCTGTCTACCCAAAACATGGATGTTTAGTGCCTCTCCAGTGTTTTATAGAAATTGGAAGTGACACTGCATATACAGTGGACCCTCGTATAACGTACAGCTCGTATAACGGAAAATTTGTACAACGGAAAAATTTCCATCACCCCTCCCCCTCCCCCCTCCCTGTCCAACATGGGTGCAGGCAGTCTCTGGGGCTCTTTTTTGAAGATACAACCTGGCAATGGAGGAGGAGGAGAAGGGCTAGGTCAGCCCGTGACAGCGGTGGCTTTGGCGGGGGAGGAGGAGGAGGAGGGCTCTGCTCGTCTTGGCTAGGAACCCACAGCAAAGTTTCCTCAGGAATGTCTGCTCTTCTCTTTTCCTTCCCCCTTTCCGTCTCTCTTTCTCTTCCCCCTCCCCACAACTACACCTCATCCCCTCCCACACCACCCGTGCGCCCGGAGGAGGTGGTGGAATGCGCCCTGGGCGGGCACCGCAGTTAGCCCATTTGCAGAGCCCGTGCCTCTCTCTGGCTGCTGCTGCCGTTGCTCAGTCCTGCAGGTGGTTTCGCTTTCCGTCTGAGCAGCAGCAGCAAAAATGCCTCTGCCATTTGTCTCTCTCCCTGCCCCTCATTCATGAGTTGGAGCCTCCGCTCCCAGGCTTCAAGTCGTGCGTTCCTCTTCCTTGCTGGCCTCCAGAGCCCCGGCGCCACACTCAGGCCAGGCGCTCTGTGTGTGGAGAGGGAGGAGGGGCCAGGCGCTCTGTGTGTGTGTGTGTGTGTGTGTGTGTGTGCGTGCGTGTGTATGTGTGTGTGTGTGTAGGGAAGGAAGGGTCAGGCGCTCTGTGTGTGTGTGTGTGTGTGTGTGCGTGTGTAGGGAAGGAGGGGCCAGTCTCTCTCTCCCTCTCTCTCTCTCTCTCTCTCTCTCTCTGTGTGTGTGTGTGTGTGTGTGTGTGTGTGTGTGTAGGGAAGGAGGAGACGATAGAGGATGGTTCCTAGGCTCGACCTGGTTCCTGGCTGCTGTGCAACACCTCCTTGTGCTGCTTGTGCAGTGGTATGAGCCACAACATTTGGATGCTTTTCTTACATCCTCCTCCTCCTCCTCCTCTCTCTAGACCTAAGGAATTAACCCTTGTGCTGCTGCATTCCGCCCGAAATCAGTGTGGGTGGGTGGGTGCCTGTTTGCATTTTTGCAATTCTGTTCCCCAAAATTATACATGTACTGTAGTTTGTGTCATTTTTCTCTGCATTGGAACGGATTACTCCATTTTCAATGCATTCCTATGGGAAATTGCAATTTGTATAAAGGAAAATTTGTATAACATAATTTCATTTGGAACGAATTAATTCCTTTATACAAGGTACCACTGTATATTGGAAAATTCTATAGATGCTTGATCACACTAGGCCCCACAGCTACAATGCCAAGGCGAGTCTAAAAAGATAGACCACTCTGTTGATCCATATCAGTGAACCAGTTATAATGGCTTTCATCTTCACCAGGAGGTTGCCTTAGTTTCCCATTCATGACCAACCCAGCCCAGAATACAACAGAAATAATGCAGAACAATACACCCTTAGAGATGAAACACAACCTCTTCCCCAACAGATGTTAAGAGGGGCACACAAAGCTCAGAGGACACGGAAGCTTAAGGGGCAATGCAGAACACATCATCATTAGAGATGGGCACGACTCAAAAAAATGGTGTTTCGTTTGTCGTTTGGGGGTCGGTTTCAGCTCGTTTTCGTTTTCGTTGGGTTTTTTTTGCAAATTTTTCGTTTTCGTTTTCGTACGTAACGAAACGAGAAAACGAAAATGAAAAATTGCTGTTTTGTTAGCATTCTTTTCAGTTCAATGCATTTGCTGCAATGAAAACGAAAAACACGGCAAAAATTGTCGTTTTCGTTTTATTTTGATTTTTTCATTTCGTTTTCATTGCGTAACGAAACGAAAAAACAAAAACAAAAACAAAAATTGCTCGTTTCGTGCCCATCTCTAATCATCATCATGATCGTGTGTCATCAAGTCAGTTCAGACTTGTGCAATGTGGCAGCCGTGTCCAAGGTTTTTGAGGTAGAAAATACTCAGAATTGGTTTCTCATTCCCTTCCTTTGGGAGCACCTTGGACTCTGCAGCTTGCCCAAGGCCACACAGGCTGGCTCTGTTTGCAAGAGGCACAGTGAGAAATCAAATCTGCCCATCTCTGCTTCCACAACTAGATACCTAAATAACTGAGATGTCCAGCCAGCTAGATGGCACCATAATCCCTGGACATTTAAGAAGCCTTAATACATTGATCCTGCAGGCCCTTGTTCCACTTAATCATTGGGAGGCAGTGCATCTCACACTTACATGAGGTGTTGTAGGAAATACACGCTTTCTGCTGTGAAAAACATCCGCTGTGTGCTTGGCTAACTAGCTGGAATGAAATGAAATGAATGAAAGCACCCCATTCATGCTTCATGTGTTTGAATGAGACAGACAGGATAGGGAGAAATAGCACGCTGTAATGTTGAGTCTGAAAATGTTTTTAAAAGTACAATTTCTGAGCTTTGTGATAGGATTTGTTTCATATTTACATTTATGTCAGAAATTTGCCCCCTCCTCTTTCCCTTCAAGAAAGGAGTAACTTTGAATGGTTTATATGATATATATTGGTTGTTAAAATGGAGGGAGCAGGATACATGCATTTGCTGTGAAGCCTAAATTTGAGGGCTGACTGGAGAGCTAACTCAGTGTTAGGCGTTTGATTCCTGACCGTGTGTCTCAGAAGAAGAGTCAGCCTGTGTAGTCCTGGGCAAGCTGCACAGTCCTTAAGGTACCCCATAAGAAGGGAGTGATGAACCATGTCAGTGATCACACACATGTACTGCAGTCCTATGGTCAGGCTCCAGTGCGCATTGATCCTTTGAGCATTCTTACACTTCAGATTTTGTCCAGTAAACCTGCAGTATCTTTTCCCATACATTTGCCTGTGTAGAAAGAGCCCCATGCCCATCCATCGTTTGCTGCAGCTCTATGTACAACATACAAGGTTGCCCCCTCGTGGCCTTTGTACCACCTTCTTGTATGTTGTTTATAGAGTTCACTACTACAAATATTACAGTACAGTGGACCCTTGTATAACAAACAGCTTGTATAAGATAAAATTTGTACAACATAAAGAATTCCGGAGCTAGGGGAAATTTGCTTAACAGAATCGCCTATGGGAAGAATCCATACAACATAAAATTGGATTACTCTGTTTTCAATGCATTCCTATGAGAATTTGTATAAAGGAAAATTTGCTCAACATAATTTAATTTGGAACGAATTAATTCCTTTATACAAGGTACCACTGTATTTGCAGTTTCATGCATCCATGGTAGACCATGGAACCCATTTCACCACCACCCCTGGATACAATACTGTAGCCCTACTCTACATTTAAAAGGGAGAGGAGAACAGGAGCAACACTTTTTTTTGGTCTGTGAAGATTCTCAGTCATCCAGATGAGTTTATCTGGAAGTTGCGTCATAGCAACTGAACTTCTTTTCTTGAGGGATTGAAACATTTCGCTACTCATCCAACCTGTGAAGGGTTTTGGATAAGTAGTGAAACGTTTCAGTCTCTCAAGAAAAGAAGTCCAGTTGCCATGAACCAACTTCCGGACTGAGTCGTTTTGTTTTGTTTTGTAAACTAATTGAATGCGTAATCTGTCTTCCTCTTTCTGCGACTGCAGAAATTACAGACCCGACAAAGCGAATCTACCGTCTACGGGAACTGGTGCATTCCCTGCCGCCTGTAAATCACGACACCATGAGGGCCCTTTTCCAGCATCTGTGCAGGTGAGCAATTGCTGCGCCAGAGGCTTCTGATCCAGCAAGAGTTGTTGTGGAGTGCCCAAAGAGCCAGCCGTGATCATCCTTTGTCCTACTGTCACTTTGGGCCTTTTCACACGACCCCTAAGATCCGCTGGCCACTTAAATTCGGACCAGAGATCTTAGGGGTTCGTTGCTCTTCCTCCCCCCCCAACACTCCGCACTTCCTTGCTCCTGTCTACGTGAGGGGAGGGAGGAAGAAAGAGAGGAAAAAATGCAGGCTCACCTCCGAAAGCTGCCCGGAGCTCCGTTGTCCTGATTCCTTCTCTTCTGTTTGCTTTTTTTCCCCTCCCGCCACTTCTCTTAAAGGGGTGGGAGGCAAAACAAACAAACAAACAGAAGCGAGGAGAGCCCCGCACTGACCAGATTAAATCCGGACCTGGCGATTTTCACCCTCCTCGAGCAGGTACAAGAAAAGTGCGCTGGGATGCGCTTAGGTGGCCGTGGTCGCACTTAATTTCCTGCAAACTCCAGAGCTGGTGGGGAAACAATTGTAAGCTCCGGAGCTTGCAGCCATTTGCTGCAGAGTTTAGGGGTCGTGTACAAAGGCTCTCTGTCTTTCCTGTGGTCTCCCTGTTACTTCACCAGCATTCAGGTTTTCCCTCCTCCAAGCTGCTTTCCTGTCTCCACACATGATTGGATTGCAGCTACCATCATTCTTACCAGCGGGTATGCTGACAACTCCCACTGAGGTTCAGAGTTGATCTAGAGAACCACACTTTCCTTCTTACTGGTATCCAGCATTTTGCAGAGGACTCACATATTACTTCACTGTTTGGAAGTATTCATATTGAGCCATGATCTACAAAGACAGGTGGTAGGACAAGAGGGGTGCATTACTTAGGGATCATTTTTTATTATAATTTTTTTTTAGTTTGGTGTAAGAGAAGCTCACTCATAACACTGTAATTTCCAGAGCCCACCAGCCAGCATAGCCACGGGCCATCTTGGCTAGCACATTTTGGGAATTATGATCCTGAAAATTATTTTTCCCATTCTTCTTGCAAGTATACAGTTGGTGAAAGTAGACAGTAGGGATGGATGGATAGATGGATGGATGGATGGAGAGAGAGAGAGGGAGAGAGAGATGAAACTGGGCAATAATACTGTACAACTCTACAACTGGGCACAGATTTGATCCCGGTCTTCTATAGCTGTCTTAGATATATACTGAAAGTGAGCATTTCAAAGCTTCTCTGTTTCTCACTTCATAGAATCTTGCCTTTCATTTTCCAGGGTGACCGAGTACCGGGAGGAGAACCGCATGTCAGTGCAAAGCATCGCCATCGTGTTTGGTCCAACATTACTGAAGCCGGAGGCCGAAGAAGGAAACATGACAATGCACATGGTTTTCCAGAACCAAATTGTCGAACAGATTCTTAGCCGCTTCAGCTACATATTCCCGGACAGCTAGATCCTCCTGGTGGAGCATGAAAGCCAAGGATGAATGAAGGAATGGCTTTGGTTCAAGGGCAGGTCCCATCACTACAGGAAAGGTGGCATTGCTGGACAATGGCAAGACTAGAGACGATGACGCTGAAGAAGGGGAAGGAGCCACAGCAAGCAATAAAGCTATCAGTGATAGCTCTGCAGTGGCGATGGCTACCTCTCTCAATTCTTGGGGATGCAGGTTATGAAACCCCTTGGTGGATGAAAGAAGGGTTAATTGTTCAGCAAAACATTCTGGGCTAGTGAGCTTCAACTCCCATCTGGAGTATCCTTTTGCGAAGAGTTAATATAACCTGGTGCGGACAGAGTTTAGGGAACAAGGAAGCTTTATGGATTAATCCCGTACCATCTTTATTTTCAGATGTCATGGCTTCTTGCTAAGGAATGCTTGGAGCAGTCCTGTTGTGAATGTACGGTGACTCTTTTCCGCCTTTTTTTGAATGAACCTACCAAAACTGAAGGCGTATGAAGATGGTGGGCTGTGATAGGGTCAGGCATCCTTTCAGTGGACACGAGATTTTCTGACTCGGTGCTGTGTACCACAAACCACGCAGCTCTGCCAACACCCTCCACAGACAATGGGAAATTGTGGACCATAGTGGTAATAATGTAATTACAGAGGATTGTCATTTGTCGTATTTATCACGTATGTATCAGCCACTTATTCTAGTGTGTGTGGAAAATACCAGAGATAAGAATAACATACCCCCCCTGCCATTTGTATTCAGTTTCCTTCCCATCTGATCCTTTTCCTAACCTTCGGCAACAAGGAGGTTTAAACTGGACACACATTCAGCAAGATCCCACATGGATTCAGGCACTGCAGGGTACTTTTGGCGCATGTACATGCGTGTTTACCTTTCCACGCTGATCTGCAATGTAGAAGAATAGGGCATGAATATAGAGGCATTGGGATTTGCATTCTCAACAGGAAGAGGTTTGATTTCATGGCCTGTATTCCACAGTGAAGTACACCTGGAAGGAGAGGATCTGATGGTAATACTGCTGTTTGGCACAGGGGCCGTAATGACAGGTCCACTACTAGAGCTTGACAAAAAGTTAGCTTGTGGTTACGACTCCCAGAATCTCCAGCTAGCAAGATGGACCTGCTTCCTGGGAGATTCTGGGACTCCCAGTACAAAAAGTAACTTGGCTTACATTCTCCTAAGTATTCAGAGTGCCTCCAGTTGTCCCTTCTTCTCCTGCTGCTAAATCCAGAATTTAGGGGCTGGTAGTACCTAAACCGATGGAGGGGAAAATGTGGCCCTCACATGTTCCCCACCACGTGATCTTGTCGGGCTGCAACTCCCTCCAACATAGGCACCCGTGAGAGATGATAGGAGCTACAATTCAATAATATGAAGGGACACACATTCCTGCACCCTACTTAAAAGATGGCATTTTCAATACTGCACATAAACTCATTGTTGGGTCTGATTGCTTGTGGACCAGCTCTTGCCAACACAGGCTATGGGCCTGTGAGGCTGGAAGTTGCTAAATGCCCGTGCCTAAGGGTTGTATGATGACTGCTACCTGTAGTATGAATGTGGAAAAGTTCATTTTTTTAATGCTCCAACCAGGGTGAGCACTGAGCATGCTGGCAAGGGGGTTTCAGTCCCAAGGGGAAACATTTCTAAGCTGTGCTTTGTGTCTCCGTTTCAAAGCTGCCATGGATGCACACTGACACTTTACAGGAGGAAATTTCCCTGCTTACCATAAGTTTGAGAATATTGGCTGTTTTGTGCAGGATGTCCTCCGGTGATCTCTGCCAAAGACCCATCACACTCCCTCACATAGCCTAGCCATAGATAGGAGAGCTTCTCTGATGCTTTCCTTCCCCACTCCCAGTAGAACACAATATAACCTACCTGCTCCCCTTGCTTTATGCTGGGTGCCTGCCCTGCCCTGCTGGCCCACCGCAGCTGCCCACTGGCAATCTTCGGCTATAAGTTAAAGACATGAGAGATCATTATTAGCAGAGACAAAGTGTTCAATGCCACTTTGAATGGGTCATTAGAAGAGACTAATCCTGATCCTTGTTTTTAACCTTATGCTGTTATTTGCCCTGGTTTTCATAGAGGTGTGGGCTATCAAGGGAGCAGTCCTTCTATAACTTCATGTTAAGAAGTTAAAGAGATTAAATGGTTTACTAAAACACTGAGGGTAATTAATATTACAGGCTCTGATAAATATGCATTGAAAAGAATTAATACGGACTCTTCCAAAAATTTACCTCTTCCTGTAAAGGAATGTTGTGTGTGTGAGTGTGAGTGTGAGTGTGAGTGAGTGAGTGAGAGAAAGAGAGAGTGTATACTGTTGGAGATGCAAAATGCAGACACTTTTTTATAATTTAAAATGAGAAAACCCCATTGTGGTTTCAATTTTGAGGACATATAAAGTAAGACAACTCCTGCCAACTGTTACTTCCTAGATTAAACAGGTGTTGATTTTGTTAAAATGGCAAGCTTTTGCACAAAGCTGCTTGCCCAGCCACAGGTGACTCTGAAGGAAATTTATTGTTGGGAGACCATTCATGAAAGTTGATTATTCAATAAAGAACAATCCTTGAATTTTAAAAAAAAGGTGTGCTTATTTGGGATGCCACGACATGTTACACTTAAATTTTATTATTTATTAAATTAAGATTCCATTTTTTTCTTCAAAAGAGCATTTGAGGCAGCTAGCGATAATAAAATATAATTTAACAATGGATATTTATTAAAATGTAATGTTAAGAAAACCCAGTGTTATTTAAAAACAGAGTTAAAACCAAAGTGGTTGCAAATTCTTTCAGCAGAAGGATTGGCTTACGGTACTTGCCAAAGCTCAGCTGGAATAAAACCTGTCTTCACACATAAGACAAGAGTGGAGGAACCAACCTCATAGCTCCACAAGGAGTTCCTGGAAGGAACATCAAGAAGGCTACCTTTCATGTCCCCTCCAAGGGTATCTCTAGTGATTGACACAAGAGAAGGGTCTACCCTAAAAGGTTTTAGGATACAGGCAGGTTATAAAGGATATCATAACCTTACAATCAGCTTGTTATGTACCGTCTACAGTGGTACCTTGTATAAAGGAATTAGTTCATTCCAAATGAAATTAATTTTCCTTTATACAAATTTCCCATAGGAATGCATTGATAACAGAGTAATTCCTAATTGCAGCCATTTTTATGTTATATGGATTCATCCCATAGATCAGTGGTGGCGGCGAACCTGCAGTCCAGATGTTTTGGACCACAACTCCCACAGTCCTTTGTTATTGGCAATACAGGCTTGGAATTCTGGGAGTTGTGGTCCAAAACATCTGGAGTGCCAAAGGTTTGCCACCACTGCCATAGATGATTATGTTAAGCAAATTTCCCCTATCTCTGGATTTTTTAATGTTGTACAAATTTTATGTTATACAAACTGTTTGTTATACAAGGGTCCACAGTATTGAGAACCAACATACAGTGGACTCTTGTATAAAAACGGTTTGTATAACATAAAATTTGTACAACATAAAACATTCTGGAGAGAATCGCCTATGGGGCAAATCCATACAACATAAAATTGGTTGCGATTAGAGATTACTGCATTTTCAATGCATTCCTATGGAAAATATGTACAAAGGAAAATTTGCTTAACAGAATTTCATTTGGAACTAATTACTTCCTTTATACAAGGTACTACTTTAGTGATCCTAACAGGGGATTCAAGGTATGTGAAACATTTAAGGAGAGGTTTTATCAGTTCAACAATCCAGGTGAGTTTACATGGATAAGTGCGGATTCTAACCCAGGCACCCTGAGTCCTGATCTGAAAGTTCATCCCTGACACCACAGTGGTTATACAGGGGTTTTATAGTTTGTAACCAGCACTTTGTGCCTAGAAATATACTGGTAGTCGGAGGTTAAATGAGACATCTATGTTAATTGTCTCCTGTAACTAGTTGGTGACTGCAGCATTCTGGGCCATTTTGAATTTCCAGGCATTTTTCACATGGCACGTGGGGGAGGCCAAAACAGGATGCATTGCCGTGCCAGGCCTAAAGAAACATAAGTTGCAGTGGTATCGGACGAGAGGCCAGGCTCAACCGATTTGGTTCCTGGCATAACTTGTCCCTTTTGAACTACTTCCATTCCCTCCACGTTCATTCTCTCACAAAACAATTTATTGCAATACGTTCAGGCTGCAGTCCTTGGCTGACCAAAGTGCATCTTGCAGAGGGCGACCGGACCTCGCCATAAGGGGGGGGGGGGAAACCCTTTCTTCTTGTAATGGGGAGGTGGTTTTCTTTCAGGCGGAAATGGCACCTCTGGTTCTGCCCTTGCCTTCAGACATTTTCTCTTGGAGGGAAGGGGGAACGCCGCAGCCCGGCTGAGCACGCCCTCCGCCCCCCACCCCCAACCCCCTGGTTCAAAGCCTGCCCACTTCCTAATCTCTCCCCTTTGCATCTGGCATCGGTTCAGCTTTATCCTGCTCAGGAATGCAAGCAGCGCTGAGCTTCCAAGAACGTTCCCAGGGCTGACGCTGGCAGACCTCGAGGTCCGTCTTAGCTTTTAGTGAAAGGAAAAGTGGCTTGGTTGGCTCCTGGCAATACAAGGCACCTCGGGGCCCTCTCCCAGCAGTCCCAGGTAAATGCAAAGATAATACATCTTTTAGAACTCACCGTGATGGCCTCTAGTCTTAAAGTGTGTTTTGATTGCTGGGGGAGTGGGGGGAAGGGATTTTCAATGTGTGCTTTCCCTCTCAGCTTTTTTTTCCCTTTAAAGCCCTCCTGAAAAGTTGGGTGGCTCCTCTCACTCCCATTCCCTATTTTGGGGAGAGAGAAACAGCCAGAGTTCAGCGATTAATCCTCTTAAAATTTTGAACCAGATATTCCTCAGGCAGGTCTGAGAAAGCCATGGTTTGCTGTGAGAGGAGCAGAGGTAAAAATTCCTAAGTGAGGAGGAGGAGGAGGAGGAGGCGGCAGCCAGAGAAGAGGCCCAGCTCTCTCCTTTTCCAATCTTTAAGGTCTTTGAAGAGGGAAAAAAATTCTCGATTGTGGGTTTTGCTGATAGTTGCCGCCATCCCTGTAAGCCAAGTTGCAAAAGAGAAGCGCTGTTCTGAAGAGGAAGGAAAGAGATGGAGCCATAAAGAATTAAGCAAACAAATCCTCAATCACAACTGTGAAACTTCTCCAGAAACAGAGAGAGAAATAGAAATAGAGGGTGAAGAACAAATGCCTGGCTGTTCATTAAAAAAATGAAGCCAAGCCAAGGGCAGGTAGGGGCTTTTTTTCATTATAAGCAGAAGGAATAAGGGAGACAAGTGAAGCTCAATGTTTGTTAATTCGTGTTAAGTTTCATGTGCACAGCAGAAATCTATATGTTTTTCCACCGGTCAGAATTTTTGCATGTTCAGCGAAGTGCTGGATAAGCATTCATTCTGATTGATGTGGAGACCTCCTGCCCTTTTAGTAAGACACTGTCACTTCAAACTGCGCCAACCTGCCCCTTAAGAATGCCCCTGTGTGCACACACCCATCCTTACTGGGCAGGCCTTGTGGGAGGTGGCTAAAGAGGAAACCTATTTCCCCCATATTTTGTTCCTTGCGCTGTTTGCTTTGGGTTGGGATGGCAGGGGCAAAGGTCATCAGCACCAATACGATTTGCTCAGTTGCTTTGTTTGTGCGGAAGTTCCGGTATTGGCGGCAGTACCTGCGTCGCTACAAAAAAAGGTGAATCTTTCATTTTATTCCTGTGATAAATGACATTTTCCACTCGGTTGCTTTCTGGTCCACCCGCATACAGCACAGCAAAGCCTGCCTGATGTTGTGGGGCTGCAACTGTCAGCATCCTGCAAAACGGACCAATCTGACAAGATGTGGAACAGCACATCATGCCCACTCTAGTTTTATGATCTCTACTTTGTTCTGTTCTTTGTCTACAAACTAACCAAAGTAGGGCCAACATTGATTGATTGCCTTTAGCAGCTCAGCTCAGAATCTGAGCCCGTTAGCAGCTGTGAGATGTCATTATTTGGATCCCAGTGTGGCACTTTGAAATCCACCCACCCTGTAGTGGCCCATATGGAACCAAGTTTGTATTTTGACCAGCAAATGAGTGGCCCACTCACAAACCTGAAATCCACAAAGCGATAACATTACTAGTCCCACACCCTGACTAGATAATAACAGTATATTTAAGGGGTGGGAGGAGAATAGGTCGTTGCCATACTTTCTTCTTCATTCCTTTCCCCACCAGTGGCTAGGTCTTTCAGGTTGTTATACCTGGAGATAGGTCTTATATTTTGATTAATAATTTTGGAATAATAATTATAACTGAGTGAAAAGTGGCTTTGTCTCTCCTTATATCTTTCATTTGCAGCTTACAGAGTCACATCTTTGTATAGTACTGTTTCCAGAGTTTGCAACCCTAACTGAAAGTGTTAACTCTAAAATATGTGCTTTTAAAATATGTGATTCTTCAGATCACTCTTTTCTAAGAACAGAATGGTGGTTATTAATGCTTCCTTTGAATTTTAATCACACCTGTTGCACCAGTCCTGTTTACATGGTGTGAATTTTGCCTTAATTTACTATGTATATCTTGTTGCCTGTTTGTGCTCAGGTCTCAACCTAGAAGCAAAAATGGTGCAAATGTGTTTTATGGTGCATTGACTATTGCAGTGCCTTCTTTGCTACATGGAACTCAGGGCAAAGGTTTGGTCAGTTTTGCTACTTTGCAAAAACATGAGGCAATGCTACAGAATGCAGGAAAATTAGTTAACCAAGGATATGTGTGATTGCACTAGACTTATTTTTAAAAATAATATTCCAAGCAATTCTCGCTTACATATTTTGACTCCCAGGCCATGCTTTCTAGGACCCTTTGAAACAGACTGGCTTGTCCCACATGTGTCTTTAAGTCTAAACTCCATGGCTCTAAATTCACTCCTTTTTCATTCCAGGTGGAAGGGCTCCTAAGAGCACCTTGCTTCTTTATTTCTCTCTTCCCTGAAGGCACAGCACGGCATCCATGGAGACGGTTGTGATTGTGGCCATTGGGGTGCTAGCCACCATCTTCTTGGCTTCTTTTGTGGCTCTGGTGGTAGTGTGCAGGCAGCGTTACTGCCGGCCCAAGGACTTCTTGAACCACTATGACACAAGGTAAGCAGGATCACTGACATGTAGAAAAGGACATTTATTAAGACACTAGGGATGGGCATTTCGTTTCGGAACCAGTAGATTCCAAAATGAACCATGTGAGCCCAGGTGGTGCTCGGAACTGTCTAATACACACGGAGCCAATTGCTTTACCTTTCTCTCTGCCGGCACGGAACTGAGCTGCAGTGGGGAAGCACGCTGCAACATCATCTTTCCTCCTCTGTGGGTGCTGGCTAATCAGGTGCTGCGCAGGGACAGGCATCATCCCGCCTCCCTGTCTGATTGGCCAGCACCCACGAAGGAGGAAAGATGAGGAAAGATGACGTTGCAGCGTGCTTTCTCATTGCAGTTTAATCCCACGCGAGCCCAGAGAAAGGTAAAGCAATTGGCTCCATGTGTGTCAGGCAGTTCCGAGCACCACCTGGGCTCGCATGGTTCGTTTCATAACCTACTGGTTCTGAAATGAAATGCCCATCCCGGTACACTCAACAGCAATGCTTGAGACTCATAGCCCCAGTCTAAAATATATCATGATGAAATAAGGAACCTCTGAATATTTCTGCAGGTTGCCCATGTGTTAAGGCCTGGTAGTATATGAGGGAAATCTGGAGCTGTTGATATTAGTTGCACAGACGGTGAAGTATGTCAAGGAGTCTGAATAGTGTAGCACCAAAAAATGAATTTTATTGATATTTATTAATACACTTAGAAGGTGATCTACAACTAAACCTTGGTGGAATGCAGGTCAGAATCTGAGCCCAGCTGGTGAATGAAAAAGCACTCAGCACATTCTCAGAGGCATTGTTTCCTTCCATCTTTCCTCTCAGACCTATCGTTGACCTTATGGGCACGATGGAGACACAGTCAGAACCGTCCGAACTAGAGCTGGATGATGTGGTGATCACAAACCCCCATATTGAAGCAATTCTGGAGAATGAAGACTGGATTGAAGACGCTTCGTAAGTTGCACGGATATGACCCAGTGCTGGGCTGCTGGGTGCCATGTTAGTGTGGAACAGCTTTTTTCCCCATCCTTCCAACATTGAGGAACATGAGTTTTGAAAGAGCTACCATAACACATGCTAGCAAAACAACACTCTATTCCTAAATGGTGTCTTAATTCCCTAAAGGTGCAATGCAATGGCAAAGAAAATGATATTAAAACAGGGCATTGAGAGTATTTCCTAGCCTTGAAACCACCTTGGTTTTTTTTGGGGGGGGGGGGGGGGGGTGTTTTTTTTTGTGCAGAGTGTGGTGCGTTCCATAGGAATGTGCCACGCACTGATATGATCCAGGCCGTGCATATGACAATCTTTGGCCAATGTGCCTTTACACTTTTTCATCCAGCAGGTCCTCTCCTGGTCTCCTGCTCTTGGCTAAGCTGCTGGGATGCCATAAAATGTTTATTCGCAGACTATCTGCTCAAGGTGTCCTTTGCGATGCCCAGAAACAGTCCTACATGTATGAAGGAAAAGAAAACAATCCATTTCAAGGGAAGAAAAATATATAGGACAGGCATGTCCAAAATCAGGCCTGGGGGAAGCAGCCCGGTTTCAAATTCTGAGTGGCCCGCGGCTTCTTCTCCCCACTGGCTCAGCCTGTCATGCATCCCAGCCAGCTGGCCCCTCCCCATACCGGATGAAGGCGTTAGCTTGCAGTTTTATGGTTTGCCTGCCCTCCCTGCCTCTGTCCATCCCCCCCTCCCCCCCCCAGCCACCTGCCCAGCCTACCCACCCCCAGTTCCATTGCTGCAGCATCCTCCCCACCTCCTTGCACGTTACAGAGACTTGTCCAGATCCAGCCCTTGGGCCAAATCGGGCTGAATGGTCAGCCCCCACACATTTTCACTTCACCAAATTGGGCCCTCCTTGCAAAAAGTTTGGACACCCTTGATATAGGATATAAGAGGAAAGAGGGCAAGAAGATTGAACACAGGGCTTTAACTGGATGTTTGGGTTACTTTTAAGGGAACGTTTTACTTGCGTTTTAACTGAAAGGATTTACAATTTTCGGTTTTTATTGAATTTTGTACTGTAACCGATTATATTGTATTTGAATATTTATAACTTACTGTGTTTTATTGAAACTGCTTTTAAATATGCTATAAACCCCTTGGACTCCAGTCCTATGGGGAAAGGCAGCATATGCACACATATGTACATACATGAATACCATAACTTAAGGCTGTCCTTTCCTCTTTTTCTCTCAGGGGCCTGGTCTCCCACTGCATTGCCATCCTCAAGGTAAACCCCCTTTTTTGCAGTGGTGGGACATCATGGGGTCCAGCATGCTTAGCCCTGGTGCTGGGGTGACTCCTGGGAGATGCAGATTGCTGTATGTAAGAAACCTCAGGTGGGGCACTTACTGCGTTCCCACAGCAAACCATGTTGAGTTGTACCATTCTTTGGACAGATCTGCCACACTCTCACCGAGAAGCTTGTTGCCATGACAATGGGTTCAGGGTCCCAGATGAAATCTCCAGCAAGCCTGAGCGACATCATTGTGGTTGCCAAGCGCATCAGTCCCAGGTGAGGGTGGTCAGGAATGCTGCCAAACCAAGGGGAAGAAGTATTTCAAGAGGGGTTGGGTAATGATTCTTCCATCTGCAGAGGAGGATTTGGGGGAGGGTGTGTGTGCTGAATTGAACTAAAACCTAGGTCAGGCCTGCCCAAACTTCGCCCCTCCTGATGTCTTGGACTACAGCTCCCAGAATTCTAAGCTTAGATTGCCAATGGCAAAGGACTGTGGGAGTTGCAGTCCAAAACATCTGGAGGGCCAGAGTTTGGGCAGGCCTGACCTAGGTCATCTATAACAATCAGGACATTGAATCATTACCACCATCTTTGCTGATTCTTCTCTTTATTTTCATTTTTATTTCTTTTACTCTTTAATAGTATTATTATTATGATTTTAATTATTATTCTGATTTCTTAATTGTTGTTGAGTTTGACTGCTGTAAACTGCCTGGAGTTCAATTGGAAGATGGGCGGTATATAAATAAATAAATAAATAAATAAATAAATGCATACATACATACATACATACATACATACATACATACATACATACAT
>JAHTLZ010000111.1:2455661-2480443 GCA_023846285.1 Phrynocephalus versicolor | reverse complement strand
CTTGCATGAAGGAATTAATTTGTTCCAAATGAAATTCTGTTAAGCAAATTTTCCTTTGTACAAATTTCCCATAGGAATGCATTGAAAACTGATTAATCCCTAATCGCAGCTGTTTTTCTGTTGTACAGATTTGCCCATAGGCAATTCTGTTAAGCAATTTTCTCCTTTCCAGAATTTTTTTCTTTAAGCAGATTTTCTGTTAAACAAACTGCTTGTTACACGAAGGTCCACTGTACTATACTGTAGCTTCATTCATGCTACTTTAATTACACAGTGTGCAGTTTTAAGTTTTGTTGGTGGTTGGAGCATCACCAACAATTTTGGGTTATCATTAATGGCTCCAGACAACTCCTCAGTTGACAACAGTGGAAGGCTGTTTCTGAGCCCATGCATGCGGTGGGGTAGGGAGAGTAAATTAAAAACTAAGTTGGATGGGGGTTAAACCTCCCTAATCTGCATATTTAAGTCTCAGCCTGGATCACAGCCACCCATGTCTGCTTGAAAGTGAAACTGTATGCTGCACATTTAACATGTGTAGTGTAGTCTTCAGTGTTTCACCTTGCAATGGGAAAATGGGAATGAGCCTGTGACCCAAGGGTGCAAAGGTCAGATGCTTTCTCTTGGACCAGCCAAAAGAACCACCATTTGCCCTTTGCTTTAAATCCATCCCAGTAGAAACCCTTCCACAGCTGCAACCCACAGTCAGTAACTCCATCATGAACAAAGCTGTAAACAGAGCTTGACAGCAAACATCAACCAAGGGCTGGAGCCTCGTGGCGCAGTGGTTAAGTGCCTGTCCTGCAGCTAAAACTGTGCTCACAACCTGGGGTTTAGTCCCAGGTAGCCGGCTCATGGTTGACTCAGCCTTCCATCCTTCCGAGGTTGGTAAAATGAGTACCCAGCTTGCTGCGGGGAGGAGGGGCAATGTGTAGCCTGCATGCTGTAATTAAACTGTAAACCGTCCAGAGACTACTTGAAGTGGTATGGGGCGGTATATAAGCAGACCACTTTGCTTTGGTTTACCAAAAAAAATGGCTTTATTAAATCATCTCATCAATGCTGAATGCAAGGAGAGAAAGGGGATGCATGAAGTTGAATGGGGGGGCAGGTCTGCCGTCATACCCCACTGCGCCCCCCACCCACCCACAGTTTCCTTTGCAGGACAACCGCTCTGTTGCTCTCCGTGAGCCATTTGGTCTTGATCACCCGCAACGCCTGCCACTCTTCCAGCCGCATGGACTGGATCGACCAATCCCTGTCTGCCGCGGAGGAGCACATGGCTGTGTTGCGCGAGGCGGCCCTTGCCTCGGAACCCGAGCGTGCTGCCCCCAACGCCGAGGGCTTTTTGCAGGAGCAGTCGACCATCTGAAAGCAGAACCGGAAAGCCCGCTTCCTATCATCACCTCTTTTCTTCCACCTTCTCCTGGCATCACGGACAGACGCAAAGATTATGCGGCCCAAGGCGCATCCTAGTTTGGCTGACTCGCTAACTCCCTTGAGTGGACAGGACTTAATCTGCACTCTGTGGCTGGTCTGTTCTCTTGGAAATCTGAGGACTTGTGGGGGTTGCTGAGACATGTCCTAAGCAGGGATCTGTGAGGCCGAGGTGGACCCCAATAACTTTTCTCTGGTCCTGAGCCGGTTTTGACACTTTGATCGTTTAAAATTAAATGGTAGAGCGAGTGAGAAGGACAGCACTGAAAATAATCTAGTTGTGGCAGTTGTATTTCTTCTCTGGTACATGGAATAGTGGCACTGCCAGAGAGCCAGGCTAGCCCTTAAGCACATGTTGCCTGTAAATGACCCATTTTCCCTCTGACCAATGAAATTTCTTCAGAAATATATGCCTCAAATATCAGGGTTGCAAAGTTGACCCTGTGTTTACACTCCTGTGAACAAGCACAGAACATTAAGCACACTCAGTTTAAGATATGGCAGCAAAGAAACCCACGTGTTATGAAGTTCTTCACCAGTGGAAGGTACTCTTCTAAGAATGTACCAAGCATATTTGTTTAGGGGCAGAAAACCACTTGAAGTCCACAGGAGCTTGGAATGCTCCCACAAACTCCTGACCCCACTGAGTCTGCAGACATAATCTGAACACGTACACGCCCGGAGAGAGAGAGAGAGAGAGAAAGATTAGCTTGACTTTGAGACAATGTAAACACTGGAAGTACTGGTCATTTGCATTGAGAAGAATTTAGTTGTGGCAGTTGTGTACTCTTATATTTCCTGTATAAGAATATTTAGTTGTGGACTCTAATAGTTCCTGTATAAGAGAAGAAAAGGAATTGTACTGAATTCTGAAGATCTTGTGGCTGTCTTATCAGTTACCATAGGTACACTCCCAAGTTTTGTTTTTTACTCATCTACCATCTACGCTGACCACTGAAGATAGCTAGGCAGATGAAGTAAATATCTTGCACATACTAATAGACTGAAATTATCACTGCTCAGTTACCTTTTTATACATACCCTCTATAATACAATGTGTGTGTGTGTCTGTGTCTGTGTCTGTGTTTGTGTGTCTGTGTTTTAGTTACAAGAGATTTTTGTTCATATGTAACTCCCCCTCAGATTTCTCCCCTTTATAAGTTAAGTTACATAAGATTAAACAACAGACAACAAGAAGAGGGAGAAAATCGGCACAACCCTTCTCCTGAAGGAAAATACTACTGAATTCCACCAAATAAATCTTCACTTGATGGTTTAATACTCACAATTCTTCACACAGCAAGACATTTGCCTAGTTCAATCTTTGTTGATATTTTTACCACTTGTCCCTCCTTTTCTCTCCTTTGTTTTCAGTCTGTTATCTTGAAATAAATAATTCTTATTACCTCAACTCAGTCTGAGGGCTTGTTGAATGACACACAATAACAGATAAACTTTTAAAAATCTACGAAATAGTTGTAAGCAATATAGACATTAGTTTGTCCTGAGAATCATACTCAAGCAGTTCTAAGTACGAAAGGGCACAATTTTAAAAGCTACATGGGATACTAAAACACAAACACTACAAAAAAGAAGACTAAAACACAACAGTTCATTAAAAATTATCTCAAATAAAGAGTCATTAAGGAAAAGCCTGTCTGAAGAGAAGGGCAGTTGTCTGCTTGCGGAAGGACGACAAAGATGGGGCCAAGCTAGCTTCCCATGGGAGGGAATTCCAGAGTCTGGGAGCAATGACAGAGAAGGCCCTCGCCTGTGTACCCACCAAATGCACCTGTGAGGGTGGTGGAACTGAGAGAAAGGCCTCTTCTGATTATCTTAAAGCCTAGGCAGGCTTATAGAGGGATATGCAGTCTTTTAGATAGTTTGGAACCAAGCTGTCGAGGGCCTGAAATTGTGCCAGCAAATGGATCAGCAGCCAGTGGAACTGTTGCAACAGGGGGATTATATCTTTTCTGTAACCAGCTCTAGTTTGCAATCTTAACTGCAGCATTTTGGACCCTCTGGAGTTTCTGAACACTTTCCAAAGGCAGCTCCACACAAAGCAGATTACAGTAATTCAGTAGCCAAGATGTAACTAGGGCATGTGTCACCAAGGCCCAGCCAGCTCTCTTAAGAAATGGGCTTTTTACTTCTTTTTTCTTAGATAACACATGAATTGATTTTGTTTTCCCCATGATTCTGAAATGCAATAATGTTTACTATTTTCCAAGTAACAGATCACAACTGAAGACTGTGAGTCAAAAACCAGCACCTTTAATAAGATCATAATTCCTATATTTTAAAAAGTGACTTTAAAAGCAGAGTAAAATCAGGTCTTACTCTGTTTGGATCTAGATGAAATGCTGCCCTACTCATGAATCAAATATTTAGAAAATGGAGTTTGGGGGGGAAAGTATAGCTTTCAGAATCTTCCTGGGCTGATCTAGTCCATCACCACCCCCTTTTTAAGCTGGGATATTCTACAGAACATACAGTTGGGTCTATTTACACCTGGGAGTAGGGAACATTAGCCCCTAAGGCTGAATCACAATATTTGGGACACCCAAGATGGCCACACCACCTGAGCCATCTCAACATTATGAGGTAGCTTCTCAGGTTTTGTGAGCCAGTCTGAATTGTCTCTCTTAATGGTTCTGTTACTGGTAATAAGAACTTGAAAGGAAAGTAGAGGGATTTTTTTTTTCATCCAGTGCTTTTGCCACTAAACTTGGCCCTGAAAACCTCTGTATGAATTCAGTCTGGCCCTCATTCTGAAACAGCCTCTTTACTCCTGGTTTATCTTCCCATGTCTGTTGGTTAAGAGTGAAAACAAACAAGAGATACATTTTGTTTGTTTGTTTGTTTGTTTGTTTGTTTGTTGGGTTTTTATACCACCCATCTGGCAGCGCAGTCATTCTTGGCAGTTAACAACAAGTGATGAATACAATACAGTGCAAATAAACTCAAATAATTCATACAATATAATAAACATAAAATACAGTAATATGGCACAAAAAGAACCAAAGCGGTGTCCGTGACCCAGGGTCCAATCCCAGGTAGCCAACTCAAGGTTGAGTCACCATCCACACTTCCAAGGTGGGTAAATGGAGTACCCATCTTGCTTGGGGGGGCAGTGGTAACCAGTAGCCTGTATAATTAAATTATAAACTGCCCAGAAGGTGCTTTAAATGCTATGGGGAGGTATATAAGCTGTACACTTTGCTCCCCCCACCCCATTTTTTCTTTTTAAAAGACAGATCAGTGGTATTTGTCATAAATGTTCACGGACAGCATGAGACAGAAAGCTGTTGATCACAATAGTGATGTCTGAAATGTATTAATAATAATACAGCACATCCCTCCTGCAAAAATAAGCAGATTGCAACAGTGTTGTCATTGTAATAGAGGGGATATTTGTTGTAACATTCCTCTCTGTTCCTTCCTTCTGTTAACAACATGGAGAGACACCCATCCTAGTGTCCTTTGGGGAAACAATGCAACCGGAAACCGAGGAATTGGCAAGAGAAACCTTGCATTAAGAAACATCTTCCAAACCCTTAAAAATAGTAGGCAAGCTGATGGATTCTTGATACTGTACTAAAAAGATTCACCCGTTGGCAGACTTTTTCCTGCATCATTCTTTCCCAAAACGGCAAAAGAGCGCTACAAGCAAACAAAGGTACAAAGAGTGGGTGCCAAAGATTTAATTATCTCCACATTTCATAGGCGATGCCCAGGGCGAATTCTCATTTATAATCGCGGGTCCGCACCTTGTAGCTGAGAGGAGTGAAAAATGTTACTGTATGCAACATCCCAGGGTTACAGTTTATCCTAACCTTGCTGGATAGATTTTCATAGAAGGAGAAACACTGCCGTTTCTCCTTCTCTAAACATTTCCGTTTGGTGCCTAATTCTGAAATTTCACGCCCTCCATCCCTATTAGCTCACAGCCATTATAAAATTAGTCATCAGCAAAAAACGTAAGCAGGGGGCACCCGGATTTGAACCAGGGACCTCTTGATCTGCAGTCAAATGCTCTACCACTGAGCTATACCCCCTTTGCCGGAAAAAGAGTCTCTGGAACAATCTTTTCAAGGCAAGAAAGCACAGCCCGAGACAACGTTTCCCGGTTGTCAACTGTAACTGCATGCAAGTTACCTCTTTTAAATGAGTTTGTCGGGGCTAATTCCCTTCGAACTCTAAGGGCTTGTATTCCATCCTAACGATTACACTGAGGATATTAATTCGTTTGAAAGTCCTAAAAAACCAGCGTATTTCTTTCGGAGCATCCGGTTTATTTTAAACGCAATCCAGTACTAAATTAAGAATGATTTTTCATCGTGCGAGGTGCAGGCGACAATACAATCCTATGTGGCTTTACTCACAAGTAAACCCTTCCTGTTCCTTGATTTCTAACTCTCAAGGTTGACTATCCTATTATGCACAGGATTGCAGCGGAGGATTTTGCAGGATCCACCCTTTTCGACTCCAAAGTAGGACAAACTAGGGGAAGACCACGCCTCATTTCATTCGATAGCAAGGTGAGATGAGTCCCCCCCACCCTGGGGCCGGGGGAGGTCCGAGGCACAATTTAAATGTTAAATAACTTTGTTCTGGATTTCAAAGTCTCTGTACTGTCACCCTTAAGAGGAGCCTCATTGATCTCGATGGGTCTAGTGGGCCCTGTTGACTCCCATGGGGATACTACTTTCTAAGTATGGCTACATCTGGATCCATCCTATAATATCCCGAGATCTCATCGCAGGAATCCCCCCCCCACTGCGTCCCAGCTTTAAGGGTGGTACAGAAATGGACATCTGCCCCATCCAGAGGATAGGAAATTATGGGTCTGGGTAAAAGGCAGAACTTGAGGGAACTCCCTGATTTCATATGATTTTTACATGGGATCCTTCCCAAATCACCATCAAATCACACATCCCATTCATTGTCAACTATTACACAAGAATAATCATGTATCCTCCAGCGCATGGCTCCGTAGTGGAGCAAAAACATGGTTCCATCTCAGGGAACCATCTGATTTCATATGATTTTTACACTGGATCATGATAAATCCACTATCATATATAGAGCCCATTTCAGCCCACAGATTGCACACCAAAAATCATGGGTCCATCAGCGCATGACTCCGCAGTGGAGCAAAAACATGGTTCCAAGGCACGGACCAGATTTTTACCCAGGATCAACTCCAAATCAGTACCATACCCTAGGCCCCACCCTTACACAGTTCCTCTCCTTCTGCCATAGGAAAACACCTCTCGGCAACTCGTCTCAGCATGGGGTGGCCTCAGGCAGCCTCGCCCAGTGGCCGCCCTGAATTCCCTGTTAAGGCACTCATAACGTGCTCAGAGGCACGTTTCCTAACCAAGATTGGCTACTACAACGCAACTCTGAAAGCAGTCTTTAAAAAATGAAAACTTACTTAGACCTAGCTTTAGGTATAACACGTTTTTCCGGGGTGGGGTGGGGATTGTTGGTGTTTTTTATTTGTTTGTCTGATTACACATAGTAAATTGTTTCAAGGAACAACGCCATGAGACCGAGCGGGGGGGGAAAAAGGAGCAGCGCAATGCCACAAATTGAGGTCTAGGTGGCGCTGTAGAGACAGCAAAGGGGAAGGGCTGAGTTCTAGTGTCACGTGACGAGGGCGCCTCACGTGACGAGGGGCACAAGGGGAAATATTAATTGTCCCGGCAGCCTTTGCGTTTCCCTTTTTTTTCCTCCCCGCCCGGCGTCCAAGATGTCGAAGCGAGGTGAGTGAGGCCTGTTGAGTTGAATCCACGTCCATCGGCCAGGAAAGGAGAGCCCACCTCGCGGGCTGCTGGGAGCAGAGGCTGAGTCAGCGAGGGGTGCTCGTATTCCGACGTGCAGTTCCTCGGGAAAGCGGGATTTTTTTTGGGGGGGGCAGGCTGTGGGACGTGGGTGTTTGAGGCAAGGGGTGGGAGAGCAGACAGACGTCTTTTTTTTCGGCATAGTTCAGTCCAGCCCTTATCGCTGGGCTTCTTAAGTTGAATTTACTCGTATCCTTAATTAAGAAATCAATACTAACTGTAGGCGTAGAACACTACCTGGTTTAAGCTAAACGTGGGTTGTTGCAGGGTAATTTCCAGCTCTACAAAGGGGGGGGGCAGAATAACGAGAATTATAGTTGATTTGGGGGTATTAGTGGAGAAAATATGTGTCCTCCCCCCCAGCTAAAAGCTTATTTTTAGTAGAGGAGGGTGAGGGTGGAAAGTTGTAGACATGAATTTCCGAATTTCTGGAACTTAGTTTAGTGGGATGCTTTCTGCCCCTTCTCTGAAGGGTGTCTTCAGTTCCATTCTGTATTATCATCTTGGGCAGGAGGTAGGCTGCTTAATGATTTGCAGTCAGGGTTGTCAACACTGATTTGTTTTCCAGTAACAATAAAGTAGCCTCTTCTGCCTCCCAAAAAGCTTTAGGATAGTGCAGGCATGTCCAAACTTCGGCCCTCCTGATAATTTTGGACCACAACTCCCAGAATTCCAAGCCTGTATTGCCAATGACAAAGGACTGTGGGAATTGTGGTCCAAAACATCTGGAGTGCAGAAGTTTGGACATGCCTGGGATAGTGGCCTTTTCTAATGGGCGCTGGAAACAACTCCTTATCATGAAATCAGTATGCAGTGTGGCTCCGTTGCTTTGGCTAACATGTTTTTTTAATTCTCTTAACAGGACGTGGTGGTTCCTCGGGTGCGAAATTCCGCATCTCGCTTGGGCTGCCCGTGGGAGCTGTTATCAATTGTGCAGATAATACAGGTGTGACTTGGGGTGGCTTCGGGTTGAGAGGGAATCACCTTTAGTATCAGACTTTTGTAGCTGTGAAGGTGCACACAAGCACTTCCTTTGGAGATGGTACAGAAATCTGTGCTGGAGCCTGTAAATTACATGCAGTCCTTGCAGTGGCTTGGAAACACCTTGAGAACCTGGAGAGTTACTACCCTCCATCATAGACAGTGCTAAACTAAGGGGGGAAAGAGTGGTTGCCCGGCTGTAAATAAAAAGTCTCAAGTTGTGTCAAGCATGTGAACTGCTGGTTTGGCAAAGATTTTAGATTGTAGGAGATGTGCAACAGTTACATCAAGGGAAGGCCATTGATTAAACCTGCTGGGTTTTTCCAGCTCTGCATTTGGGCTGGCTTTCCAAGGGGTTTGGGGATATGTCTTTTATCTACTATGTAATGTATTTGGTGTTGAGAAATAGAGTTGGTAGGTAAGAAATCAGAACAAGCTTCTCAGAGTCGTCTTTGACTGGGGACTTGCTTCCTTGGGTCATTTGAATCAACATACACCCCACTGTTCTGCTTAGCCTGATGTAGGAGCTTGGCGGGTTTCTAAACCCTTACATAACACTTCGGCAGAAAGGGTGGCATGAGGCCGTCTGAATTTCATTAAGGTGATAATTGTCCCTTTTAGGGAAGGAAAGGTGGATGTCAGTGGCTTCAGTATGGAACCTGTGTGCCATAAAAGGACTCCCACAGTCTTTTGTCATTGGCAGTAGAGGCTTGGAAGTCTGGGCGTTGTGGTCCAAAACATCTGGAGGGCTGAAGTTTGGACGCCCTTGCCCTATGGTGATCCTCAAAAAAACAAGTTCTGGGCGAGAGAATGGTGGGCTTTTCCTTCTGAAAAGCACTTGCTGGGTCCATTATCCCATGGCCCAGGAAGTTGTCGTAGAAGGATACAGGAAAGACACTGCTTTTGGGTGAGGCGGCAGCAGCTTGTGTTGTTACGCCTCAATCGGTAGTGCTACACACACTTGAAGAGAAAGTGCTTTTGACTTGTGCGTGGTGGAGTTGCAGATTTGACGTTCTTTTAGTCTCTTGAACTCGGACATGATGAATTAATAGAGGGATGTTTCTTTTCCTTCGTAGGGGCCAAAAATTTGTACATCATCTCCGTGAAAGGCATTAAAGGGCGCCTGAACCGGCTGCCAGCTGCTGGCGTGGGAGACATGGTAATGGCCACAGTCAAGAAAGGCAAGCCAGAGCTCAGGAAGAAGGGTGAGTGGGCGAGGAAATTCACAAATCCAAAGCTGTCTTTGTGCGCCATGTGTGAAGACTGCCAGGGGATCGGAACAGAAAGGAAATATTAAGCATTTGGAGAGGAGGGAGGACTGAATCCAGGCCTATCTGGTGGAAGGTTGTTTTCATTTCATAGCTGATTTCGAAACACAGCGTCTTTTATTGCATTCAGATATCTTTTTAATAAGTTGCTTTTAGCGGCACAACACAACTGTTGGGGTTTTTTGTTTGCTTGTTTTTTAAAATCATTTTTAAAATCCAGATTTAATCACCATTCTAAAAAGAGCTAATAATTTCAAACCAATGTATGAAATACACCCTATTATTTTCTTAATGTCCTGCTTCCGGCTCCCTGTCTATTACTTGTTAAGAGTTTTAAATATATGTGCACAATTTATCAAAGTTGTGCCCACTAATCTCTGCTTGGGTTTCACTGTCAGTTCTAGTTACTGTGTGTCGGTGATTTACCCAGAGCTAGTTGCAATTCTCATTAAATTAACTGTGAAGTTAATGAAACTCTCGTTGAATTAACTGTGAAGTTCACTGTGCCATTGAGATCATTAGGATTCAGTGGAATAGTTGCCTAGGTTATAATCTCACCGTTGTGCGCTCATCTTCAGAATCCTGGTCTCACAATTCTGTGCAGGCCTTGAACAGATTAGTTTTCTGGACTGCAGACCAGTTGTAATACAAAATAAGAGTCATTTTTCTGGGATCTGAAATTTCTGTGTTATGAAAGCCAAACATTTGAGGTTTCAGCGCTATTTCTGTCAGCCATAGAGTCCCAAGGGAACCGATACTAAGAAAGACATATTTCAAGATTCAAGTCCAAATATTGTATCCATACGTTTCTTAGTCTTTGTTTTGGCTGCTGATTCTGAATTTTCATTCTGTAGTGCATCCAGCGGTAGTAATTCGGCAACGGAAATCATACAGAAGAAAGGATGGTGTGTTTTTATATTTTGAAGACAACGCAGGGGTGATAGTGAACAACAAAGGAGAAATGAAAGGTAGGAATAAGTGCTGTAAACAGAGAATCCATTAAACAAAGAAAGTGTTCTATGGCGAACTTCATTCGGCTTTTTAATTGCACTCCCCATTGCAAATACATTAAGGCTTTTCCCAGAGTCTAAAGCGTGTTTCATGGGACAGTTCCTTATTGGTTGCTAATTATATGTTTTACCATTTTCCTCCCTAGGTTCTGCTATCACAGGACCTGTAGCCAAGGAGTGTGCAGATCTCTGGCCCAGGATTGCCTCCAATGCTGGCAGCATTGCATAAACGTACCAATTATTTCTGCAAGTCAAATAAAGAAATTATGCCAAATGTGTTGGCTCGTATTCCTACAGTTGTGACAACGTCCCATTAAGATGGAGAGCGTAATACAAAATCTGCTTCTTGACTCCCGAAGATGCAAAATAGTAGATGAAAGACGTTATTTATTTATTTTTATACCGCCTGTCTTCCCGAAAGAACTCCGGGCGGTTAACAAAGAGGGCAAGACAAACCCAATGAAGAAACAATACATCAATCAAACAGAAAATAAAACTAAAAAAGGGAGCCACATAAATGTTAGGAAAAAATGATACAGAGACTGGGAAAATCTTGGCTCCAGTCATCACTTGCCCGTCAAGCTCACACTACATGATGCTGAGTCAGTTACTATATGTCAGCCTAATGTACCTCACAGGATAGTTACGAGGAGAAAAAGAAACATGTCTCGTTAATGGTTTTAAACCTTGACGGGGTAGCTTTTACTATCTCTAGTGAAGAGGCTTTTTTTTTACCAGTATTGAGTTCATTCTTTATTATTTTGGGGCATTGTTTGAACTTGCCTTCTACCTAGACAGGTTCTGCTCCAAAGCAACCTTTCTTACTTTAGATAGATGTGTTATTGTGCCATTAGGTGAGGCTGCAATCCATTGATGGATTCTGACGCACCAATTGAAGATGCACATCTTATGGACATCTACTGTTAAGTGCCTAGACCTCAAGCCACATTTTGGGGGGGGGGGGTTGCTGCTTCCCCCACCCTCATTTTGGCTTAATGAGTGTGGGTGACTTGGAAGGCTTCATGGTGTGGAATTTTAGTCCTAATAAAAGATACTGCCTCTGTGGATTTTGCACTTATTTTCTCCTTATGAGCTTATGACTTTCTCTGTTTTTATAATGGCTTCTATTATGATCACCAATTATTGCCAACATAATTTCAAGCTTATCTTTAAATGCATAAGGGACGTTGACATAGATGGGGGGTTTAATGACAATCACCAGCAGCAGAATTTTGATCTTAATGCTGCAGCATCGGAAGGTCCATATGGTCCTCTATTGATTATTGAGTCCACCCCCTCCCATGGAGGCTGGCTGGGGAATTCAACTTCTAAACTCTGGGCTCTGCCACCTAGATACCTAAGCCACTGAGCTATCCAGTGGCCACATGCTTGGATGGTGTTTGTTTCAATTCCCAGATAAATAATTTGAGCTGTGTGTACACAAACTGGCAAGCAGGTTGTACTACCAGCTACTTGCCAAGTTTGTGGTGTAGATTTTCATCCAGACTCCCAGAAGTGAAATTGGAGACCTACCACCTCATCAGAGTTTACAGCCCCCATTTTGGAACTTGTAAAAAGAAAATCAGGCTTGCCCCTCTGGCTATGGATTTTGAGACATCTGTTTCTTGCACATCATCCACAACTCCATAATGGCCAGCCTGCCCAACTACTACAGGGCTGAAAGGTCATCCGTAGTAATTTGAGAATCACTTTAGTTCCTATTTATATTTCTATACCGTCCGATTTTCCCAATGGAAACTCTGGGCAGTTTACATAGGACAACAAATATAAGATTAAGCCAACAGAAGAATCAAATAACGAAAATTGAGAGGAAAGTTGCATAAAAATAAAGCTACCTTGTATTTGCAAGTTATTAAAGTATTTGGTAGTGTAAAACTTGCTTTAGATAAGGGTTCAGCATAGAGGTGGGTGCTTTGTATGAAGGCACAAAGAGCAGCGCCACAGTGGCCCACCCACGCCCCCAAGGCCAGCTGGGCTACTTGCCAGGCTCTGCAAGCTGCTGTGGTTGTTCTGTGGCAGTGCTCCAATCTGGGCAGGAGCCGGGCTGGACCTTCCCCTCTTTCCCAGGCAGGCTAGGCTGCCTGGGGAGGCAGGGAGGGACTAGCCAGGCTCCTGCCTAAATTGGAGCACTGTTATCAAAGGAAGACCTTGGCAGCACCTAGAGCCAGGGAAGTGGCCTAGGTGGCTTGGCAAGGGGGGTGGAGCATTGAGGCATCTGTTCGTGTTAAGCACAAAGCGCCCATCTCTATTCAGAAGATCTAAAATTGAGGTGGAACAAGAAAGGGAAAACAGCTGGTAAAGTCAATGTTATTCAAACTTTATTTTTTTTTAGTTTAAGAGGGAGGACAATCTTCATTCCCTTTGCCATTATTAAGTTATTGTAATGGAAAAATAAGTTTTCTTACTCGTACTGGGAATTTAATCTGCATCAAGATATAATAAAACAAAGTAAGATCCAGCTTGGTGCTATATAACAGCCTCCTCCCTTGGTTGTTAGGGAGCAATTGTCTGCTGATAACATCACAGTGACTGGCTCATGGAGCAATAATGGGAGTTGCTAGGGCGATCGTGGGAAGGGGAGACATACCTTGGGTGGCTGCAGTTGCTGGTGGCTTTTCCTTTTGCCTCTGCCCAATATGACTTGTGTTACACGGAGATCCCTCCAGAGACAAAAAGAATTCATTCTTGATGGTGTGGCGGTGGACACCATCGCCAGCAGCTACACCCACATCTTGCCCAAGCTGTGGTCTGCCTTGCCGCCTTACAATGCTCAACTGGACACCCATGCTGCCAGCTACTTTTCATCCCCAGTGGTCAAGTCAGTGCTCAAAAGGACTGAACAGGTAATAACACACCTGAAGGTCCAGATGGAAACCTGGCAGGGTAGGGTGGGGGCAGGAGTCGAGAGAGAGAAACGTCATCTCTTGCATATGCTTTAAAAAAATTTTTTTTGCCAGATCTGTGTCCTGTTGGAACTGCTGCACGTATTTTTGGACTGTATGCTAATGGTGGCAATACTCCAGTTACAGTTTTGGAAAGGCTGGTAGTACCCTCAATAATCAGTGGATGTAAGGCATGGTTGCCCTCGATGCTGCAAGCATGGACTTGAACATTGATACATAGCTTGTATTTTACAGGGTGTAGTTCTTGAACCATGCCTTAGCTCTAATGGCATTAGCATCTTTTGTGGTTTTTTTGGCCAGATCATGTGAGTCGTGAGGAGTATGCTTTTCCTCTCCAGTGACAGAAAACGGTGCAGTGGATGTGGTGAAATAGTCTTCACAAGTTTTGAATAAAAAATTGGATGAGCATCTGAAGTACAAAAGTTTTCTGTCTTAAAGGATATAAGGAATATTCCATTCCATCCCACTTAATTGTAAATACGGCACAGGGTGTTTGGGGGCACTAGTAATAGGACAGCTAAAGGGGAGGGATGGTGAATGGAAAACCCCAACATCTGGAGGGCCACATGTTTCCCACTGGTGGTGTAGGATTCTAGTTGCCTAGGGACATTTCTCCTTTCAATATTTAAAATAGATTTCTTACCTTCTTAGAATGTTTTGCCTTTTATTGTTTGATGTCACAGCTGCCTTTATCACCTCACTATCTAGGGAAAGAAAGCTTTAGGCAATTGGAAAAATTAGAAGGGACTGCTGTTTCTTTCTAATGGCTTCATGTTTTTAGTTTCTGGATTTAAATACAAATGGCAGAATCCTATTGTTTGTTTAGCTTGTATGAAAGGGAAATTGCAGAAGCCAGTGTGGCTAACTGATGAGGTAACAGGCCCATAAGCACCTTGTCACGTGGCCACCACAGCTTTCACTTCAGCATGTAGTAAAAAGCAATAGGATTCTGTCTAAAGAGTCCTGAGGCATCCTAAACACTGGCATATTAGAGCCATTCAAAATAAATAAAATAAATAAGAACCAGAATATCTTTCATACCACAAACAATGCCCTAAACTGGTAGGCAGATTTTGGTGGATGTTGGAAGGGAAGTAAGGAGGGATGAGGTCAGAGGGGAGTTAAATGTGATATAAATAAACAATGAGTTACATAAAATCAAAGGCAATTTTATTTATTTATTTATTTATTTATTCATTTATTCATTTATTTATTTCTAGATTGCTCCAATTTCCCAGAGGGACTCTGGGCGGTTTACATGAAAGCCAAATAAATAATCAACCATTAAGACCAATAAACAATGTGATAAACAACAATAATCCAATAAACAAAAACAATAGCAAACATAAAGCCTGGCAAGAGGCAAAAACTAAATGGTACAGTAGCAGGGAAAATACAGCAAGGCAGGGAACAACAGAACATTACATTACCGATTGCCGTATGCTTCTTTAAAAAGCCACGTTTTTAATGCTTTGTAAAAAGTTGTTAGGGAATCAGCTTGGTGAATCTTGCAAGGTAGTTTGTTCCACAGAGCCGGGTCGGCCACCGAGAAGGCCCAATTATGGGTAGAGACCTTATAGGCCTCCCGGGGGGGTGGCCACCCGCAAGCAAGAGCGCCAAGGATGCTCTGGTGGGGTGAGCCAACACTGGCCTTTGGGAGATCCACTCTGCCATATACTCAGGCCCCAAGCCACGGAGGGTTTTGTAAACCAAAATCAATACCTTGTACCTTATCCGGGAGGCAATGGGTAGCCAGGGCAGGCGAACCAGAATTGGGGTGATGCGGTCAAATTGACCCACACCAACCACCAATCTGACCACTGAATTCTGCACCCGCCGCAGGCGTCCAACAAGGGTCAAGGGAAGCCCCATATAAAGAGTGTTACACTAATCTGTCCTCAAGATGACCAGCCCTTGCACAACTGTCCATCAAGGTACGGGTGAATCTGAGTGATAAGCCTAAGCTGGTAAAAGGCTGATTTAGAAATGGCTGCCACCTGGGACTCCAGGGACAATGCCGGACTGGAAAGAAGGTCAAATGAATGGAAATAAGGTTCTGTTGGCTATTCTGCATTTAATTAATCTTCTTTTTTTCCTATTTTTTCTAGTTTGTTTTTCTCTGACCTCTCTTCTCTCACACCCATCCTACAATGCTACATGTCTGTACATATCCCTGATTATTTATTTAAGATTAGACCTCATGCTTCATGTAATAATAACAGACATGGGCGCTTTCTCTGGAAATGAACAATATTTCATGAAGGTGCATGAAGGACTGCCTTATCTTGAATATGTCACAAGTTGCTGGTACTAAAGTGCCATGCCAGATGGGTGAGATTTGTGTTTTCCTTGTGCTTGTTACAGACCCGTGGAGGAACCTCTAGGGATGGCTGGATCGTTGACTATTTCCACATCTATGGTCCAGGGCAAAGATATCTGAACAGGAGAAACTGGGCAGGAGCAGGTGAGTAAATTTTCAAGGCCTCCTTTTATGGCCTTTCATGTCATTTATTTATTTATTTTATTTATTTTTATATTTATATCCCGCTTATCTCCAACAAGGACTCTAAGCGGCTAACAACAAATCATAATACAGCAAGAACAAATCACAAGAATAGCAAGTTAAAACGAACAGTATAATATCCTCGCAAATCCTAAAATCCTAAAATCCTAAGGCCTCCAAACGCGTCCCAGCACGTCAAAGACGTGAGTCCTAACAAATAAAATTGGAGGCACCAATGGGCATAATAATAACAATAGTAACAGCGATGGCTCCGACGTTCTGCATTTGTCCCCTAATAATCCCTGGAGTTATATAGTCCACAGATAATATTCAAATATTCAAATGAACATCTGGTAAACACCAGATTCTTCTCTCAATGTTACCAGTGATTCAACAGCATCTGGCAAAGGAGGATGTGATGCTACAGAAATGGCGTACCAGGGATGGGGAATCATCATTCCTCCAGATGTTTTGCCTTGTGTCTCCTATCAGAGTCACCATGAACAGCCAATGGTAAAGAACTGGGGGAGACGCAATTCAAAATATCAGAGGCATTTAGCTAAAGTCAAGCCTCCTCAGAATCAAAGAAAGGCATTAGCACGTTCAGGGAAACATCAAGGTTTCCAGAAGCAAGGAGGGAAACTATGAGAAGCTCTGCTGTACCAACGGTCTGATGAAGACTGCTTATGTTCAGTGGCTACAGCATGGCGAATGTCTTGGCTGGGACAAAAACAACGAGGAGGGGTAGCAGAATGGAGTACTGTCAAAGTGGATGTTGAAAAGCTGTCTAGTCAGAGGAGAGCAGCTAGTGTGCCATGAGAAATCAACAAGAGTCTCATATGAATAATGGCAGTGCAAGCTGAGTAGCACTGCCATGATGTCTTCTCCTTTGCTGGTTCAGCGAACCCAGATGCCTCCATCCATGCCTTCACCCCCTCAGCCATCCTCCCATCCTGACTAGTCAAATTCCTAGCCCAACACCGATGCTAGTTCAAGTTCAGCCTTGCCTCCCCCAGCTAACCTCTGCAGCACTCTCCGAGTTTGGTAGCATCATGAATCTCATCAAGGCCAGTATCTGTTTGTTACTTCCAAACATTTCCTCTGCTGGACCTTTCATGCTGCTTATCAGCTGATGTTTCACAAGGGATGGCTGTCTCTTTGCTCAGCCCTGAACTAGCTTTCTTCTACCTCCAGTGCTGAACTTGGTGGGTCTTGGCTGGATTTCTGTCTTAGAAATGTTGCCCACACACAAACCCTTTGCTATCATCTGGGCAGCACCTCTGCCAACTGGCCAAGATCTCTCAATCTCCTGAACACTGGGCATCTGTCAGCTTGTGGGTTGACCATGTAAATTTGATTTGTTTTTAAAATGATATCTCTTGTAAATCCTGTTTAACTGCAATACAAGCATTATCAGTATCGAGTGGCAATACATGGAGAGACAGTGATGACCAGGAACATGATTGGGATTAGTGTCTAGATGATAGGAGGAGTGGGACCCTCCCAATGTTGGCCTACAACTTGCATCAAGTTAAACCAACCACAATGCAAAGAATCTCTAAAAATTACAGGAAAACATGTGGAGGGTGACTTTTTATTTCATTTCTAACAAACCCCAAAGAACTGATTTCAGTTTTACAGTTTTTTGGCTTTGCTTACCCAGCAGACTGTAACTGACTTGAGGGTTTTTTCCCCTTCCCCTTCATTTTATTTATAGGTCATTCTCCACACCAGGTTGCTGGTCACCATTACTATCTGATGGACGTAAAGGCTGTGAATGGGTTCAACGGCCGATATGGTTACCGACGCAATACTCCCGATCTCCGCACACGTTCTTCTTGCTTTGGTGAAGTCACATGCTTCCCCATCCATTGAAGAACAGGATTTCCTCTGGCTATATTTTAGAGTCTTTTTACCTAACTTTTCTGAAATTCAATAAAATAAGCTCAGTTTTCTTATGTGAACAGTTTGCTGTCTGTGCTGATGGGGAGAAGGTTTGCACATGGTAAAAGTGGCCTGATTGCACACAGCTGTATTCTGAGCCATCTGTTTTCAGAGATGAGAACGTGTGTTCAAACCTGATATACTTTGAATGCATGTCTTAATAACCACACTTAGTCTCCAATGCCTTGCTATTATCCATTTTCCTTCTTTCTTTCCTTCCTTCCTTTCTACAATTTATATGCTGCCCACTATCCAAAGGTCTCTTTCGTCACTCTATGTGCTTTGGCCTGCAAATATGACAGGAGTCACCAGAAGCAGGAGGAATATAGAATGCATGAAACCCCCTGGTGTGGCAGATTGGGGGCCAGGCCAAAGCTATGGCTGCAATCTGAGCCAATGCAGAAAAGTGATTAGAGTGTTGGAAGAGAACATGGATGTCAGGGTCACTCTCCATTGAGCCATAAACTCATTGGCTGAAGTCCTAATGTGCAGTTATGATAAAACCATGCATGAGTAATGTGGCATGCAACAGATTTTGGGCTAGTCTTTTGTCTCTCAGTCTGACCTACGACACAAGGTTCCTCTGAGGATAAAGGGAGAGGAAAGAGATACTGCATGTACATCATTTCAAGGAAAGATGGGATATAAACGTGGACAATAGGCATATTCTGGGTAGGTCCCATGGAGTATGTATTCAGCCATATGGGTCATGGTGTATGACTGGAGATCAAGTAGATCAGAATTTTTAAACCATTAAAGTGCCATGAGAAGAACCTTTCGTTTCAGTTGTTCCATTTGTGGGATCCCCCGGGGGGGGGGTTTAAACCAATGGTTGCGTCATCTCCCTGCGACCGCCCGGGTTAGGCGCTCGAAGGCGGAGAAAGCAAAGCCAACAGTCGGTTACGCCATTATCCTGCGGCTGCCGGAAGTGAGTTAAAGAGCGGAGCGGTTTGTCTGCGTCATCACCCTGCGACTGCCCGAGTGAGGCTGCCGAAAGCGGAGAAGGAGAGCCAAGCGAGGGGCCGTTCGGGGGTCTCTGCTGCCGCCATGGGGGGCGGCGATCTGGTGAGGAAGCGGGGCGGGCGGTGGGGCCAGGATTGCAAACGACATTTTGTCTCCATCCGGAGCGGGAGATTGTGGATGGGAATCCGCTGGATCCCAAAAATAGGTGGCGATACGTGGAGGAGCTGAACTGTTAAGGGGAAGACACGAGGGAAGGGGCCACTCGGAGGGTCTGGGGGATTTCTCTTTCTAAACGTCGCTTTTTAAGATTAGGAACGTGATTGGGATAAACTAATTAGGATTCTTCTCTTCTTCCGGATCGCCGGTCGAAGGGAACGTTGGAAGTGGCTAGGGTTGCCATGTCAACAGTGTGAAGGAGATGGTTGAGGTGTGGTGTGTTTGGAAGCGGCAACTTCGTCTTCTTTGAAGACAGAGTAATTAACGTGAGTAGCATGGTGGAGTTATAGAGAAGGGCAGCTCTTCCGTCCTGTATGCTAGAGGTGAAGTGTTGTTTCATAAGTTACACGTACCTAAGGGTGACAGTGCCAGCAGAGGTGATTTTTTTAAAAATTAGACATATTGTACCCATGGCCCATGGTTGCCATATTTCATTGTCAGGAAATGAAAGAGAAGGATGTCTTTCATTTCTGAAAATTGCTACTGCCAGGATGAATTTAGTGGTCAGTCCAGCGGCTTTCACTGGATCCTATTGATGAAAAGAATTGCATGGGAACCTTGGAACTAAGAAATGCTTAGTTTCTGAAAATTACTCCTACTGATGACATCATTGTTCTTATACAGGCATAAGTTATGGAACAGGATTTCGGCCTGAGATTTTTCTTTCAGTTTATACACCTTGGATGCAGTGTTCTCTCTAAGGTGTGTGCACACACACACAGGGCTCTGTTGGCACCACACTGTGGCAGTTGGACCAAAGATAAAAGGAAACATTGCTTGGATGTGGTTCTTTTTTGGTATTATAGAAAACAGCTATAATTTGCCGCATTTCAATATGTATATTCTTATCCCCAGAATCTGAAGAAAAGCTGGCATCCACAAACCTTGCGCAATGTGGAAAAAGTTTGGAAGGCAGAACAGAAACATGAAGCTGAACGAAAGAAAATTGAAGAACTGCAGCGGGAGTTGCATGAGGAGCGAGCGCGGGAGGAAATGCAACGTTATGCAGAGGACGTGGGTGCGGTCAAGTACGTTGGGGAGGATTTTATTGGAGGAAAGCCTTATTTGTGACTTAATGGGGTTTATGACTAGGAGTGCTTTCCTAAGCTAATCTAGCAATGACTATAGCAACTAAATGGAATATGAAGCAAGTAGTATTTCCTTCAGTCTCATTTAACCATTGCGCACCTCTGCTGACCGATGCTCAATCCATCAATTTTATTTTACAGCCAAAGGCCCAATAAAATACAATATAAATTTTCATAAAAATAATTAAAGGAGGCTTAAAATTAGTCACACACAATAATTCTCTTGATGATGCTAGTTCTCAGGAGGATTGCCACTGTTGCTATATGGCTTGTAGGTAGTAGACCAGTGATGGCAAACTTATGGCATGGGTGCCAAAGGTGGCATTCGGAGCCCTTTCTGTGGACACCCAACATCGCCGTTTCACAGCCACCTGTATTCAGGTTAAATTGCTGTATTGGCACTTTGCAAATAATAATAATAATAAGTGGGTTTTGAATCGCAGTTTGGGCACTCGATCCCTAAAAGGTTTGCCATCACTGTACTAGACAGTACTCTCGAAATCCTCTCTGTTCAGAGTCCCTCTGCTGATGGAATATACAAATATACAGAGTACAGAAAAAGTATGCTGTTGAGTAACCACTGAATTATAGAAGCAATCCTCTTTTTTTCTATTTAAAATATTACACCCTGTCCTTCAGCAAAAAAGACTCCTGTTTGACTCTTTAAGTGTGAGACAGGTTAAACGTCAACTTAATTGCTTCTGTAGCAGAGCAAGGCTTTAGTGTTGCACACCAAGTTTGTGAAGTACTGTTTCCTCACACATCAGGTACATGTAGAAAACATTTATGCAGGCCTTCCCTATATAGGTCATCTTATATTGTCTGTTTCTGAATTGTACATATAATATCTTTAATTATTGCTATGTACTTCCTTGCAGCTTTTAAATCTGAGAAGTTTATGAATAAAATAATTACTCTCAGTCTGTAGATTATTTCTTTATGCAACAGGTCCAAACTTTGGCCCTCCAGATGTTTTGGACCACAACTCCCACAGTCCTTTGTCATTGGCAATCTAGGCTTGGAATTCTGGGAGTTGTGGTCCAAAACATCTGCAGGCCAAAGTTTGGCCACGCCTAACCAATTTAATTTTCAAAGGGATTTATAGTTTTGATAAGCTTTGATGTTATAACAGCCCCATTGGGTGAGGTACTTTTACTTAGAGTTAAACAAGACTGCTACACAAATGAAACTGATTCTCAAGCTTCTATGTCATGCAGATAATTTATTGAGAGGTTGTCCAGGATTTGGTCTATATATATATTCCCCCAAAACTTGGCGAACCAGGGGTTAAAGATAGTCTTCCTCTGAAACTCCAGCCATATACTGTTAATAAAATATGAAGAAACTGTGACAAAATCCAATCAAAAGTTTGTTTTTTAGAAGTAGAAATGTCAATTATTTGCCGCATTAGTTGTTAATGGAGAGCTTCGGCTGTTTCTTTCGGTAGCAGTTCACTGTAGCAGTTCAAGGATCTTGTGCCTGTCTAGTAATCTCCTTCATTTTCAAATTGGTTGTCCCTTTCAATTCCCAATTAATTAGAAAAAAAGATGAAAAGCTGGAATGGATGTACCAAGGACCAGGAGGCATGGTGAACAGAGATGAATACCTTATGGGCCGCCCAGTTGACAAATACGTCTTTGAGCCAATGGAGGACAAGGAAGCAGGTTGCTCTTCTGAGACTGGCCTTCTGCCAGGCTCTATTTTTGCCCCCACCGGTGCCAACTCTGCTTTGGATATGGCCAGCAAAATTCGGGAAGATCCACTTTTCATGATAAGGTAACCACAACAGATGCTTTTCTATGTGACCCTGTCTGGTTGCTAAATCATAAAGGCACAGGGGTGGGGGTGGTGCTGTTTAGCACGATCATGAAACAGACTCAGAATTTTGCTCATAGGCCTCCTCAGTGTTCCACCGTATCCTGACACGTGGCATTCCAAAATCTAGATGAGTTGTTAATCTCAAGATCATTGCAGAGCTGGGATAAAACCATTAGACTTTTCCTTTTGCTTGATTTGTATCGTGCATAAGAACTTAGGGTTGGCCATTATTTAAATCTATTCCTTTTTTTGTTTAGGAAGAGAGAAGAGGAGAAGAAACGTGAAGTTCTGAACAATCCTGTAAAAATGAAGAAGATCAAAGAACTGGTAAGGGTCATGCCGAATGTTTTGAGAGGGGGCAAAATAAGAACAGCATGAAACTAAGCCTGCAGTCCGCTGTAGCTAAAGGCCAGTGGGATTGTCTACTGAGGAAATATACAAAGGATTATAATGTTTGCACTCTGTATCAAATTGTTTCAGCAAAGATTAAAATTCCAGATCTTTTTGAAGTGGGGACAAAACACTGCACTTCAAAAGCTTCAACTTTGCAGTCTGCAGGCTGGCCACAATCTTGCAGTCTTTCTGCATAGATCCTGTCAGCATCACAAGGAGAGAAACTAATATGGGGGTGGGGGGAGGGGACTGATCAATGCTTCAAATTATCCCAACACATAATGGAACTTTCCTCTCTTCCTTCCCACTTCGTATGTTCTAGTTGCAAAACAGTTTGGAGAAGAAGAAAAAGAAGAAGAAAGAAAAGAAAAAGAAGCACAAGAAACATAGACACCACAGCCCGAGCAGCAGTGAAGATGAACATATTAAAGCCAAGTATGTTTATATACAGTTTATCACTACAGCATACCCTCTATTTTTTGTCCCTGCTATGCAAGGCTTGAGCTGCCTAGATGCCCTCCTAAGCACATCCGATCTCGCCTGATTTCGGAAGCTAAGCAGGGTCGTGCCTGGTTAGTACTTGGATGGGAGACCACCAGGGAATAACAGGTGCTTGTAGGCTCCTGGAGTAGGAACTATCAAACCACTCCAGTATTCCTGCCAAGAAAACTCCATGGACATGGAGTCAACAAAGAATTGGTCACGACTGTAACAACACAACACACACACACACACACACAAGGCTTCTGTTATGAGCACATGAGTGCACCCCCCCCCCCCAATGAGATCTGTCGTGACTGAAACAAAAATCATTGTAACGAGAAAAGCCCTGTGCTGGGGGCGCAGAAGCGTGTGCACCCCCCCCACACACACACAAGAGGGCCTTAAGAGGGAATATTTCTTCACGGTTCTGGTTTATGTATTGACCAGAATATGTCAACTTTGCAGAAGATTTGCATCACTAAGCAGCTGCACCTTGTGGGTAAGTTGCTGGAACACGTCTTGCTCACACGTCAGGTCACACAGCTGACTGTGCAACTGAGGGTGCAACAACATTGCCAAATGATCTGAGAGTTGTGATGAGATACTATTGAATTGATTCATATCCTGTGCTCTTTGTGCCACTGTCCCCATTTTTATGGGGCAGTCTCAGTTAAACTGGGTTGACTTGTTGCAGGGAACCACATGTCTCTTTAAATAGCCATGGGCCAGTCCTAACTCTTCCTGTCACCTGTCCTTGTCCATAACCACATTGTCCAGCATTAACTTTTTTCCTCGTCGTTTATTCGAAGTTGTATAGTGCTGCATCAGTGTTACAGGCAAAAAAACTCCAGCACCTGTGTGATGCAACGCTCTAGTTGAATGATTTGTTTTTTAAAAATTAAGTAAACAGTTGACCGTAGGCATAATTACTGATTTCCTGATAGGACAGCATCCCATATGGGGAATGCCCCTGCACACAGGATACAATGAGATTCATGCAACCCCCTTCTGTGTTCAAAAGGAAACCATTACCCCCCCCCCAAATGGGAGTTGTCCCCATGCTTGCAAAAACATTGTGCATTTGGTGAAATTTGAATTAATTTGCATTTTGCTAAACCTGGAGTAATTGAAGGAGTATATTGCAATGTAGTCACACCTTGAGATAATGCACTCAGTAACTTGACAGTTAGCAGCAGCAAATTGAAGAAACCGTGTGCAAACTCCATTAAGATTCTGACCATTGCTTTGCAGAAGTGGTTGTGAATTTTTGACCCTCCAGATGTTTTGGATCGCAACTCCCAGAATTCCGAGCCTATATTGCCATTGATAAAGGACTGTGGGAGTTGCGTTCCAAAACATCTGGAGGCCTGAAAGTTCACCACCCCTGCAGTCTTAGCCTTGCTGGCCTTTTAGAATGTTTTGCCATTCCTGTTTGAAAGATGAGCAGTGAAATGTGATTTGCCCTACGTTTCAACACTAGTGTTGGAATCCATGTCCAAGGCAAACCTTCTCCACAAGAGTGACCATTTGTCTCTGAAGGAAGACTGTCAATCTAAGTTGTGCAGGGTGTTCACAAGTTCCTCTGGAAAAGCAGCAGTCTCAGCTCTATGGCCATCCAGAATGACACACTGGTTGAGCCAGCCTCTGATAGGCTCCCTCAGTACATCCCGATCCTTATATCTCTGCATGTATTCTGATCTGCACCCTTCTATTTCCAAGCTGAGATTCATTTGCCTTCTATCTGATCCTTGTCCGCCAATTATCTTGAAATTTGGCCCAGGCCGTTAGGCACTTTGTAGTGGCTTGAGTTGTGTTAGAAAACCTGCACCACAATCCTGGCTTAATAAATTCATAGAATCACAGAATAGTGAAGTTGGAAGGGGCCAATAAGGCCATCATTTGATAAGT
>JAHTLZ010000111.1:2426173-2455651 GCA_023846285.1 Phrynocephalus versicolor | reverse complement strand
TATTATTATTATTATTATTATTATTATTATTATTATTATTATTATTAACCACACAGCTAGCTACACTGGATTTTGTAATACAAATCACTGGTCGAACGCTTCCCAAGCGTTTAGGACTATGTGATGTATCGGCAAATTATGCGAGCAGATCCCAGTAAGGCGGCTTTCTGCAGCTGAGTTGTTTGTTTGCTTGTTTATTATTGGCTATAGGTCACGAGAGAAGGTGGACAATTCACTGGAGCCTCTTCACTCAAAATTGCCAGAATATGGTTTGCAGGTATGTGTAGCTGCTTGTGAATTGCCCATAGGGTGCCCTTTACCTGTGAGGTGGGGGTGGGGGAATTAAGCCACTTTGTGAATGGCACGTTTCTGCCCTGGCACCTGCTCCGCAAGGAGTCTGTTTGTAAGCAAGCAACCCTAGAGAGAGATTTGCACATGTTGATCAGTTAAATTTGCTTCATGTGCCAGTTTTCTGGTGCAGCATTATCTTCTCAGGGCTGCAGTATTTTCAGCAGCAACGTCTGTTTGTCATTCTAGGTCCGAGATAACGGCCACAACAAGGTATCGTCTGAGACGCCCCATTGGAGGTCTGCGTCAAAGAGCAAATACCCGTCACCGGAGAGGAACTCGGGTACAAAGAGAACAAATCAGATGGAGAGGAGCAGTCGCAGGAGGTCGAGGTCGCCCAGCTATCATAAACAGTAAGCCATGCTCAGATAGCTGCTGCTCCTTTTCCTTTATTGAATACATATTGTGACAGTGTGTAGAACCTGGTCAAATCCATCCTAGATTGCTCTCATTTGTACGTGGTTGGGATGGGATCACAAACCAAGCCAGGATCTCTTTTGTTGGAAATATTTTTTTTCCTGCATTTCTAGGCATAATACCAAGGATCCCAAGGCAAAAGGGGGAGGCAGGAGTCCTTCTCCAAGGAAAGAAGGCTACAGAAGACAGCAGTCCTCAAGGTATTTGTGTGTGTGTGTGTGTGTGTGTGTGTAAAAGGTAAAGGTTCGCTCCGCACATGTGTGCTAATCTTGTCTGACTCTAGGGGCAGTGCTCATCTCCATTTCCAAGCCAAAGAGCCAGTGTTGTAGAAGTCTGTGGCCATGTGGCCAGCATGGCTGAACGCATATCTGCGCACAGAACCTTGCCGCTTTTTTACGGCGGTCCCTATTTATCTACTTGCATTTACATGCTTTCGAACTGCTAGGTTTGCAGGAGTTGGGGTTAACAGCAGGAGTCAGTCCGCTGCGTGGCACCCAGGATTTGAACTGCCAATCTGCCAGCTTTGTAGCCGACATGGCTCAGTGGGCTAGAGCACTGAAAACTGTCGGCTGCAATATATAAATAATGGGGAGAAACATATACTGTATATGAGGAGATATTCCTTCTAGAAACTGGTGTCTCTGAATATGTGTTTCGCCTCTTTGAAAATACTCAGAGAGATCTGTTGTGTATGGCCACACACCCTCTTTATTCTGATTTCACATCTTGTTGGAACAAGTCCAGGTTCTGCAGATGCTTTCCAGAGGAAGTCTTGGTTTTAATCCGTTACAGTTGGTGTATTGCTGCCATTGAATAGATGATCTCTTTATTCCTTTCTATTACAAACCTATTGCTGCTGGTCCCTTTTTTCATTTACAGTCGCTGATAGAAAGGGATTTACTCAGAGCACCCCCATGGAGTTGGTCCCTGAAATGGGGCTTGTTTTGAATTTTGGTCCAATACTTGGTTCTGGTTCTAGCTTTACAATCCTGTACCTCTGAAGCCCCTCTTGTCTACTTTAAGCAGAAAGCTCTCAGCAGAAGAGCTAGAGCAGAGACGTCAGGAAATGATGGAGAATGCCAAGTGGCGAGAAGAGGAAAGAAAGAACAACGTGAACAGGCACAGAAAAGAGGAGGAGCGGGAGCGAGCCTTGGAGAAGTTGAGCCGCAGTGATGGGAAGTTCATACAGTGAGTGTCCTAATTCCCTCCGCCTCTAAAACCGAGAAGGTGTATCTCAGTTAGAGCCGGGCACAAACCTTGGTTCAGAGGTTCATGCTGGTTTGTCCACACGGTACTGCTGGAGCCATACATTCCCTTCTTCAGTCTCCCTGGTCTGTGACCCACTTACCAGGTGGAGCGCATCCTCTTCTCTTCTTTTTCGGCTGTTCGACCAGTCCCCTGCAGGAGAAAGGGCTTGCTTGTCCCGCCTCCTGTTCTGAGTGGCCAGTCGGCCAAGGAGGCGGGGCAGGGAAGCCCATGTGCCTGCTTGGAGATTAGACAAAGCCAAGGAGGAAGAGGAGAAGAGTGCAGGCTGGGTGGTGAGTCGGGAATCCCGCCAGGCAGAAGGGAATGGGTGGTACCAATGGTATTTCTCAGGGAATGAATGTCCTCCCTGAAACAGAAACAGATCCGTGTTAATCAGTAAGAATACAAGCCTGCTGTAAAGGGCAGCTCATTAGGTTCAAACAATTAAAACACCGGTGCAGACTAGCAACTAACAGTAATGTAATGCCCTCACTGATTGGTGGAGAATAATACAAGATAGAAGTCTGTGTGAAACTGTTTTTAGGTGGGAGTTAACCTTCCTCAAAGTCTGGATAGCCAGAAATGCTGTGTATGAAGACCTCTGCAGAAATGCCGTTAAATTGGTGTAAATACATTTGATGGTGAAGACGGGCTGTAGAGTGTTTGCATACAAGACTCTGCACGATACCCTGACAGTGTTGCATGCATGAGAGGCATGAGCCTCCAAACCAAGCTTTGCACCCATCTCTATTCTCAGTGATGGGGCACGTACTTTGCGCGCTGGTAGTCTCAGATTATGTGAAAGAACTCTGTTTTCAAGAATAGAGAACACTACTTCTCTCATACGCTCCTGTAAATGGTCGATCTGAAAATTAAAAATTAGGCTTGTAGTATTAATACACTGATCAGCTTTTATTACCACACTTCCACCTTTCTTTCCTAATGTTTACACAGTATTAAAATATTGAGGGATCAAAGCATTTCTTAAACTTAAAAGTTTGCTCTTTCTCCTATGAATACAAATCAGAGTACCTCATGAATCTTTATGGCACAGACAGTGTGCCCAAGTCTGCTCTGCAGTGGCTTTTTAATGCTACTGCAAGGATATACAAGTCCCAATAAACTGTTTTCATTTCACACAGCCAATACTGAAAGGATTAAGTTGGCTTTGGCATAGCTTTCACTTCCAGGTTTCCAGATGAAATGTGTCCATACCAATTCACCATCTATGTACACACGTTTATGAAGGGCTGTGAGAGCATAGATTATGGCAGGAATTACCCATCCTTATGGCAAGGCAGAAGTGGAAGGTCCCGGGTTATTTTCTCCCCCCAACCCCAGATCCTGTCTCATCTCTTAAGAGAAGGTGAGGGAAGGAATGGAGTCAGTCTGTTTGTACATTACTTCTTCCTGTTTCAGCTGTCCTGGGATTAAAGCAGAATGCTGATTTTAATATTTAATAGTTAGCTCAAGACTTGGGCTTTGGAGAGAGTCTGATAGTAGCGAGGCATCATCTGGCAAATAGGAAAACGGAAGCTGTTTCAGGCAGATCTGGCAGGAGGACGAAACACAGAAAGAAATACTGAGAATGGAGGGGGAAAATAGCAGATGGCACTTCTCTTTTTGGACCAGAATATTTCACATTTTGTATTACCTCCTTCCACCCTTCCTGCAGATATTACTAGGTAAGAAGGTTCCCAGCAGCTGGACATGGCCCTGGGCTCCGGGCTTATTTCTCCTCAACATGTTTCGTTCTTTGTTCTGTCTGCCAGCTTTCTTCTGGGGAGAAATAAAAGGGCCGTATGGCTACAAAGACTACTTTTCCTATCATTCTCACGTGTCCTTCTGTCTTTCTCCTCCGCTGCAGCCATATCAAGCTCGAGAGCGCCTCTACCTCCTCCCTTGAAGACCGAGTCAAGAGAAACATCCACTCGATCCAAAGGACGGCAGCGGCTCTGGAAAAAAACTTCATGCAGAGATGAGGTTGTCTGGTCTTCCGTCACTAGACCCGCTACGGACTTGCCCATCTGGGGTGCGGTTTTTTTTTTTAACCTCAAGGAGGTGGCAACGAGGGGCCCAGGAGATGAGCCAGTCATGAGGGGAAACCATGAAAAGAGTTTCTCAGCATTTCTTCTTCTCGCCGTGTCTGAAAGTTGTGAGGGAGTAGGCGGGGATGCTTTGCTTCTAATGTGGAGTTCTTCCCCTCCAGATTATGGCAATCGAAAAGTTGGTAGCTCCATCCATCTTGTCTTTAAATTTGATGTGCCAGCTATTTTAACAGTAGTCCCTGCCCTGTATTTAGTGCTCCATAATTTCATTAGACAAGGGGTATATGATTCAGGCAAGAGAGGCACCAAAAGAATGAAGGGTTTTTTAAGTTGGCATCCGCAGTACATGTGATGAATAGGAAGCAGGGTGGCAGAAATCTTTTGTACTTCTAATGGGAAAAAAAAACCCCACAGAAATTTTATTGGCTGATTCACTTCTGCCAATAAGGTTCTTCAGAGAGTTGGATGCATCTGACTTTGCACCTGTCCAAACTGTAATGACACCGAAGTGGATTATGCTGGGCTTTAGTTGGTACCTTGTTACGTTGGTTTTTTCCACTTCTCTTAAGACTTGTGGTACTCCCTCTAGCTCAGTCACCATTTGTGACTGTCACAGCATTCCAAATGCTGTTTGGCAAGATGCATCATTCCTTAAGGAAGGGCTTGTTTTTTGCAATGGTTTTTAGTAGAAAACATGCCTATTTCTGTGGATACACACAAAACTATTTCTAAAGTGTATGAGCATCCTTCCTCAGAGAATAAGGTTTGACCAAATAGAACTTTAATATAAGATTCTTCTATAGATTATTCTTTTGTGACATGTAAACTTGGACTCTGTGTGGTGGCATTTAATATATAGATAATTATTTTAAACCACTGCCTGACATTTCTGTATTTTTCTTGATACGCTGTTTGCATTATAGGTTGTTGGAAGATCATTGGAATTAATAAGTGTGTAGTGGTACCTGCAAAAAGTAAGCATTAATTACTCAGTAGCAACAAACCACTGGGGTTTTTTAGAAGTTGCAAAAAAAATTTATTCAGGAAATGACAAACTCAGAAGAAACAGAGAGTGTCTAATAGTAAAATAATATGATATAATATAATAATATCAGTGAGTCGTTACGGAATGCTGATTATTATAATAGCCATTCAGGTTTACTCTCCAATCCCGATGCAGAAGAAGAAATAAAAATATTTTATGCATATCTTTAGGGAGAAAATGATTAAACTTCAGAACTGGACATGTCTACAATCCAGTGATTGAAATGCAAAAGTAGGAAGTAAAGCGAAACCAAACATCAGAGAATGGGGCCTAAGATCTCAAAATTCTCACTGCATTTTGCAATGACCACAATTGCATCACTGCAAATATGTGCTTCAGACAATGGAAGAGATGATGGTATATTTGGACGTCACTAGATGGCAAGCATACTTTATTTATTAATTTATTTATTTTTACAGCTTATATGCTGCCCACTGCCCAAAGATCTCTGGGCAGCTTACAATTAAAAGAAACAATTTAAACAATTAAAATATTAAAAAGTAAATAAACAATTAAAACGATAAAAACATTTAAATACAATACATTAAAATTGCCATCAGGACCCACAATCTATGTTATGTCAGCTAAAAATCTGGAACAGGAAGGTTTTTACCTGATGCTGAAATATGTTGGCACCAGCTGGATCTCACTCAGGAGGGTGTTCCATGGCCGGGGCGGGGGGGGGCAGCTGCCGAAAAGGTCTTATGTCTACAAGCCATCCCTGTTACCTCCTTGAGGGATGACTCTTTCAAAAGGGCCCCCTGGCTTGATCTTAATCAAGCGTATATAATTGGAACTGAAAGTCCCATTCTTTGGAAAAACAAGACTGAGAAGATATGATGGAACAGGCCATAAACTGCCATGAAATTAAAAGAAAAGAACATTTTATAAATCATGTTGTGAAGTTATAGCTTATGTAAATTCTTAGGAATATAGTATAGTAGAAAAAGACCAGATTTGTATTACTAAGTTAAGAACAGAAAAGAACAGTGGACCAAAAAAGGAAGAATTACCCACAGTCAAAAGAAAAGTTGATGGATGATGGATGAAATGCTCAAAGCAGCAAATGAGGAACAAACTACGAAAGAAAGAGATTCGGAATTCTAAATGCAACGTTTCAGCAACTAGCACTGAAACTATGATAACAATCATTGCAAAGAACAAAGAGAATAGCAAGAAGGGGAAAATGAGATATCCTTCATAAGGACTAAGAAATCAAAGAGATCCCTTGAAGCACATATTTGAAATTTAAATCAAAAATAGAGATTGTGAAAGATCAGCATAGTGCCAAGGTTTAACTTAAACTCTTATCGGAATGGAATAAAAAGAAAAGAAGATGGAAACACTGAAGAGCTGTATAGGGGGAAAAATATGAAAGGATGACAGATTAATCAAAGGAGGAGTCTTGGGGGGGATTTCATGTTTGAAAGAAGGAATAAACCACCAGGAGTAGATTGGATGTCAACAGAGCTATCTTAAGTGGTAGAAACTGAATCCATCAACATCTCAACAACATATGCAGCAAATACAGCGGACCCTCATATAACAAATGATTTATATAACATAAAATATGTACAACATAAAAAAATTCCGGATAGGGGAAATTTGCTTAACAGAATTGCCTGTGGTAGGTATGTCCAAACTTCAGCCCTCAAGATGTTTTGGACCATAACTCCCAGATTTCTAATCTTAGATTGCCAATGACAAAGGACAGTGGGAGTTGTGGTCCAAAACATCTGGAGGGCCAAAGTTTGGACATGTCTGGCATATGAGGTGAATCTGTACAACATAAAAGTGGTCGTGATTAGGGATTACTGTACTCTGTTTTCAATGCATTCCTATGGGAAATTTGTACAAAGGAAAATTTGCTTAACATAATTTAATTTGGAAATTAATTCCTTTATACAAGGTACCACTGTATAGAACTCAAAACAGTGACCTACAGACCAGAAGCATTCTATTGCCAAAGAAAGGAGAGATCAAATATTGCAACCACTATGAAATCATTGCATTAATTCTCCATGGAAGCAAAGTGAAGCAGGCTTTTGCACCAGATTGCAGATGTACATCGACCACTGAAGTGTAACAAAGAACATCAGAAGAAAATGAGCTTATTTCATAGATAAGGGGAACTTTGGTTGTATTTATCAGGAAAAAATTATGGCCCATTCTGAAAGTAATGGGTTTGCTGTAATAACTGGTTGTTCTGATAGATAACTAGATAAGGCTGCAGATGTTATGGAGAAACAGAATGGTAGCAGATAGGGTTGCTTTTTACCTCCTTATTTAGAATCAAAGATTTTTAGAGCTCAAAGGGATGCCAAGGGTGGAGGAGTCTTAACATACTGATAAAGCAAGAAATCCACAACTAAAGTATCCTTGCCAGGTGGCCATCCAGCTTCTGCTTAAGAACTGCAATACAAAGTCACACCCTGTATTTCCTTAAGCTCACTGAAATCAACTATCTTAAAGGTCAGGATGGGCATTATACTATTCTGTTTTTCTTTCTCAGTGTAAAATATAATAATAATAATAATCCATTGATAGCGTAGCATGGGCGCTTCCATTCGGTTGGTTCCATCCCGCTGAACAGTTCTTCCTTGTGGTTTAGAACCAGATCCAGGATACCTGATACCCTTGTTGTTTTTTCCTACTTTCCTGGAAGATGAAATTGTGGTGCCGGCGGCGCCCTTCCCACCTCTTCCTTCCAGGCCGAGGAGAGGAGCCAAGCCCCCGCCAGGGCTGTTTGTCCGCCGCCTCTCTGGCCGCCTGGCCCGGTGGCGATCATTCCACCCGCCCACCCCAGGCCTTTATTTATTTATTTATTAGTCTTTCTCCTCCTCTCATTCATACTCCCCCCCCCATATACACACAAAGAACTTCCTTCTCCCCGGCCGGAGCGAAACGGAGGCGATGCGACGGCCCGACGTTCCCCACCCTTCTTCTTCTAGCACGAAGGTCTGTATATTGAACTCCAACCCGAGGCGGCGCTGTCTCAAACAAAACACTACCGTGACGTATTATCGTAATCCACCCCATTCACAAATCCAGGTGCCTCGTCACTGATTGGCTGCCGGGCTGCAAAGCGGAGAGATGGGATCCAATCGTCTCTTTGTGAATGTACCATTTTGAAAAATGAGAGGGAGGGATAATTGCACGTTCCTCTCGACATATCGTCTTCTAGATCATTTCAAATCGATTCCCCCCCCTCTGACAAAAGTAATATCTCTCTCCTATGCTACCGGCTCTTACAGCAGCGTCTTGCCATTCCTCTGGCACTGAAATGGTATATCCCGCTCCGCCCCTCCCTCCGGTCTCCGCCATCTTGACACCTCCTTTGCGCAGGAGCCGAGCGCGGGGCTCGTTCCGCGGTGGAGCGAACCACTCTGGGACGGAGCGCGGGGGGTAGGCGGGGCGAAGCGATGCCTTGGCAGTAAAGGGAGGGCGAAACTATCTTCTCGCGGCTGTGAGGGGCGAGCGAGGTTCAGTTTTGGGGAGGCTGGCCGGCAGGCAGGGGGATACTATTTGGCAGCTGACAGGAGGGGGTGGGTGGGGCTGGGCTGGGCTGGGCTGGGCTGGGACCTGGCCATTTGCGATCGCGGGGGTGATGTTGCAGTGCCGGCGGGTCTGCTGGGCTGAACCATTCCTTGCGCGGAGGGGGAAAGGGCGTCCGTAGGTGGGTGGCACGGCGGGGAATGGCGCGCGCGCGCTCGCGCTCCCGTGCCTGGCTCGACTGATGGGCAGGTGGGCGAGATTGCGGAGCCAAGGGGAGGGACTGGCAGCAAAAGCCTAGGCACGGGAGGTGGGGGGCGGGGGTTAGTGTGTCAAGAGAGGATCTCACAGCAAAGGCTTGGGAGGGAGGCTGGGACAAGTGCCAACCTAAAAGCCAAGGAAGGGAAAGGGGATGATGGATGGGGCTCTTTGAAGCACCTCCAGGAAAGGCCACGGATTGGATGGGAGCGCCCATTGTGAGTGGGTGAGAGCCACCCAGCCACCCATGGGGTGCCACTGGGGGATCTATTATTATGGGGGATACCACCGCCTAGAGCAGCAGGGAGATCCGGAGGTGCCCCTTGAGAAACGGTAGGTGGCATTCCTGAGAAAGAGAGATAGGCAGGCGAGGAGGTGCCAGGGAAGACCAGCCCATGGAACAAGTGATGATGATGAGCTCTGACAAGGCCCCACGTTAGGGATCATCCTGTTCATGGTTGGGTTGCCTTCTGGGTGACTAAAAGGTAGAGGAGACGGTCCTTTATTTTCTGATCCAGGCACTTGGACAGTGAGCCGGGGGGGGGGTCGAGTGCAGGCGTTTGGAAGGGTCCGAGGGGTGCCATGCCAAGCACTTGGCGTTAGATTTGCCAAAGCAAGGAATCCAGCGGGACCTCTCGTTGCCATGGCCTCAAACTGTACCGGGAGCACCGTGGCAGCGAGCGTGGGTGCGGGTCTGGGCAGTGTGCTCAGCGCCTCCAAGACTAAGACCAAGAAGAAGCATTTCGTCTGCCAGAAAGTCAAGCTCTTCCGAGCCTCCGAGCCACTCCTGAGTGTTCTGATGTGGGGAGTCAACCACACGGTGAGCAAGACTCTCCACTCCCACTTCCCTTTGTTTTGTTCATTTGGCATGAACACTGAATGTGCTGCCTAGGTAGCCACCCTGGTAGAGGCACACCCTACTGTTGAGGCTTTCTGCTTTCTGCTATCAGTATTAACCATCATGCACCACTTCCACTGAATGATTTCCATTGAGAATTCCAATATCCTGAGAATAAGCAGCAAAATTATCAGCATGCTTAGGGCTATTGGAAGGTTTTGCTATACACTTCCTGTATTTTCTCAACCCACCCAAAATTCCCCTGGTATTTATCCCAGGTGGGACCAACCTGCTGACCACCAGAGTGTAGATGTGTTCAGTTTTTTTTTTCCAGATACACTCAACTGGTTTGAGAGGAACGCCTGCCTAACAATGTCACCACTTTCTATAAGTGGAAAGCAGCAAGTGTACTACTGTGAGGATGTTCCTGGTTCTCTGTAGGCACAGTTTAGTAAGGTTCTTGCTCACAGGTAGAGCCTACCTTGGGAAGAAACGTTTCAGCTTTTCTCATATCTGCTTCTTGGTTTTACAGGTTGTTGAAAAAAATAGCGTAGTGTGTCCTGCTACAGTACATGACATTGGCATAAGCACCTTAGTGGTGAAAAAATAGATAAGTAATTATAATAACTGTGGTTCCAAGTCAATTCTGACTTGATGGCAGCCCCTTTCAGGGTTTCCCAGGGGGAGAATACTCAGAAGTGGTTGATTGTTTAGTTCTTCTTGGGGCAACTTACCCAAGGCAACAAAGGCTGGCTGATCTAGGATGCCCACTGGGAATTGCCTACTTCGTTGAGCCATCTAACCAGCTAAAAAGTAGACATGCTGGCACTATTTTTGTCCCAGTCATTTTCTGTCTGTTAAGAAACAGCAGCAACCTTCTACTTGGTCAGTGGTTGAAACTTAACGTTGTTTGCAGTTCTTAAGGTGACCATGCTACAGAACATCAGAACAATTTGTTCATCTAGTTCTATGGGGATTCAGCAACAAAATGTAACCGGGGATAGGGTGGAGATTAAAATGTATTACTGTACTGTATTTTGGTACTTGGGAATTAAGTGAGACTGAAGATGTGCCTCTAGGGCAGCCATTCTGCATACTCTTCCATCTCTCTCTCTCATTCTCTCTCTCTCTCTCTCTCTCTCTCTCTCTCTCTCTTTCTTTCTCTCTCTTACACACACACACACACACACGTATGTACGTACATAGTGAGATTCTAGCAGGAAGGGATCATGCCACCTTACCACCTTATTTTCAGAGAAATGCTTTCACTGTTGATGAGAGGAAGAACTTCCTATGAGACAAAGAACCAAAAGGTGTCAAGACTCCAGGTGCAGCCATATTCATGTCTACTGATAAGTAAACCCCATTGATTTCAGTGGGATCTACTCTCAGATAAGCTTATCGGAAATTGTATCACAGACAAAATCCTAGTTAAGGAATCCCAGCTCTAGATCTGCTCTTATGTGCTGGTTGGGGCACAATAAAGCTCTTTTCTTGATAAATAATAATTTTAAAAATCTGTACTGTATTTGGGTATCTAAGCCGGACACAAAAAAATCCATTTCTGCAGAACCCCTACTCTCTTCTGACATAATTCAATTTCTTGGCCTTAATATTTCATAGTCCAAAATAAAAGTGACTGCAGCGTGCATATTTTTGAAGAGACATTGAAATGTGATGCAGTCGGAGCAGTATTTCAAATTCCCTGAGGCTCTTCTATCTCCTTGGGCGACTAAGCAACTGGAATTTTCTCAGCTGCATTCAAAATCTTCCATTAATATCCATGAACATATCTTGCCTCTTAGAGTAAACTCACACAGTCATTTTGAGCCAATGATTGCTTCTCTGATTTAATCATCCATGCAACATTACAGTACTTAAGATTGCTGCTGGTGAGGGAAAGGAAAGATGGAATTGCTTTCAGTATACAATAGAGTGCCAAAAATGCTTAATTCACACAGTATCTTAATAAGGTTTCTCTTATGTCCTTATGGATTCTGACCACTGTTGTAGAAAAGTTTTTGAGGACAACGTACCATCTGTTTAAAATGGCCAAGATCAGCTCTTCCCAGTTTCATTTGCTACAGTTGGTAAGAGGGCGCCTTAATATTTGGAGCAGATGTCTTTTTGAAAGTAGCTTTCCTTTTTTAAGGGCCAAGTTCTCTTATGCAGGAGTCTGAAAACCCAAGTGTGCATTAACATTACCGTATCTGAAGAGGAGATGGTTTGCATCTCTTAAGATTGCAGTAAAGTGGACTATTCCAGAGGCAATGGTACACAATTGTACCATGTGTAAACTCAGTAAGCCAAACACTCAACCTCATTTTCTGTGTAAAAAGCAGAAGTTGCCCTATGTGTGAATACGTGCTGTTTTTGTGAAATCAGAATTGTTTCTTAGCTTACTAAATATTCTTCCCTGCCCTCACCCTGCTTGAAAAAGGATAGGAAGTTGGGCCTCTGGGAAATTTCTTCCCCTTGGCGAACTCTTTCACTCCCTTACCCTTGCCAGAACTAGAGGTTATTGTCTAACTTTTTGGACTACAGCTCTAAAATCTTCCAGCCAGCATGGTTCATAGCCATGTGAATTTGGCAAGGGGGAATCTGCGGCCAAAAACCTGTTGTGTAAATTTATGCAGCACAAGCTGATGTCATCAACCGCAGGACTATATTGCCCATTAGAAGTTCCTTATTTTCTGCCTCCCACCCACTAACTACCTCCTGATTCCAAGATTCTCTTGGAAATCTCTTCTGACCTGGGTAAGTCTTTGGGAGTCTCAGGATGGGAGGGAACCTTTAATGTCCCAAAATTACCATCAACAATAAAAGTCTCCAGCTCATGACATTGTCAGCTTGCCCAGGCATACATTATGCAACAGAATTTTGGCCTCTAAGTTTGTAGCATGGAAGAGTTAATTTTCTAATAACTGGACTGAATGAGGTATAAAGCAGATGGATATTAAGTTGGCAGTTCATCTTGTAGGCGGCAATTCTGAAAGGCAAAGGAGACCTGGAGTTTCGGTATAGAGATGTAGGAATTATGTAAGGGAACAAGGTGGAGTTAAATTATTCACCCTATTTCTTAAATTAATGATGTTCTGGTGCGGAAACATTTGATTACAAATTAAATGTTTATCCACAAGTGTGTTCTTTTGTTGTTGTTGTAAGAGGATTTGAAATATTGAAGGAGCTCCAGACCAATATTCTAAATAAAACAAAAAGTTTAGAGTATAGCAAGGGTGATTGGAGGAAGGTGGGACAAACAAAAGAACCCCACATAATTAACTGTAGAATTTCTTGCTGCAGGAGACTATGATAGTCAGCGGCATTATGGTTGTTAGAAGAACTGAATACATTTATGAGGATTGTATTCTTCTGTTGATATTAGGCACAGTAGATAAATGGAACATCCATTTGCTAAGAGGCGGGGGTTTCCCAGACATTGGCGACAAACAACTCTGGATAGTTGTCTTCTTGGAAAAATGTGGGTGACTGGTCATTGTGAGAAAATGTGTACCCTATTGTTTTTCCCTTGGTTGTGGCTTAGAATTATCAAATAGTGTTTTGACAATTCATTTGGGTCCTCAGTTATTTTACTTCTCTTAACAAACTGTATAGACTTCGCTTATTCGACCTAATTTACTTTAGCTAATTGGTACATAAAAGGAAGTCACACACACACACACACCCGCAAGCTGATTTTCCTCACCAATATGCTGTGTGGAATATAGGCAGCTTCTGCACAGAAGTTATTACTTTATTACTTTATTGTTAATTCAATGTCCAAAACATTCTTGGAATGAATAAAAAGATAACCAGTGATGCCAGATACTGTCATAGTCATTTAGTGTGATGAGAGGCAATGCTGGGGACAGAGAGAACAAGGCCAGGTATTTGACTGGCTCAAGAGAATACAAAGTAGAGGACGCTGGTAAAGCCATCCTAGCGGTGGCAGTTTTCTGTAACTTAAGACTTCCTGTTCCCATCCCATAACTCCCATAACTTTCCAACAATGAAATGGATTACATGGGACCCTGGATACAGGAGTAGTAAATGTTTAGTTTCCATAAAATTGTCCCTGATGACAACGTCATCAGCCTTAATGTGGATGTAAGTTAGGGAACAGGATTTCAGGCTACAGTGTATGGGAATAGGTGAGACTTAAGTTTTGATCGAACAAGGCTCTTCTTCCATTCCTAGGCCTCTGATTAACATTTGAAGGGCAGTCATTTCTGTGCTTTATGCTATTGGCACATGGTATTCTTTAGAAAACAGATTAATTCTGTTGCTGATGTCTACAGGTATTAGCCCAGAGTGACTGCTCACACAGGACCCTGTAAGACTAGCTACTTTGGGATTGCATCCGGTCTTCTTCTGCTGGAGGTTTCACCTGTACTGTATCTCTATATTGAATGTGTTTGGTTCATATACCAGTTATGTTGCCATCCGCCATGCAGCCTCCGTGTTTCTGTGTGAGTAATTGCCTTCTATTGTCAACTTTCAGTCAGAAACAAACGCAGGCAGGGAATGGGCTCCAGCAACAGTGGGGGAAACTGAGTCCAAGCACATTCTTGAGGTAAACATATGAGGCTGCTTTATGCTGAGTCAGATCATTTGCAGTCTGTGTACTTCAGAATTGTCCTTTACTGGTTGGCAGGTGCTCCAGAGTCACGGGGGCGGGGGGGGAGATGGCATTTCAGCTGCAGCACTTGGTATAGTTTTAACTGGAAATGCTGAGGAATGAACCTGAGTGTATGTCCGCAAGCAGTCATTCCGTCCACAAGTTACAACAGCCACAGCCATAAACACAACGTGAGAGAAATGTAGGCCAGTTGTGTAAGTCACGTGACAACATTTATAAGGTGGTGTGTGGGGAATTGTTTTCCGTCTGTAGACCACTTCAGATGTGCCCCCCCCCCCCGGGGTGTGTGTGTCATGGGGACCTCACTGAAAATGGCTGAGCTAAACGCCCCCCCTTTACTTTCTCAGGTATAAGAGAGAAGTGTATCTCAACTTTACATTTAAGGACAAAAATAACTCGGTGAAGAGAAGTTGAGGAAGAATGGCTTTGGCTTTTAAGGTTATGCATAGTAATGAGTTATGATAGAGTTTTTATAGTGTTTGCCCAGAGCAACACATGCTTACCTTCCTTTCTATCAAAACGTTATGTAAAAAAGGTAACTTTTGGTCACAGGAGTTCTCAGGGCTGGAAAAGGATTCCCATTCCCCCGCTAGAAATACTAGCAGCCAGTGAATCTTGCTTTCTCTTGCCAGTTTGTGGCATGTTTTGCCCACTGATGCCCTGTGATTTGGCTTGCATGCATCTTTCTGCAGTGCCACGTGTCTTCTGGCTTAGCCTATGGGGTTCCATTATCACAGCTACTGCTGGAAAAACTCCATATAGCACGCTTAACAGTATATACCGGTGGCGACGAACCTTTGGCACTCTAGATGTTTTGGACCACAGCTCCCAGAATTCCAAGTCTGCATTACCAATGACAAAGGACTGTGGGAGTTGTGGTCCAAAACATCTGGAGTGCCAAAGGTTTGCCACCACTGGTATATACAGTAATGTAAAACTTGAGCCTCGAGGTGCAGTGGTTAAATGCCGGTACTGCAGCTAAAATTGTGCTCACGACTTGGGCCTTCCATCCTTCTGAAGTCGGTAAAATGAGTACCCAGCTTGCTTGGGAGGGATGTGTAGCCTGCATAGTGTAATTAAACTGTAAACCGCCTAGACTAGAGACTACTTGAAGTGGTATGGGGCATTATATAAGCAGAACACTTTGCTTTGTGCTTTGCTTTAATATAATATTTATTTATTTATTTATTCCATTTATATACTGCTGATCTAGCCAGGGGCCACTCTGTAAAAATACAAATTATAAAACAATTTAATAGGAAATAACAAAGATTCAATATTATAACCTTAACACAAATAAATAACAAAAACAGCAAAACCAAGAAAGCATAATCATCAGGGTAAATAATTGTTGACTTAAATAACAAACCCAAATAAATGAAATAAACATATTTATTGATTAAAATAAATTAATAAATGTATTAAATGTATCTAACATGATGAATGTAGTTGTCTACACCTCCACTACCACACAGTATGTAGCAAACAGTACAGAACAACTGTAGAGTAGAGTATACATTTCAACCAATATCACACATTAAGATTCCAAGGTTAATAATGAACCCTGGTATGTAATATCTCAAAAATCCATGTTTAGTTTCTGATTGTGCATGAAACATCGGCAGTTTCAATGAGCCCTGAGCTTCTTATGTTCCTCATACCACTTCGCTTGTTTTGTAGCCTTTATCAAGAGTGTGTACAGCATGTATAATAATCTCTGGAATGCCTGGAAAAGTATCTGAAGCACCCACATTATGAAATCCTTCTCCTACTCAAGTGGTGGAGACCCCAGTTCTCAAACCTTTTTTACAACAACGGATACGTGGATCACTATTGGTTGTTTTGGCTAGGGCAGATGGGAGTAGTAGTCCAGTGCCATCTGGAGGACCACAGTTGCTAACTTCCTCCTAAACCCAACTGTAGGTTGAGGTGTAGTATTGTGTCATTACAAGAGGGATTGCAATGTATTTCAGAAATTTAAATCATCATGTTGGGTAGAATTGCAGTTCTGCACCTATTTGGAGTAAGAGGATTCCATGCCATGTCAGTATACAGTACTTTCTTTGTCCATGCAAAGAACGTGACATCATAGGAAGAAAAGGACAAAAGTGATTCTGATCTGCTTCATGCTGTGGAACACGGATATGGAGGAACTCCATAAACATTCCCACTGATCAGAAACCAAGACCCTGTCTGTTATGTGAAAAAGATAGAGTCCTAGCAGAGAATGTTAAATGGCTTTTCCTATAGATAAAAAGAAAAGGAATGCTCAGCAGCGGTTCAAGTATATATATATATATATATATGTCCCCTCCTTAACAGTAACAGTGAGGTTGCAGGCATTTAATTAATTAATTAATTAATGTATATATCACCCGTTTTCTGGAGGAACTCTAGGCAGTTTACAACATTAAAAAGCAAACAATAAATAACAACAATGCAACAAAAATAATAATACGAAAAAAAGGTAAAATATATGAAATAAAATAGCTATACTAATACGTTTTACACCTGTCGGTCACTTAGGTGAATCTTTGTGCATGGCAGAGTTTTGCAAATCACAGGACAGTCTCTCTCTCTCTCTCTCTCTCTCTCTCTAGCTTACAGGGAAAACGTTAATAAGCAGCCATCCTTAGCCAGGTCAAGCTGGCTAAGGGTGATGAGAATTGTAGGTCAAAATGTCTGTATCTCAGTACATCTAGAGATTACACTGACGAGATTATGCAAGGCTATACTTAAACAATTGGAATTGCTTGTATGTAAACATAGATGGCTCCTGTTTTCTGGTGAAAGAACCATCAGCACTGGAGTTACTTTTGAAATGGGCCATTAGTGCATTATTTTCATGCACACTGAGATGGGGGGAAAGACCAACATCCTTCTCAAATTGAAGTGCAGGTTCTCAGGCCAACTTTTCCCTCACAAAGACCTGGAAGCAGTACGAGTAAGTTCTTTCCGTTCATGTTTCCAGATACAATTTCTAAGAAGGGCGAGACATTGCATGCTTTCATATAAGCCCAAGTGTCAAGTAGCACTGAAAGGTCAAAGACTTGAAGACTTTCAGTACTCTAAGACTTTGATTGCTTTGGAAGCAAAATATTGCAAAACCTGGGGGATGAAATTTTGTATAGAAGTGAAAAGCTGAAACTAGTCATAGCTTAATTTGGAAAGCAGCAATTAGGACAGTTGCAACTGACTGATGGTATTGTATTTGAAGGACATATTCCCAGTGCCCTATCTAAACCCTGTACAGTGGTACCTTTTAAGACAAATGCCTCATAAGACAAAAAACTCATAGGAATAAAAAAAATTCTGTGACTAGGCATGTTTTGCATGACAAAAAAATCCCTATGGGATGCTTTGCAAGGCAAAAAAACACTGTTCCACATGTACCCGGGGTGGTGGTGGTTATTTTTGTCTTTATTCTAGCTTCCAGAATGGATTAATCTGTTCCCAATGCATTCCTATGGGAAACAACATTTTGTAAGACATTTTTTTTGTAAAATGAAGCGACCCATAGCCTCCGGAACGTATTAATCCATTTTCAATGCATTTCTATGGGAAAACCATGTTTCGTAAGACAAAATTTTCATAAAACAAATTGACCCATAAAACGTATTAAATTCAGTTTAAAAGGTTCCACTGTACAGTACTTGTAAACCATATTTTGGCTGATTTTTGGGGGGGGAACCCTCGCTGTTAGAGCAGTACAGCAATGGAACCAATTCCCTCAAGAGGTGGTGAGTGTTCCAACACTGGAGGCATTCATGAAAAATCTAGACAACTATCTGGCAGATATCCTATGATTTGTATTCATGCCATGAGCAGGGACTTGGACCCAATGTCCTTGTAGTTCCTTCCGACTATGATTCTAATTTAAAAAGGGGTGTTCAAGGCCATTAGTTTTTGGGATCTGTACAGTTTGTGCAGCACATGTTCTTTAGAAAAATTAAGTCTGATGTGTAAGAAGATTATCAGTTTCTTTGCTGGATAGCTCAATGGCCTAGGGACCTGGCTGTGGAGTAAAAGAATACTAATATTCTTAGTACCAACATTGGAACACCACAGGGATGTGTACTTAGCCCACTCCTTTATATTCTTTACACGTTTGATTGTGTCTCTGCCTATCCTAGCAATAGGATCATTAAGTTTGCAGATGACACAACACACACACACTGGCAAGGAGAGTGAGATTGCTGACAGAGATGAGGTGGAGAGGTTGACCAAGTGGTGTAGAATTTATAACTTGCACCTAAATGTAAAGAAAACAAAGGAGCTTGTGCTGGATTTTAGGAGGCAGAAAACCCATGTTCAACCACTGGTTATTGATGGGACTGGTGTGGAGGGGGATACAGGTTGTAGACTTTGGGGCATTGAGTTACAGGAGGATCTGTCCTGGAGTATAAACACAAGGGGGCTTGCAAAGAAGGCTCAGCAGAGACTATTTTTCTTGAGAACTTTAAGGAAAAAACATCTTCCGCAAAAGCTGCTGCTGACCTTCTATCATTGTGCGATTGAGAGTGTGCTTACTTACGGGTTATGTGTGTGGTATGGAAGTTGTACCCATCGGGATAGGACAGTGTTGTACATAATCATAAGAATTGCAGAGAGTATTGTGGGCTGTTCACTCCCCACACTAGAACAAATTTATACTACCAGGCGCCACTGTAAAGCATTAGATATATTAAGAGATCCATCACATCCTGGTCATCGCCTCTTCGAGTTGCTGCCATCGGGACGGAGATATAGAGTACGGAGGGCGAGAACAAACCGTCTCAAAAACAGCTTCTTTTTCAGAGCAATATTGGCCTTAAATGGAAATTCTGGACTTTGAAGTGGGGAGCTCGTTATGAAACCTTAAGCAACAGTGGGCCATAGCGGCCATTGTACAGAACTGTGGCATTCCATGTCTAGAAGATATACTTCTTTTGATCCCCACGACCTTGCTCCATCACCACCAACTATAAGCTTAGGAGGGAATGGTTGGATCATTTTCAAGGGCTGTGATGATATCAGATGCTAATGAGAGGGCCAGGAGAATTAACCCAGGCACTCTCCGTCTGTTGTTTAGTAAGAGCAGATCATCTACCAGAGCCAAGGGAGCCACTACAACAGCTGCATTCTCGATGAAGCAGCTGTAACTGGGCCTTTTTTTGACCCCCAAGGAATGGTTGGATCATTTCCCACTTGAAAGTTGGCTTACTGTTTGCAATATTTCTCTCTCTCACTTTTTAAAATTACTTTTTAAAAGTCTTTTATTAGACAGCTACCCAGATGGTGAAGATGCTTTTTCTTCACCAACTGCAGCTCTGTGAGATAATACATAGGTCTGTGGGAGGGGGGGATGCATCTTGAGAATCTCAGCTTTTTAAAAAAAAATTGCAAGAAGATTACCAAATTTGTTTGCCTACCATTTTCAGAGATACTGTAGATCTCTCCGTGTGTAGGCAGTGCTTCCTGGAACGCAATAAGGTTTCCAGTTGGCAGAGACAGACCTTTAGTGGCCTTGTATTTCCCTGTGACTATTAAATAAAAATACATTGCAGCAACATTGAGAAAGAGAAATTATACGACTGCATAGTTTATAGGCTGAAAAAGTCACCTGAATTCTGATTCTTTTGCTACTGGCCATTTTTTTCTGATCACTATTGACATCCTTGAGATGGAGATGCCCATAGTTTGGAAAAGTTACTTTTTTGGGCTGCAGTGCCCAGAATACCCTGACAGTATCCTGGGGAGTGTGGTCCAAAAAGTACCTTTTCCAACTTAGGTGATGCCCAAGCTCCCAGTGAGTCAGGGGACAATTGGACTAAATCCAAGCTCTCCACAACACCCCTCCAACTTTTCCCCTCAGATTTCTTGTGTTTTAATAAATGCAGAGTGAGCATCCCTGCAGTGACCTACTCACTTTAAAGGTGAGCATATAAGTGTTCTTTTTTATTTTTTACACTGAACCAAATAAAACAAATATATTGCTTGTCGCCTGACGTGTTACCAATTCAATCACAATTTTTCCCAACATTTCAGCCCAGTATAATTCATGTATCCTTTCCCAGTTTAAAAGAACATACTTTCATACTTAGTTTCCTTACTGTCTCATCCATATTCTATCTCTCTTTACTTACATCTATTTTCTAATACAAAATATATAGACTATTGAATCTCAGCAGCATATTCAATCTCAGTAATTCTTCAATTAGCTAAACAATTCAAGATTTAGCTAACTATATATATCATAAATGTCATCTACAATGTTCTAAAAATACCTGATTTCAAAAACCTTCTCTAACTCAGGTTAGTACTTTATGGGCTATTATGGGCTATTATAAAAGAGCGACCTCTTTGCCTACGGATTTCACTTTATAGAAGTTCTTATCTGTACCTAACTACCACATTTTTTTAAAAGGATCTCACAAATTAACATTTATTTTTATTTCAGGTTGTCTTCACATTTCTGTTTTCCATTTCCCATAATATGTCAATCAATTAGTAACTTTAGACAATCAAAATACAGAAAAGAAACTCTTTTTTATGTAATCGGTTCACTAAGCCAGAAATTCCCTTTCTGAATTTTCTTTTTCCCTGCCAAGTCTGTTATCTTCCTAAATTGTTCTTTTTTCTTGATAGCATTCTTAATACTGCAGTTGCTCTGCTGCTGAAAAGATCCCAAGCTCTTCTCTCTTCTGTATCCATATTGAGTTATCTTGCTTCATGAATTTGGCCTACCCAAAGATTTGTCATCCACTTAGTGCTGCAATTACCAATGAAAGTTTAATAAGGTTTATTGGCACTGTGGTTAGCACAGACTATTTCCTTTCCCCCCTTCACACATGCCCTACTTTACTTAGATTTTATGTTTCTTTTTCAGATTAATGAGCTGAGTAATGTTCCTGTCCCAGTTATGTTAATGCCAGATGATTTTAAGGCCTACAGCAAGATTAAGGTGGACAATCATCTTTTCAACAAGTGAGTAATGAATTATAATTTTTCTTTTGAAAGCCACATTGCAAAGTATGTGTTTGGGGTACTAAATGGGTGAGTGGCTCTGACATATTTTTAAAAAACTGGGTTGCTGTTATCTGGAGGCTTCTGGAACCACCAGTTATCTTTTATTTTTATACTTTTTAAGAAAAAATTGGAGCTCTAGGGACCATAAAAATACTTTGAGGGCTGCACGTATTCACGAAGAGAGCCAGCTGTTATTGACAGGAAAATGCAGGTTGTTTCTTCCCCCATGCTACAAATTTGATTAGCGTGGCTAACAGAATCTCTTTTTTTCCACGTGGGACATCTAATAAGCTCTGTGGACTTGCTTGCAGATTTTCTATGAAGGCAGGCCTTCCTCCTTCTTTACTATCCCATTTGCCTCATTGAAGCACAGACATTAGTTTACACCAGAATGTTCTATTTTTACCTCAGTATTAGTACTCTGTGTGTGTGTGTGTGTGTGTGAGAGAGAGAGAGAGAGAGAGTTAGAGATATTTAGTTAAAACAAATTAATTCCATCTTGTCTACCCACCAACAGGATTTGAATCTCCAAATCTGGAAGCACTTTAGGGTTTTTTTTAAAATTCTCATTTTTGCCACTTTAAATCTGTATGATGTAACTGGATCAGGAAGGAAGGGAAAGAGATTTATAGACAAAAATATCTTACGTCGCATACAGGAGGTCTGTCTCTTTTGGTCAAGATTACCTTGCTAACAATCTTTTTTTCTCTGCCTTAGGGGTGGTTGTTATACAACCAGATAACTCTTTTCTGTACGTTGTTTGAAATACTAACAATGTGTTCATTTCGAGAAAAAACTGATTGTGCAGGTATGACTATACTACTCATTTGTTCCAGGAGCCTCACCCAGATGTTGTTTCTTATTCTTGAAGTTCTTGAGATGCAGTCCTTAGTGTTTTTGTATCTTTTCATATTGCTGGTTTCAAAAATCTGACAGATACAATGTTTTTACCTTTGGGGCGATGATATTTCAGCTCCTGCCTTGAGTAGCTATGATAGCCACTGAAAAAGGAGAAGGTCACAAATATATTTCTGTTAAGGGGGGAGGGCAAGAATTATTTCTGCCTGTTTGCCTGCATGTGGTGACGATTTTCTTCTAGCATTGCTAGTGACAAAATATGTGGCAAGGCTGTTCTCTTGTCCTTTACTGCCAAAATGAGATGTTTTGTAAAGGTGATTAAGCAGGAAAGGAAAGGATGCATCTGACATACCTTGGAACTAGAGATGGGCACGAATCAAAAAAATGGAATTTCGTTTGTCGTTTGTTGTTTGGAGGGTCTGTTTCGGTTCGTTTCCGTTTTTCGTGAATTTTTGCAAAAAAATTGTTTTCGTTTTCGTTCATTTCGTTACCATTTCGTTACCATTTATTTCATTTTTTGTGATTTTTTTTTAGGATTTTAAGCAATTCACTCATATTGCAGTAACAGAAATGAAACGCACGACAAAATTTCCGGTGTTTCTGTTCGTTTCGTTTCATTTTAGAGACAAAATTTGTTTGTCGTTTCATTACATAACGAAACAAAAAAACAGAAACGGAAATGAAAAATTGTTCATTTCGTGCTCATCTCTTCTTGGAACTGATCAAGATATGCAACGTCCCACTCAAAGGCAATGAATCTGACCAGCAGCCTGAGGAAGAGCAGAAGTGTTATAGCCACTCTATGCTAAAAGAGCCAGAGTTAGTTGTGTGCTCCCCAGGCTTTAGTTTAGAAGAACATTCCTTTCAGGACTACCTGTTCAAGAAAGGATAGAGAGGCCTTCAGGATTTCCTATTTTCTGTTTGAGGATGCAAGAGGCAGACAGAGAACATGCTGAATGGATCTCCAAAGAGCATGAGGCTCTGGGTTGGAAAGTGAAGACCGGGATTGCTGAGTGGCATTTTTGTCTCTCCTTCCTTTCAGAGATCCTTATGGTAGGGAAAGAGAGAGGCTACAAGTATGAAGAGCTTATGTAGCTGCGAAAGATTCCATTTAATGGGTAATTGCTTGCCCCAATAGCGTGACGGGCTCTTGGTCAAGGATGGCTTGTACCTTTTGGGAACTTGAAGGAATCTCCTTATCAGGGGCCCTGCACAGTTGATCAGCAAGGCCTCAGATTAACTCCTGGCAAGGAGGAGCACAAGCCCAGAGCTAACAGCCTAACGAAGCATTAAGGACAAGCACAAAAAGCACAAATGAGGAGGGGAGGTCTTCTCCGTCTTCCAGGTGAGGTTATCCGAAAACTGAGTCATGGCAACTGGACTTCTTTTCTTGTGAGATTGATATGTTTCGCTACTCATCCAAGTAGAATGATGAAGCTACTAGGATGAGTAGTAAAACATATTGATCTTATGAGAAAAGAAGCCCAGTTGCCATGATTCAAAGGACAGGAATGGGAGGCGGAAGGAGATGGAAAACAACATGGCGGAAGAGAGTAGAGCAGTCCGAAGCTGTGAGGATGATCTCGGGGAGGCAAGGACCCACGTTGGATTGCCAAATCCAGCAAAAAGGGGCTTCTTTCATTGTTAGAGAAGTAAAAAAACAAATGGACAATAACCACAAAAGTAGTACAAGGGAGGCATAGCCCCCCCCCCCACTTAGTTAAGATGGTAAATTGTTAACAGGTGTTAAAGAGAAGACAAACTCAACGCCCAAGTCATTTCTCACAAGGGAGGTTTTGTTTGACCTTGGAAGTGGAGAGCAAACAATATAACAAGGAACTTGCATTTATCTACTTTAAATCAGCTCAGGTCTCCACGGGCAGGTAAATTATACATGCAGGCCTTATTTCAGAGTCATTCTCTGTCATCTTTGAGAATTATTCAGGTATAAAGTAGTGCTAGACCAGCCTTGTGACCTTTTTTGTTTGTTGTTATTTTACTATAACATGGACACTTTGTTGATCAGGCGTATCCTGATTTCAGTGATGCGTTTGACAAGGTGTGTTAGTATATTCTTGTTGACAGGATGATAAAATATGGGCTTAACATTAGACATATTGAGCAGCCACTCAGCAAATTCAGCATAGCTGTTGAGCATCATTCTGGAGAGAGGTCTCAAGTGGAATTCCATAGGGCAGTGGTTCTCAACGTTCCTAATGCTTGGATGAGGCCACAAACCCCCTTTGGCAGGTTACTGCCCCAGGTGCCATAGATAACTTCCCTCTACAGGCACGCTCAGCCAATTGCAGCCTCTGGTGCCATTGACTGACATCCCCTCCAACGTATCAAGTTGTAACTCACTCTTCCCCCCCTCCCCTCCCCTCCTCCTTCAGACCCAAGCCGTTGGTGTCTTTTTCTTCACTGGCTCATGGCGACCCCTGTGAAATTATTGTTTGACCCCCAAAGGGGTCCCAACCCCCAGGTTGTGAACCACTGCCATAGGAGATCTATTTCGGCTTTGCGCTCTGTACATACTGTACATAGAGGAGTTGCTTATCAATCTTGCAGATGACACAAAGCTAAGGGGGATATCCCAAACAATAGATGACATCATCAGAATTCAAAAAGGATCCAGACATACATACTGCAATACTGGCCTGAAGCTAGTAAGATCAAATTTAACAAACTTGAATGTGCAGTCCAGCAGTGAGGCATGAAAGATTTAAAAAACCATCAAATATATGGCTTGGCAGCAGTCCCTATGAGAAGGACCTCCATGTCTCAATGGACTATGAGATGATTATGAGCAAGTAGGCTAATGAGACTTCTCAAAATGTGAATGTACCTTTAAGCTTGCATTAACAAAAGCATCCATTCACAGGATATAATAGTTCTCTCTTATTAGGCAGATTCTGGCTGGATAGCCCGGTGAGCTGGCTGTGGAGCCAGAGTTTGGGGATTCAGTTATTATTTACTTATTATTTACATATAAACCACCTGACTTTCCAAAAGGAACTCTGGACAGTGCACAACATAGAATGCATAAGGAAAACAAATAAATATAATCCATGTAAGACATACAAGAGATCAAGTAAAATACAAGACCAATGAAAGACAATAAGAATACAAGATGGGGGCAAATAAACCAGATGGGCAACAAACAACAAAATAAGCAAAACATTCAACCTCCTCGGTCACCAAAAGTGGCCTCAAAAAGCCAAGTTTTTAGCCACTTCCTAAAAGCTGGAGATGGGCTCTGGCGTCCTAATTTCACTAGGTAGGTGATTCCACGGTTCCATGAGCCTCCCGGGGAGTGGCGACCCTGAGCGAAAGGGCCTGCGATATTCTGGTGGGCCGGGCTGATGTTGACCTTAGTTCTACACCATGCATCCCAGAAGAGCCAACCTGTGTAGTCTTGGGACACACTGCCCAATCCTAGGATCTCCCCAGTCCCACTGTTCCAAAAATGAAGTGGTAAATCACTTTTTGGAGCTGTCCACCTAGAAAGTTCTGGAATGGTTTGCTATACGTCAGAATTAACTTGACAGTACACAGTTTGACAGGTGAAATTTGGAATGCAGTGTCTCACTCTCTGCACCCCATGTTGAGAAGATTTGAACATGTCCAGTGGAGACCAACCCAAATAGTGAAAGTCTAGAAACCAAATTCTATGAAGAACAATTGGAAGAGCTGGATATTTTTAGTCTTGCAGGAAAGAAGTTTGGAGGGAGGGGAATGTGATAGAAATATTAAATCTCTGAAAATGTCATGCAAAGGATGGAGCAAACCTTTTCCCCGCCATTATTTCTCAGTGCAAGTACTATGGGTCTGAGGTAGGAAAACAAATTGCAAGTGAGCATTTGTATCTGTGAACTATATTCACCAGGGAAATGATATGCCTCAGGAAGTGGCAACTGCTCTTTTACTGATGATGTTTTTAAACAGAGGCTGGTGTTATAAAGGCTAGGAATGCTTTTGGTTCTTCTTGTATTACAGAACCTGCAGTGAGCAGGAGATACATAGACTACATGATACCTCGAGAACTTTCCAACTCTGTGATTCTCTGAAAAATTCATGGGCTCTTTTGAAGCTGGGTGGCAGTTTGAGATTGAATGTGTACAGCATTATTTGAGAACAGCATTATTTGAGTGGCCATCACCCATGATAATCCCAGATGTTCTAAAAAGGGAAATCTACGATATATTTTGCAAAGGTGGGAATTATTTCTCCACAAGTGTGTAGGGCTCTGTAAAGACTTCTCTGACGAGCATACTGACAGGAGGATTGCTATGAACATACAAAGTGCAAGAATATGGGCAAAGCTGTCTGGAAGACTTTGCCAAATGACTGAATCGAAAATAAATCTTAGTCACAAAGGAGTTTGCTTTGCAGAATTCCCATCTACCACAGTTACCTAATCTATTCTGGAACTACCGTATGTTGTCTCTTGTGAAACAGGAGATGGATCTCAAAGGCATTGGTTCATACGAGTTGGCACCAACACAGCCATGTTATTGTTTGATGACAATGGGCAATGGAGATTGCAGCAATGTTGTTGGCATTAAAAAAAAGCATATTGCAGTCAAGTGCTCAATTTGAGCTTTAACAGATTCACAAGTTGCTGTCCCTCAACCATCCCAAGTTTTGGTGCAGCATTCAGAACTTACATGGTCAAGCTATTGGCTGAAGGTGAACAAGGGCCACATTAAGTGGGCCTCCAAAGAAACTGCTCTGGGCAGCAAACCAGTGTGTACTGGAGGCTGCCATATTTTCTTCCTCAAAAGGTTCTACTTGGTAGTTCCAGAAGACAGAATCACCGCAGAGCTGATCCAGAAGAACCTTGGCTGATCATGTTTCAGAATTCTATGCATGGGAGCTGATCGTGTCCCAAAACTGGTTGATGTGTGTGTCATCTTGTAAATGAGCTCTCAAGATTAGTTTTAAAGGAATACAGTATATTGAAATTCCTTTTTTAAAAAAATCAATCTAAGAGGAGTTATACAATTATAGTGTTTCATAGAAACCCTTAAGTTAAAAGATATACCATAATTTACATAGCAAGTGAATGCCCTTGCTTATTATGCATACTTACAGATGAGGCTCCATGCACTTAAATTGCGTTGTGGTCTTTCAGCTCATGAGAGAGGCATTGAGGCAGACATTCTGCAGATGCGGTAGAATTCACCAGCCATTTGCTCCACCTGCACCTGATTAATTTCTGTGTTATGCATTTTGTACAAGACACACATACTTCGCTATTTTCCTTTTGGTTGGTTTCACTTTCCTCTCCTCTCCTTCCTGGCTTTATTTTTCAGATTATAGGCCTAAAGGGCAAAGCTTGTACTTTACTGTTCTTAATATTTATTCAACACTTGAAATTCTAAACAGAGTATTTAAAAATTACCTGCTTTTATTATAACAATAATACCAAATATTGCTGCCAAGTCTATACTCACTGGAACTATCCCAGAGGTCTGATGAGAAAATCGGCATAGTACATGTTTTAATACCGGTCACATTTATGGTTACATGTTTCCAATGTATCCTTCTGCGGCGGCGCGGCGACTGTTAAAAACTGCTTTTTTTAAATAAAAGATGACAAAAATGTTAATGTTATACAAATTTGTGATCCTCGAAGCAGCTTTCCAGATTGAATGCATTTAGAATATAGTTATATCTTAATAGCAAACTGCAACTTCTCTGTTTCTACTTGTAGGGAAAATCTGCCAAGTCGCTTCAAATTTAAGGAATACTGTCCGCTGGTGTTCCGAAATCTCCGGGAAAGGTTTGGGATCGATGATCAGGATTATCAGGTATGTAGCAAATTGGAACCGTCTCACCTAGTGCTTCTGCACTTGCCCGAAGACACTGGAGATTGGTCTTTTTTGGCATTATTAAGTCTGTTTTTTCCTCCATTGTAAATAAAAGATCATTTCAGTCACAAATCAAGAGTCATTGTAGTCTCCATCACTGGAAAATTTGGATAGCCATCTTTCATGGATGCTTTACCAATGGATCCCCTGCTATGGCAAGGATTGGACTGAATGGCCCTTGGTGCGCTCTCCAGTTCGTCTGTGTTTACCCTCGTTGTTACGGGTCAGTTGCATCTCCCCTCTCAGGTGCTTTAGGTGGTGTACCTTGTGAAGGAAGATATGTGGTGTAGGTGAGCCGGAATGCTGATGCCTGGTCCAAGATCACTTGGTGAGCGTCATGGCTCAGGGGAGATTAGAACCTGGGCCTCCCCAAACTTAGTCTGACTTTCCAACCACTAGACCACAGTGACACAGGGCTGAGGATGGAGGAAGACGGAAAGGCATTTTTCATTGCACTCCCTGTGGGAGGTGTCCGATAGTTAAAAAAAAAGAAGATGAAGAGATTGGGGGAAGAGGAGGCAGAAGAAAACATTTTAATTTTCTGTAAGGGACAATGGAAAATAGAAGGACATGGCATAACCTTTTAGAGGGAGTGACAGCACACACTCTGTCTAGCATGCTTACATTACCAGGTCTAGGCATGAGCGAGCCCTTGAAGATGAGAGTCCGGTATGTAATTGGTTAAAAACAGAACGCTTCCACTCAGTGATGCTTAATCAGCTGGGTCTGCCTCCCTGCAGCAAGGGTGTATGCATCAGTGTAGTTGGGGCAGGGAGTTCAGTCTTGTAATGGTCAGAATCCTATTGATATTTGCATTCAAGTTTGAGGAACTTGACACAGTTAATTGACTAGTTGCTGGGGTCTGTCTTGGATGCATATCCTCTGGTCATATGCCCAACTGCACAGCGGAGATCTTCCTGCTGCCTTATCAGTTAGCCAGAGTTAGCCACAGCAGATCATCATCATCATCATCATCATCATCATCATCATCATCATCATCATCATCATCAAAGCTGGAAGGAACCCTGTGGATCATCAAATGCAGCCCTTATCCATGAAGAATCAAGGTCTCAAAATCTGGTTTCCATGCCTTACTCTAGCATCCAGAGGACTCTAGCCATTGATTTAGTTGTTTATTTTTGGGGTGAAGTGGGGTTGGAAAATGGAGGGAAAAAATCATAGCTCCCACTTTTTTTACTACACAGCATATTTCCTGGCCTGCAGTCCTATACTGGCTTTAAATTTACAAATGTTTTCAATTGAATTTTGAAAGAAAAGTTTCAGTGTCAGTATTAGGGGAGGCAGACTGGAAGGGAGGGTGTGGGAGGTTTTTGTATTCGGAACAGAGCATGGATCTAAATAACTACTACTACTACTACTACTACTACTACTACTACTACTACTACTAC
>JAHTLZ010000111.1:2395921-2417223 GCA_023846285.1 Phrynocephalus versicolor | reverse complement strand
GGGGGGTGGATGGCAACGAGCACGGGGGGGTGGGCAGCGATGGGCGCGGCGGGCGGGTGGGCGGCGACGGGCGGCAGGGGGAAGGACGGCAGTGGCCATCGGTGGGGGGGCGGCGGGGGGTCAGCAGGCTGGCCAGCGCCCTCTGTCCATTTTGGCGCCCTAGGCAACTGCCTAGTTCGCCTTAATGGACGCGCCGGCCCTGAAGGTAGCATATGCTGAGTGGTAGATGGGCATGTGGAGATGCCAAATAAGTGTGATGACGTACAAATGAGAAACTTCTAAAAGACCCAAGGGCTCATCCATGCCCCATGCAAGACTCTCAGCCACCTGTTCGGCCTCCAAGGTCTGCTCTGCCATGGTACCCTTCATCCCAGAGTTCAGCCCCTTATGGAACCCCCTTCCTACTGAGAGTCTCTGCCCCCTCTTGAGCTCACCAGCCGTTGCCCCACCAGCCCCACATCGCTTCCTCTGCCATCGGTCTCATTTCCACAGGGGTCTGTGGAGTCTCCCTCCATCCTTCCCTCAAATGCGTTTTTCCATGTATATCCTCTTCCTTCATCATAAAAAATAAAAAAGATGAGACACTTTAAACCAGAAGCTGGTGATTCTGGTCCTCCAGGTGAGTGGGGTTGGTTTGGTTTTACTTTTCTTTTGCCTGCAATCCCCACCACCCCTTGGTAAATATAGGCCAAAATCAAGGTCTACAGTTGCTCACTTTGCTCTCTCTCTCTCTTCCTGTGTACACACACACACACACACACACACACACACACACACACACACGTGTGTGTGTGTGTGTGTACAGTTGTACAGTTTAATAATGGAGTTTTTGCAGGCTTTCAATCCAAAGTGAACATAAATGAAAATGTATTGAAAAGATGAGAAAAACCAAGTCTGTCCATTTTCTGCACAGAAAAAGAGGTTTCTGTGCTCCTCGCTGTTCTCTTTCATCTCTTTCATTCAATTTCATGTCCCTCCATTACCTTACATTCTGGATCCTGCATCCAGCTGGTTTTCTAGCCCTCAACCTGACCTCCATCAAGGCCATCTCCTGCTAGTTCTCCAGTCATGAAAGCTGCTGCTCCCTTCTTTGTTCATTCACAGGCATGTCATAATATCCCCCTTCTATTTTAAGTACATAAAATTTTCCCCCCCCCCCCCCGAGAATCTAGTCCTTTCACCATGCAGGGTGAATGACAGTGTGCATGATGATGTATAAGCAGCAGTTTCCAAAGGGTGCTAGGATGAAAGTGAAAAAAGGACAACATCCAGGGTCGCTCAAAGAGCTCGGCCACACAGAAAGTGCCGCTTGCTTTACCCCTTTCAAGCATGAAAACAGACAAGCATTTTGGGAGGCGAATGGCCTTGAGAGGCTGCCCAAACAGAGCCTTTAGAGCACCTCGGAGCCCTGCCTTGGTTCTCTCCCGTTGCCTGGTTCCCTGACATCCATTTGACTTCGCAGCCCAAGAGAGCTGTGAACTATTTCGGCAGTGTCCCGTCTCGAGCTGCTGGCACTTGTGGCCTGATCAGGTGACCTAATGAGTCAGCATGGCTTCACAGGGCTTCACACTGAGCCTGGCAACTCCTGATGGCAGGAATTATTACTGGTACTATTCTTGATTGCAAGAGGGTGGGATGGATTCTAGTTTTCCTCTAGACAAACCAACAGAAATCGCTGGCCAAGGATCATTTTTCAGAAGGTGGAGAAACACAAGCCAATGGAGAAGGAGTCGAGTCTTTGGGGAGTTTTGCCCCATGAACAATTGGGAACCACTGTTCTAAGTAGTAGCCTAGGCAAAAATTAACAAGTCTTCTAGCTGATCTTGAGAGCTTGGGGAACCCCACCATGCTCTAAGCGGTTGGGTAGTAAGGTCATAGCAGAGGAAGAGAAGGAGAGAGAGAAGGAGAGAGAGACACTCCCTTTCTGTTGTCTTCCAGTTCCTTGCTCAGCTGAAGATCATGGATTACAGTTTGCTGGTGGGAATTCATGACGTGGACCGGGCGGAGCAGGAGGAGATGGAAGTGGAGGACCGAGCCGAAGACGAAGAGTGCGAGAACGACGGCCTTGGGGGGAACACCGTTGGTTCTTACGGGACTCCACCTGACAGCCCCGGCAACCTCCTCAACTTTCCTCGTTTTTTTGGGCCTGGGGAATTTGATCCGTCAGTCGATGTCTATGCTATGAAGAGCCATGAAAGTGAGTTATGGGATAGCCTGGAGGGTGGGCGGTGGGGGGAGTGAAAGTCAAAGCTATTGACAAGTCATCTGACTTTAAAAGTTTAGTAATTAAAAAGTGACTAGCCTGCTGGTGACAGGCAATGGGAGGTGCTTAAAACATGCCTGATTTATCATGTGTGCCCTGCAGAACATGGATAGGTGCCCTAGAAAAAGTCCCAGAATCCTTTGCAACTAACAGGTCCTATTTTGTTAAGCGTTCCTGAATGAAGACGGTCGGGAAATCACCAGTCTGAATCAGAAGTGTCCAAGATATCTTGATCCCAGTCTTGGCCAATCTGATGCCCCTCAGTCTATATTGGACTGTGGTGCCTATAATGTCCAGTCCCCCTCCCCCAGCTGGTTTGGGAGAGGTTTCCTGCGAACAGCATCACCCAGGCCCCCACTTTGCCTATCTATACGTATGAGCAGCATACGTCTCTCTTTAGCTTTTTAACATATGGAAATATTTCCCTTGCAAAGGATATTCCTTTGGTCAGATGTTAAAGGTGTATTGCAGGTGAAAGATGCTTTGGACCTCATCTCAAAGGGTCTGCTGGATTCAGAAGGTGACCTTATGTAAAATGTCATTTGCGTTTGACATTTAAAGAGAATGGCAAACCTGAAATGTGAACACCACATCTTTGTAAACCTCTCTCTCTCTCTCTTTGTGCCTGTGTGTCCCACCCTCTCTCTCTCTCCTTCAATCTTTCTCTCATCTTAATCAGGTGCTCCTAAGAGGGAGGTGTATTTCATGGCCATTATCGATATCCTCACGCCATACGACACAAAGAAGAAAGCAGCCCACGCTGCCAAAACCGTGAAACACGGGGTAAGCTGGAGCCGTTCTCATTCTTTGTCCTGAGCCTGAACATTTCAATAAATGTCTGGAAGTTCCGCTGTTAGAACGGATGGGGAACAATTTCTCTCCAGGGCCGCCTGCCTCACCCTGTTATGTGAAATCCTTGCCATGATCATTATCCCTCTGGCCCTTTTAATTCACAGCTTAGAAGTTGTTTTTTTTTAAAGGAATGTGTTAAAGTTATTTTTTAAAAGTAAGGTGTTGTGTAACCCATTACAAAGCACTGAGGCACGCGCACACACACACACCGGTTTCAGTCCATCTATAGGCAGAAGAAAATAGCTGAGCTTTGTTTTATCATTTTGGAGGGAGAGGACCTCCTACAAAGTCATGAGAGAGAAAAAGGGAGTCAACATACATCCTGGATTAAACTCCCCTTTTCAGGAACTACTGAATTATTTTTAATGTTTCTGTTTTCTAGTTTACTTTGTGTGATCAGCCAAGTTATGGTTGTCCCCCCTCCTCCTTTTTTCCCCGTGTTCCTTTGCTGAGCAGGACAAAGGCTCGCTCCAGTTCAGTTGCTGAGATTCTTATACCTCCACCCGAACTTCATTCTCCTAATCTGGGGCCAGTGGCTGTGCAAAGTACAGTAGGACCCCGGTATCCGCTGGGGGTTGGTTCCAAGCCTTCCCGTGGATAATGAAAACCATGCATAAGAGAGAACGCCTGCCCACCTACCTCCAAACTGCTGTTTCCTGACAGTAGCTTGCTTTATGACTGCTGTTTTGAGACAGTAGCTTGCTTTTTGGCTGCTGTTTGTGACAATAGCTTGCCTTGTGGCTGCTGAATTATTTAATTTTTTCCCCTCTGCCAACCATGGATAACTGAATCAGTGGATAATGAATCAGTGGATACGGGGGTTTTACTGTATATGCACAGAACACATTAGGAACATCCCTCAGTTAGAACCTTGATTCCTTTGGTGAGGGGGCTGCGTGCCCTGCCCGTGTTAGTCAAGAGGAACACATTTTTTGTTTCTTAAAAGAGGCAGTGGCCAGTGGAAGGTGGCTCCTTGACCTTTGCTAGCCTGTGACTTGATCTAAGCTCTTGATTTATCACCTGTCTTTGTATCTCAGATGTTCCCTCCCCCTTTTATTTTCAGTAGTTTATAAACTACACTCCAGACGCAATAAAAAAATAAGCCGCCCAATGATAAATAATCAACTAATAATAATTCTTACCGATCACAGGTGGAACTAAATGGAGACAAAGAAAATGATAGAGCATTGGTGATTCCTAGTCTTACCAAGTAAGAAGTAATCCATGATTCCAGGAACAGAAACTCACTCTCATTATGATTTTTTGAGGTAGACTGGTGGAGGCAGAATTGGCACATGCAAGGAAAACAAAGATTTCCACAAATCCGTCTCCTGTTTCTGTTCCTTTTGAGATTCTCATTTTGTATGTCAATGGACCAATCTCAACCCTTCCAGGTATTCAGGGACAGACAATTCAGATCATTCCCCTTTGCAGGAATTTCTGTCCAAGCTTCTGCTAGTGATCCTGTAATTGTGTCTTGAAAACAAACTGTTGTGAATTTACAGAAATTCATAGGAGTAAAAGCTGATCTCAGTATTCTTATTTTATTTATTTATTTATTTATTTTTACAGCTTATATGCCGCCCACTACCCAAAGGTCTCTGGGCGGCTTACAATCAAAAGAATTAAAACAGTTTAAAATAGTTAAAAATAGAATGTCAATAAATAATCAAAGCAATAATAAAAACCTTACACTAAAATCATTACACTAAAATTATCATTAGAGGACCCACAGTCTATATTGTATCAATTAAAATAGTTCTGGAACAAGAAGGTTTTTACCTGGTGCCGAAATGTCATCACTGTTGGTGCCAGGCGGATCTCACTTGGGAGGGCATTCCATAGCTTGGGAGCAGCTGCCAAGAAGGCCCTATGTCTACAAGCCATCCCTCTCACCTCCTTGAGGGATGGCTCTTTCAAGAGGGCCCCCTGGCTTGATCTTAATTGCTGGGTGGTAGGTTCGTATGGCCAGTTGTTTTATTAAGGGTTGAGACACGCTTTTCCCAGAAGGATCCAACAAGACTGGAAGAGAAGGCTGAAGCCCCACTGACCCCATGACTGTGGGGGATGCTGACTGTTTTTGACTAGCTGTTCTTTTCTTTTCTCTCCCTTCCAGGCAGGAGCAGAGATTTCTACTGTCAATCCAGAGCAGTATTCGAAACGCTTCAACGAATTTATGTCCAACATTCTGACATAGTTGTCTTCCCGTGTTTGCCAAATAAGAACAGAAGCAAAAGGTGGAGGGAGAAGAGCCGGGCCAGAGGGGGAAATGCTACTTCCAAAGCAACAGAAATACAGCCCACTCTGTTGGGGTGTGATGTTCTGTGAGTGTGTGATAACAGTGTAACTGAGCAGAAAACTTAACTTCTAGCTTTAGGCCTCTGAATAGCCCACTTGACCTGGTGGAAAAGTGGGACTTCCCCCTCTCTCTTGCTCCCTCATTCGGATGCTGAAAGTTTGGAACATAAATTCGAGGAACTAAGTCCCGTTAAGAGCGACCTGTCTATTTTGGAGCGTATCGCAGTCCCCGGCTAGTAATGTGAATAAATAACGGACATTAACTTTACAAGCGGTTGTTCTTCCTTGGACTGGACATTTGGTCCTTCCTTTGGAGCCAAGCTTTCTCTTAAGAGCTGGACCGAAAACAGCATGCCGTTCTGAGTGCGGAATACTGTGATAATGATATGGAGAAGCCATTTAAAACAGACTGGAGCAAAGACTTCTTTTATCTTACTTGGGGATTATATACACACACACACACACACACACACACACCACTTTTTTTTTTTTTTTGCACCAGTGGTCATTTTGAAAGAGACAGGAGGAGAGGATTATGCTGTATATTGGCCACTTAAAATGGATGCAAACAGAGAGTGGGAAGTAGCTGCAGAAGAATATGTGCATCTGTTAAGACATGCTGTAGGCCCTTGAGGGGGAATCACAATGAGAAGAGGACGTGGCAACATGAAATCCGCCTTTTGATGAGTTGCAGCTACGGTTTCCTTGGAGAGCTTGGACAAAATTGGATCTGTAGCGCAACTGATGTTCTATCAGTGCTAATGTAATCATGGTTTGGTCCGCTTTTTTTTAACCTTGATCCGGTTGTGTAGTCTTTCGGATGATGTTTGCCATAAAAAAAAAGGCTACCACTTTTCTAAATAATATATTGTGTTGTGAATCAATGTGTTGGAAATCTGCCATCCCAGACAGTTTTGGTGGTTCTGTACCTTGGGAGGAGGAGTCTTGCCCCGGAACTTTGGAAGGATGTGATAAATTGGATGCAAATGACTGTTGTATAGCCACCAGGACAGACTGCCTTGCTAAGACAGCCCATTCGAAATGCTTGTGCTGCACAAGGTTTCTTGAAGAACTCAAGTTCCTCCTGCCCCCGTTTGAACAACATTTTTTTTCTTACATCTGCAGCCCTGGATTTCAGAGCCCACACTTGTCAAAACTGCCGAAGATTTTGAAAGCTGTGTGTTGATTCTGTGTTTTGAATATTATTGGGGGGAGGGGCTTGTGTGGTTTTTTTTTTAAAGGGATGGATTTAGCAGTTTTGAGTAATGACCTTCCAATCAAGACATTCTGCTTACTCTGCCTTGAAACTCTTTCTTGTTTCTTGCACCTGCCTTTCTTCCCTCCGTACATGGATGGTAGTGTGTCTGTGTGTCTCCTGTGCTGTTGTCCCTTTTTTTAATTTGTGAAGTTTACCTTGTTGAGAGCTTGGGGAATGTTTTCTTTCTTTATTTCTTCTCCTGTACTATATTCCTGTTTTTCAGATAAGATTTCTTTTCAAACCACTGAAGGGGGAGGTGGGGGAGAGTCACCATTTCAAAAGGAAGTTTTGAATCATTTACATGCTGTAAATAGAATAAGGTGTCTTCAAGGTTTAAATGAAACCATTCATTAGAAATTGGATATTGGAAGTCCCCTTTCTGTTCACCTGTGAATTTCAAGACAAGATTTTTTTTAAACATCAGAAGCCACTATCTGCAATGTGTGTAGTTTTCAGTTGAGTAGACCTGAAACTGAGTGTGAATACGTGAACCTATTTAAACAGGAAGAATGGATATATGCAACAGGCTGTAAATATTTTGATAGCCACTGGGTTACCTTGTTCCTCAAAAAGTGTGCCACTGAAGTCCGTTGTGAAATAGAAGATATATAACCCATCTGTGACCTGGTAAGGTTTTCATTCTTGCTTCTGTTGTTATGGGGTTAAAAACAAATATCGCATTTACTTTGTAAGTAATAACGATAAATAGACAAAACAATCACACCAGATCTTTCTTTTTTGCTTTTTTTTAAACAATAGAGGTAAAATATCTGCCACCTGTTTGGATGTTTGCTACCCCACAAGTGGGGAAACCATTGTCCCACAAATGCAGACCTTGAAAGTGCTAAGAGAAGCTTCTATGCTGGTAATTCAAACATCAGTACTAAAAAGGCCTGCTTTTAAAGAGACCCGTGGCTTCTGTCCATTCTTCTTCTTCTGTCATTCTCTCTCTCGTCCACTGGGCATAGCATAGCCATCATCAGCATGGTCAAAGCTGGTCTTTTCTCCTCTTCTGTTTAAGTGTCACTTTTGATTGCAACTCCTTGGGAGCACCACACTCTCTCTGAAGCGCCTCCTTAGTAGTGCCATCTCTTAGCAACTCGCCTCTTGATGCTTTGGGCTTAAGATTTTCCTCCTCGTCACCAGCCAAATTCAAATCTGTCACTGCATTTGCTCAATTTCCCTGTTTTCACTCCCTCACCACCATTACGCAGGTCAAAATGCCATTTATAAACTCCTGGGCCTGTGCTATAAATCCCAGGAACATGGGTACTGTGGTACCAGAGAATGTTAGCACAAACTAGGGGGAGGGATTAGAGGATAAAGCACATCTGGGATGCCTACTGAGGTGTAGTAGGGAGACTAATGAATGAGGATGCAGGTGACTTCAGTTTGAATCCTCACTCGTCCAAGCTGTACATCCTATTTGGGTGTCTGTAAGTCAGTTCTGACTTGGTGGCACTTAGTAACTAACTCAACTAGCTGCTGCATGCCAATTGCTATCCTGGAGATAGCTAGGCACTGTCTTCTACAGGCAAAACAATGTGAATTGTTCGTGATGTCTAACAAGAGAAGTGTCCAGCTGTGCTTCCGGGTGAAAGCCAGTCCACTGAAGTACAGTAGGACCCCCGTATCTGCTGGGGATTGGTTCCCGACCTTCCCGTGGATAATGAAAACAGTGGATAACAGAGAACACCAAAAAACCAAAACTGCTGTTTTGTGACAGTAGCTTACTTTACAGCTGCTGTTTTATGACAGTAGCTTGCTTTACAGCTGCTGTTTGTGACAGTAGTTTGCTTTGTGGCTGCTGAATTATTTATTTGATTTTTTCCTCTACCATCCGTGGATAATGAATCAGTGGATATGGGGGTCCTACTGGACAGGCTGTAGTAAACTTACCTGGAGCATCTTGAACCACCAGGTGCTAGATGTTTTAATATTCTTTCTAATTCATCTACTGCAGTAGTTCCCAACCTTTTTTGGCCATGCCCCACCTAAGTTTTTAAAATCCTGATTCCCCCCCCCCAATGACATATAATTCTTACTACTGAATTCAAAAAGTAGAACAGCTGTTTCATCACAAATATCTAAGGACAGTTAGCTGGCTTTCAAATCCACAGTTAATAACTCCAAAGAAAATCAGTTAAAATGCCCCCCTTAAAAATTGAATTGCCCCCCTGTGGGGCGTGGGCCTCACGTTGGGAACTACTGATCTACTCTATATCAGCATCTCTACCAAAACAGGAACACTGAAACGAGCAGATTGAAACATAAGTAATCATTGGCCTAATTAGGAAGTTCCCATTTGCAGATTGCTGGCAAAGTTGTCAGATTATGTAACTGTAGACTGGACACAATTTATTGATTCCCTGGGCCTGCTGTAGCCATTGGCTTTAAATTCAAAACTCATCCTCTTACTTCCCTCACAAATACTCCCTGTTTGATTTTGGTTTCCCTCCATATCTTTCTATCAGGGGTCTAGTCTGTATTGATTAAATGTTTGTCTCTTAGCTATAAACCTTGTTGTGTCCCATTCTTCCCCCCCCCCCCCCGCTTACACTTTATTTTCTGTTGTTCCTTTGCTGGTGCCCCCTGTCATGACCCCCCCCAGGTCTGTCGCATCTCTGCTACCCTCTTTTCTGAGGTCCTTGACAGAAAAGGCGGCAAGGGCCATCGTATTATAGTTTGGAAAAGTTCCTTTCTGACCTAGACTGTACTAATTGTAGATTTAAAAGGCAGCTTCCAATCTGTACTATTGGTGGTGCTGGCAGACAGCTCTAGTCAGAATTGCACATTCTGAACAGTCAGAATGTTTCCAAGGTACATCTCAGGTTATTCCTCCTGTCCATGACCGTGCCTAGCTCAACCTGGGATGCCACAGTCAAGACCCCTAAGACCCCTATGGAGTCATTCACAGCAGAGATGCTCTTTTAGGGGCTGCTGTCTCCCTCGCATCAAATGGTGGCACCCCTACATTCCACTTTTAGCACCCACGGCCACACATTGCAAATGACACATGCCCAGAGCTTCTGGCCTGGCTTAGGAGTTTGTGTGACATCTTGAGCAGAAGAAAAGGAAGGACAAAGCTACAAAGAGCTCAAAACGAGCAAATGCAGTTATAGGTAGTTGGACTTTAATTTAGCAAGAAGTTGGGCTCTCCCCACTGGGTCACATCCAGCCAGGAGGGTACATTGCTGTTTGTCTCTCTTGGCAACAACTGCCTGGTCAGGTCTCTCCCCTTGGAGTCTGCTCTGTGATCTGCAGTGATGTAATAGCTTCAATGATTAAAATCCTATTGGCTCCTATCTAAATGGAAACACCAGGGCCAGAGGCAATATGTGTCCTTCCAGTTTCAGCTTGGATTAATCAGTTATCACAGCATGCTTGCAGCCAAGACATTTGAGACAGCTAGCTTCTGTGCCCAGTGAACTTGACTGTCACCTTCACCCCATCCATTTCCACACAATGCTCCGCTAATTCATCTCCACTCTGTCAAGATGGCAGTATCCAAGCACTCCGCCTGGGATCCCTGACACTAGGCAACATTCTCATGGCCTTGGAAGTGTCTAAGGGCCAAGATAAATAGAACAAGGGCTGGCAAATTGCATTTAATCTTAATCTTTGCCTTGTTAATGTGTAAAACAGGAGAAGGGAATCTAGCTGATGTACGGCTGTTTAGTTTCTTGTTTACAAAGACATCCTGATGATCTGTAAATTATTACAAAAGCATAATAATCTATTAATTTGTTCCACTGGCATGCTTTTTTGTCCAAATCATTAATGTATTTTAAAAGTAACCAGTGTAACCAACAGGAAAATGGTTCCAGGGCCCCTTTAAAGCAAACCCTAATGTAGATAAGCAGATGTGATGTAGACCAGTTTATTGGTAGACTGCTCCACCTGGTGGGGCTAAGGCAGAAATTCTCATTGGGACCAAGAAATGTGCATATACTCTACTAGATGTGTGTGTGTTGTGTCATTACAGTCGTGACCAACTCTTTGTGACCCCACTCTTGTTAACTCGAATCTCAGTCCAGTAGAGTTCTCATTGGGTCATATAATGCCCAACACCTCACTCAATCCAATGATTTTTCATCATGGAGTAGGAGGCTTGTCAATCACTCACCTTCTAAGACAGACACATGGTTAAGTAGGGTTGCTTGCTGTCCTATTTCCTTTTGGCTGCAACAATGAACATGTTTTAGTTGGTGCAAAGCCACACAAGTGATTTTTCAAAACTGTAGCAATGGTGAAAGCAGCCCGCTACTATTCTGGATGAAGAAAAAGGAGCTTTCTGTTCTGTTTAGAAAAGCAATTTCTGCTTAAACTAATCCACACCTTATGCCTGCATGTCAAAGGCCATGGATTCCACAATGTTGAAAAGTATCACAAAGGCTGTGACAAATTAAATCAAATCTTAGACTTAAAAAGCACCTGACTTGATTTTTCATAGAATACATTTCCTAATTCAGGACCTGAAAATCTAATGCACGTATCTTTTGCTAGACAAAGTACAAGATGTTTAGTATTTTGACGTGCAACTGGGCTGTTAGGCGCTATCAAGTCGGAAGTGACTGATAACAACCCCAATCACTTTCAAGATAAGCAGGATGTTTAGGGAGTAGTTTTACCAGTTCTATTACCCCAGTGAGCTTCAGTGGCTAGAGTTTTTGAGCCATGGCTTCCTGTGTCCTAGTTCATCCCTCTAGCCACTACACTGGATAGCCTCCTGGCGCAGTGGTTAAATGCCTGTACTGCAGGTAAAACTGTGCTCACGACCTGGGGTTCAATCCCAGGTAGCAGGCTCAAGGTTCACTCAATCTTCCATCCTTCCGAGGTCAGTAAAATGAGTACCCAGCTTGCTCGGGGGGGAGGTGTCAATGTGTAGCCCGCATACTGTAATTAAACTGTAAACCGCCCAGAGACTACTTGAGGTGGTATGGGTCTGTATATAAGAAGAACACTTTTACACCACACACTGTACCCCACAACTGGCCAGAAAAAAATAACTATTATTATTATTTTGCAAAGTATTTTCAGGTTTCCTATGAATGAAAAACATGGGAGGGAGACCTCAGACAAAGAAACAGAGAACTAAATTTCACAGTTCCAAAACAATCACTGGCAAGATATCTAACAGTAAACCTGTTCAACAGCATTAGGACCTGGGCTTCCACATATTTGTGTAAAACACACAAATGTACTTGGCATGCAATTGTCTTTATTCAGATTCCATAAATTTCAAAGCTGACTTTAATCCTACTAGTCCTGAGTGACACACCTCTGTAATTAATTGGGCTAACCCGCTTTAAAGAACTAATTGATCTAATCTCTTTATTAAAAACCCCTATCCCAGTGCTGTCTTTTTTCCTTTGTAGCAAGTTATTGAAGGGGAGGGGAATTACACTTGGCTTTCTGCTTTATGATATGTCAACAAATATTTTGCATTTCCACAGAAATCCATTGTCAATTAGATATCCTTTATCCAAAAAAGACAGGCAATTTTAAGTTGACAGCACCTACTGGTACTTAACATAAATAACGAACCCATGAGGCAGGAAGTGCTGCGCAAACCCACTCCAATGAATCCATGTCCGGCATAATAGTAATGTGGCTCTTCTGAAGTATTGATGAGACTTGAATCCTTGGTTCTGGTATTCTGCTGCACTAAAGGAACATCTGCAACTTCCTAAACAACAAATGTGAAGGGGACCCTTGGTTTTACTAAGTGGAAGGTATCTGAGTGTAGTGGCTCAGTTGACTAAGGCTCCGAAAACTGTTGGCTGCGAAGTCAGCAGCTCAGTAGTTCAAATCCCGGGTGCCACACAGTGGAGCGAGATCCTGCTGTTCACCCCAGCTCCTGCCAACCTAGCAGTTCAAAAGCATGTAAATGCAAGTAGATAAATAGGTACCGCGTAAAAAGCGGGAAGGTAAAACTGTTTCCTTGCAGCCATGCCGGCCACATGGCCACGGACTTGCACAACACTGGCTCTTTTGGCTTGAATACGGAGATGAGCACCGCCCATAGAGTCGGACATGACTAGCACGCATGTGCAGAGGGGGGGAACCTTTATCTTTTACCTATCTGACAAATGCCTTTGGGTTTTTCAAAAAGAACATGTTCACCAGAGACTTACCATATGCATATTTCTAGCCCCCAGCTGTTGAATCAGCATAATCTACAGAGGAGTTGACTTGCCAAATTACCACTACTTCAACCGGCCTACTCTAGCTGCCGCTTGTTTGTGCTATACTTGCTGTACCGCCCAGGGTAGTGCCTTAATGGGAGTCGCATATAAATTGGAGAAATAGATAAACTTCCTTGGATTTCAGTCAATGAAATATAAATGTTAGCACCCAGGGTAATAGGAAGTTAATGATTCTTTCAAGAATTGCAAACCCAGTAACTTATTCAAATTCCAGTCTAAAAATCAAAGTGCTCTGCTTGGTTCTGAAACTCATCTTGGTGAACAGTGACCTTCCTTACCTTAACATCCATGCATTTAAAAACAAAACAAAAAACAATTCTTAAAGCAATGCAGTCCTTTTTATACTTCTCTCACTAGTGTGGCGAGATTCAGTTCCAGATAAATACAGCAAAAAAAGACAAGTGATTTCACACACAATCCAGTCAATGTTTGAGATGTTCTCCTGTCAGCTTTGGTAGTTGCCATAGGTGTAAACATTTTAAAAGCATTCTTTTAAAACAGATACTTATAGACTTATTAGCCATGTTATCTAGGGTCGACTGTTGTACATGTCACCTAATATGTCCTTTCTTAGCCAGCCGGCAGTTTACTTTGAAGGGCTATTGCCTTCTTCCATGGCCACATACCTTGTAACACTGATTTTGGGGTGAATATGAACGTTAAATGAAATGCTTAACAGAATTTTGTAATGAAAATTTTATTCCACCAACAATACATTTTATCTCTTTCTTTTGAAAAGCTCTTGGTTAAAAAAAAAAAAAATCCCCCAGTTTTCTTAACAGGACTGGCATTTGGGTTGACATCAGGGCAATGTCAAACAAAAGATCAAACACCCAGGACAACCCTAGCATTTGATTAGTCCATACGAGCTTTCAGCGTTCGGGTTGTTATCTTGTCTTTCTCACTGAGGGAAGGAAAGAGAGAAATATGAATCAGCACACACACTCAGTCCAAACAGGATATAAGCCTTCATTTTCTCTCTCTCAGAACTTTTCAGCTCAGAGTTAGGAGCTTCAGGACCTAAGGCCAAATCTGGCCTTCTAAGTCAGGCCTGTCCAAAGTCCGGCCCGGGGGGGGGGTGAGGAATCCGGCCCGTCAGGCCATTCTGAGTGGCCCGCAGCTGGTTAGCCCGCCCCTCCCTCCCCCTCCTTTGCCCCATGTTCTTTTTTTAAAAAAATCTGCCAACACTGACACCGCTGGGAAGCTTGGGCAGATGGGCGGTCTGCCACCGCCAAGGAGCTTTGGGGTGGGCTGGCAGGTGAGCCGTCGCCACCGCTGGGGAGCTTGGGGGGGTGCAGGGTCGCACAGATCGCCTCTTCCAAGGGGTGACCTGTGGTCACGGCTCCCTGTGCTGCCTTTGGTCCCCACCTTCCTTCCTTCCTTCCTCCCTCCCTCCCTTGGTCCCCACCTTCCTTCCTTCCTCTCTTGGTTTCCACCTCCCTCCCTCCCTCCCTTGGTTCCCGCCTTCCTTCCTGCGGGTGGGGTTGCAAGGGGTCAGTGGGTGGGGCTTATGGGTCAGTGGGTGGGGCTTGCAGTGGGGTGGCAGGGTCAGGGAGCAACCGGCCCCTGACACATTCTCAGCCACCAAATCTGGCCCTCCTTACAAAAAGTTTGGGCACCCCTGCTCCAAGTACTGCTGCTCTGCAGAAAGAAGGAGAGCTTGACCAGCTGCCCATTATCTTCTCACTGGTGCCCTCTGGTGTCTAGTCCTACACCCATAAGGGAAGGGAAGGACAAGTTCCGTATGGAGTTTCATTGCCTCAACTTCATTGCTGGCAGGAGAACGCCTCGCTCTGCGACTACGCCATGAAATCTGACTTACTGAAACCTATACATTTAGCACTTACTATAGTCAAAAGGCTCATCCACAAACACTCAAGTGGTACTTACATCACATGGACTACCACACCCATGCCTGACACTGCATCTCTGTCCACGGCGTTCAGCATGGCTTGGCCTATGGTTTCAAAGAGCTGCTCTGGTCCCTGCATTCAAAGGGAGAAGAAAAGAGCAATGCTGCTATTCCAGTTGGCTTCAGTTTCACAGCTTATGGAAACATGGTTGAGCATGTTATATCAAGAGTGGGTTTGGCAGAAGTGGGCTAGATTGTGTTACCTCTTTGACAGGCTTTGAGGGTTTGGATTTTGATAGAGAGAACAGAGAGAAACAACAGCACTCTTTAGGCTTGCATAGATGAATCCCATCCTGAAGGCAGACCTTTGCACGTTCAGCATACTGCTCAGGGGTTAGGAAAGTTTAGGCCCTAGGAATGAATCCAGTCCTCAAGGGTTCTCAAAATGGCTTCCTGGGATTCTCCAAATGCCCATGCCCACTTCCGCATGGCACAATCCTTTGGTGGCTTCCCAGTTTTGTATGGATTCTGGTTCCCAATCTTAAAAGAGGGAAACACCTTGCATATGGCTTGTTGTGAGGTGCCATCAAGTTGCCTCTGATGTGTGGCGACCCTATGAATGAGTGACCTTCAAAATGTCCTGCCATTAACAGACCTGTTGAGCTCTTGCCATTTTCTTTATGGAACTAATCCATTTCATACTTCTTCTTTTCTCTCTTCCTATTGCCTTCAACTTTTGCTAGCATTACTGTCTTTTCCAGCATGTTTTCTCTTTTCCTTACCTTTTTGTCTCCAGCCTCACCTACTGCTGGAATATACGTTGGGCAAAAACAAAACAAAAACCATCAATCATAAAATAAATAAATACAAAACATTGTGCCACCTTAAATATTAACTGCTATATTTTATTGTGAACTTTCGTGGACAAGTCCACTTCTTCAGATTTGTATAGTGGACTTGTCCATGAAAGCTTTCATTAAAATATACAAGTTATTTTTTGTCTTTATTTATTGTTGGTTTGTTGGTTTGTTTCCTTGCTGGCTTGCTTTTGCCTGGCATTCCAGCACAAACTAACAAAGCTACCTCATTTTAAACTACAATTGTTGCAATACAGTTCTCAAGCACTTGCCTGAAAATGAATTCAGCATTTAGGCCGGAAAAGGATACAGTACATGTATAAAACAGAAACCTAAGTGTTTGTGAGTAAATGCGCTTTGCCTCATGCCTGCAAACAGCAATTCTCTCTGTCTTTGAAGCACATTCACCCAAAGGCACTTAAGATTTCTGCTTCAAATCTTCATGTCGAACACATGAAGGTTTCTATCCAGGACAAACAGGAGAGCAAGGTTTGCCCTCATCATCCTACTCGCCACTATGTTAAAACATTTGAACAGGTCTTCTGTTAAAAGGCAGCCCCACCCCCGCACTCCTCCAATCCCAAGGTTTTGAAACGAAAAAGGAATGACAAAGGCACTCATATCAGGTGGCCTTGTGTTTCTTTCATGTCCGTCTTACCATATCTGGCTCCCAGAGAGACTCGCACATGCCGTACATCTGCTCTGCGCAGGTCCCACTGACCACAAAGTCGTCTGTTGTCATCGGACAGCCGATCAGGTCTAAGGAGCAGACAAAGGGTTCATACGTAACTGGATCCAAGCCGGCGATCACTGGTTCTGTGTAGTAAGGTCCAAACCTAGAAACGACAAATGAATTCTTTTTATATATTCATGATTTCTCCAAATGGAGATTTACATACAAAAACGATAAAATGCTATTAAAAATTACGATGAACCAACTCTAAATGGGGACCAAATGCCGGGAAACACAAAAATATCCCCTGAGATCAGTACACTGTGATTCAGTTTCTTCTTACAATTTGTCTGAGCTTCAAACACTTCAGAGTATGGCTGAAAGTTTCACTTTGTTCCAGTCTAGTGGGCAAAGTGTGGCGGCCCTCCAGAGGTTGGTGAATTGCTATGCCCATCAAGTCCATTGCCCATGGAGAAAAATGCAAGCAAGCACAATTCCAACAACATCTGAAAGGCTCCACACTCCTATCCCAATCCAGAGCTACATCTGGCACTGGCTGATTTGTGGGGGGTTCTCTTTAGACAAGGACCAGCCATTCCAAATCAACGGACCCATGACTCCCAGGGGCAGCTGGAAAGTCACACCCTGGTCAAAAATTACGGAAGCAAATTACAGAAGTAATTGGAATTCTAGAATTCCTCTTCAGTTCAGTCTCAATTAGCAAATCAGTCACTAAGGAGATACATCTCCCATCCTACTGAAATGACCAGTTCTTTTAGACACTGGCTGACTGCAGCCTGACATCTCAGATGCTTGATCTTTTACCTTCTTTCATACAAGAGGTTGGACACCATACTCATCAGGGTCTGTGGTTTGATTTGCCTGCCTTCTTTTAGCTCGTAGAGGTTCAGTCGGAATTTGAGCCTTTGGGCGCTGGAAGAAAGGACAAGAATGAGCATTAAATCAATGTTGCGGCCACTTTGTAAACCAAGCACAGTGACCTTAGGCCAGATGGGTGGTATATAAATTAAATAAATAAATAAATAAATAAATAAATAAATAAATATTAATGTTAGATATCTCTCTGTTGATTCTGGTGCTTGAGTAATGCGCACAAGTATGTCTCAAAATATTTTGGATGCATTTGCAAAGAACAATAATCCAACATTTTATATCATCTTAGTTCATTATCAGTTTCCTCCCAGTCCATTTCTGCATACGACTACAAGTACAAAATAAATTAGCAATGATTTCCTTAACATGCCATCCAAATCGCAACTCCTTGCTCTATACTCTTAAACAACCAAAGACTTGCAAAAATAAACCAACCCTCATTTTCAGTACGAGTTTGGAAGGTTCAAACTAGTTCAGAATACAGGAGCAACATTTCTAACTTATTTGTTTTATTATTTTATTTTAGAGTATTTTTACTCCACCATTCTCCTTGGAAATCAGAATTGCAAAAGAGCAGCTGCTTTTCACAACTAACCTGGATTCTCCAAAATTCTTGCTTATTATTCTATACAAATGCATTCTGCTCCACATCGTGGCATGCACAACTGTTAATGCAGAATCTCACACTATTGCAAGCAATCGCAAGATAATGATTTACACTTTTGTTTGCTTGCTTGTTTAAAGATCAAGCTTGTAAACCTAGTTGCTACAAGCTCATAAACATGAAAATTGGGAGTAAAAAGTACAAGCGCCCTGTGCACCACTTCAAATGAAGAGGAGGCCAAAGCTCTGGAATATGTGACAATTTAAAAAGGATGTTGACAACTTCGAACAGGTCCAGAGGAGGGTGACCAGGATGGTTAAAGTTCTGGAAGAAATGTTTTATGAAAAGTGGCTTAGGGAACTGGAAATGTTTAGCCTTACAAAACAAAGGTTGAGAGGGGATATGATAGCCAAGTTTAAATATGTGAAAGGATGTCATATCAATGAGGGGACAGCTTTGTTTTCCATGGCTTCAGAGACTAGGACTTGGAGCAATAGTTTCAAACTACAGGAAAAGAGATTCCATTTGAACATTAGGAAGAATTTCATGACAACCGTGGAATATGCTCCCACGGAGGGTGGTGGAGTCTCCTTCTTTAGAGGGTTTTAAGCAGAGGCTGGATGGCCATCTGTCGGGGTGCTTTGATGGGGGTTCCTGCATGGCAGAGGGTTGGACTGGATGGCCCTTGAGGTCTCTTCCAACTCTATGATTCTAGAGGCTGCTCAAATTTAGATGTTCTCTCCATGGCCTTCATTATTCAGAAGATGACATTCAGAAGATGACATTCTGATTGCCAACAATTGAGTATTTTAATGACTTAATTTAGAAGTTATTGCTACTGATACACACACCTGGGGCCAAGAAACACTTATCAATTTACTGTAAGCCACTCAGAAATCTGTCAGTAAATACAGATTTTCCTTTTTCCATTTAATTGATCACATGCTATTATACTACATTTTACTTGATCCTACAGGCAGGGGAAACTTCAGCCCGCTGATGAACATAGCTAACAGAGACATATCTAGAACTGGAGTCAATTTTACTATTTTCTTCTTATCACCTTAAACTTCCCAGCAATCTTGCCTCATTTGCTAATTTTCCTGCTGAAGACAGATGGTGTCGGAAGGTGAAAAACAGCCAAGAAGGACTAGTCATGAATTGGTTGCAGAATTCCAGTGGCAATTTCCCGCCATTCTACTACTATACACCGCGGTTTCCTTGCACTGGAGCAAAGACTTACACTGTCTGTACATCTGTGGCAAGCCCAGCCAAACCAATGAACAGCCTGTCCCCCATTGGGAAGATTTTCTGGAAGTCTGTAGTCACCATCTGAGCTTGAATGCCGAACCTCCGGTCAGCGGCAATAGCCACACAGTTTTTTCCTTTCATGGCCATGACGGCCCCACCGTTATAGGACATAATCGACTGCAAAAAGGAGAAAAGAGACTGAGTAAGTGAATGAGCAGACAACAGTCCTGTAAGGCAGGCCTGCCCAAAGTCCGTCCCGGGGGCCAAATCCGGCCCGTCAGGCCATTCTGAGTGGCCCGCGACTGGCTGGCCTACCCCTCCCTCCCCCTCCTTCACCCACACATTCCCCTGCGGTGGCCATGGTTCCCTGTGCTTCCTTTGGTCCCCACCTTCCTTCTTTCCTCCCTCCCTTGTTCCCCACCTTCCTTCCTTCCTCGCTTGGTCCCCACCTTCCTTCCTGCGGGTGGGGTTGCAAGGGGTCAGTGGGTGGGGCTTATGGGCCAGTGGGTGGGGCTTGCAGTGGGGTGGCAGGGTCTGGGAGCAACCGGCCCCTGACACATTCTCAGGCACCAAATCTGGCCCTCCTTACAAAAAGTTTGGGCACCCCTGCTGTAAGGTGTTTTCAGTAGGATGTTGGTTTTTGAACCTATACAGGCTTCGGCAGAGGAAAAGCAAGCTATGTGCATGTTAATATAGGGCTCCTACATTCTTCAGCTACTGCTTGCATGTTACATGTTATGCCCACATGTAGATGCAGGGCATAAAAGTACCATTATATAAAACTTAAAGAATCCTAGTTTTCATCGGCCTCTGGACTCATCTTTGGGAAGAGAAGGAAGGAGCTGCAGTTCAATAGCCTATATCCCACGTCAAAATCCCACTGCAGTACAACAGCCAAAATCCCATATCACTGGGTAGAAACAAGGTAGGCTGAGATAAACTGTTATTATTAGGGTGGGTTTGAAATTATGTTTGTACATACAATGAGAAAGAACATCAGTTAACAAACCACTTTTTCTTTTGTCACCCTTTAAAACAAAAACATATTGTACTGTGGAGTACCTTAACTACATTGCCAGCACATGTGACACTCACATTTTGAAACCTCTACTTTTAATAGCTCATGATTTTAAGTCTTCTGATTAAATAGTTTGAAATCTGCAAAAAAAATCCTGAGTATGTGATCTTAGGTAATGTCTGCTTCAAATGTCCCATGTAATCTGGGAGTATCAAAGCTTGAGAAAGTTACATTGTGGAACTACAACTTCCAAAATCCTTCAGCAGCATTACCACTGGAAAATTCTAGGAGCTGTCATCCTAAAATTAACCTTTCTAGCTCGAGGCAGCACATATGAATCCACCGTCTCTCTGTTATCTCTCTTTGACGCAGAGAGCAAATAACACTGTTTATACTACTGTATTATGCTCTAAAAGCATCAATATAGCACTTACATCAAGGTCAGAAATAACCTGCTAATCCACTAAAGTGACAACAGACTTGCTGTGGTATGAGTTGAGCACCTTGCTCCCACAGGCATCCTAGCACAGGGTAGGCCAACCTATGGCACGGGTGCCAAAGGTGGCACTCAGAGCCCTTTCTGTGGGCACCCGACATCGCCCCTCCATAGCCACCTGTATACAGGTTAAATGGCTGTATTGGCACTTTGCAAAAAAATTAGTGGGTTTTGAGTCACAGTTTGGGTACTCGGTCTCTAAAAGGTTCGCCATGACTGTCCTAAGCAGCTGCCTTTTGCACCAATTGAGATTTCCAAAGCCAACCTGTCTTCAAGGGCAGCCCCCAGAGAACAATCTGGTGTCAACTGGAAAATACTGAGCAGATACGGTACAACTGTTCTAGAGATGCATCCTTTTTTCATTACCATAGAGTAGGTGCTCAAATAGGCTCTCGTATTTGTCAGAATTTGTTAGATATTGGCTGTTGTTACAATGTGGCCACTGGTGTAATTATTTCACTTCCATCAGCTTCCCAATATACTGAGAGGCCAAATGTACTCTAAGGTATGGATGGGAGCATTTGGATTTATTCTACCCTGTTTCACCATAGCTATTTTATTTTATTTTATTTTATTTTATTTCTGTTTTATTGTTATTTTTGTTTTTGTTTTACTGGACCCTTAGTGTTGTCTGGTTCTTTGTTTTCCTTTTCTGGATAGGTTGTTTTGTTATAATCTGCTGTAAACCACCCAGAGTTCCGGTGGAAAAGTCGGGTGGTTAAGAAGTGCAAATAATAATAATAATAATAATAATAATAATAATAATAATAATAATAA
>JAHTLZ010000111.1:2360755-2395911 GCA_023846285.1 Phrynocephalus versicolor | reverse complement strand
ATAATAATAATAATAATAATAATAATAATAATAATAATAATAATAATTCCCCTTCCTATCAGGTCAGTGCTGTCATGCTACCCAGAGAGCCAGTTTAGAGATTCAAATATCCTTTCCATGGAGGAAGTTGGCTCATCTCGCTTCTTCAAAAAACTGTTCCTGGATGGCAGACCCTTGTCTTCCATTAGGCAACCTGGCACTCATTAGCAGCAGCCCCAATCTTATTTGACTGCTCACATGGGCACCAAAGTTGGACAGTGAACCAGAGGATGTTCCTGCCATGACATTTCTAGGTCATCTCCTCCTCTAGCATATCCCATTCTCAGCATCCTACTCGTCTGTACTTCTCATTACTTCAATAGTAACACTGACTTTGCCAGTACACCCCCTATGATACATAACTGCCAAGGAACCCAATAATGGCACTCAACAACAATACTGTATCAAGCAAGCCACCCAACCAGATTTATTTATTTATTTTTGTACTTGTTAACCGTTTCCCTTGGGAACTCTGGGCGGTCTACAACACATAGCAAACCCAACAAACCCAAACTCAACCCCATCATAAACAAAACAAATATAAAACTAAAAACAATAAAAACACAATTAACACAGCAAGGAAGAATAAGAGATAAACATCAGCCAAGTCACAGCAGTAACTTCAGAAGTCATCAGGATGATCTTTCAAGTCACGTGAATCAAATTGTTCTCAAGGCTCCAGCCAGATTGTAGTATAAACAGCCCTATTTCTCTCACGAAAGGACAATAAAAGTAATTCCCCACATTAACATGTAAAATGAAAGCCTTATACAGCAACCCCCACATATTGTCTTCTAAAAGCCAACTTGGGTCCTTTTAAAGTGGGTGTGGGGTAGGACCTTTGGTCCTCCAGATGTTTTTGACAGCAACCGCCAGAATCCTGAGTCTATCCTGTCAGTTATAAAGGACTGTGGGAGTTGTTGTCCAAAGCATCTTCCCGTTTGTAAGGAGTAAGACAGGGTAAAAATATGTTAAATAAATAAAGAATATCCAAATGGCAAAGGTTGCAGTAGATTAAAACAAGGCAAACGGCGTGTAACCGTGGCACAGTGGTTAAATGCCTGTCCTGCAGGTAAAACTGTGCTCACAACCAGGGGTTCAATCCCAGGCAACCGGCTCAAGGTTCACTCAGCCTTCCATCCTTCTGAGGTCGGTAAAATGAGTACCCAGCTCACTGGGGGAGGGGGGCAATGTAGAGCCTGCATACTGTAATTTAAAAACTGTAAATCGCCCAAAGACTACTTGAAGTGGTATGGGGCGGTATAGAAGCAGCAGGACACTTTGCTTTCTACTTCCCAGCGTTTTCGTGCAGGCGCAGGGTTCGCTTCCCCCCCCATCCTGGCGCCTAAATGCTGGCTAATAATTGCCACGGATCTGCGCGGGATGCCTTTTGCTGAACCTACCCGGCAATTAAGATCAAGCCAGGGGGCCCTCTTGAAAGAGCCATCCCTCAAGGAGGTAAGAGGGATGGCTTGTAGGAACAGGGCCTTCTCGGCAGCTGCCCCGAAGCTATGGAATGCTCTCCCAAGTGAGATCCGCCTGGCGCCAACACTGATGACATTTTGGTGCCAGGTAAAAACCTTCCTGTTCCAGAAGTTTTTTAATTGATACAATTTAGATTGTGGGTCTTCTGATGGCAATTTTAGTGTGATGATTTTAGCATAAGGTTTTTATTATTGTTTTAATTATTGATTGTTGTTTGATGTTTTTAACTGTTTTAACTCTTTGATTGGAAGCCGCCCAGAGACCTTTGGGTAGTGGGCGGCATATAAGTTGTAAAAATAAATAAATTAAATAAATAAATAAATAAAAGCCAAGTGGCCCCAAACGCCTCCGGGTTGCCGCCTGCCGCTCCTTCCTAACCGTGGGCCGGCCAACACCCATCCGCAAGACCGAGGTTGGTGGTACCCAAGTCCCAGCGGCCAGTATTGGGAGGCGAGTTGCCCCCTGGCCCCAGAACGTGGCTTAGAGCCCCCCGTGGGTGGCTAATGACCAGGGGCCTCCACCCCGGTCCCGGTCCTTCCCTTCCTCCTCCCGCCGATCCCCCCCGCCCCGGGCGCATCATGGCCCCTTCCCTTCCCTTCCCCGCAGGGAGACCCACCATGATGATGATGAAAGAGTGGCACAAGTCCTTTCCCCGGCACGCGAAGCTCCTCCACCTTCCCAACCGGGTTCTTTCCGTCGGCCCCCGCTAAGCCCCGCCTTGGCCGCTAGGATTGGCTCGCCCTACGACTGCCAATCAAAAGCCTGCCTATCCTGATAGGGGGGTTGTCAGAGCAGGAAGTGTAGAGTCATGGTTTTTGCCCATAGAGAAAAGTAAAGGGTAGCTCATCCTCTGGCAGAAAGAGGTCGCTTCCGGACTTACTTCTGAACGCCATTTTCCGCCTTCCTCGCCACCTGCCGTATACTAGTGTACAATATATATTGATGGAGAAATCAAGCGCTGAGGAAGAGTGAACCACATGGCTTCTCTTTTGGGGAGGCTATCCTTCTTCCCAAGGGCAGCCGGAGATGCTTTCCCTTTCTAGGTCTTCCCGGTACGTCTCATCTGCAGATAGATACAATAAGGAAGCAGCATCTTGAATTTCAGCAGGTGCAGAAATATCACCCAGTCATTTTCCTGCCCAGTTCGTAAAAAGCGTTGTGGTTTTGTTCAGATCGTAACATAAGCAGTCATGACGGGATCTTGTGCGTTACGTGTCCTCAATCGACCTCCGTCTTATGTCAACTCTATGCACGAGAGATCTCCAAAGTGTCCTGGCTGCAACAGCTCTTGTAAACTCATACCTGTGGCTTCCTTAGAGAGTCAGGCCACCTCATATTCGGTTTTCCTCTTTTCCTGCTGCCTTCCACCTTTCCCAGCTTATTGTCTTTTTCAGATCAGAGAATCTCTTCTTCTCCCAATGCGCCCAAAGGCACCACTGAAGACAGGCACAGTTTCAACATTTTTTTCCACTAGAGAGAGTTAAAATTTGGACCCACTTGTTTGTCTTTCCAGCACTCTAAGTAAGGTATCTGGAAAGGTCTACAGTGCTACATTTCAAATGAATCTGTTTTTTTTTTCCTGTTCACTTTCTTAACTCTCCAGCTATCAGTGATGAATATGTACCTGCAAATGAGTCCATGCAAATCGGTGTCCTCCACTTTGGTGATGCACGCTCAGTCTTGAGATGGTGTGAAAGTGTCCACACCAGCTTCAATAAATCTTCAATCAGAGATTGAGTCTACTCCCATGAGAGCGAATAGTACCCCGTTGGGCTCATCAGACACTCATTGAGATCTCCTCCTTCAAGTCCCAGATAGCTGAGAAACTGTGAAAATGCACTATGCAGAGACCTGGTCAATTTTATCCTATAACAGGCATGACTGATGGCAAACCATGTCAACTAAATTAGCCTCAGGGGCTCTTTACTGGAAACACAGAATCCAGTTAATATGTGAATAAGCAGGTAAAGGTAAAGATTCCCCCCACACCACACTTGTGTGCTAGTGATGTCCGACTCTAGGGTCAGTGCTCATCTGCGTTCCCAAACGAAAGAGCCAGTGTGGTGCAAGTCCGTGGCCATGTGGCCGGCATAGCTGAATGCATTTCTGCACATGGAACACTGCTTTACCTTCCCACTTTTTATGGTGGTACCTATTTATCTACTTGCATTTACATTCTTTCAAACTTCTAGGTTGGCAGGAGCTGGGGTTAACACCAGGAGCTCACTCTGCTGCATGGCACTCAGAATTTGAACTGACGAGCTGCTAACTTTGCAGCTGACATTTCACATACATCTTTATTGGTTGATTTCAGTTTTCCTGGTGTTTTTAATTGTCACTCATACCTTGGTCTTATTCTTTGCACTGCTCCAGCCCTAACCACAGGAGCCTCCAGTCTATACTGAACAACCATTTTGGAGAAGTTTGATTTTACTTACGTTCAATTCTAATATATTTACATTGGATGGGCATGTATTCATGTGCCTGGAAAAGGAATATTTCAGGATCAAGGGGACCTAACTGTAGCCCATCGAGGTCTACTTACAACCTGCTATGCCTCACTGACTTGCACTAAATAAATAATTCCTTTACATGCAGGTAACTGCATCAGACCAATAAAAATGACTAGATGGCTTCCAGGGAGGCCTCCACAAGCCGTTTGAAATGTAACGCTCTCCTTGTCTACTGTTTCACCATTTAATTCTAACCTGAAGGGCAACCCCATTACAGAATCCTGGCACATTGCCAGGCTATCCTTAATCAAGAAATGGGATAAAGGCCTGGAGGATCAGGATTCATACTATACATCCGTGAACTCGGGCCAAAATGATTTTAGTAGGATCCTGGCAAATAGTTTAAGCTCCATAGCTGATGGCTATATTGGGATTGCCAGAGGAGAACACACACACACACACACACACACACACAAAAGTTTAAAAAAACAATGTTGCTGCAACACCAAAAACGTCTGCTAAATTTCAATGTGAAGTTTCAGTGTGACTTATAGTTCATTGTGCAGCACAATGCGAGGTGCCAACCTACAACTGGGCTCAGCAGCACTGTCCAAAGGAACCCTACTGAGGAGTTGTGAGGGAGAGGCTGTATGTCAACAAGCACATCCTGGAAGACTATTAGATTTCAATCTGAGGTTTGTATTTTCTGATGTATGAAGAAGAAAGTGTATGCACAAAAGCTCCTATTGAAATATAACAGTAGGATTTTTTTTGGTGGCATAACATTTTTTTATTTTTTCCTTTCCTTTTAGAATATTTTTGTCTCAATTTGCTTGTATCATGTAACACCACTACTTCTTTGAAAGTTACAGTGGCACAAATCAATTTAGATTGCTATAGAAAGACTATGTGGCAACCCCAACTGGAAACTGAAAGGTTTTTTGATTTCTATCATTTTTGGACTTTATGTAAAACCCTAATTTTACACCATCTTTCCGTGATGAAGAGGTCTGGGGAATTTCCATCCAAATTTCTTTATCCCTAGGTGTGTGTGTGTGTGTGTGTGTGTGTGTGTGTGAGAGAGAGAGAGAGAGAGAGAGAGAGAGAGAGAGAGAGTGAGGGGGGAGGGAGAGAGAGAGAATAAAGGTAATACCCAATGCAGGGCTTTGTTTCTATGGCTGGAAGGCACAGCTGATTTCTTTTTTAGGTATGAAAGGACAGATTTTGGCTCAGAGTGCTCTTTCTTTGTTATCATCTGTGTTTTGGTATACCACATTTATTATCCAATCCCTGTAAATTTCCTGGAACCAGTAGAATAACTGGAGGGCGCCTATTTCTGGAGTTTTGTATCAGGCACTTCCTTTCCGCAAATACGATCCTATAGGTCCGATTGGGAGAGGGGAAAATCCATCTTGTGAGGAAAATAAGTACGTCCCTGGGTGGGCTCGAACCACCAACCTTTCGGTTAACAGCCGAACGCGCTAACCGATTGCGCCACAGAGACATCTTGACTGTGCACCATTCTTGAAGGGTAGCTAACTTAAATCTAGGAGACAGTTCTGCAGTTCGCCACTGGAGACAGAACCGAGGGCAAGAAAGGAAAAAGCTTGTACTGTAAGCAAGATCTCAAAGCACCAGCGTATTCCCGGCAATAAGGCTCGCAGTATGAAAGGAAAAGCAGGAAAACCACAAGCGAACATGGACTTTCTTCTTTTTGCAACTGACAGCGATCGATTTGGCTGTTCCACACAGAGGCTGTTCCTGATCACATACCAAAGCTCCGCCTTAACATGCTCCAGGGAACTGAACCATGCATTGCCGGGGATACGACCCTAGTCTTCGCTGCTTAAGTTTATTGAGGATGGGGTCGTGTACATCCGCCGTTTTCTGTCTGGGGAAAATATTGTTCCCCCTCTCCAGACTCAAATTTTCACTCGGTTTTATTGTCGTTTGCCCTGTTCTCGATGAACCAGAACAGGGTGCTCAACTTTTCCTTCTTTTCTTTTAAGACGATCCTTTGGACCGGAGCAAAAGTGTGGGGTGATCCACTGTGCCACTGACAAGAAAAGATGGCCTATTATTAGGAATCTAGTCTCTTCTTTTATTGTTCATCCTTCCTTCTCCCCACCAACCCTAGTTCCATTCTGGCTCCCATAAGGTTTTCCTTCCAAGTTCAGACAGCTTCCTTCATACTTTATCCTTAAAAGGGGGGAAATCAGTCGGGGACTGCTGTTTCCTATATTTTATTTTTCTCTCTGGTCCTCCTGTTTGAGCAAAAAAAGAACAGTCCTGTGGCCCATTAAAGACGGACGCATTTCATTTTAGAATAAGCTTCGGTGGACTGCTTTCCCATTTCATCAGATGCAGCATTTATCTCGATATTACTTGATTTTTATATATATTGCTTCCCTCCTTTAGTTCTCTGCCCCTCTGCATCTAAGCAGTCGTTCAGTTGGATTCAGAGTTACTCTTAAACCACCCTTGACACTGAAACCAAATAGATTTGATTTAGTCACCAGTCATCTGGCTTATTTCCCTACCCTGATTTCCCTAGAGAGTCACTACACTTATTTTCCTTGGTCTTTGCTACCACGATTAAAAACCTGTTTCAGACACTAGGATTCGATTTTGTTTTTAACTGCCAGGCATCATCTTTCTTGGACTCAGCTCTTGTTTGGTCTAAAGTATGCAAGCTTTAGTGTTAGGCAGGCCTCTTGATTAAGCCAAAGAGGGTGAACAAGCTGTGGCTGTGACGTGAAATCTCCCACCGCTATCACTTCAATATACAGTAATAGGATTACAATGCTAAGAATAATGTCGAATCTATTGGTCTGGAGGAAAATAATTGATTCTGGCCTATTCTCCTTTTGGAAAGCAACTGGCCTGGTGGGATAGTGAAGCGGATAGCACTTGCTGCGGGCGAGCGACCCTGGTGGGCTCAGGCAACTACAAATGGCCATCATCAATTAGTGTTAGAGGGAGCGTAAGAAAGTGACTGGTTTGGACTACAACTCCCAGAATCCCCAGGCAGTGTGGCCATTGACCACGCTAGATTTGCAATTTGGAGAGTTGTCCTTCCAAACAAACTCCACCACCACCACCACCATCCCAAGATCCGGACACGGCTATAAAGTTACAGATGTCCCTTTGCTGTAAAGAGCCAGGCGACAGGCAAAATTTATAGCGTTTAAATGTACAAAGATTTTACTTGGAAATTAACCAACGGGGCTCCGTCGCCTGGAGGCCTTCCGCCTTCGTTTCTGTTCCGCGCCTCTTAAGACTCCAGGCTCGACTCGAACCTGTTCAGACTCGGCTGTTCTGTTTTGGTTTCTTGACAGAGGCGCCTGGCACCGAAAGTGCGTCATCGGAATAATAGCCATCCAGTCACCCGTCCCAAATTGCGTCGATTTTGATCCTCACCGCTGCGGGAAACACGTCCATTTCAAGGCATCACCCCCCGCCACCGTCAAAACCAGATCGCTCGCTTGTTCAGAGCGCTGAACGGAGCCTAACCTTCAGGGTCACTTTTTGGTGACCCTGAAGGTTCCCTTCCAAGGACCTGGTCTGTTGGAACCTTTCCATGTCATCGATCAGCTCAACTCTAAACTCAACTCTAAAGTTGCAGAATTCTTCTTCGGCTCTCCCATAACCGCCTCACTACCTCCGCTCAGACCGAACAGGAGAGGGAGAAGAGGCGGAGGCGGGTTGAAGCCCTGGACCACTGGCATGTAAAGTAGCTCACCTGGACTATCCCACTTCGCACTCTTGTGAGAGGAATCCTATTTTAGGGACGACAACTTTTCAAGGAGCCGACTAGTTAACCCCTCACCACCTAGAGGTGCTACTTTTCTAAACTCGGGAGATTGGTTTTGCTCAGCAGTCGTCGTACAGTCCAGCAGTGGCACAGTCCAGGGGGAAAGGTTTTTAACCCCTCATTTAGATGAAAGTCCAAACCATCCAGATTCATGGTGCGCATGGGGTTTGGGGATCAAGTTGACCGAAGAGAAATGCAGACCTGTTATTTGAAAGAGGAGGTGAGGGATATTCGGAAGCTGGTACAGGTCTTGTAAAAAAAGTGAGCCCGATGTGCTTACAGTTAGACCGGGCTTATCCGAATCTTCCAAAGAAGATTTCTCCAAAATATATCTTATCCAGCGGTTGGGGGGGAGCTCCGCCTTAGATACCACTTCTTTCATTCCGACGGTAAAAACCATTGGGGGGGGGGATGCAACGGACAGAATCCAGGCTTAAGAGGAAAAGTAATCTGTCACAGGAAATCCAGTGTTTGTTGTCGTCGCACTAAACCTTCCTGAACTGAGTGGTGCTTGCTATAGGATCAGGCTGCGCTGGGTATTAATGCAGGAAGCAATCCTTCCTGGAAAGTATTGAGAAGCAAAATTATTGCTCCTCTCTTGGAAAGAAGTTTCGCCAAAACGACATTCATGGCTGAACAAGGCAATGCATGGAGGTGGGAAAACCCCTTAAAATTTGTTCTTGTTGTTTTTATTATTGTGTTCCGAGTCCTCAGACTTATTTAGGAAGGTTGCCATATTTCAAAGCCCGATGAACCTTTAGCCCTGCTTGCAGCTGACGTGGCTGAGTGAGAGTTTAGATGTCATCAATAAAAGAGAGCGCAGGAGGATCCCGCGGTCTGCGGAAAGACTGAGGTGGTTGTTTGGTGATAGCACTGCCGGCCATCAATGGTTTACAAAGCTTCCAAATTTTGGGGAGGGGGGGGGGGACGCCTGTTCCAGTGTTCTTGGTACAAGCTACCTCAAGCCCCCCCCCCCGCGGGGAATACAGAAGGAACGCATACACACACAAAAAAGCAGGTTGTCAAGGAGATGGCCAAGGGGAGGCTTTCTCCTGGAGACTCTAGCTTTCTGCTTGCAGGGAATTTTGTCAACCCAGACAGGAAAAACTCAGGAAAAATGTGAGAAAAGGCGTGTGGTTCCCCTGGGGTGTGGCCTGAGATACAAAACAGAGGGAAGTCATCTTAATGTGATTTATTGACGGAAGGGACTTATCAGCTTGGATCATTCCGAAAAAGATTGAAATGGTTGTTCTGTTGCGAAGGCGACCAAGTTTTGGGATTAAGCAGCATTTTTTATCAGGTCAGCGGCGGATGCATCAGTGTTGCCTTCGGTGAGGGTGCCCGAAGTGGGGTTACACTGAATGTTTGTCACATTGCAGTCCTCCCAAAATCAATAAATTGAAAGCATATTTGGAAATAACACCTCTATGGGGTTCTCTTTTTAACATTTGCGTTCCACAGTGTCCTTTGTCTTTATTTCCCTCCAGCTCGTCTTCTCTTTTCCTTTTAAGAAACAGATCGGCGTAAATGCCATTGGGAGGGGGGGAATCGAGGCAGGGGAGGGACTGAAAAGCCGCCGAACTGCTTACTTAGGACAGCGAATCACTCTCCGGTCCTAATCCGTGTACTTGCCAGGAGAAAGCTCCCTTCATTTTAGCGGGTCGATCTTCCCAGGGGCCAAATCGCGCAGTTCCTTTATATTAGTGGGTGGACCTTGGACGGGGATGGTTATGAGTCAAGATCACGGTGCTATGCGGAAAAAAAGGAGCTTTCTTAGCTGCTGTTGACAAGCTACTCAAGATGCCCACGTGCCCCCAGCCTCAACATCCCAGAGAACTGAGTCCAACCGATTGCAGAACTTTCCACTTAAAGCTAGCCTTGGAAACCCATTCATTCATTCAATTTATAATGGGAGATTGCCGACGATTTAAGCGCGGCCCGTACATCCCACTCGCCAGAATCACGGGGAGAGACGGGCTAATTTGAATTCCAATAGAGATCAGTTGTCGCTCAGGAGAAGCAAGGGCTCTGCTTGGTCCACTCCAGAGTCCTGGAGCGGAGAGACGGTGGTTGTGAGTTCCAGTCTGCAAGCGGCGCCAACCGGAGCAGGATGAATCCGAAGGGTATGATCTGAGCCCGCTAAGCCGGCGAGGCTGGTTAACCTCATTTCGAGAGACGCTTTCAAAAAGTTGACCGTCTTCGTCTGTTTCAAGGTGCAAAACAACAACATTAAAATATTCTTAAAGCGTTGTTGCACCTTAAGAGCTAGCCGATGGATCCCGATGTCAGCTGTGGTGAGTTACAACCCTCTCCCGCAGATAAATTAGGGAGCGAAAAACCTAATTGCAGGGTTATTTATACAGGTGCTAATCACTAGACCCTACTACCATGTCCTCTGTGTGCAACATCAACGGGTCCTGGCTGGTTATGCGCCCTGTCCAGAGGGAAATGGATTACACACACACACACACCAGCCTAGCACTCCCGGTTTTTAAGGAGCCACGGCGCTTTTGTTCAGTTTAGTGTTATTTATTTTTTATTTTTGCTACACACCTTGAAACAAATGAAGGAATACTGTACACGTGATTACCAACAGGGCAAGGGCGACCACTGAGGAGCTGCCGACAAACCCCACCTGCCACAATTTGACAACTAGAGAAGAGAAGAGCCATCTAAAGAACCAGCCGCTTGGCGATCTGGATTGGGGATGGTGGGAATTGTAGTCCAAACGTTGCCGGTCCGAAGAGCTCCAGCCAGAGGCGAGAGGAAAGGTTCTCTCTTCTCGTCCGTTTTCCAAGGGGCTGGTTCCTTTGTCTTATTCCTTTCTCTGCATTGCTTCCTCCTCCATCTCGCCTTGGATGCGGCAGTCCCTTGTCGCAGGACCTCAGCCTGGCCCCACGGTTCTTCTATTACCTGCCCTCGGAGGAAAGAGACTGTCTGGCCCGTTTCGCCTGCCCGGCCGCCTTCACCCGACTCGATCCCCTTCCTCGCCCTCCCCTGTTTTGTGACCCGCTCTCCCAGCCCGTGTTGGGCCCTTCTGGGCCTCAGTCATTGTTTTGGCCTTCAAAAGCAGGAGCGGGATTCAGCCCCTACTTTGCCCCCTTCCTTCCTTAAAAAAAAAATACCCTGGGAGGTAGATCTGCTCCAAATTTCTTTCCTATCTAAGAGCAACAGAGATCCCCTTCCAGAGCAAAGGGTGATTGATGGTGGAGATGGTGGTGGTAGATTCCTGAGTTCATGAAGGTGGGAGATCGGTGGGGCAGGAAGGGGAAGGAGCACCCACCCACCACTTGGAAGGGTAGTGTGGTGCAGTGGTTAAATGCCTGTACTGCAGGTAAAACTGTGCTCACGACCTGGGTTCAATCCCTGGTAGCAGGCTCAAGGTTCACTCAGCCTTCCATCCTTCCAAGGTCGGTAAAATGAGTACCCAGCTTGCGGGGGAGGGGGGCAGGCAACGTGTAGCCTGCATACTGAAATTAAAAATTGTAAAACCTCCCAGAGACTACTTGTAGTGGTATGGGGCGGTATATAAGCAGAACACTTTGCTTTAGTGGGCACTCTTCCCTCCCTACCTCCGAAGTCGCTCACTTTGCAGGTAAGATTTAGTGCCGAATGGAAAGACCGGCATTTTTCCGGAGATCAGCCCCCCCACCTCCCCCAAGGCGTCGAGCGACTGCCGAGGCTCCTCCAAACACCACCAGCCCCAGCGCGCCGCCAAACTGCGGGCTCCATTCACAATCTAAACCAGACGAAGGCGCCATGACGTCACGGTGACGTGGGGCTTATTTATTAAGGGCCCGATCCAATCTAGACGCGGCCGCAGAGCGATTTCATTGACTTCCACGGGTTTCGGTTCTGCTAGAGATCGCTGCGGGACCGTGTTCGGTGTGCCCCCGCGTCTCCCTCCCTCTTTTTCGGACGGCAATAAATGCCGACGGATGAGAAGTCCAATGGAAAACGCGCTATCCACTCCAGTCCCCCCCCCGTTAATTTATAGCAGATCGCTTTAAACAAAACAGTGGATTAATTACTCCAATGCTGAGAACTTCCTTGTTTGTAGAAACCGGTAGTGATGGGATACATGAATGGGTGTCCCCACAGCAACGCTCAGTCTTCCTTTAATCAGGATTAATTAATTCTGCCTTCACTGCCGCTGACATAGGTCTGGAGCCGCAATCACTGTCGCGAACGCAAGAGTTCACACGTGACAAATTAGCGCGGGATCAGGACTCGCGGGCATTCGAAATAGCCAATTCACAAACAGACGCGGATGAAACTCATGTCAAGGGAACAGATCGGCCTTCCTGTTGTTTCACAGCCAGGACTTTTAAAAACAACCTAGAGCGTTCTTCAACACAGAGAATAAATCTTGGATGTCCCTGCCAGCTGGAACTGTCGCAGTTCACAAGAACACCCAGAAATTACACGGGCAAGTGAGTTTTTTTTTAATGACCTCGGATGAAATCGACAGGAGTCCAGGAAAACGTATGACCCATTAAATTGGTCACAGGAGGCTTAATAATCGTTTCCTGCTTACTGTAAGTCGCCTTGGGTCCTTTTCCAAGGAGAAAGGCGGGGTTAAAAACACTCTAAAATAAATAAATAAAATAAATGGAGGATTTGAATGGGGTCTTGTAAGACTTAAGAAGTAGACTGCCCCCCCCACCCCGCAGCACAAGCCATAGGGATCTATTGCCGAAGGGGAAAGGGGGCGAAATCAACGTTTCCAATAAGGCAGAGCAGAGGGGGTGCGCAAATTGGCGTCGGGAAGCGGGTGGAGGGGAGGGGGTGGAATCGTTTTCAGAAAACAGGGTATGCATTTTAATATCTGCCGGAGGAACATGGATACCCTAATCTCCCCCAGGCAAGGTTTGTCTCTGAGCAATAGTCCCTGTTCGTAAATGTCCAGAGTGATCACGCCAGACGCCAGCATTACTGACAGACAGGTTAAGCTGCTTATATTATGAAGTTTGGTAATTACCTGGAATGCTGTCCAGCCGTTGTTGTTGGGTTTTCACTTGTGTTTTACACCCGTGGTTTTAATTTACACACTCCACAAGCGGGCTCATTCCCCATTGCAAGAAAACATTGTCCAGCGGATTCCCCGGATTTTGTTTCGGGGTTGCCGTTATTGCTTTTTTTTTAAATTGGTAATGGGTGTTTTCTCGGTTTCTTTTGAGATTCGGCAAAAGAGAGGGAATTAAGGTTGCATTTCATGAGTTCAGACTTTCAATTGATCTCTTCATTACAGGACAGGGAAGAGCAGGTAGGCTCCCCCACCCAATGTCCAAAAGCACCCTGTCTCGGTTATCCTATATAAAATAGAAAAAGAGAGACACCTTGAAGAATATTTTTAATGCTCGCCAATATTATCTCATCTCCCTCCCTCAACCCCAGTTTTAAATTCTTTCTTAACCTGCTGGCAGCGACAAGAGTTACGCTGAATTAATTGTGCGATAGGAATACAGTAATAATAATTCCTTCAGTCTTGAGACACGTGACAATTGTTTGACTCGCAAGCGAAGCCCCCTTCAGCCTGAGGAGCCGGTCGGGGGCGGACTTGCAAGCTCGTGAAACGCTAAGGCTTCAGAACCACAATTATATTCACATATATACAGTACCGTATATTATAGCTGATTTTTTTCACATTCCAGAATTGAACCACGCCTTGCGCTCGATCTTCCTGCGTAACCCGAGGATTATATAGCCCGCGTTTGGGGTTTAAACTCTCTCCCTCTTCTCTCCGCCCCTTTATGGCACGATCGATGCGGGAGTCCTTTGGCCTTTTCCCTCCCTATCCAACCCCAGGCGCCCCTCTTTTCGCCCTCCAAAAGTACCGGGGCTGACATAGAAGGACAAATCGCCATGGCTTTTGTTCCCTAGCCTTCTAGACCCATGGCTTGTTGCCCAACCAAGGAGCCGCCGGCTTCTCTTTCACAGCCTTCGTTTTGTTCCGGAGAAGGAGGAACTTCCACGGCTTAGTTTACAGGGGTCGGGGTGGGGTGGTTTGGGGTGGGTCGTGTAGGATAGGGGCCGCCGGCTGGAAGGCTGGGTAGGTAGGCTGTCGTTGCACCGTCTGGATGGGAAGTGTGTGTGTGTGTGTGTGTGTGTGTGTCTGGAGACAGAGGAGACCCTCCGATACCCTCCCCCCTTCCTACGTAACTCCCCCCAGGCGCCCCGTTTGCCCGCCTCCTCTTTATTTTTAATTTATTAGCATTATACTTTTTGTTTTGTTTGGGGTTTTTTGTTTTTTTTGGGGAAGGGACTTCGCTCTTTTTCCCCAAACACCCTCCAGGAATGAAGTCACGTGAGCCGCCAGTGGGGGCGGGGCTTTTAGTCCGGAGGAAAGCGCGGGGGGGTTGGGGTGGGAGTGGGGGTGGAAGAGGTGGGGGGGGGAGGGAGGGCCATTTTGTAGCTTCCCCTGCCCTCCCTTGCCCCTTCTTGTCGTCCGGCAGCCAGAGAAGGGGGAGGCTGCGCTCAGGACGGAGGATCGCAGGCGGGCGGAGGGCGCTCCAAAAAAAACAACACAAAACCCTTCCCGTGGCTGCAATTTTTAATTCCACTTGGGTTGCGTGGAAGAGGGCCTGTTGGAAGGCGCGTGGGAGGGGGTGCTCCCCCCACACAACACCTTTGCTGTCCCATATTTTATTATAATTGTTATTATTTGCTGCTGCCTCGGCGAGCCCCTAGAAAGGAGCCGGGATCAGGTAGGGGCTGGTGCATTATTATTATTATTATTCGCCTTCCCAAATCCACTCCCCCCGTCGGGGGCTTCGGAGGGGGTCCCCCCCCATTCCTGACTCGCCGGCGCCCCTTTTCGGTCTCCGTCTCCCTTTGTTACTCGGTCTTTCGATCTCCCTTTTTTCTGTTTTTTCTCCCCCCCCTTACTCCGTCCTCCCTCTGTATTGCTTTCAAGATGGCCGATCTTTTCTCTGCCTCTCTCTCTGTGTGTGTTTCTCTTTCTCTCTTTCTCTCTTGCAACTGGAAAACCTTCCCCCTCTTCCTTCCTTCCTTTGTTGCCTATCTTGCCTTTTTTTTAATGGGGGTTGGGTGGGTCTGTGTGGGGGGTCGGTCCCTTCTCTCCCCTCCTGCCCCTGGAAGGGGAACGGAGGGAGGATTTCCAAGCGGGTCGTTTCGAGTTTCCCATCCTTAAAATCTCAGCCGCCGCCGCCACCCTTCCTCCTCCTCCTCCTCCTCCTCGCCCGATCCCTTCCCTTCCCCTTGCTCGGCGGCAGCGCCTCCGAAGCCGGCGGTGGCGGAGACGACGGCTCGGCTTCCCTTCCCCCTGCTCGGCTCCTCCTGGGCTCCTGCGGCGGCTCCGGGATTCGAGCCCGGCTCGTGAAGGCCAGGCGGGCCGCCGGAGAGGGGCCTCGAGGTGCGCGCTCTCTCTCTGTGTGTGTGTGCCTGCTGTGTGTGCGTGCGGGCAGGCGCGCGTCTTGGGTTATAGGGGCGGACGGGCTCCTGGTGCTGGAGGAAGGAGAGGCTGGTCAACCCAACCAGGCTTCTTTGACAGCCAGCCTCTTGCGGGGCCCCCCACCCCACCCCAGATCAAAGTCTGGACTCGTTGGGGGGGGGGGGTAGGGAATGGTTCCCCTTCCGCTCCTTGGAGGCCCGGCGGCGGCGGGCAGGGGGCGGCTTTAAGAGAGAGAGAGAGAGAGAGAAAGAGCGAGGAGATCCAAATGTCAGGCCAAGGTGTGCGCCCGACGGTGGCCAGGCCCCAGTGCTATGTGTATTGGAGCTGGGGAGGGGGCAAGATTGGAGATTCAGGCTCCTCTTGGAAAGGTTCGTTTGTGTGTGTGTGTGTGTGTGTGTGTGTGTGTGTGTGTGTGTGTGTGTCGGTGTGTGTGTGTGTGTGTGTGTGTGTGTGTGTCGGTGTGTGTGTGTGGGGGGTAACAGCCAAAACATGGCGCCCTAGATGTGCACAAAATCGGGAGACAAATGCTGTATATACTGTATATATTCCTTTTATGTCTCCTGTTGAACCAGAATCATGATGGTGTCCTTTCTTTCTTTCTTTCTTTCCTTCTTTCCTTCGTGCCGTCCCGGTGAGGGTTAAAAAAAACCTGATCTGGGAAAGCTGAAGCGAGGAAGGGGTGTGTTTCTGTCATTCTCCAAATCGTAGGGGAAATACGCTTTTCGGCTGTTGTGGGGAAGGTGTGTGTGTGGGGGGGAGAGTGAAGAGCAGGGGTGGGCTACTTTGGGGTTGCCAGATCGGCGAGGGAAGAGGACCCGTCGGGTGGGGGGTGGGGGAAAGTCAAGGTATGAATGGAGAGTCGAAACGTAAGAGCAATATTCGGATTTGATTGTCGCGGGATTTGGAGAATGAGCGGTCTAAAAAGAAAGGAAGAGATGCACGGAGTGGGAGTGGGGAGCGGGACGGCGTCAAACGTGTGAATGGGGGAACACATGCCAAGGGGAAAGTCGCCTCGCTGCACTTTTTTCTGTGCCCTGATAAATAAATAACATCTATCACTTTCCCTCTCCCACATTTTTCTCTCTTTCTCCTCATTGGAGGAGGTACAGGTGTAGTACAGGTAACCTTAAAACGGAGAGGAAGGTATTTCTCACCCCCTCTTGATTTCCCCAAGTCATCAGTTCATTCCACCACCTCCCGTCAAAAATGCTCTTTTCCCCCCTTTCCAAAATTAGCATCTATGCTTTATTGGCCCAAACAGTTGCCCTTGGGCCTATATTTTTCATATATGTAGACCTCTAGAACTCAAGGAGAGAAAGACGGCTGCCTCTTATCTTCTAAAATGCAATAAAAATACAACAAACCCCGTATTTTCTAGAACTCGAAAGAAAACACCTGGAACAGGGCTGGGACTCCGGCGCTAACGTTCTACTTCAATTTCTAGAATGCAAGACGACTGTCTTTTCTGTATTTTCATTTGAAATATAGAAAAAATATAGTTTCCTATGTGGACTTTAGAATTGAAGGAAAAATATTTTCTTGTTCCACTTGTCAGCAATAGACTCCTAAATTCTGTGAATAAGTAGTACAGAGCAAACAAACCCCTGGACATTCGCCTGATAGGTTGTAGAACAAAAATAAAAATGAAAATGCCTGATTGGTTTCCATAGATTCTCTAGGTTTCAAGGTGGTGATTTTATTATTTGCCTTTCTGCTGAGTCTTAGGATCTAGAGAGAAAAGAACGCTATAATAGAGAACTGAAAGGTGAGGGAGAGTCCCTCCTTATCATCATCATGTGCTGTCAAGTCAATTCTGACTTAATGGCTGGCTGCCCTTTTTAGGTCTTTCCAGGTAGAGGGTATTTCGAATGGTTGACCTTTCCCTTCTGCTCCGGGTGCTCCGGGACTGTACAGCTCCTTGCTTGCAAGGAGGCAGAGTGAGGACTCGAACTCCTAACCTCAGATACCAAGTATGCCAACTCATTGTTTCTGCAGATTCCCCGAATTTGTATAAAAAAAGTGAATCAGATCTCGAAATATTCCCCCCTGAAGTGAGCCTGAATCTTTTCCCCACCCCTGCAATAGCTTCTCAAAATATTAAGAGGCGAAGCCCTTCCGACGTTTGTCACATTTTGTTTTAATATGTGGTGTCCCTTTTTCGTTTGCCCACCAACGTAGTCCGGCGCGCTTTTATTCGGAATTAAATCTCTGTTTGCATTGGCCAAGGTAGCAACAAGGCAGATCTATTCGACCTTTCCATGAAAACCGGGGGGTGGGGGGGTCGGGGAAGCAGATGATTGAAGGAGCCCTGTCTGCTTGATTGTTTATTTGTAGTCAACATCCTTCTCCGGATTGCCAGTTTTTCCTGTTTTAGGAAGGAAGTCGTCCTACCCGTCCGCATTTTGATTTTTTTTCCCTAGGTGTTGTAACCAAATAATGTAGCCAAGTTTATTTCTGGGGTCCTCGGCCATCGCTTGAGGGGGTGGCGGGGAGTGGAAATGCCCGCCTTGGGTCCTTTTCCAAGGAGAAAGGCGGGGTAAAAATACTCTAAAACAAATAAATAAATTGCTTCTTGCCTTCTGCTATATGGAAAAACGCCGCTTCTTCCTCCTTAAACCCGTCGCTCTATAGATTGGGGAACTACAGCTCCCATCCTTCCCAACTAGCAAGGGCACCGAGAGTTGTTGTTCCATTCTAACCCATCTGGAGGGTGCCAGGCGGAGGAAGACCGGCTTAATACCACAACCGGGGTGTGCTTTTTGGGGGGGGGGTGAGCGAGAGGAAAGAAAATCCGAATCCATGCTTGGATCGTGCCCTTCATTCCAAATCCCCCTTGCCCGTTTTTTCCTTTGTCAGAAAAAAAAAATACCCGACGGGCGACCTTTTTGGTCGACTTTGTCGCCCGTTTCGGGGGTGGAATTGGCTTTCCAAGGAAAGAGCGCCTTTTTGTTGTGCTGCGAGAAATGTAATCGTTGTTCAGAGGCGCCGCTCCAAGGAAGTTCCGCGGTCGATGGGGCTTCCGGAGGCGAAGGTGTGCCAAGAGAGAGGCGGGAGATGGGGGGGGGATTTTCTGAATGGCAGCTTTGGCTCCCTCCTTGGCACCGCCCGCCCGCCGCCTTGCGCCTTCCTTCTTTTATTCCAGGGGAACTTAGAGCCACCTGAAAACGTCCCGATCGAGGATCCGGTACCTCGGAGGGAGAGCTTGCTCTGTAATAGATCTAGAAGCATGTCAGGGCCGTCCCAGGGCATTTTGCTGCCTGAGGCAGAGCAGCAAATAGAAACGCACAACTCCCAGATAAATAGGTTTGATAAATACCCAAGGCTACTGCAGTTTTTTTCGGTCCTGGGGCAGAAAACCTGCAGAATGTCTCCCCATCTATGGCAGAAAATCATCATCATCATCCTGCGTCCTGAAGTCAGTTCTGACTTAGGGAGATCCCCTTTTTTAGTGTTTCCCGGGTAGAGAATATTTGGAAGTGGTTTATCATCACTCCCTTGTTCCGGAGTTGCCCTGGGACTGTGCAGCGGGGCCAGGGCCACCCAGGCGGGCTCAGGCAGAACGTCTCGTGGGCAATCAGACTCCGAATCTCTTGCTCCGCCACCAGCTAGCTACTTATCCAGCCAGGTCCAGGACAAAACCCAGTACTGTAATAAATGAAACAAATGCATTGCGACTCCAGCAATATCGAGGCAGCCCAGCCGCGTCCCTCTTTCGAACGGCAGGGCCGGCCAGCCGCCTTTATACTGTATCGAAAAGTCGCTTTTAAAAGCAAATCCAAGCCGCGCGGACGAGGATGGACTTTGGGCGGAAGCGGGCGTGCAGCGCAGAAGGATCGCGCGCGCCACCAGGGATGGAAGCGAGATTCCGGGTTGGTTTTTGGCGGGCTCCGCCTTTGGGCGCTAGTCTCCGGAGGGCGAAGCTCCGGCGGGGGGGGGGAGGGTGCCGCCTCTTTTTCTGGTTTTTTTTTGCAGGAGGGCATTACAGTTCGCGCCGGAGCTGGCGGGGATTATTTGTTGTTGTTGTTGTTGAGTCTGCTCTCCGGCGAGAGTTGCGTCTACACACGGATGCCAAACGGAGAGCAGAAGATGGCGGGAGGCGGCTGGGGGAGGTTCCTGCCCCCTCCCGCCAAAGCTTGGCAGCGTTATTTTTTGGGGGACGATAGGCGTCCGACTTCTCCCCCCATCCCATGGCGCCTAGAGGATTCTGGGAGTTACTTGTCGTGCCCGAAAGTAACTTTGCCAGACTCGTGGGAGTTACTTCTGAGACATGGTGCCTGTGTTCCTGTTTTAGGAAAGCGAATTTTCTAGCCCTTCCTCCTTCCTCTCCCAGCAGAGGAATATTTTTTTATCAAACATCGTCTTATGAATGTATTTCTCCATTTTTACCCTTTAAAATGGGTAAAAATGCGGTTTTAAGCCATGGATTGTAGGTCTCCGGATCTCCCGTTTTAAGGGCTATTCCACTTAAGTTACAGGCTTTTGAAGCGTCCTTTTCAGTATGGAATATGTTTTGTCCTAAAGCCAGCTCCGAATTTTTAAAGAAGCCCGTTTACTTCAAAAGGGAGGGCTCTGACACCTTTTTGTTTTATTGACGGTGCAATTTTATCCCTTCCCCCTCAGATCCAGCGAACTTCAGGGTGGGCATAATAAAGAGACACCTCAATAACCCAGCAGCCAGGGAGGGGGTTGGATGTTTGTGGACTGGGAAAACCGGCCATTAAACTAGATGCAGAATTCCCATTAGTATTGTTCTTGAATTCTGGTAGGGAATGATTTTGCCACTGGAGATTGATAGCTCTTCCACTCTGAATGGTGCAGAGAAAACCGACCTCTTTTTGAAGGCTCTACATTCTGGGAAGAAGTGCAAGGGAAAAGTCAGATTGTGTGAGGAGCTAGAGTTGCTTTCTAGAAGAACTCTTGGATTCTGGACTGAATGGAACCCTGCATCTCAGTAATTTCAAGTGGGAGTCCATTGTTCCAAATAATAATCAATCATTTCCCACAGTGGTGGATTCTTTTGCACAAAAAAGAGAGAGTCTCCAGACTTGCTTTGATGGAATGTAAATCTCTGAGGATATGAAGTGAGACCGATATATCACATTGCTGAGCATAAGCAGAGTGCCTGAATATAGGTTTCACCCATTCAGTTCATATTAGAATGTTAGGCCTCCTCAGACCCTGTGATAGGGGGTGGGGGGTGGGGAAGAAGGAGTGTAAAAGGGCCCTTCAAACAATGGCTCTAATAAATCCAGAATTCACCTCAATTTTCCTCCGTCTGGTTTCATTCCAGATGTGTTACACTACAACTCCCATAATTCTACCCTCTGCATGTGATACTTTTCAGTCTTCCGAATGTTGGGAATTGGGTGTGTCACTCACCCTGAAGTTAACGATTGGGCAAACTATTCATTTAAAGCAAAGCAAAGCAAAAGCAAAGCGTTCTGCTTATATACCACCCCTTACCACTTTCAAGTAGTTTCTGGGCAGTTTACAAGTTTAATTACAGTATGCAGGCTACACATTGGGCAAACTATTAATTTAAACCTATGTGTACTGTAAAGGAATTCCCAATAACTTATATTAGTGTAAACTGCTTTGAAATTTGTTATAATTCTGAGTAGATATGTGAGTTTGAGTTATTCTGTAGAATATATAAAGCAAAGATGTTAGGTTGAGTGTGTTTCCAATGTAAAAGTAGTAACCAGAGTCATACCTGGGATTAAGGAAAGAGAATTTTGGGCAAAATGGAGGCTTGGTAGCTTTTTTTGTTCTTTTTTAAAGACTTTGTTTCTTTTCAGATAAAAAACCCAAAGTACTTCTCTGATAACTTGATCTTAGCTAAGCTCAGTTACTTTGAAGTAAGATCGATTGGTTTATATGGGACTGTGCCTATCATCTGCCTGGGCCTTGGTAGAGTGCACACATCCACAAACCCTTTAAAAAGCCCTTCGCGGGTTGCATATTCAAGAAAAGACCTTGAAAACTGCAAGAAGACTTAAATAACGTGTTTGGAGAATTAGCGTCCCCAGTGGGCTGAAAGAGGGAGAGGGCCTTGTGCTGATCAGCCTTTGCTTGACTTGAAACATGGACTGATTTCATTCTGATCCTGGGATTCTACTCTTTCCTCCAGGCAGCTTTTGGAGGGTGTTCACTCTCTTTTGGAAGCCTGCCATCCGAGCATTGGCCAGCTTTGGAGAGATTGTGCCAGAGGTAAAGCTGGCAACTTTCCCTTGCTATCTTTGGGTTGTTTGCAGTCTCATCAAAGAAGGAGGTTCTGCCTTCCTTTGTGAAATACTGGCTTTTGATTAAAACAAACAAACAAAAATTCTCCCAGGCAGTCTTTCTCTCTTAATTTCCCCCATTGCTAAGTCTCAGGGTTACCTGAAGGAAAGCTATCTTTTAAAATGCCCAATTTATGCCTGAGTCACCTGACCAGACTATGCAGGAAAATTAGCTCTGTCGAAATCAGCAGAGAGAAAATACAGCCAAGAGACTTGTGACACTATACGGATTGCCAGTACAGTATGTTCAGTATTTTTCATAAGCTCAGAGCTGAAGCTGCCATAGTTTGGGCATGTCAAGAAGAGACCAGGGTTGCTGGGCAATACAGTAATTCTGGAAAAAGTCAAAGGTGGCAGAAAAAAGAGAGAGGTGTTATTCAGTAAAGGAACCCATGGCCTCGAGTTTGCAAGACCGAGTAGGGCTGAACCTTTTCAAGGTCACTAATTCATCTAGTTCAGTGATGGCGAACCTTTTAGAGACTGAGTGTCCAAAATGTAATTCAAAACCCACTAATTTTTCGCAAAGTACCAATACAACAATTTAACCTGAATACAGGTGGCTGTGAAGGGGTGGTGTTAGGTACCCACAGAAAGGGCTCCGAGTGCCACCTTTGGCACCCGTGCCATAGGTTCGCCAACACTTATCTAGTTACAGTGGAACCTTGACTTACATGCTGCTTGACTTGCAGCATATTTGACTTGCAGCAAGAAGGGGCCTGTTTGACTTGAGTCGCAGGCTTTGACTTACAGCTCGGAGCCCCGGTGCAAGGCACCGGAATCTGGCAGCAGCCATGACCCAGCATCGCGGCTGGCGCCTCCAAACTGCTCCTGCCTTCCGGCAGCGGCGGCTTTGGCGAGGCCAGCTCCAAGCACCTGGAGCTGGTCCTCGGCCTCACCAAAGCCACCACTGCTGCCGGAGGAGAAGAAGGGCTGGGAGCTCGGGTCTGGCCTCACTGGTTAGATAGTCGGCTCAGTCTTGTAAAAAATCTGGCTGCAGAAGTCTGGTCCACAATGGAAGCATTTTAGTTGGGGAGCTGTACAGTTGTGGGACTAATGGTAAGCATAGAGTTGTTTAGAACTTGGAACGTCAGGTTAAAAATCAGTAAAACTTAAATGTTAGACATTGTTGCTAAGAGCATTAAAAAGTGGAGGCGTATAACTTGTGGACTATAATTCCACTGCCTCCTCCTCTCTTTGAAGAGACATTTCATTTACATCCCCAGAAGGAATCTCCTATCCCAGTCAAATTTGTGTTAAATTGCTGTTTTCGGGGGTCTTTTTCATCATCTGGAACGGATTAATCCACTTTCCCATTACTTTCTATGGGAAAAGTTCGGTTGACTTAAGGCATGTTTGACTTATGTCTAGACCTCCGGAACGGATTAATGATGTAAGTCAAGGTTCCACTGTACTTGTGTTAGAAGAAACTTGAGCAGATAGCACATCAAGTTAACAAGAAAGTCTCTAAGATACATGTACTGCAGACTTTTCTGATGTATTTGCTTTCTCTAGGTTTCTCTGCAATTTTTTTTCTTAGTCCAAAGGCACTAGCCCAGTGGTTCTCAACCTGTGGGTCCCCAGATGTTCCTGGACTGCAATTCCCAGAAGCCTTCATCACTAGCTGAGCTGGCCAGGATTTCTGGGAGTTGCATTCCAGGAACATATGGGGACCCACAGGTTGAGAACCACTGGTCTAGCCATTTGCAGAGGAAATGCATTTAGGACTGGAGTGTCAGCCTCTCATTCAAAAAGCTGAACAGACACGAAGAAAATCCTCTCCTTTTAACTTGCTCCTTCTGCTTATCCTCTTCCTCTTCCCCGCCAATCACGTTTGGGTGCTGCCAGTTAACATTCTCTAGGCTTGTTCCTTGATTAAGGCTTGACTCTGTTTTCAGAGCTGTGGTTCCAAATCAAGACTGTGTTTCTGAGCAAGTACAGAAGGCATTTCTTGCAGTTCTGAGCCATGAAAATGTGAAAACCCTTTGTGCACTGTGGTAGCTTCAGATGAATGACAGAACCCCAAAGAAGCCAAATAAGATGTCTTCAGGGGATTAAAATAAAATAAAAAAATAAAAGTAATCATATGGTGGTAGGCACTTCCATGAGTTGAAATGGCAGCTTTTCATAGATTTTAAAATTCTCCCCTGCCCCACGCTTATTAGCCCTGCTCTCCTGCTTTGTTTGATCTTTTCACTAAAGTTTGATCTTTTCAGTAAGAACATAACCATTGTATACTTGGTCCAACCAAATTTAATTTATTCTCAGGTAAAGAGATATAAGGCTACCACTGGCTTACCTGATAGCAAGAGGCACACAAGAGTACTTTAAACAAAAATGCAAAAAAAAATGCAATATGATATATTGATCACACTGGATATAAAATTAGGCCTCAAACTAGCTTTTGCTTAGAGCAGTGGTCCCTAACTTTGGGTCCCCAGATGTTCTTGGACTACAACAAGGGATCTGGGAGTCTTGGTGGACCACAAATTGAACATGAGTCAGCAGTGTGATGCAGCGGCCAAGAAAACCAACATGATTCTTGGTTGCACCAACAGAAGCACAGTGTCTACATCAAGTGAAGTGATAGTACCACTCTATTCTGCTCTGGTCAGACCCCACGTGGAGTACTATGTCCAGTTCTGTGCACCTCAATTTAAAAGGATGCTGACAACCTTGAATGGGTCCAGAGGAGGGTGACCAAGACGATTGAAGGTCTGGAAGAAATGTCTTATGAGGAGCGGCTTAGGGAGCTGGGAATGTTTAGCCTTACAAAAAGAAGGGTGAGAGGGGATATGATAGCTATGTTTAAATATTTGAAGGGATGTCACATTGAAGAGGGGACTGCTTTGTTTTCCATGGCTTCAGAGACTAGAATGCGGAGCAATGGTTTCAAACTACAAGAAAAGTGATTCAATTTAAACATTAGGAAGAACTTCATAACAGTTAGAGCTGTTTCATCCATCATGAAACAAAGGAGGGTGGTGGAGTCTCCTTCTTTGGAGGTTTTTAAGCAGAGGCTTGGTGGCCATATGTCGGGAGCACCGTGATGGGGCTTCCTGCATGGTAGGAGGTTGGACTAGATGGTCCTTGAGGTCTCTTCCAACTCTTATGATTCTATGAATGCCCAGGAATCCTGGCTGTCGTGTAGTCCAAGAACATCTGGGGACCCAAGTTTGGGGCCCACTGACTTAGGATATGATTTCTTACTATAGGCTAACTTGAGAGTGAGCAGATGTAAATTCAGTTGGACTTCAAGGAATGTAAGAATTTTTTGGCATCTGAAGGATGGACATACAGTTACTTTGCCAAAAGCTACTGTCAGATTTCAGTGGGAGGAGTTCCAGTCAGATTCCATGGGACATGATACACAAAATGGGAACATGCTGATTCAGAAGTAAGCCTGAGACTTGAATTGTTGTGTCTGGTACCTGATACCTGACGGAGTGTATTTGGTGCAAGGATGTGCAAGCTTTCTAGCTGTGCAGAGCTCTGCTTCAGGCTGTCTAAATTGATAAGCTGAGCCCTTTCTTTTTAAGCTTAAGAGTTAACAAATGTATCATGTTAATATTCTTTGTCTCTGTCTTGAACCATTTTTTTTTTAGTGGAAACCTTTCCATTAAGGAGAGAGAAACAAAAGTAACTCTGTTACTTTTACTTATGCTCAGGCATGTCCAAACTTAGGCCCTCCAGATGTTTTGGACCACAACTCCCACAGTCCTTTGCCATTGGAAATACAGGCTTGGAATTCTGGGAGTTGTGGTCCAAAACAATCAGGAGGGCCGAAATTTGGTCATGCCTGCTCTAACTAAAACAAAAAACTGTGCCAGATTTGGTCGCATTTGTGGCGTGGAAGAACCTGAAGAGCGTGTGCACATGTCCGTTTGGGAATGCCTTAAAGGCGGCGGGCATGCAGGGTAGCGAAAGCCTCCCTGCTGGGCCTAGGTCTGGAACGGGTTTCCTCGTCTGTAGCCAGATCCTTAAAGTGGGACATCTAGAGAAAAAGAGGCGGGGAGGGTCAAGGAGAGGGGAAAAAAAACAATAAGGAGGAAGAAAGAAGGGAGGAAGGCAGGATCGATCCATTCACCCCAAAGCCTTGAGTAATGCCAGATCTTTGGCCGACCCATCTGTGCAAATATTTTTGCTGGTTTCTAAGCAAATTGGGCGAGGAAAAGGGAATCGGATCCTGTGAATGACCCGAGAGTCTAACGCGGAGGGAAGGAGGGAGGAGAGGCGTCGTCGTAGGCTGGAGTGGGCGAATGGCTCCTCCTGTTCCGCGGTGCTTCACGGATCATTGATAGGGTTGGAGCGCTGGGCCGTTTGATCTCTTCCCAATTCCCAGCTGGAAGGTCGCGCCCGTCGCGTTGGTTGAAGCGCCATCTGAAAACCATATAAAACTGGGAGACTGAGGAAGTAAGGAGGGTGGTTTCTTTATGTGATAATTTGTGAGCTGCAGGAGGCCTGGTGGTGGTGGTGTGCAGGAGGAGGAGGAGGAGGAAGAGAAAAAGAAGAAGGGAGCCCTCTTTAGACTGTGTTGTGTGGACATTAGTGCTTGAGGATATGCTCATTCAATCTGCCTGGCAGTAACTGCCCCCTCCCTCCCTCTACTCAGCCACTCAGCCACAAGCTGTTTTCCCCTAATTTTGGTCATCTCTTCTGCCAATTTTTCTGCCCAGGAACTGTTTCTTTATTCAGGGATCCTTTTATACAGTACTAGATAATCAGCACCTCTAGGGTATTCAAGTTGCTAAATCAATTTCTCCCCACTCTCGTAACAACAATGGTTGCACAGATAAATAACACAACTAGGCAGGATAGAATTGCAAAAGTAAAACACTGGTTGTTATGTGCAAATTTTAATCTGCCAGCTTCTAAGAATCTGTGGGAGTATCAGGTAGAGAAGGTGTCAGAAAACAACCCTGTATGAGCTCTTGTGGGACTTTTGGGTGCAACTGGGCAGATACAGTACCTTGAGCATAACACACCAGGCAGAACAGCAACGGAATGCAGAAGTGTCTGGATAATTGACATTGCAATCCTAGTAGATGGCCGAGTTGAAGATAAAGAGTTGGAAAAATTAAGAAAATGCAGAGACCTGGCAATTGAAATAACTCACTTGTGGATGAAACCCATTTCAGTGCTCCCCACAGTCAATAGGGCAGTGGTGGCAAACCTTCGGTAGACTCCAGATGTTTTGGACCACAACTCCCAGAATTCCAAGCCTGTGTTGCCAATGACAAAGGACTGTGGGAGTTGTGGCCCAAAACATTTGGAGTGCTAAAGGTTCACCACCACTGCAATAGGGCATTGGGGGCAATGCTATATAATTCTATATAATACTATACTATGATCAGTGGCAGATCTTTAAAATAACATAGCCAAAGTTGCAAAATGTTTGCAATATCAGGAGCAGCATATATATTACCCTGATACTTAAATGATACTTTGGTTTGGTTAAAACCAAAGTTTGGTTAAAACTTGTACAGTGGTACATTGTATAAAGTAATTAATTCGTTCCAAATGAAATTATGTTAAGCAAATTTTCCTTTGTACAAACTTCCCATAGGAATGCATTGAAAACAGAGTGATCCCATTTTTATGTTGTACAGATTTGTCCCATAGGCAATTATGTTAAGCAAATTTCCCCTATCTCCAGAATTTTTAATGTTGTACAAATTTTATGTTATACAAACCGTTTGTTATACAAGGGTCCACTGTATCTGTTATATACAGTAATGCCAACCAAAGGCTACATTTTGAATTTTTGAATAGTAATAATTGGAAAAGACACTCTTCTTTCTACCTGAGTTTTTATTGTCTGCCCTTGCTTAGAAGTAAAACAAGGGCTGAGATCCAAATGAAGGAAAGTTCTTATCTGAACCAGGGAAGTCTGTGGGTTGTGTTTCCCCCGAGAGCTAGAACGCAGAGACCAAAAATATTTCACTGAGTCAATGAAATAGAACAGTGTACTGTTATTATGGAATTCTCTCTCTCTCTCTCATTTAAACTTATTTAAACTCAGAACTGTGAAACTTAGTGTAGTGAAGTGCACAAGCTTTCTGACTTCACTGGAGTCTTAAGCAGAATGGAATTGTATCCAATTTTTAAGAGAGCTAGTATTGTGCAGTAGTTAAGTCTGAAACAGACCATAGAGTTCAAATCCCATCTTAAAACAAAATGGGTTGGGTGATTTTATGGCAGCCTGAGACTTGTACTTTATGGGATATGGTTCCTTAGGTTACATGAAGAAATGATGGGTTATACAGTACCTTTTGTAAATAGTACATAAATTACACAAGTGAATAGATTAGCAGTGCAGCCCTGTGCTTGTCTTCTAAATTCATTTGGATTTGACTCCCAGGAATGTTTATTTTTAATGATTATTTAAAATAAATGTGTACGCAACTGGATTATGAAAGAATGGGAAAAATTCTCATATAGGATAACAATAGATTTGTGTACAAAATCTACAATTTTATGTTGATAATGTAAATGTTACTGGATTCCTAGTAGGGTGTAGTGAATAGAGTGACTGATTTGGACTCTGGAGAACAGGGTACAAATCCACACTTGACCATGAAAACTGACTGGGGGAGTGGAACTGAGAAAACCACTCAAATAGCCCACTTAACCCGAATGCCCTATTAGGGTCACCGTAACTCTGTTTGCAGTTGACAGGACAGGACACACACAGTTCATGATGTTGACACTTCTGAATCATATATTATGTTTGTATTATTAATTAAAAGATATCAATGGCAAGTTTGCCAGTGAGTGGTCCTAGAGAACTAGATACAGTATCTCTGATCCTAAATCCAGTTGTTACTCCTGGCTAAAATGCACCCATTTATTCAGTGGTATTTACACAAATTTAAATTAGTCAGACTTAAGCCCCTTTTTAAAAAATTGAACAGCTGTTTAAGTAATTTAGTTAATGGGATGGGTGGGTGAGTAAAAATGGCAACCTGTTTTCATCTTCTTTTTTCTCTGAATGTATTTCAAGATGGCGAAAAATAGCAAGGATAGGCTTCTGCAACATCTGTGTTATATATCAGTTTCTCCTGAAATACGTATGAAAAATTAAGGCACAGTGAGGTGGAGTCCTGTAGGAAGAACTGGATTTAGACTTTGGGGTGCAAGCAACAATAGAATCATAATACGTAATTAAATACTGAAGAAGAAGAAGAAGAAGAATTAACCTTCTTGGCTTGGGACAGCAGCTTTTGTACATCTCCCCAGATTAAAACATGAGACATTGCAAAAGACCTTTGCAGATGCAAAAACCTCAATGGAAACAGTAGAAAGAGAACTGGTGAGTTGGAAATTCTCTGTGGGTATCTTAGTTATTGAAACCCTTCTATCCAACCCTCCTCACTCCATATCTACTAATCAACTATCATACAGAAAGGCTTTTATGGGAATTAATTTCATTTATTGCATTAAATCTATAAAAATGGCTATCAGTTGACTACTCCCTTGACTTCTCATTGAATGGTTTAACAAATGGGCATATTATGAAAGGCTTGGTAGGAAGGAAACTTCAAAATTATTCTCTAAAGTGTACCTTGACCACTTGTGCACTTTTTTTATCCCAAGAAAGCACCATATTTCTATCAGTTGTGCATTAACATACAATTCATATGTGACTGTTTACATGTGTGGAAGCATGTGATATGGCATATCCAGTTGATCCTGGAACAAAATATAGTAGCATAATCAGTGATTCTGCATTTCTCATCAAAACAAAGAAATAAAATTAAAATGAGAGCAATAGTCTCCCATTTATAGTGAGAAAGAACACACTATACTGTGATCATTTTAAAATGCAAGTCATGTGGCATTATATATTTTTGTGCATGCACAGCTGATGAAAATGAATACAGTGGAGCCTTGTATAACAAACAGTTTGTATAACATAAAATTTGTACAACATTAAAAATTCCGGAGATAGGTGAAATTTGCTTAACATAATCGCCTATGGGGTGAATCTGTACAACATAATGCACTCCTATGGGAAATTTGTATAAAGCAAAATTTGCTTAACATAATTTCATATGGAACGAATTAATTCCTTTATACAAGGTACCACTGTATTGCTATTTGAGCATGATGTTACACAGCCGTGTGTATACTGTATATAATAAAACAGCAGGATAGCTTTGAACAATTAAACAAGACTCGTTTTGTTGAAAAATGTGATTTTATGCTACATACATGCACAGATGAACCAGATATTTGATATGATGGCTGAAATCCTGTTACTTAATGTGGTAAATTGTAACTTGGGTAGTCCCACTGAATCTGTGGAATTGATTCAACAAATCCCCACTGATTCAATGTACCTACCCGAGTTGTGACTTACTATGCTAAGACACAAGATTTCAGCTGATTTTATGCTATTTGCATACAATACTGCAGACATTTGGAGACCTGGGCATTGGGCAAGAAACTTGAGAATGTATTGATGGACAGTGATACAGTACTATACTGTACCTTAAAATGAAGGTTTATCAAACTTCTGCTCTGAACAATATTGGTTTGTGTTATTCAGCTCAGTTGCAGAAGTATCCTTCTGCACAAACACCCCAGGCACATGGAATGTCAGCCTTTTTCCATTTTGAGTGACACTTGGTCTCTCCATGCAGCCACAATGTATGTTAATGATTTACTAACTTGCACAATATCAACATTTATGTGTGCATGTATATGCATGTTGCTGGAAATCAAGTGATCTGCAGTCTTCTTTTTGTACTATGGCTTTTTAAATGCCTCATGAGCCTTTTCAAACTGTGCCCAAATCACACACACATCCATCCAGAAGCCTAGGTGTGTGTTATTGGCCTGCCTTGCCCATAATTTTCCATAGTCTCCAAACTTAGGAGTGGTTGATGCAATGTAAGCTTGGGTAAATCTGTGGTAATAAAAAATTGGTGCTCATATACTTGGTGTATATTAAGCAATTGTCAGCAGAGTACATTGTGCAATATTATGCCTCTGCATCTGAAGACTATCACTCTGGCATGGTCTGCAGTCAATGGATCCTTTATCAAAAAGGCAAGCATTTATATGAGACACATCTGTGTATTGTACAACATTAAACTAGTTATGCACATACCTATGTGTGCTATATTACAGTACATGGCCCAGGATTGGAAAACAACCACTGTGAATTAGTTCACAAACAGAGTACATTCTAAAATGGAAAAAGGACGCAACTGTGGAAAATTGAGCTAGGCTGCTGCATGGCAAGTATGAGATGATAAGTGAAAGCTGCTACTCTTTGGTAGAACAAATGCCATTGGAAAATATTATTTGTCGTCAGATGCATTGTTAACAACTCACCCAGAGTATTTCTCATTGCAACACACAGCTGGACATTGTTATAAAAATAAGCACATTTCAATTTCATGGGAAAATGCAGTTTAAAAGGCATAATCACACTGATCTGACCAGAGGACTATTAGCGTTGGTTGCCCATCATTGCTTTTATTGTTGAAGGGAAGTTCCCTGTTGTTCCAGGACCTCTGTATTCTCTTTTAATTTTGCATTCCAGCTGTGACTTTTGCAATTTCTTTTTATCCAATGCGTTTTAGGGTGAATTAAGTCTAGATACTTGGTTTGTCTTTTGATCTTGCTGATTAACCTATTGACCTGCCAATCTTTAATTGTAATCATCAATTAAAACTGATCATTCAACCAATTCAAGTTGGTCTGCTAATGAATAGAAAAGGGTAGTTAAGCTCAAGATTCTATGGAAAATTGATACCCTTTAGCACGAATGTTATGTCCAAAAAAGCCCAGCATGTGGGGATAAACCCTGCTTGTGAACCAGCAGTCTGTGGTTTCAGGCTGTAATTCAGGCACTCTTGGAATTCAGTTCCCAGAAATTAAACCAAGCCCATCACTTGGACTTCTGTGCGCTGAAGTATCCTGGGGATCCATGCTTTGGAAACCTTAGTTCAGTAAAGCTGTTTATATGGAGAGATGTTGTTGTCTTTTGCATAACTTTTCAAATACGGTCTATTGGAACAGAACCTTGGCACTGATGGGGGAAAACATAGGCACTAGGTCAGCTCAAATTAATATGGGATTCTGATTTGACATATTGAGTGTACATATACATATAAGAAAGGGGGCAGCAGCTGGGTTTTAAATTAAAAAAGGGGAACCAAACAAGAGTTGGAGAATGGGTTAGAGTTTGGAAAAGCTGATAGAAACTATGTGATACATATATGAGGGAGCCTAAAGCCGCAGTGGAGTTCGCTCTATATGTCTCTAGAAGTAAGCTCAGGTGAACTCAGGAGGGACTGCTTCTAAGCAGAAAAATGGAGGGCTACACTGTATGAACAATTAATGTTATCTAGTTAGGAGTCTTCTAGAGGGAGAAACCCATATGTACTTTCCATGTGTTGTGAATTAAATCCTGAGTTTAGCATCAGGGTTTTATTAAAACCAGCTTGTACTAGCACGTTGGTCGGTTGCCTGGCTTGACTCCAATACTTAATTTCTTTTCTTTTCTTTTTTCCCCTGCCTCTTCCCCCACCCTCCTAAGTGAAGGAAAGGGTGGGGGAAGAGGCAGAGAACGACACAAGCCATATGTTATAAAGGAAAGGTTCTGCTTCCTAGCTCCAGATGTGTGAGGGCTGAGAAAAAGCAGTCTGTACGTTTAGGCCTGTGCTTCCCATGGTATGATATAGAGCCAGCCTGAAACGAAGGGCACTTTGTCTTTTGTGGAGGGTGTGGGTGTATGTTTCCTATCCTGTGTCTTGAATACAGGTTATTATCGTAATGTACAGAGATGGACACCCTGGGTTGTGATGATGCATGCTGCCTGTATAGATTATGCTAACATGCTACAGTATATGACCCATGTTTCTTTGTTTGAAGAACGGGGGTGTGTGACTTAAGAAACAGCCTTTTACAACTGCCCTTCTTGCCTCCAACAAGACTCCTGTCCTGGCTACAACATCACCTAGCCATGGATTTTAAGAACACCATCTAACTAAGGACTTTAAAATTAACCTCCTGGTGAAGAACATCTTTCACCATGTTTGAACTTCTGGGACCTGCTTTGAAGAAGGGTGATTGACTGCACTCGAAATCTTGCAATGTTCCTTTTTTATTTTTAATAGTGGCCTATGAAGGTATTGCCTGTAACCTATTTTTGCAATTATGCTACAGTACTGTACTGTGTAGGTGCCGCCAGCCCACCCACCCCCTAGAAAGAAAGCCCCGCAGGCAATTTGGTCCCACAAATGTGTGTGTTTGTGTGTTGTAAGCCATTATGTGATGATCCTAACAGGTTTTTTCCAGGTAGTAGAGCTATTTAAGGGGTGGTTTTTTGCAGTGTCAGTTTCCATGGTTGACTGGAAATTTAGACTCCAGCCTCCTGACTCCACTTGAGCCACTGCACCTCCTAAGTAGACAGGGACACAAAAGAACAAAGATAGCAGTTCTGTGCTATAGTTTGCTACGATGTCACTATCTATTACCTGGGAGCTCTAAATCAAATCTGTGTCTCCGTCATACCAGATTTGTGGGACTAGCGGTGGGAATTAAGAGTGTGAACAGCAGAGAGGAAATTGGCTCATGGTGATAGAATGGAAAGGCAGACCTCCACTGGGAATAAAAGTGGGGTTTGGTGGTTGGGTAGGAACACCTCGGCATCTGGAGAGTTGGGTAGCTGTTGAAGATGCCAGCCTGAGGCACTCTCGACCAGCAATGTGGAGAGGCAGCATGCGGGCTGGTTTCATTTTTTTGGTTTTGGCCTCTTGCAGTCGGGATCAGGCAGGAAGCTATAGGAACTGGCTAACTACTGTACTGATGTCAGTCTATTGCAGTGATGGTGAACATTCGGCACTCCAGATGTTTTGGACCACAACTCCCACAGTCCTTTGTCATTGGCAGTCTATGCTTGGAATTCTGGGAGTTGTGGTTCCAAACATCTGGAGTGCTGAAGGTTCGCCACCACTGGTCTATGGAATGATACCTGAGAGAGCCACAGTGCCAGCTCCTTACCTTGACACTGTGGAGCGTTGGTTCCCAACCTTGCGGGTGTTCTTGGACTACCATTCCCAGAAGCCCTCACCACCACCTGGGCTGGAGGGATTTCTGGGGGTTGGACTTCAAGAACACCTGGATTACTGAAAGTTGGGAAGCACTGTTGTAAAGTGAGGAGGGATGAAAGAACCCAACCTCACCATTCCCTTTTCAGTTTTAGTACCTATGACTCGAAATTAGGAAAAGGTAGGGATAACTGTCAGTTGATGGTAGGTCACACCCCATTGAGTTTTCACCGCTGAGATGAGGTTTGAATTCCGATCTCCTGAGCCTTGGTCTGGTGGCTCCAGTAATATTTTGATGTGACATTTGTCATACGGATCCTGGACCCCAAGGAAAAATGGAATAACATTTCAAAGCAAAAAAAAAAAAAAAAAAGCAAGCAAGCCAACAACAAGAGTAACAACAACAAAAATGCTGTAGTGATCCACAGGAATAAAGTAATGTTTTTCTTAGGGTGGAAAGAAGAGTGTGGGGTGTTTAAAACAACAGAGAACTTTTGTAAGACCCTCAAAACAGGTATGTTTTATTGGCTTCATCTTCAGTTTTCAGAGACTATTCATTGCTTTGAGCGTATGTAGGGTAAAATTTATTATTCTTTAAGGGATCACTACCTCTTTTCATTTGTTTGCAGCAACAGATTGACACAGGTATTCCTCCTTCTCTCTCTCAAAAAAAAATTGATGAAAGTTTGGGGGCAAAAGAGAAATATCTGTTTTTTTTAATGAGTCCCTTTTCAAAAACCTAAAATAGAAAATCTGCTAGTTTTCTAAAACTTGGTTTATTTTCTACCTATTTTGCTCCAAACCAAACCCTTCTCCCCATTATTATTTGAGGGGGTATTATTTGGCTCATCTAGTGTTTTTAATATGTTTTCTTAAGCTGTGGCGGAAGGAGAAAGTGTAGAAAAATGATGGAAATGTAACTACTGTATTATGTTTTCTATTAATGTAGCTTTAATGTAATGTTTTCTATTAATGCTGTAAGATATCCCTCAGTTCCCTGTTCTGAGTACTTGAACATATCTTAACTGTACTGGACTGGACTGTATATTATCCCCCACTATTGTAAGCTGCCTTGGGTCCTTTTCCAAGGAGAAAGGCGGGATAAATACTCTAAAATAAATAAATAAATAAATAAATAAATAAATAAATAAATAAATAAATAAATTTCTTTCACCACTCCTTCCAATTTTACAAATGCATGTAGTGGTGGAAGAAATCTAGTCTCTTTCTTTCTTTCTTTCTTTCTTTCTTTCTTTCTTTCTTTCTTTCTTTCTTTCTTTCTTTCTTTCTTTCTTTCTTTCACAACCTGCCATATAAATCTCATTTTTTTACTGATATAGACAAATGAATTATACAGGAGCAAGGCATATATGTGGTTGGGGGTGCTATGACTTTGGGAGGCAGCTCCCTTATTTAATACTTCTTAGAAGGCCATGTGGGGGAAGGGAGAAATTTTTTATTTAAGTTGTAGGGTAGACGATGGGGCGTGTAAACCTCCTGAAGGTTCCCCTTCTTTTCCTGTCATAATTGAAGGATATGATTCAGCTCTGCTTTGCTGCTGCTTCTTCTTCTTCTTCTTCTTCTTCTTCTTCTTCTTCTTCTTCTTCT
>JAHTLZ010000111.1:2318322-2360745 GCA_023846285.1 Phrynocephalus versicolor | reverse complement strand
TTCTTCTTCTTCTTCTTCTTCTTCTTCTTCTTCTTCTTCTTCTTCTTAACCTTTTGGATTTTCTGGACTTTGTTGGGAGCCCTCCTGGCTCAGATCAGGCCCTACTACAGTATGAGGCAGAGTGAGGCAGCACCCACAGGCATTCTGACTTTAGTTCTCACGAACAGGTAAAAATTGGTTTATTGTTGCATATATGATTTATTTTTACTTTTAGGGAGCAAGGTTGAGAGCTTTAATTTCAAGTGCTCAGGATAAATTGGCTGTCCGCGCACTTGGAGTTAGCACTCCACCTCAGGTAGAAAAAGATTTTGGCCTGATTATGCCCTAAGCACATCTGATCCCACCTGATTTCAGAAGCTAAGCAGGGTCGGCCTTGGTTAGTACATGGATGGGAGACCACCAGGGAATACCAGGTGCTGTAGGTGCCTGGAGTAGGAACTGGCAAACCACTCCAGGATTGCTGCCTAGAAAATTCCATGGACGTGGGGTCACAAAGACTGTAACCACACAACACACACAGGAGAAAGTAAGACTTCTGAAAGCCAGACCCCTTATTTCTCATGGTTGTGGCAGCTGCTGTTTCTGTCTCCTCTTTTGTATTCTCTCTGTAGAAAACTCACACTCTTTCCCAGCTTATATTATTTATTTCCAAAGTGGTAAACAATCAAATGTGGCACAGTGACAAGGCTGAAGAGTAGAACTGTAGAATTGGTAGAAGACTCTCTACACAACCCGTGTCAGCCAGCAGTGTACAGAGCTAGAGGTTCAGTGGCACCCAAGGATGTGTGTTTGTGTGTGTGTGTGGGGGGGGGATAGCATGTGATTCATAGGCTGAGATGCAGGCCCTGAGTCACATGTTGCTTGCTCCTAAGTCTAAAAGAGCCAGAAAGCCATGCTACTGTGACTGGGAGACACATAATCAGTCAATACCTTTGGTGCTTAACTGCACCCTGTACATTGGGGAGAGGAGTTTGCTAATAGAAAATAGCTGTAATAGAAAATATTTGAGGGTGGCTTGGTTTTGAGTGAGCAACTAAGATCCATTAGCCTTGCAAAAGACCCAATCCTTAGGGAAATGGAAACTTTTGCAACTAATGGTTGGCGTATATCTACACAGCTGCCTGACCTTTAGATGGTCTTTGGGGTCCTGCCATGTAGACTTGCATGATCAATATCCTCACTTATAAATTTACTACTGCTTCTAGAGTTTGGTGAATGAGCCCATTCAATTTAGGAAGCTCAAAGTGGGATGTGAAGTCCCTGAATTCTGTATACTGTTTATTGGCATCCATGAGATAACATTTTACTAGTAACTTACATTGGTAAAACCATTCTTTAAATATCTCACATACATTGAAACCCCTACAAGGATGGCCATCATTCAGATGAGGCCTAATCCCTCTTGGAACAGCAATGTTTAGAATGCAGCTGGGTGCTTCTGCAGACAAAGCAGATGCTCTAGCAGTGAACCCTTCCTTGCAATTCCAAAGGAAATAGTCCTCTCTCAAAGGAGGAGGTCTGCCATGGATAATTATATTGTTTTAGTAAGAGGAATGCATGACAGCAAAACAGGAACTTTCAAGCATAAGACCTCCCAGTGGGCTTTGGGGAATATAGTTCTGTGCGAGCAAAACAGAACGTCTTGATGTTGGAGGAGGGGAGTAAATAAAAATGGCACATGAGGGATCCATATGATGTCATGAACCAGGGCAAACATTTGTGTGAATCAGAGCACTCCTCCTAACTTCCTTTTAACACTGACATTTGGTCGATGGTGGTTCATCACTGACAGCTTCAAGAAAGCCCAAACTTGGCTTGTAGGAAAGACTTGGCCATGGAGTGACCAGGCTGCTCCTTACTGCTTCTGACTGGAGAGGTTCGCTTTCAGTCAACACAAATAAGAAATCTACTTTAGGACCTTTTGAGGGAACATGGCCGTGGATGCTGTTATGATCCATGTACAGTGGACCCTTGTATAACAAATGGTTTGTATAACATAAAATCCGTACAACCTAAAAAATTTCGGAGATAGGGGAAATTTGCTTAACATAATTGCCTATGGGGCAAATCTGTACAACATAAAAATGGGATTACTCTGTTTTCAATGCATTCCTATGGGAATTTGTATAAAGGAAAATTTGCTTAACAGAATTTCATTTGGAATGAATTAATTCCTTTATACAAGGTACCACTGTACATGAGAGGACTTTTTTTTTGAGCCTCTGTTGGAGCTTTGCATGGTTACCCTTTTGGATTACAACTCCCAGAAACCCTAGCTATGCTTCTGGGAATGCTGTCTGGAGATGCTGGGGGTTGAATTTATCTATTTCTATTTTTGAGTATTTTTTTACTCCACCTTTCTCCTTGGAAAAGGACCCAAGGTGGCTTATAGTGAAGAGAGACAATAGACAGATAATCCAGAAACATAGCCTTTCCACACCCTGCCCTGGGTATGTATAGGATAGCGCTAATTTATTATTTAATTAAGAAAAAAGTATTTATAGGTGGCCTTTCTGCCTACCCGGGGCCCTGAAGCAATATACTGTACAATGAAACTGATTAGCTTTGCTTAAATGCAGAGTAACAATGAATATTTAAGGGAAAAAAACAGTTTTCAGAAATCGCCTTGCTCCCGAAATGATGTAAGTCTCAAAAACAATTTGGAACCCACAAGGGACTGCATTTCCCCCCCCCACACACACACGCACACATCTGCTTTCCCTGTCATACTATCCTTCCCTCCCCTTCTCTCTTTTCTACCTGCACCATGGCTAGTTGCAATAATAATCTGGCTTCTTGCCAAGTATAGGAGTTGCTATGGAAACAGTAAAGCTGCCTGAGTGAACTGGGAGGGGGGTGGTGGCTTCTAACGTCTCCTATTGTATATCTACCCCAGCATATATAGTGTTGAAGGGCAAGAGGAGGGAGGGGGGGAGGGGAGAGCACGCTGCAATGGCAGGATTCTCTCCCCCTCCCCCTTCCTTTGTTTCTCCCCTTTTTGCACCTACCCTGCCTTTGATTGCCTCAAATGAAGCTGCATTTCCCACATGAAACAGATGGGGGGTGGGGCGGGGAGGGGTTGGTTGGAAGGAAGGAAAGGAAGCCACCTCCCTCACCTGCCTCACAAGAAGCCTGTTAAATTTTTTTTTTTGAACCATAAAATGGGAAATAACTCTCTCTCTCTCTCATTCTCTCTCTCTCTCTCATTCTTTGTTTCGTAATAGTGAGCGAAGCTTTTGGAAATATTTCCACCTTCACTGCCCCCACACCATTTGAGGCAGTGGGTTTGATCCAGGGAATAAGGAGCAGAGCAGTTGTTGCTGTTTGCCTTCACTGTGGCTGGACAGAAATGGGGCCAAATTGTGGAGTTCCTTATTTGGGGTCAATTAAGACACCAAGTCACTACAGGCATGAGAGGGAAGAAGATGCTAGCCTTTAAACCTAGGGGCCGTCCTGGGGCCTGTCCTGACCCCTCCTTTCCCCTCATGCAGGTTTTGTTCTTCTGGTGCTGTTGATCTGTAAGCATACAGATGGTATTTTTGTTGACTACATCTACTTCTGTCTCATCATCCTCTTCCTGGGGATTTTCTTTTATGTTTTCTCACTTCTGTTCTTCAGCTGAAGGGGGGAGAGTAGAGAGCGAGCGAGAGAGATGATTCCCCTATAATGCATTAAAAACAAGTGGAAAATAAAAAGGACCAAAAACTGAAATAGAAAACAACAACAACACTTTTAGGGGGTTGTTTTTTAAAATCGGGGTATTGGTCTGAATCCAGAGCGTCTTGTGCTTATCGCTATGCCTGCCATGCAAGAATATCAAATGGTACTCATGTTGCTAGAGATGGCATCTCTTTCAGGGTGTTACACAACACCATCTGTATGGTGGGATTTGCATTAGAAATGTAAATCCTTGCATGTCTCGTCCTTAGACACAACAACAAAAACTGCAGTATTTTTTGCTTTTCCTTGTGTGCCAGTGAGAGACTTTTGGGCTGTATCAACGAGAGGTCTCGAAGTCAAAGGGACAATTATTACACAATTTGTCAGTAAGATATTGGCAAAATGTTACAATTGTGGCTGTCTTGTTGCAAGGTTTTTAACAGCTTGAAGCATTGGATGGGTTGATCATATCCCTTACCATCAATCAGCCATTCCTTCTGTATTTTCTGCATGTCTCTGAGTTGTTTCAGAAAAAAAATGACATTTAGTGCAAGTCATTTGCACAAATTGCAGAAACCCTGATGAGGAAAAAAAGATAGCATCCTTGCTTTCCCTTAGCACTCATAGCAAGAAAGCTTGTGGAATCAGAAGTTTTTTTTTTAATTAGGCCCAAGACATCCCTTTCATCAAGTACAAGTAATTTTGTTGGAATCTTTTCATATCCCTGCTTCAGATATGGTGCAGAGCCCAAAGACGTACCCACAGTTTCCTCCTGAAACATTGTTGAGCTTATGGGAGAGTATCTGGCTCTTTGTACATACAAATGCAGAGCCAAGCTTGCAATCTCAGCTTTGCTTCTCAATAAGTTATATGCATACATACACACACAGAGAGAGGCGGGGGGGCTTGGTGAAAAACCACGTGCACATGTATAAATCTGTGTGCTGCTGAGCAGGTTTTCCAGTAGCATGAGGCTTCCATGTTGTACATGGCATGTTCTTCCTGCTCATGACCCACCAGAGGAGATCAAATTATGCATAACGGGTAAGAAATATGTATATTGACTTGGTATCTCAAAGACACAAAAAAATCCAGTTGCTCTTGGTCTAGAATTGTGGTGCATGATTTACACTCAAATAAATGTGTCTGCATGTGTAAATAGGCAGACATTCATTTTTATTCTTAGCTTAGGTTATGGCTGTGATTTCCAGTAAAGCTGCAACAGCAGTCAACAACTGTCTCCCTTTGCAGACAGGTTTCTACCTACCTAGGGGTAACCTGTTGGAGTCTGTGCCAGTTGTCTTCTATATGGATGGCCTTATTTTCTGGGTCTGATCAGATAGTCATTTCTGTTTTGCCTTTGAGAGCATTGCTGAATTTTTTGAAATAATATTTCTCAGCCTGACAATTAGGAGCTCTTATAAATGCACACATTTTTGAACACCAGAAACCAAGTTACTGCTTGGGACAATGTGGCCCTTCAGATGTTCTCAGAGAATGTCCTATGACCCTTAGTGACCATTGCTAATGGCCAAGGATAATGTGAGTTTTGGCCCAGAATCTGGAGGAGTACAGTATCTCCAGGTCTGCCTTAAACATTGTTCCAGATCATAAATACTGTAGGTAGATATTTTGAACTGCCTCTCCCACCAGCTCCAGGGAGCACAGCCAACAGTTATGGATTATGTGGGCTGTAGTTGAAAACATCTGGAGGGCACTGGCTTTCTGGCCCCTTCTTCAGACAGCAGATATTGTGGCTTGTATGAGCTGAAACTATTCTGTACTTACAGGTTCAGCCAGTTTTAATGTGAAATTACTCCCCCTATTAAGTATTTTAAGGGCATTGTTGCTATTAATTTAGACAACTTTTGTGGTTGGTGCAATATAAGAACAGTGGTGAAGAGCCTTCAACACTCTGTATTTATTATATAATATACATGTATTGTGTGTATGTATGTGTGTATACACACATGCGCGCGCACACACACACACACACAGAGTAGGACCCCAGTATCCGCTGGGGATTGGTTCCAAGCCTTCTCGAGGATAATAAAAAACGTGGATAAGAGAAAACACCAAAATGTCCCCACAACTGTTGTTTTGTGATAGCAACTTGCTTTACAGCTGCTGTTTTGCAACAGTAGCTTGCTCTACGGCGGCTGTTTGTGACGGTAGCTTGCTTTACGGCTGCTGTTTTATGACCATAGCTTGCTTTACAGCTGCTTTTTCTGACAGTAGCTTGCTTTGTGGCTGCTGAATCATTTATTTATTTTTCCTCTGCCAACCGTGGATAACTGAATCAATGGATAATGAATCAGTGGATACGGGGTCCTACTGTGTGTGTGTGTGTGAGAGAGAGAGAGAGAGAGAGAGAGAGACTACACAGCACCACTTACCCTCCATTTTCTTTCTTCCCTTCAGACAATTTTTAGAAAGCAATGCATGAGTAACTTAAGAAGTTCCTTTAAAAGTAACTGACAAGACAAGGGTGTGTGGTGGGATTTATTTTAGCTCGTTAAAACACACCAAAACCAGACATGGTGCAAATCCGGGATGTTTGTTAAATTTGGGCATATGTATGGAGATATTGTAATGTTGCTCATACCCTAAACATCACACTTGGTTTCCCTCCCTTACTGAGGATAAAAAGCATCTTCAGGTATATTTGTGTGTATGTCTTGTGAAGGCAGTTAATGCCCTCTTCCCTCTGCATTTTTTTTAATACAGTGAATTTGACTTGGATTTTCAAAGGAAAATCAAAGCCATCTTCCCTTAGGTACCATTTTTCTTTAAAATGTCTTTGGAAGTATACCCAGTCTATTGTCATGCTTCCTGCTATCACCAATCCTAGTTTTCAAAGCAACATCCCCATTTAATTTTTCTCCATATTGTTGTCTCCGCCTCCATAGCTGGAGGTCATCTTCCCTCTGATGTTTTGGGAGGTACTTACAGTGCTTTCCCCAGGAATACTTGAACAGGAAGGAAGCAGAAACCAAACTTAGAAGATCCAGTTTCTTTTCATCACTCAGCCATGAAATTTACTGAGTGACCTTGAGTAAGTTTTTCGGCCTGTCCTACTATCTCCCATAATTGTTGGGATGATCAAATGGGGGATGAGAAGCGATTATACTGTCTTCAGTTTACTACAGGAAAAGTGGTATATAAATGTTACTAAAAACTATATGTTATTTCGGAAGCTGCATCTGTAGCTATAGGTTGAACTTCCCTTTCTGTCATTTGCTGATGGGAGCTCATACAATTACTGGGAGTTGTGTCCTGGTGTTGGGTGGTCTAGTGCTGGGCTATTTTTCTGTTTCAGTGCTATACCTGTCTGCACTTGCTAGTATCTAATATCCACTTCTATTTATTTTATTTATTTTTTTATTGTGAATATTTTTGCCCCACCTTTCTCCTTGGAAAAGGACCCAAGGTGGCTTACAGTAATGAGGGACAATATACAGCCCAGGACATTTAAGACACATTATATACTGGCTATCCATTGCTGTTCTTCATGTGTCCTTCCCTGTGCTTCACTGATGAAGGTTGCACTGTGTTCGTTGGGTATTAACAGTTGGAGTTCTTGGGAAGCACCATAGGACTAAATGCTGCCCCTGGGGCAAAATGGAACCCCCCCCCCAAGAATACTGTATTGGATGGTTGAGAACGGTCAAGGAACTTGGGGAGTGAAATAAAATACTGCCCATAACACCCAATCATCTCAGGTAGGACGTTTAAGGGTGAAGGAGGCCCATAAATCTTTGATGAGAAATCGGGCATTCTCAGTGGTGGCCCCTCGGCTTTGGAACCAGCTTCCCCCTGAGATCTGTTTGGCATCTTCCCTCCCAGTCTTTAAGAAACATCTAAAGACGTGGCTATTTAAAAAGGCTTTCCCTGGATATTAATATGTTCTACTAATGATTGCTGTTACTATTTTATTATGTTTTTATCTGTAGCCCATCTTGCTCTTGTTTAATGTTTTTGATATATATTGTGTATTAGTTATTATGTTTTTACTTATTTGTGCCTATCTTTTATATTGTATTGTATTGTCTATGGGTTTGATTTCTGTTCAGTTTTGTAAACCACCCAGAGTAGCCATGTAGCTAGATGGAGCGGTATATAAATTTAATAAATAAATAATGCAAAGACAAGAGGAATGTTGTTTGGACAGCAGGGAGAATTTGGATAACAAACTTGGAACAAATGGTGGTTCGAATGCTCTGTCTCAAGCAGCCCTACAGAGCTAATATCTTCTGCTGGAAGGCCCGGCAGCTCCCTTCTCTACATACACTCCCCCTCTTCCCCCCCTGGTATCTGCATGAGAATACACAGTAAATGGGCAAGCATCACTGAAACATAGCTATTCCTCTCCCTCATGCCAGGGCTTGGGTAGAAATCAAGCACAGCAAAATGATTTGGGAGGAGAGCAGAGGTCTCCAGGCTCTGAATATGAAATCCATGTCCATGCCTGTTGCAGGATGGTAGCTATAAAAGGTATGTGTGCAGCTGTTGGGGTTTGTGTGTGTGTGTGTGTGTGTGTGTGTCTACAAGAATGCTGATGCTGGAGAGCGTGTACAAGAACGTGCTTGGTTTTTTTTCTTAATCAGCAAACCAGATTCTGAAGAACATGGATACAGACTGTGTTGTTCAGAAGAGGAGATAGAAGGGAGTACAAAGCCAGTGTGTATGTGCTGGGCATGCTTTATATGCTCACAAATGTGTATGGGTATATCTGTGTGCGGGAGGGAGGGCTGGTGTCCAAGCAGCAGGCTGGGTGGGCTTTATAAAGCTTACACTAGAGGTTAGCAAAGCACACACTTCCAGTTGTTGCACTTGGGCTCACAGTAATCCTCACCATTGCTTATGTGATCGGGGCCATAAGAGAGTTGAAGGCTAGCACTATATGGGGGGTTGCCCTGACTCATCCCCCCCCCCATATTATGCCGTGTATAATGTTCACATATTGTTTAAGCTGCAATTACTCAGCTTGTATCTTTGTATAATAAACAGCTGCAAGTGGATGCATGTCTGCTCATAGATGAAGACACATAGCAATACTGTATATTAAATGTACAGTATAGGGCAGTGGTGGTGAACCTTTGGCACTCCAGATGTTTTGGACCACAACTCCCACAGTCCTTTGTAATTTGCAATCTAGGCTTGGAATTCTGGGAGTTGTGGTCCAAAACATTTGGAGTGCCAAAGGTTCACCACCACTGGTATAGGGGGTGTCTCCCTGACCTCCAGTTGTACACATGGTATTTGGACAAACCTAAGGGGGGCTTGATTCTCCCTTTGCACTGTGTTATATGACCTGTGGAGGTGTTAGACCAGAAATCTCAGAGCAAGTGAGCAGCATCCCATAAAAAGGCTGCGTAAAAAGGGAGTACAGTCAGGCTCTTGTAAAGCTCCTTGCTTGTCTCTTTTTACCTCACACAAAGTTCTGCCCTGGCTTCTTCATCAGATTTGAGTTGTTGAGGGCCTTGGAGGACCCATGGAGGGCCTTGGAGGGCACATGGCTCTAGGACAGTGGTGGTAAACCTTTGGCATTCCAGATGTTTTGGACCACTACTCCCACAGTCCTTTGTCATTGGCAATCTAGGCTCAGAATTCTGGGAGTTGTGTTCCAAAACATCTGGAGTGCCAAAGGTTCACCCCCACTGATCTAGGAACTGTCTCTGTCTCCCTTCCCTGTGGCATCTGATATTATTAGCCAAGAGATAATATGTAGGGGACATGGTCACACTTCCCAGAGGGGCTGCACTCTACATTAGGTTGAGCCATGTATGTGTGTTCTTTGACGGCATTCTTTGAAGTTGGCCCCTTCCAACTTCTCTACTCTATGATTCTATGGCCTGAGTATGTGCAGAACTGAGTTCCTGGGGACTCTGAATTGGAAGGAAGTGCCTTACCCTTGAGGGAAAGGGGTGTGTTGGCAAGTGTATGATGAAGCACTTGATGGTCTCCAAAACCAGGGAAGGATGCTGGGCAAGATTTTCTATACATAGGGTGTTAGCCACCAGCATTGTGCTTTATTTTTCTGCAGGACAAGCTGAAGAAATTAGGGGAAAAGATATTGAATAGCTGTTGCGATTTTTTTGGGCTGTTTGGCCATGTTCTGGAAGTTTTTCTTCTTGATGTTTCACCAGACTCTGTGGCCAGCATCTTCAGATGGCAATTAACTCAGAGAACTAGGAGTTCTTTCTGTGCCCTGGGGTATAGAGTGAGTGAAACTGTGGGGTTCTAAAGTTGTGGGAAAAGGGAAACTTGTCCTGTGTAAGAGAATAGGTGTTAGACATTGTATTGTGATGGAGGGATTAAGAAGTTTCACTGTAATCAGGGGTGGCAGCGATCCTTCTCTGTGGTTGATGGGTGTCTTGATGGGTGTCATTGGCAGTTCTATTGTGTGAACTGGTGCTTATGCTTGGGTGGGGATAATTAAACTTTGACCCTTTGCAGTTTGTAGTTTTCAGAACTTGACACCAGCTTTTGCTAATTTTTAGACTTTCTTTTTTTGTTGAAACTGTGCTTGTGTTTGTGGATTTCAATGGCTTCCCCTGTGTAGTCTGACATAGCGATTGGTAGTGTTGTCCAGTACCTCTATGTTCTGGAAGAGGATTTCATGTCCAGTTTGTTTCAGGGTGTGTTCAGCTACTGTTGATTTTTCTGGGTTTTTTACCCTGCAGGTTCTTTGATTCTGGTCTGGATGCTGTGCTTTGTAGTCCCAATATATACCTGGCCACAACAACAAGTTATCCGGTATACTCCTGCAGTGGCAAGTAGGTTCCTTTTGTCCTTTGCTGACCATAGCAGCTGTTGCATTTTTGTGGTGGGTCTAAATACTGTTTGTAGGCTGTGTCTTTTCAGCACTTTGTCCATGCAGTCCGTGACTTCTTTTATGTATGGCAGAAATATTTTGTTTATTGGAGGCTGTTTTTCTTCTTCAGTTTGGTGAGTTTTTTTTTCCGGTTTGATGGCTCTTTTGATTCATTCTTGGAATAGCCATTTCCCTGTAGGACCCAATTCAGGTGGATGAGATCAGTATTGAGTAGAGATGGGCATGAAACAATTATTTTTGTTTCATTTTTGGTTTTTTGTTTCATTCCCTAACGAAACAAAAAATGAACTGCCCCTTTCAAGAAAAATTGAATGAAATGAAAGTTTTCAGTTTGTTACATTTCATTTTTCTTTTTCCCATAGGAATGCATCGAAGCAAACCACTTTAAAAACTAACCGCCACCCCCACCCCCCACCCCACGTGCCTGATCGGGTGGGAGAATAGGACAGGCTTTTTAAACTTTTTTTGCCGCTGAAGCCCTGAGACCAGCTTACCGGCACTTGCTTTGGTGGTAAAAAAAAGTTCCCCAATTGGGTGGGGGAAAGCAGGGGCTTTTAAACCTTTTTTTTTTTTTTTTTTTGGCCCAAGAAGCCCCACAAACGAGCTGATCGGCGCTGGGGGGGGGGAGCCAGCAAGGCCCCACTCACCGTTTAAGTTATGTCAAAAATAGATTTTAAAAAATGAAAAATGAAACAAACAAAAATGATTTTTTTTAAAAAAATCATTTCAAACGAAATGAAACAAAACAAAAACTAAATGAAAAACAAAACAAAACACCGTTTTCATGTTTCATGCCCACCTCTAGTGTTGAGGAATCCAGCTTCACAGTTTCGGTTTGCACGGTCCCCTCCATCACAATACAATGTATAACACCTATTATCCAGCATAGGACAAGTTTCCCCTTTCCCACAACTTCAAAACCCCACAGTCTCACTCACTCTATACCCCAGAGCACAGAGAGAACTCCTAGTTCCCTGAGCTCCTTGCCCTCTGAAGATGCCGGCCACAGAGTCTGGCGAAAAGACAGGAAGAAAAAACTTCCAAAACACGGTCAAACAGCCCAAAAAACTCACAGCTATGAGGTCCTGGCTGTGAAAGCTTTTGAGAATACAAATATATTGACGTTTGTTTAATTTGCAGCTTAATGCAGGTAACTGAGAGTTCTGCTCAAAAGCCCATGTCATCATTACTATTGACTGATTTGGAACATTTCTGTGCTACTCCTCACCGGTAAAAGCTCAAAAGCAGTTTACCTATAAGAGAGAAGAGAGAGAGAAGAGAGAGGGAGATGACCCGAGGGATACCGGGAAGAAGGGAAACCTGCCCATTCAAGTTATGGTTGCAACAAAGTTGAAGCAGGGAGTTCAGCTGAGCAAATAAAATCCATCAGGCAAAAGAGCTGGATTTAGGAATAAGGAAAGGGCTGCTCTTTCTTTTCCCTCTGGTGGCGACAAGAGTAGCAGTTTATAACTGGATGGAGTGGGCTTTCACTTGGGTCTCATTCTAAGCACCAGATTAGTGATCTGATGAGAGGCATCCTTTTAAATATGCACAATTAAAATACAGTAATATACAGTAGTATTTTGGTAAATTTGGCTGTGTTGATTGAGGGGTTCTGGGAGTTGTCAAGAAAGTAACTTTTCCAACTTATTCACATTTTGCATGTAATGTATAGTTTCTATGTTATATCTTGCTCTGGTACATGTATTTGGCTCTTAGAAAGTGTGGCTTAATGCCATCGTATCTGCAGGATGACCAGGGCTGTTTTATTTACATTCTCCTCCTTACCTGTTTTCCTTTTCTTCTTCTTTTCAGAGAGGACCTGCTGAGCTCCTCAGGATCCAAAATGCACAGGACTACCAGGATAAAAATCACAGAGCTCAACCCTCACTTGATGTGCGCCTTGTGCGGAGGCTACTTCATAGATGCCACAACGATTGTGGAATGCTTACACTCTTGTAAGTTTTAGACCTAATCTGGAAGTTCTTTGGGGTTTTCTGAAGACCCCTCTCCTCCTAGGGCTTCCTTTTCAGAGTCAGAGACAGAACATGCAGAATAATCATGATGCCCATTGAGTGTACAGCTTGGAAAAGTTAGTTATTTGGACTGCTGCTCCCAGAATTCCCCAACCAGTATGGCCAGCACACATAGTGGCTGTGGGATTCTGGGTTCTGTAGACCTAAAATGATTTATTACAAGCTTTGACTTGAAAAATGAAAGATACTGTACATATCTTACTATTCAGAAATTCATCCATGCTCCAAAGACATATACACTTACCATTATGAAGTATAGGTGATATATACCTGAACCCTGATAGATTTCATTTTAGTGGTTTAAAACTACTCATCATCAGTACAGCAGTGAATTCTGAAACGTAGTTTCTTAATAGGATTCCCCATAGCTTAAATTCCAAGGTGAAGTTTAAAAATGCAGGCAGCTGTCTTGATTCATATCAATCCTAGCAATTTTAATCTCTAACAGGTCTTTTAAAAAGCTAACAAGTCTTAATTGCCAATCAGGCCTGAACCAGCTCAGTACTGTCACAAGGACCAGACCCTTAATCTCGGATTTTGGCTCTGAAATCACAGGGAATGGGATGTTAGTGATTTATCAGCCATGGTGGTGGCAGATGATGTCATTGTGTCTGGAAAGCAAAGAAGTATGAAGGTATCAATACTATTAGTCCTTATTCCACTACACACCCATTCTCAGGTAGAAAAATGCAAATTATGATCATTAAATGAACGAAATATCTGACATTTTGTTTCTTTGTCATGACATCCCAGAATCTACATCAAAGGATGGCCTCAGCCTCCTTTGCAGTTATATCCTGTCTTAAATGCAGAAAAGTGTATCAATAGTACATTTACAGATAAACAGCTTCCCAAAATCAGTTTTTTTTCTGTCCGTTTCATAGTTTGTTGTGTTTCAAGTATTTATTTCCTTTGCTTTACCAATGTGGCTCTCCCCAGAGGATTTAGTACAAATCGGAAGGGTCCCAGTCATGACTCCTAGAATACAGAGGATGGCCCGAGAGGCTGGAAAAGTACCTTTTCCAGACTGCAACTCCCAGAATATTTCAGCCAGCTGCTGGCCAGTGGCCCATCTTCAAACCATGATACCACAAAGACACCTCTGTGGCCATGTGGGGTAGGGTGTTCTATGGGTTCTTCCTCTGTTTAGTTTTCTTTCTTTTATTTTGTTTTCAGTGTTTCATTTCTTCTTCTTCCTCCCCCCCACCCCTTTGGAAGGATTCAAAGTATCTTACAAAATTATTCCCCCCCCCCAAAAAAAATGCAGTGAATATATATGGAGTTACAAGATTAAAAGCCAATGAAACATAGATATGGAAAGACCTGATTTATAAACAGTTTTAAAAACACACATAGTAAGACAATAAACACACAGCATTCTCTATTGCAGATTTTTTATTAGCTGTTAATTCAGTTGCTGAACATTCCCTAATAAGAAAGGGTGGGGGGAAGCATATTGGCTACTGACAAAAGAACAGTGGCCTCCTGTGGAAGGTGTCCCACAAACCTGGGAGCACCTACTGAAAAGGTCCTTTCCTGTTTCCTCAATGATTGGGCCTTGAAGGTGAGGTGACTGAGAGAAGGGCCTGCCCTTACCATCTGAGGAGTTGGGGTGGGGTGGGGTGGAGTATGGAGAGCAGGTTATAAAGGGACAAGTAGTCCAGAGGAAATTCTGCCATCTTTGGACATCTTGAGTTGGCAGGTTCCTAAGTGATTGCTGTGTGATTTACCAGAACATTCAGTAACAACATTCAGTAACCGCCCAGAGACCTTTGGGTAGTGGGCGGCATATAATTTGTAAAAATAAAATAAAAACAAAAACAAAAACAACAATAACAGTTGTTGTTGTTGTTGTTGTCGTCGTCGTCATTATTATTATTATTATTATTATTATTATTATTATTATTATTATTATTATTATTATTATTATTATTATTATGGTACAGCTCTATTGGTAGGTCTGGCCCTTGGTAGTCGTTTCTCCTCTCATCCCTGCTATTTTTCTTCTTTAGTCTGCAAAACGTGTATCGTCCGTTACCTGGAGACCAACAAATACTGCCCAATGTGTGATGTCCAAGTGCATAAAACGAGGCCGCTCCTCAGTATCAGGTATTTTGTTTGGGCTTATTCTTTAACTCAGAGATATCTGTATCCATTCATGGGGGCCTCAGATGGGTGTTGAATGCTAAAATGTTTATACTGTGCCATTTTAACTTGATGGGCCTGGAAGCACCTCACACAATCTAGGGCTACCACTTACCTCTGTCCTGAATTTTTAAGCTGCTCACTGGGTTTAGTCCTGTGGTGTACATGTTTTTTTTTTTTTGCTATATTTATTCATTCATTCATAAAAAGCACTTCCATTTTATGAATGGAGGATATTGTGTGCTTCTGTGTCACAATTCAAAATGCCAGGAAATAGCCTGATATTGTTACACGGTATTGTGCCCAGATTGCCAGCAGGGAACGGGAGTCCAAGTTTTCCATAGCAAAGGGCAACTTGAGTGTTGACACCACCAATGACAGCAGTCAAGATGATCTTACAGGATATCCTCTTGTGCTTGCCACCATTCACAAAGTGACGCCAAGCAAGGGATAATCCCAGAAACTGAACTCCTTTCCCCATCAATTAACCACTTCTCGCCAAACACAAAGCGATTGTCAGGGCTTGTTTTCAGCAGTCCTCTAGAATCCTCTCATAAGGCTCAAAATTTCTGAGGATAACCTGAATTTCAGCTGTTGTGTCAAATACCAGTGCCCAATTCTAGGGGATCCTAACTTAAAAGAACCCCCCCTTCCTCGCTCCCCCTTACCCAATTAGGAAGTGCCATCAGAATAGAGCTTCATGTCACTGCTGATGGAGGGATTCTGGGAGCAGCCCTTCGAAAATCTTTTTGGATGTTAATCTAAGGCTTGTCATGGCAAAATGCCCACCTGTTCTCCACAGTTGCTGAACTTGATGCCACATCACACGGCTTCCATCTCTTCATAGAGCAAGACTTAAGGACTGCTGTCTCCTTTCCAGGCAGAATCTGGGCAGCTTGTTCATGAGGAGATCAGGGCAAGGAGGGGCGGGGAGGTGAGGAGACGCTGCCACATCCCCTCTGTTTCTAAAGCCGTTGGCAATCTGCTGCCTTCCTGTGATAAAGAAACAATGCTAATTAAAGGGCTCTCTGTGAATGATAGCCCAGACAGACCCCTTAAAAGAGTCTTTGGACCACAAACATGCAACCCTTTTGAAGAACCTTCAAGAACTATTTAACCTGAGTACGGTTGTGGTTTATGTGTATCGATCTGCTTCTCTTGGAATGTTTGCATTAACCTCCCACCAGAGGCATGATTTGGCCTTTGAATACTAATTAGTAATAAATATTAAATACATGAATAGATTGCTAAAATCCGTACTATTATTTACTAATTTTAGATCATTCATTCCACTTCTGCAAAGCGGCTGGGGGGGGGGAACAGGGAGCAGGGAGATTCCATGCATAAAGTTTGCCCATCTCTAGGTTCCATCATTTTATTCCGCATTCTTCAGTTTGGTTTCATCTTCACAGCCTTAAGTTCTAGAAACCTAACACGGTGAAACAATCACTGAAATTTGCAGGCTGGTGAAGGCAGACAATAATGTGGATCTTGGCTTTGCTTATTTTGGACAGTATGAGTAAATTCTCTCTCTATTGGTCTAATTTTTTTAAAAATGGACTGTCTCTTTTTGCATAAATAAAAAAAAATCAGACCAGCAGTATTTTTCCCTTCGGCTTAAAAGTGGTTATCTGGCCATTTCCCTATTAGTCTGGCTTTTTTGGGGGAGCCAGACGCACCTTAATGAACTCTGCAGATGGTTGGCATAGAAACGAAGAAGGCAGCCAGCGATAGACACATCTCTGGGTGTATTTTTAGCTCCTGCTCAATGTAAATTAATTTCTTTAGTAACACTCGAGTCTCTCTGCCAAATATTTACAAGCCTGGCTCTCTCTGGTCTTTCCTCAGAGATCCGCAAACATCCACGGAACAGACACAGCAGGTTAATTGTGGGGCAGGATGTCACTGGGTTTTTTTTTTAGCCATCAAGGCAAGGGACCTGTCATCTCAGGTTGATTTCACATCTGCTGCTTAAAAGCATGGTCTGCTTCTACAAAAGGCAGAAATGTAGATAGACCACGCGTGCTCAGAAGGGGTGTGGTGTTGTTTTTATGTAATTGGAGGCCATGAAAGATCTATTGTCACAATTTGGTCTTCCTGTAACGATAATGGTGGTGATGCTGCTGCTAATTTTTGTATCATCTGTGAGCAGAAAAATAAATATGTAATATTTGATTAGATTTTCCCTTGTGGCCATACAGAAATGGGAGTAGCTTTTTAATACAGAAGAAATGCCCTTCCTTTCACATATGGAAGTGTTTACTTGACTCTTATATTTTACAAGTGAAAATTACGTAATACCATAGTAATGGTTATAAAGAGACAAGTATCTAGTTTCACCTCTGCCTGTGACCATAGAGTAGCTATTTTATAGCTGCAAACCTATTGTTTCCTCTTTTTGCTCCTTCGTTGTCCGCAATCCCAAAGCACTTTTGCATTTTGTTTTGTTTTGTTTCTTGTTCTTGATCGAGTGATGCAGATTTGTGTTTTTGGACCACAAACCCCAGAATTCTACATTCAGCATGGCCAATCACAGTTTTGGAGGCTTCTGTCCTGAAACATAAGTTTGCACAGCTTAAGTTCTTGCTTTTGTTTAAAATGTCAATATACAAATGGGAGACAATCTTTATTCTCAATTAAATCATTTTGATTAATCAGTCCGGAGCTGTTACAGACGAAAGAGGAGAAGAAGCTTGCTGCTGAAGAAGGTCCCGCCGAATGATTTAACCGAGAATAAAGATTGTTTTCTACTTTTATACATCTTGAGACTCTGACTCTCATCCGTACATTGACTTCTGTGGATGTACCAGTTCCTTGTGCTTTGCTTTTGGTTTAAAATGCCATATCCCAGTGATGGAGCACATAGGAACTCCCCTTCCACCTTGGAAGTGGTCATGAATGGGTATCTGTTCTTGTCCACAACCTGGTGGTTTTGCTGCCTTGACAGGGGCAGGGGGAGGTACAATCTTGTGGTGGTGCCATGGCTCACAGAGTCCAGTCAAAAACTCCATTACTTTTTGATAGTAGGTGGTGATGAAACTATCTCCCCTCTCTAGGTCCTGTGTACCCTCTTAGTTGCCATTCCTTCATCTGTTGGATAGCTACGATAAGCAAAGACATCTGCTGAAATACTTCAGTGGGGCTTGGAGAAGTCTAGGAATGGTCCCTATAGATTAACCTGACTGTAGTTTTTACGTGTATACATCTGAAGAAATACCAGGCTGAGGATTGAGCTGGCTTACCTCCCCCTGCAAACACTCATGGGAATTGAGAGATATTTTTTGCCTCTGGTGGCGCAGTGCTTTGGGGCTGAGGCATTGTCTCTCCTTCCCATGTTCACTCCTCCCCTGCAGCTGGGGGCACCTTTGTGTTGCCTGGAGTGGCTGCGGGGGGTGGGTGGGTGGTGAGGGCCATCCGCCCACCACCTTCTGCGACTCTTGGGTGGAATTTACCTTGCCCCTGTCTGTGTGACTGGTGTGCTTCAGGGCTAGCACTCTGCGGGACGTTTGGGGTAAGGAGGGCATTGGTTGGCCAGTGTTCTGGCCTTGGTCATCTTCATACGGATTACATTTCCTTTACCCCCACATAGGTAATAGAATTGTTCCCAGGATGGCTACCTTTTTTCTGAACTCTGCATTGTCGGCAGGGGAGTTGTTCCCCTTTCATCATCTTGGCAATGGCATATAGGGATGGCCCAGTGTTTATTAGATTTCCACTTTTATTTTTTCCCCTCGCTTATATTGCTTAGTGTGCCTTTTTTCTTTTCTTTTCTTTTTTGTTATGGGGGTGGGTAGCGTTGATGGGGGTTGATTTGTTATTGTTTTTGCTGGGGGTTGATTTGTTATTGTTATTGTTATTGTTATTGATATTATCATTGTTATTATTAGTATTTCCCCCCCTCTGTTTCGCTTTGTGGTTTTATATCTTTTGTTCTCCCCCATGATTGTGTGCAGCAGTCACCAATGCTGGTGGCTCCTATTCTGGTAGTTTTGGGACGTGGAAGATATGCTTTGGGTCATGGGGTTGGTTGGGTAAGAAGAACTAGGGTTGGGCACTTATGCCCTGTTCCCCCATTCTAACCCCTTGACCCACCGCCATATGCCAGGGAACCATTCCGTCCGGCCCTCTGACCTGTCCTGTTTACTGGTCAATGCTAGGTCAGTCTATAATAAGGTCATGGATGAACAGGCCGACCTGGCTTGTTTTACTGAGACCTGGGTGAGTGAAGAGGTTGGGGTTTCTCTTGCCCAGCTTTGCCCCTCCCATGTTTCACTACCAGCATCTGGGCAAGTCGTAGGGTCAGGGGGTAGGGTGGCCATTGTTTTACAGGGACTCTTTTCATGTCAGCAAATCTGCGACATTGGTGCGTCTAGGGTTGGAATGCCTCCACCTATTGTTGGGACAGCAGAATATGTTTGGGATTGTGCTGGTGTACTGTGGTCCCCGCAACCCGGCACTATCCAGAGCTCTCTGAGTTCATTTCAGTGGCTCTGTTGAGGTCCCCCTGCCTGTTGGTGGTGGGTGATTTCAACATGCATGCTGGAGTTGGACTGTCTGGAGCGGCTCTGCACTTCATGGAGTCTATGACCTCCATGAACCTATCTCCACATGTCATCGGTCTCCCCATAGGGCTGGACCATGTATGCAGACTATAATCTGAGTGCTGGGAATTTGTGTTTCCAGCCTGTGCCATGGTCTGATCACAATTTGCTGGCGATTGCCACCCCATCCCATGGGGAACTTGGCCCTACTGTTTGACCCTTTCCTTGAAGGTTCCTGGACTCAGTTCAGTTCTCAGAGGCCTTTGGGGGGCCCCCGGACAGTCTGGCCAATGATCCTATCGACACCTTGGTGGAAAGGTGCTATGTGGATGCCACCCAGGCTGTCAACTGGATCGCCCCCAAGCACCTCATCCGATGCCGAGACTCCACCTTGCCATGGTTCACAGCTGAGCTGCGGGCAATGAAGGAAGAACAGAGGAGGCTTGAGAGCAGATGGAGAGCAGACTGGATGGAATATAATTGGGCTGTAGTTAAAATGCTGACGAGATGCTATGTCCGGGCGGTCAGGGATGCAAAAAGATCCTATACCTCCCTGAGAATTGGTGCAGCCTCGAACCGCCAGGCGGAATTGTTCGAGGTGGTTTGAGACCTCACCAGTCCTGGTCAGCAGCGGCCTCCTCCTAATGCTTTCACTAGTGAGTCTTTCGCAGCCTTTTAAAAAACCAAGATAGAGGCCATCCGTGCCGGTCTAGACTCTGGTTTCACTAGTCTCTCCCCGAATATCACTTGTGCTGCACCCCCTCAGTCTCCTTGGTTTGTTGAATTTGGGCCTGTGACTCCAGCTGATGCCTCCATGGTGCTGCTGGCACATTCCTGGCCGGCGGCTTCTCCGTTTGACCCCTGCCTGTCCTGGCTGATCAAGATTGCCAGGGGGAGTGTGCCAGAATGGGCTTCTATAATTGCGGCTGCCTCCTTCAGAAATGGGAGGAGACCATGATCAGGCCCATTCTTAAAAGACCAGGCTTGGTTGCGGACGATCAGTCCAACTATCATCCAATAGCCAGGGTTCCCTTTCTAGGCAAGGTGGTTGAGCGAGTTGCTATCAAGTGGCTGCAGTCGTTCCAGGAGGAAGATCGTGTCCTGGATCCTTTCCAGTCTGGGCCCAGGCCGAGACAGCCCTGGTCGTGTTGCTTGATGACCTCCTGAGGGGGGCCGACAGAGGGTGCTCTTCCTTGTTTGTCCTCCTTAATTTATCTGCAGCCTTTGATACCGTTGACCACTGTATCCTCCTGGGCCAGCTTGCTGAGGCGGGAGTTGGGGGCCTTGCTTTGTCCTGGCTCCACTCCTTCCTTGGTGGCCGTGTCCAGTGAGTAGAGCCAGGGGGTGGGATTTGTTGGTCCCATGGACACTCTCTTGTGGGGTGCCCCAGGGGTCTGCACTTCCCCCCATGCTCTTTAACATCGATAAGAGGCCGTTGACAGAGGTCATCCAGAATTATGGCATCTGCTGTCATCAGAATGCTGATGACAACACAGCTCTATCTTTCTACCTCAGCAATGGAGGCTGTGCAGGCCCTTGACCACTGCCTGGATGCGGTCTTGAAATGGACCAGGACTAACAGGTTCAGATTCAACCCCAAGAAGACCAAGGTTCGTTCCTTGTGGGAGTCCCCGATTGGGTACGGTGGTTCATTTCCCAGCTTTGGGGGGGGGGTGTGCCCTTTAGCTGGCTGATAGAGTGAGGAATCTAGGCATCGTCTTGGACCCAGCTTTGTCCTTGGAGGCCCAGCTGTTTCCAGGGCAGCCTTTTACAACCTCAGGCTTATAGGCCAGATTCACCCGTACCTTGACAAGGACTCCCCAAGAACAGTTGTGCAAGCTCTGGTGATTTCGAGGTTAGATTACTGTAATGCTCTTGACCCTTGTTCTGTGATTGCAGCGGTTGGTGGTTGGTGCAGGCAGGTTTGACAGCATCAACCCTCTCCTGGCTCGCTTGCATTAGCTACCTGTTGCCTTCCGGATAAGGTTCAAGGTATTGGTTTTGGTTTACAAAACTCTCCATGGCTTGGGACCTAAGTATCTGGCAGAGCTTATCTCCCAAAGGTTAGCTTTGTCCCGCCCCACCAGAGCATCGCTAGCCCTCTCGCTGCGGGTGGCCATGCCTAGGGAGGCCCACAGGGCTTCTACCCATAGTCAGACCTTCTCAGTGGCCACTCTGGTGCTTTGGAATAAGTTGCCAACTGAGATTTGGCTAGCAGAGTCACTGTCAGCTTTTAGGAGATCATTTAAAACTTGGCTCTTTAAGAAACATGTTGGTGATTGCTGACTATGTGATTGTATGTTTGTTTGCTCTGTTGTGTTGCCCGCCCTCTTGCCTTGCCAGAGGTATTTATTGTTGTTTTATTTAATATCTGTTCATTTTGGTATTTTAATTTTTTTCTTATCTTTTTTGTGTACTTTGTATTTATGTACTAGTCTGTTCAGCGCCCAGACTTCCCATTGGGAAAGTTAGTGCAGTTAATAAGTATAAATAAATAAGTAAGTAAGTAAATTCTCTGTGATCCACACAGTATCTGGGATGAAAATGGAGTTTTTAAAAATTACAGTATTGGGAGTCATCTGCCATTTGGGTCTTTCAATAGCATCAGGCTGACCTAATCAGAATTTATTTGCAGAAATAAATTCTACTGAGCTCTAATGAGTCTCTTCTTAGTAGGTCTATGCAAGAGTAAACTTCTCAAATTGAAAATGTACTGTGTGCTATACATAGCCTATTTGCTGATCAGGTTTGCAATGCATGCTATAGTTAAGATGCTGGTAGGGGAGAAAGACAAACTTAAATGAAAATGAGCAACTGTGATCCTTGAATGGAGTTGATTCATGGCAACTGGACTTCTTTTCTGTGGGATTGAAATGTTTTACTACTCATCTAGGAATCTTCCTCAGTCTGAGAAAATTTGGCGGAAGGCTTCCAATTTATAGTTCACCTTGGTTTCACCCTGGTCTGAATAGACTCACTCGTTGGGTGGACAGTGGCCTGAATAGGGTCATTAGATGCGATCCTTGAATCCCCACATTACCTCGGCCACCATTTTGCTATGAGTTTGCAGCAAACCATTACAGTAGGACCCTCGTACCCACTGATTCAGTTATCTACGGTTGGGAGAGGAAAAATTAAATAATTCAGCAGCCACAAAGCAAGCTATTGTCACAAACAGCAGCTGTAAAGCAAACTATTGTCACAAATAGCATATGTAAAGCAAGCTACTGTCAGAAACAGCAGCCATAAAGCAAGCTACTGTCAGGAAACAACAGTTTGGGGGTGGGTGGGCAGGCATTCTCTCTTATCCACAGTTTTCATTATCCACGGGGAGGCCTGGAGCCAATCCCCAGCGGATACCAGGGTCCTACTGTATTTGCTGTTTTCATTTGAAGATAACTGACACACAGTGCTTTACAGAAACTACTGTTTGCTCTTAAATGACAGGCCTCAGATAAAGAAGGCTTGATGTTCACTTGCCTGAGATCCTTCTGCTCTTTTCCCCTTGGGGAATGCAAGAATTGAGGATGGGAACTGAGGGTCAGTGCTGTTCATCTCTTAGCCACAGCCTAAACTGGGGGAAAGATTCTCTTGAGCAAGTTAGTTTTTGGGAGAGGCTGAAAGAAGACGAGGGCTAACCTCTTTAACAACAGGATGTGTGTTGGAAAGGTTATCCAGGCAAAAGAAGCTTCTTTTTGTAGTTCCACTCCTACGGGCCCTGTGGGTACGTGAGGCTGTGGGACATTGTCACATCTACTATGACTTGGCTTGCGGTAACTCTAACCAATGCTGTGTCACACTCAATCTAGTCTCTTTCACTCCAGATATTTATTTTATTTTTATTTTTATTTTAGAGTATTTTTACCCTGCCTTTCGCCCTGGAAAAGAACCCAAGGTGGCTTACAGTAATGAGGGATAATATACAGTCCAGTACAACTACGACATGTCCAAGAAGTATTTGAGAACAAGGAATTGAGGGACATCTTTTTTTTTATTTATTTTTAAATTTTATTAATAGAAAGACATACAAACATAGAATAAACAATAATAAACACTACAAAGTGCCCCCCACCCCCACCCCGGGACCATCCAGTATTCTTGAATCTTCTCTTCCTTCTTCATCTTCTTCTTTTTTTTTTCCAGTGAGCTTCTTAAGGTCCTTTTCTCCAGAACTGTGATGGATTATAGGTCGGTTGTATCCCTTTCCCTTTTAGTAATACATACTCTATAAATTTCCCCCAAATATCATAAAAAATATCCTTTTTCATTTCCCCTCGCAAAACTTTTATACGTATTACAAGATAATTTATCATTTAAAGCTATATCCCACACTTCCTTATACCAGTCAGCAGTTTTAAAATCTAATTTCAGTTTCCAATTTTTAGCTATAATCAGTCTTGCTGCTGTCATAAGGTTTGCTATTAATTCTTTTGTTTTCGCATCATATTCATTAATAGGTGGTAATGATAGCAATGCAATTTCAGGTTCACATTTAATATCAGTTTGTAATATTTCTCTTGTCTCATCAAAAATCTCTTGCCAGAACTTTTTGACTATTTCACATTCCCACCGCAGATGAAAATAAGTACCTATCTTTTTTTCACATTTCCAGCAAAGCTTGGAATATCTTGGGTTCATTCTGTTCAGTCTGACTGGTGTCATATACCATCTTAAAACTAGTTTAAAATAATTTTCTTTTATTCTAACTGATTATGACCGTAAAATCCTCAAATTCCAAATTCTTTTCCATTCCTCATTATTTATTTCTTCGTCTATGTCTTGTTTCCATATCTCTCTTATTGTATCTTACATTACATTAATAGACAACATTACATTAAAGCAGTGGTTCCCAACCTTCCTAATGCTGCGACACTTTAATACAGTTCCTCATGTGGTGGTGATCCCTTGCTCTGCTTGGAAGGGGCCACAAGCCACCTTTGGCAGGCCACTGCCACAGGTGCCATAGAGAACTTCCCTCTATAGGCACCCTCAGCCAATCGCAGCCTCTGGTGTCATTGATTGACATCCCCTCCAACCTATCAAGCTGTAACTCACTCTTCCCCCCCTTCCTCCCCCTCCTCCTCCAGACCCAAGCCGTTTGTGCCTTTTTCTTCATTGGCTCATGGCAACCTCTGTGAAATGGTCATTCGACCCTCAAAGGGGTCCTGACCCCCAGGTTGGGAACCACTACAGTAACAGGTCTTTGCCTGTTTCCAGAAGGACGAGAGATTCTATTCTGTCCTACACTTTTCCAATTTATTTTACCTTGAGTGGTCAGCTATAAAAAACTGCCCTTTCAGTCGCGCATTATGTGGCCCAAGTGTTGTCACTTTCTTCATCTGTTATGTAATTTCTTTGTCTTTATTGATTTGCCTCAAGGCTTATGTTTTGGTTTACTCTTTGATCTAAACACCCTACAATTAATCCTCATTTCAAGTGCTTATTTATCATGGGAATCCACATCTGTGGAAGTACAGTAGAAACCGACATTGGGAAAATCTCCTCCTCCTCCTCATTATAGCACTGGAGATCTTAGAATCTCTTGGTCAGTTTGGTTACCGCTCATGCTGAATTAGGGGCCAGTGGTTCAGAGCTGGCTGCTGACAGCCAGCCACTTTGCTGAATAAATGTGTTGTTCTTTTCTCTGCTTTCTTGCAATCTTGATTTTGTGGCACCACTGACACACTGAAGAGGGCCAACATTTGGGGGAGATATCACGGCCCAGGATCTTTCAGTCCCAGCAAGTTGTTGACAAAGGGTGTTGAAAAGAGGTGACTCTCCACTCTTTGCAGCCAGCCAGGAATAATTGCATGTCCTGAGCACTCCACTGCAGAGCACATTAAGTGGGTTATTGACTTGAGCAAATATTATGGTCCTTCTTGTAGCCTAACTGCCAGTCATGCAGCCCTCAAATGAAGCTTGTTTTCATTAGTGTGCCGTAAATCACACAACAACGTCAATGTGTATGTGTAATAAAGTGCATTACAAAATTGGATAGGGAAGGTTTGCCAAACGGTGCTAATATCATGGCAGTGGAGATGGAAAGGAATATGTTTGACTTACATAATTAAAATAAATAAATAAGATTAAGGCTTGTAAATCAGACATGCAATGTTGTTCAACAGAGGCATAATTGTGTGTTTACTTCCCTCCCCTCAATAAATCTAAATTCAGAAGGGTGTTCAGATTTTCCCAGAGCTTATCAGTAGATCAAATAAGTGGTAAGTGCTGCAGCCTGTGTAACTGAGTTAAATCCTGCAATCTCTATCTTGCGGGGTGGGGTGGGATGGACTTAAACATATGTGCATATATATGTTTCCTTTATTATTTTATTTTGCTTCTGATATGTCAAGGGGGGAAATGAAACTTCCTGAGCAGAAAAGGCAGAAGTGGTTCAGATAACGATTGTTGGATCATCTTTTTCCTAACCAACTAAAATAATACCTGCTCTCTGTAATCATGTATGTACCAGTGCTGAATTTACAGAGTCCTGGAGCTCCAGACTGTTTGCTAAAGTTAGGAACCAAGGTGTGGCATGCATTTGTGTTGTTACATGGTAAGTGGGAGGGAAGCTGGCTCTTGAACTACAACTCCCAGGATCCCCAACAAGGCCGATTGAGGATCCTGGAAGTTACAGTTAAAAAGGAATTCTTTCTGTGCTCTGGTTCTCCACGTGGTAGTGGTATATATCTTCAAGATCCAGGGCACCATGCTTCTGAATACAGGCTGCAGGGGAACAACAGACGCATGGTGATGATGTCCTTCCATGTGTCCTGTGGGCATTCTATTGGCATCTTCTTGGCCGCTATGGGAGTCAGGATACTGGAATATATTGGTCTATGCTAGCAGCCATCAAAAAGTACACTGCTGTTCCTTACCCCTGGAGAAAAGGTTAATGGGCTACGGGTATAGCACACCAACAATTCAAATCAAGACACTTAGTTCTGAAATATAAATCCTTCCTTCCAGCCTCAGATACTGGCCATCACATTTTCATGGGCTGTTGCCCTTGAGTGGCCACCACCGCTACCACCTTAGAGCTTGCAAAGCTGAAAGGGACCCTATGAATCATTCTGTCCTGCTCCTGTCAGAGAGGCACAGTGGGGAATTGAACTCTCCACCTTTGGCTCCGGGCAGCCAGATAACCTAAATCACTGAGCTATCCGGCAGTTCAATTACGGTAATTTTAAGAAGCCTGTAATGTATGAAGGCAAGAGAGTGTGGCTTATTTCACTCCCCCACCCCACCCCCAAACATACTGACACTACTATGGAGAGCAAAGTCCTTTAGTTGACCTTTGCTAATGATCAGTTTTTCTTCTTCTCCCATTTCAGATCAGATAAAACTCTACAAGACATAGTGTACAAGTTGGTTCCAGGACTCTTTAAAGGTATGAATGGGTTATTGGGAACAACCCAAGTGCTGGGGTTGAAGGTGATATTAAGGGATATATTTTTATGTTATGCGATTGATACTGGAGCAAAAACTGCTTCCATTGGCTTTAGGAAGGTAAAGGTGTCTAGTTCATATTTTAGGCTGAGAAATAATAAATGATAGAATATTGATGGCCAAGATATCAGATATAATATTGCCTAATGACTGGATAATATCAAAGGGCTTCCGAATATGGCCATCAAATAATGGCCATGTACCTTTGGTCTCAACTCAGACACAGCTCCAGTTCTGTTTTATTAGTTTTTAAAATATATGCACCCTGATAATGTTCCTGGGTTTTTGGTATATTGTATTCTTATTATATACTGTATTAAGGCCAGAATCCTGTTGCAACATATGGCAGTAATCATGCAAGTGATTTGTACTCTTTGGCAGCTTAACTGTCAAGTATCCAATTGGCACTGGTTGCAAATCTTGTCATGTGACCAACACCAGACCAAACAGTAAGCCATTCTGCACACAAATATGGTACCATGATTTTGCACTAAGAAATGTAATTTGAGGTGGGGAGGTGGTTGTCAGGCAATATAACTCTCACAGGGTGAATGGGTGAAAAGTAAAAATACCAATTAGTAAATTAACTAGTTGCCTTCCTTTGCAGATGAAATGAAGAGGCGGCGTGATTTCTATGCAGCCTACCCTCTGGCAGATGGTATGGTGTCTGATGTGTGATTTTCTACAAGTCAACAGTGATATACTGGAAGTTGCTAACAATTTGTGTGATTTTCCTTCTTTTTTTTCTCTTTCTTGATTTCTCTTATCTAGTTCCTAATGGATCCAATGAGGACCGAGGAGAAGTGTCAGAGCAAGAGAAAGGGAATCTGACAGATGATGAAATTGTCAGTTTGTCCATAGAGTTCTATGAAGGAATCAGGTAATTTAAAGAGGGATAACATAAAATTTTACTAAAAAAAGTTAACTGGTATTTTCTGGTTTTTACCCATGGTACCTTTTCACCTTTTCTTTTTTCTGCTTTTCAAGTTTTGTGTGTGTGTTTGTGTGTGTGATATTTTAAGTTTAAAAACCCATTTTATCCCTTAATTGCTATATGTTTGTAACATCACTTTTGATTCATTGTTACCTTGAGCATGATTTTGCAAACCATACATGCCGGTTCATAATGAATAAGTATGGCGTGGTGATAGGTTTTGGAACAATAGAGGCTTCTGTGCTCTGTTCCTGTTTTTGAAAACTTGGTCAGCCAGTCACTGAAATGCCAAGTAGTGAGGAAGCTACTAAAAGAACCTTTGCTCGCCTTTTATTCTTTTAATTATTTATGTTAACCGCCCTGAGTTACCGCTCGGGAAGAAGGGGCGGTATATAAATATAAAAAATAAATAATAATAATAATAATAATAATAATAATAATAATAATAATAATAATAATAATAATAATAATAATAATAATAATAATGTAGGTTGTGTCTTCTCCAGAGGATCAGCAGGGTTTCCATTTTTGTTGGGGAAATTTCTCAGGATGCTCCAGCGATGGAAAAGGGATATGCAGCCCTCCAAGGTCTAAGGGAAAGCATCTTGGAAGTTGTCCCTTCCTGTTTTAGATGGTTATGTGCAGAGCTCAGAGGTGACATATCCTGTCATTTTGACCACAAACAGTTTTCTGGAACCAGAGTTAATCATGTTTTCCATTCCAAGTCAGCCAATGGGATCAACCCAAGCTGTCAGTTCTACTAAGCAGACTGTGCTGGGTTTCATGTGGATCTTTCACTGACTTCCCCTCTCATGTCATTTATTTCAGAGATGAAAACAAAGGGACTGTAGAAAATGGAAACCTGGAGAAGGACAAGGTACGTGACGTCCCAGTGTAACTTCAGAACAGCTTTTGACCAAATGTATGATTTCAAATGCTTTGGAAACATGAGATAATTCTTCATCTCCTGCAGACATTGGAATTAGTTTTCTTGATGTCCAAATTACTTTTCTTGGACACCAGCTCCCGGAATCCCCGTGACACATGGCCACTTGTAGCATTTAAAATGTAAAACGAATGGTGGTGGGAAGACCCGCAAAGATGTCTACTACAGTATAGAGGTGATGAATTATGAGAAACTCCAAAATCCATTCTGACAATATTTTGACCCAAAAGGCATTTACTTTAACATTTGGGAGCTGATTGTCATTATAGGTGCTCAGAGGCACTCTAATTGTCATTGTTCAAGTACTTAAACCTCAATTACTGCAGGAAAAAAATTCTGGTTTTAGGCCGGAGCCTTGGCTTGAGTTAGCCTCCCAGATACACAGATGGCTGCACTGTCTCCATTCACTTCCTAGTACCGTTTCCATCCATTTTACTGTCAATTTGTTTTATTAAGCTCTTTTTATTTTTTCCGTCCTATCTGATCATTCTTTTTTCCTCCCTGGCTTCATAGTCTGCCTCTTCCCCCACCACCTCCCTGCCAAGACTACCAGAGATAGGAAATATTTGTTCTTTGTTCAGGCTACAGTGACACAAATCTCTTAAAATCTCTTATGGCTATTTTCTATGCTGATTGCAGGTTTCTGAAAGCCCAAACAAGTAACAAATAATGGCCATCTCTACAAGCTTGTTCCTTTTCTGCGCTACCCCACCAACATTACAATGCCCTATGGATTGCAGTAGAGGCCCTGGGCTGTGACCAGTGAAGCTTCTTGGAGTCTTCCATTCCCACACCCATTTTTTTGCCTTTTGACATAGCTGCATATACTGTATTTCAGCTTCTTTTCCTGCTGCAGTAGCCTAACATGGTCCCCTCTTTCTTTCCCTCCTTTCTTCTCACTAAAGTCATTGCTGTCTTTCTCATTGCTTTGTAGAAGAACAGTATGAGATTCCTCCGTTGTCCTGCAGCCATGACGATCATGCACCTGGCCAAGTTCCTCCGCAACAAGATGGATGTTCCCAGCAAATACAAAGTGGGTTGCAACAGAGACCACCACATTTGGGGGTTGGGGGTTGATGGTTAAGATTGCTACCAGCCTTGTGCAGGCTCAGAATTGTTCCTACACTAACAAAACACTAGTTAGGACCTGCTAGACAACAAATAAGCAAATGAATATTCAGAATTCAGTATGCAGCTGAACTGGGCTCCCCTGAAGGTTTGTACTGTTCTTTACAAATAGGTTTCTGAGTTAACACAGAATTTAAGATTTACTGATTAATAATGACTGATTTCTAAAGTTTAAAATAAGATACAGAAGGAAGTTGGTAACCCCAATTGCCACAATGGGTGGAACCTTCTTCATGGTTTTCTCAGTGAAAAGGAAGAAACATTCTGCACATGCTTAGAGGTACTCGGTGGTTTTGTGTTTTGCAGCAAGACATTTCAAGTAGGAGCCCAGATCATGGAAACAAGTAGAGATGGGCATTTCGTTTCGGAAGGGGACTGGTTCCGAAATGAAACGTGCCAGCACAACTGGAGCTCGGAACCCAGTCCCACCCTCTGGAACAAAATCAACCACTGTCTTACCTTGCTGTAGTTCACGCTGGGTGAAATTCCAACCAGGAAGCAGCCTCTGATGCGTCATATTTCCTTCTCCCTGACACTGGCCAATCAGGAGATGTGCAAGGACATGCATCATCCCGCCTCCCTGTCTGATTGGCCAGCACCAGGAAGAGAGAAAGATGATGCATCAGAGGCTGCTTCTTGGTTGGAATTTCACCAAGCGCGAACCACAGTAAGGTAAGACAGTGGTTGATTTTGTTCTGGAAGTTGGGACTGGGTCCCAAGCTCCAGCTGTGCTGGCATGTTTCATTCCTGAACCAGTCCCCTTCCAAAACAAAACAACAATCTCTAGAAACAAGAGTCGATTATCCTTTTTACAAATGTTTGTGCCATATAAAACACTAGCCCATTTTGCAAAGAAAAGGTTCTAACTTGCCTGACTGTATTAAAAGTATAAAAGAATTGCAGCAAAGTTATCGAGATTCCACTCAAACTTCATTATGCAGATTTGCAAAATATATTTGTTGGCTTTGTTTACATAATGCATTTTATTTCTGCAATGAGTGGGGAGCATTTTGAAGCCTCCCTTATTTAAAGCAGGAGATAGTGAGGAAACTTTTTCATATGATGTTCAAGGATTACAGATGATGATGAGTAGAGACAGAAACCAAGGGACATGAAATTTGCAAAATTATATCATGCACGCTTTTGAGCGCTGCCATCCCATCCTAACTCTCTCTGCTTATCTTGTTTCCTTTACTTCACTATATGAAATTAGGGCCATAACCAAAGAGGGGGTTTCTTCCCTTAGCTTTACAGTCTTTGACAGGGCCGGCTTTGCCATATGGCAGAGTGAACAACTTCTCTGACAGCAAATGGGCTGGGGTGAGGAGTGATGGTGACAGAATCACGTGTGCTGAATGGCATATCCTGTGACCCCAAAGTGTAGGAAGCTGATCTCAGTTGAGATGGGAGATGCTCTCTCATTGCTAGTGCTGAAGTAAGATGAATCTCTCAATCCGGTTGGCTTTTATACATGGAACGGTCAGGAAATAGGCCATGATGCCTTCTTGTCTTCCAGCCAAATACTGTATCTTGGCCCAACTTTGGCCTTAAATAACCTTAAGCTCGAGGTAGGAGCTGAACATGTTTGGAGCCTCAAGGCTCTGAGTACAGCTCTGTGGGGTCACAGGGTGTGTGCAATTGTGTAATGATTGTAAACAAATATGTGCAGGTGCTGGCATGCACATTTAAAACAAGGTATCAAATGTCACTGTACGTTTTGCAAACACATACACACAGACCAATTCAAGATGGTGTGAATACATCAGTGTAAGTTGTCCACATCGGAACGGTTGGTGTAGTGAAAGCTGATACAAGAAGTGTTCTTTTAGACTGGGTTATTTGTTGAGAGTTGTGCGCAACACAGATGAACTCACCTTCGACGCCACAGACAGACGACAAGGATTTCTTGCACAATGTCCTAAATTGCTACTATGTCTGCAACACACTTTAAAGCAACTTCACACTGTGCCGGTGAGTTTTAGTGTCAGATGGGAGTGGGAGGAGATTAGGGCCCAGGCATACAGGCTGCCAAAAACAGTAGAATAGAATAGAATAGAATAGAATAGAATAAGCCACCCGTTCTTCCAGCACCACTTGTCCTGGATTTACCTTTTGGCCTGATGAGTGAGAACGGCACAGCAATTCCTAGAGATTTCATCTGGCACCCTCAGTACTGGCAGTGTTACCACCTGCCTCCTCCAAGAGTATTCAGCGTCTTTCCAACTGGTTCATATTATTTTGTTTAAGTTGTGCCATTTTATTCATTAGGTGGAAGTTCTCTACGAAGACGAGCCTCTGAAGGAATATTACACACTCATGGACATAACTTACATCTATCCTTGGCGAAGGGTGAGCAAAGGGGGAAATCTTTGTCTTGCGGAAATGCTTTTGTGTCCTGGTCATCCTCGTGAAATCCCGTTTCTGAGCCCATGAGCAGAGGCTGCTGAGAGAGTTCTAGATTTCAGCCTCCCAGAGGAGGGCTCGTAGAAACGACGTGCTTTAAACAAATGATGTCTGAGATTTTATTAAAACAGAACCAAGTATGATAAGAGAAAGGGACAAGAATGCGAGAGCGGGCTGGGGAGTGTCATGTGGCTTCATGAACCTGTTCACTGTACCTGTTGCCCAGCCTGTGTTGTCGCACGCAGGGATGGGTCAGGGTGGAACAGGCCAGTTTTTCCACATTGCAACATTCAGCGCTTGTTTTGTAGAAGCGAGCTGGCATTTTGCGGACAGAGGCAAAAGGGCAAGATGATGCCTTTTCCATTCCATATACGGTATAGAAACCACCTGAAGCAGCCGTAAACCAGCCTTTCAGGAATGGTCATGGAGGCATTACTATGGGTAGCAGGCCCGTTTAGGAAGTACAGACCAGGCCCTGTAACACAACTAGGTTGTTGAGAAGAGGGGTCTGGCCCCCTTTGACACCTGGCCTCTGCAGCCTAGGGCAGCTTCCTCACTCTGCCTAATGGAGGGCCAGGTCTGTGATCCTAGTAGGATTTTGCAAAATGATTTTTGGAAGGATGTTCACTTGTTGGGAGCATGACCCCAAATTTATTTTTTAAAAAAGCAAAAACAAGAGCAAAGCTAACCAGGCTTCTGTTTGCCTTCACTCTTTGACCAAGCAGTACTTGCACTTGAGAAAAATACACATTTTAAAGCTGTGTCCATTAGTTGAGAAACCTCTTTATGGCGAGTGCATAAGTGAAAACAATACCTACAACTTGTTTAAGGCAAATAGAAAAGAGCTACTGTTTGAGAAATATATTTCTAGATAGCGCATAATGGGGGGGGTGGGAATCTTTACACTTATTTACCAGAAGCCCCTTGAGCTGGCTTCCATGGCCAGGGTCCTATTTGGTCAAACAGCTGTTGCCTGAGCAATTTAACTTTCTAATGCTGGTGCAAGAAAATATCCAGATCTCCTTGTGAAAGCACAGGTCAGTGGCTCGCAAACCTTTTTGACTTGCGGCTCCCCTGCGTGGCGGCAGCAGAGCAGGGGGAGCACCAAGGGGTGTGGGGCGGCCCTAGAGGCAAAGGCACACGAAGGAGTAGGAACCAGAAGAGCAACACCAGCAGCACTAGCTTTGCAACAAAACAAAACCACACACACACACAAAAAAAACCCAAGAGAAACTTCTGCATTGCTCCTGGCTGGTTAGCCTACACCCCAGAGAACTGTGGTCTACTGTGATGGCTGCAGGGTGCCCAGGTGCACACTCTGGGGATCTCTGCTTGCATATAGATAATGTTTACATAAGTGGGAGATCCCACATAACTACTTTGCTGAGAGTGTTACCATCTGCTGGTTTCCAACAGGATCCTGGCCCTGGTCTGTAGGTCTCCCTCTCAGGCTGAAACATAGAAAGAAGGAGCAACCACTAGGAGTGTCTTCAAAGAAAAAGCAAGGAAGTCTATGAATTCAAATCTGTATAAAAATCGGGGTGGGGGGCAGTAAAGCAGATTTGGGCTATTTGACCCTCCACCACTCCAACTTCTGGTTCAGACCACTTGCTATGTGTGCCCGTGCTTCTTTGTGTTGCAGTCTAGTAACGAGGGACCCAGAGGTTTAGCAAACATAGGTTTTAGAGGACACATCAGTCAGAAACCTAGGCAAGAACTTGGTTATCTTTCTTAAATAAGACTACTGTAGCAGTAGGAAAATTCTGCTTCAAGCCTAGCTTAGACTGGTGCCCCCTAGTGGCTACACTATATAATTACACTACCCACACAACCTTTTTGAAGGTGGATATGCACACTAAGTTGTTGTTTCCACTTACCTTATATGCCGCTCCATTAGGGGTTTAAAATTTCTGGGAAAAGATTTTCCTGTATTTTTTTTCAAAGTCATGTTTTATTTTCCTCTGGGAAAAAAAATGAAAAAACAGGAGTGTAGAATATATTCTTTTACAATGGTAAATAATGTGTCAAATACATGGTATTCAAACATGATGACCTTACTGAAAGACTTCGGAGAGTCCCATGACTTCAGAATTTCTAGAAATCCTACATCTCTATGCCCTATAGTGCTAAAATGCTTTCTGGGTCGCTTACAATGTTATTATGCAAGCATCGCTAGGTCCCCTAGCAAGTTAAGCACTCAGTAGTAGTACGTAGTGTGGTAGTTTATTTGCCAATGGCTGTCAGTCTCACAGTATTTGATAACAGTGCTATAACAAAGCATTGCCAACATAAAACAATACAGAACACTGTAATTCTATAAAAGCTTTTCAAACTTTTAGCCAAAGATTTGCTAATAAAACTTAATCTGTTCTTATCAGTTTTATCAGTGGGTATTCATTTTACTGACCTTGGAAAATTGGAAGGCCGAGTCAGCCTTGAGCTGGCTACTTGAATCTGTTGGGATTGAACTTGGGTCCTGTGCAGAGGCTTGACTGCAGCACTGCAGTTTAATCACTGCGCCATGGGGCAGTTGTTTTCATATTGGTGCAGGTGGAGTAAACAAAATGGGAGGGAGAGAAACACTGCTTTGGCATTAGGGGCCAGCAGGTGTTATGAAAATACAGGAAGCTGAAATGGCTCTAAATCTTCTTAAGCAGAATTGGGAGGCCATATGGACTGTGCCAGATAGCTTATCCAAAGGCCTTTTTGGCTTGTGGCTTTATCTGCAAGGGCTTGAATTAGGGAGATAGATCCTTTTTTCAAAATGTTAGGATCAGCTCAGCATACCCTTAAACTGGAGTCTGATAATAATTAATTTCACTGCTGAATAGTATTGGAAAGAACTGGATAAGGCTAAAGCTTAGAACTGGGAGATTCTGGGGGTTTGTTTAAAAAACACAACTTTTCAGAGATTTGAGTAGAAATCACATAGCTTTAATCTACATGGCAGTGTCTCTCCTGATGGTCGACAGCAGCAGCAACGCTCATCCCAAAAGGACTCAATCAGGGTACCTCATACATCTTGAGCAAATTGTGGTAAAGTTAGCACCTTCTCTTAGGAAAAAAAACTTTTTTTGATTAAAAAAAAATCAAGAGCTTCCTCTCTACAGCAGTCGTGCTAGGGGTGGGTTAGAAATCATCTTAAGGCGATCTTTCTTCCCCAAGATCCGGGTTGGGTTAACTTAAAGATTTAAATTACCCCCTGCTCAGTGGCAACATCTGACGGTTTGGCCTTTCCTTCCGCAGAATGGTCCTCTGCCCTTGAAGTACCGGGTCCAGCCAGCCTGCAAGAGACTAAAACTCTCCTCCCAGCTGCCCAACTCAGAATGCACCAACACTAGCGGTGCCTCCGAGTGCGAATCTGTCAGCGACAAGGCCAACAGCCCGGCCACCTTACCAGCGACCACCTCCTCCTCCTTGCCGAGTCCTGCCACGCCTTCCCACGGCTCCCCGAGCTCCAACACCACCACCGTGAGCATTCCCGCCAACCCCACTTCAGGCGCCATGCTCAACGGCACCACCTCGAACTGCCACCCCATGCCACCTTTGGCCAGCAGGGGGCGGAAAACCATGGTAAATGGTGGCCCGGCCATGTCGGCGTTGACTTAAAAGGAAGGAATGGCCCTCTTGTTTCCGACTCTTTTCTTTTGAGTTTTATAAATAAGTACATTATGTGTAGATAAAGGGCAACCGGCGGGGGCGGGGCGGGGGGAATTATACAGACGTATTTTCTATTAAGTGATTTGATTTAATTTAAGAGGAAAAAAATTCAAAAACAAACAAAAAAATCCAGTGCGTCCTCCCCCCCCTTTTTTTTTAAATTTTGAAAAGAAAAAATGTGCTTATGTAACTGCATGATGGCATCTGTGTAAAACTGCAGCCCTTTCTTGTTGATGGTGATGATGATAGTTACTTTTATTGGTGCCCTTGATTTATAGTGAAACTTAATGCACAGCCTCCGAGAGAGAGAGAGAGAGAGGTAAAACGCACAGTTCCAGTAGGCCAGGTTTTATTTCCTAGAAGCACACGTGTCTCTCTGCTGCTCTGCCCGAGTTATGACTGTAGCACGCTTCCCCAATGCCACTAAATACTGCCCTGGGGGGGGGGTTTCCCCCCTTCTTACAGCTACCTCTCACACAGCCATTTGCTTCATGCCCAAAGGGGCCGAGAGGCTGTTTTCCAGCCAGGAGGAAGATCTAGAGATCCACCGGGCAGGTTGAAAGGGGCAACGTTTTGCTCCTCCTTTGTTTCTTAAAGCAGGCACAGGCCAAACACAGTCTGGTGGAGGTTCTTCTGCTGCAGCTCCCGTCGGCCTCTGCTGAGGAAGGCTGGGAGGTTCAGCCCGCGTGGCCCACCTTCCGATGGCAAGGCAAAGAAACCTTAATACGCACGCACTGAGAGTGGGCCATGTGAAAACATGCACCTGGGAGCAGCAGCTCTCTTTAGCAGCAGGGAACCGGTGTGGGAGAGGGTCACAAACCCTGAAGGTAGGTGGTTTGAATGTGAGTTAGGTGCCATTCAATGTAGAGCCTTCTAAAGCACTCCATTAACTTGCCCTAATCTGGTCCTCTCCGGATCTCTTGAACCTCTGCTCCCATGATCCCTTGGTATTGGCCGTTTTATTGGGCTGCAAACAATTGGAAGGGGCCAAAGCTGGGGAAGGTTTGCAGCAGCCAAAGGTGGGAATGTCACTTTTTCAGACTACAGGTTCCTACACGAGGGATGTGTCCTTTGGATCATACATCCCATAATTCTCCATTCTGAGAGTTCCGCTTGATCGACAGACATCTAAATAGCACACCTAGGAGAAGGGCTACACTTGAAGGCTTTGTGGCCTGGCTAAGCCTGGCTCTGGCAAAGCTTTCAGGTAAGAATGGAACCTCCCAGCTAGTACTGCAGCAGCTTCTTTTTGGGCCAGGAATAGGGATGGGCACCTTACAAAAAACGAACCTTAAGAAACAAAACAGCAAACAGCATGTCCTCCATTATTTATAGCTTTATGAAGCATTTTGTTTCATTTTGTTTCATGATAAAAATTCTTTTTAAAAATCCATTATTAACAAAACAAAACAAAATGAAGACTGAAACGAAACGAAACACTATATTTCCGTTTCGTGCCCATCTCTAGTCAGGAAGCCTGGGTGGAGCTAGGCCACAAAACCTTCACGCTGAGGCACTGCTCTCAGGTGAGACGCATGTAGGTGGCTGTCTGCCAGGTGGAACCCCCAGAACATGGAATGATGGGATTCATAATCCAAAAAATCCTGAATGGCATAGTCCCGTGCAGCCAGCCATCCTACTAATTTGTGGAATATAGGGACTTTGCAAACCAAAGTAAATAAATAGTTTCCCTAAACTCTGGCTGCAGTAATGCCTTGTCCCACCCAGAGCAGTGCAAGCTGGAGTGGATCTGTCCTGCCAAGGTATGTGATCATGTCAGTGTCAAAACCAATTGCTTGTCCCTTCTAGGTCTCTGACCACAACAGATATGGGGTGCTGAACTAGCCTCCCTGTGGTCTCCAGTTCTTGGTGGGTGAAAAAGTGGATTCAGTCCACCATACCCCCAAAGTGCGATGCCTCCCTCTGTTGAAGGGACAGCAACCTTGAGTGGCCTCATGTCACCAAACCCTGTAAGTGCAGCGAGGTGCCCCAGTAGAGAGACCATAGCACCTTGTGCATCGAAGCCACATGCCTGGGAGTCTCGTGTTTTTTGTTTTTGTTGCCTTCCTTTCACTTGTGCACAATACAGCTCTGCCTGTCTGTTGTTCGGGCTCTCCTTCAGTCGTGTTTTTGACCATTTCAGTTGTTCTGCTTTCCAGTTAATGGATCTGGGAATCGTAGCAGTGGTGAGACCTTTTTCTTGGCTGTTTATTCACTACAACTAGAATAGAAATCTTTCACATTCAGAGCAGTATATCAGCTACTGGAGATTGGTCACTTTTCATGTCCAGGTATCTTCAAACCTGGGGAGTGGGGACCATTTTTTACATTAGAATTCCAAGAATCCACCACACTGTCTGGAAGGTCATGGGAGTTGTACTGTAAGAAATTTTGACTCTTACACACTTTGTCTTAAGTTGCTCTTCTAAAGAAGCTTAGCAAAGCAGCAAAAAAACCAAATAAACAACAAATAAGCAAAACATGTTGCTTATATGCCATCTCATAGTGCTTAAAACATGTTCTGGGCAGTTTACAATCTTAATAAATCAGGTTACACATTGCTGCCATCACCATGCAAGCTGGCCGCTCAATTTAATGACCTTGGAAGAATGGAAGGCGAAGTTTTGGCTGAAGTACTTCAGTTGAACCACTGTGTCCAAGGTAGACTGCTCGGATTCTTTAGAAGAGCAACTTAAATGCTTATCTTGCATTGGCTGGAGGACAAGGCAGTAAAAAGTGGTTTAAATTTGTTGAGTCGGATCTGTTCCAAGTCTACCTGAGAGGAATTGTAATCTGTTAATACAAGAGTCTGTTAATCCTGACCATGGCTGTTTCCAGCAAGTTGGAGAATGGTGGCCGTGTGTGCCCCCCCCGGGGGGGGGGGAGTAGTTCCTGGCACCTGTAGGAGCCATGATCCATGGATGTCCTGTTCTTGAGACTTATGGCTCTGTTGACATATTCACTGTGACAGCCATAGTCTGCTCACCCCAGGTCTATGGGATGAACAATTTGGCAGACTTCCTAAATAACTTGTTCTGTATGGTTTCCTTCTCCCTCCTTGTAAATCTCAATTTCTCTCTCTCTCACACACACACACACAAACAACACACAGTGCCTTTGGAAACTTGATTTATTAACGTGTTGAGGCAACAGAAAACAGTTTGTGGATTTAACTGTGGGGAGAAGGAGGATGGTCTCTTTTCTTTTGCTAATCTGAGTTTCAAAACTGCCCGGTAGAGACGCACAACTTCCCGTAGGAAGGGTTTTTAATTCTTCCATCAGCTTGAATCTTCTTGCCTTTTTCTTATGGAAGAAGACCAATCCCATGATTCCCCTCTTTCCTTCAGGAGAGGAAGGGCTAACTTGACACAAGCACATTTTATATCCTTGGAGGCAAAACCACCCAGGAACTTTTAATGGTCTTTTTCTCTGTTTGACTTTTGATAGCGGTTGATCCTACACAGGTGACCCGTCTTTGAAGGATCTGCTTTCGCACATGGATTTGTTCGACAGGCAATTGTCCAGAAGGCAGGAGTTCAAAGCAATGCAGGCATGCAGTGTGGGTGTATCTTTAACAGAGCTTGGAAATGTTGTCTTAGGCTCCTGCAATGCCTTGCTACCATGGGGAATTTTGGGAGTTGCAGTCCAAAAGACAAACATCTCGGTCTCTGAGGTTTAGTAGCCTGGTGGCCACGCCTCTAGATGTTACCTTGCATGCCACAAGCCGGTAAAATAACCCAACACCATTGGAACAGTTGCGGGCCTGTTTCTGCTGCCAGGCTCCTGGTTTATCAAACTTTTGCTAACAAACATCCCAAAGATCCCATATGGAACTGAGAATAGGAAGCCGGTCTAGGATGTGTTGGGATCTTGCACAACATGAAGCTTGAAGAAGAGTGATTTTAAAAATTGCTCTTTCCTTTTATGCATCGTAATTGGAGTAAAAACTCATGACATTGGGAAGGGCCGCCTTCATCCCAAACCCTCTCATCCAGCCCCCTCTATCTCGATGGTGAAGACGGTAAGATGTTGCTAGATCAAACCAAAGGGCCAGCTACCTACCTGCTCAGGCCTCTAGCAGAGATCCAGATTTTTAAGCTCATGCTTAAGGTTTTCCATTTGCCCAGGAAAATGTTTGGACTGTTCTTTCTCTAAATTGCTGACACCTCTATTCTCTTCTTTCATAACTTGGAGAAGCTACTTTTTTGGACCTTAAAACAGCATTACCAACACAATTGGCTGAGAGATTCTTGGAGATACAGTCCTAAAAGTAACTCTGGAAAGCTCTGATTTTTCCCACTTCTTCTCAATGATTCTAAATTTACCCACATAACTAAACCAAGGATTCATTTTAAGTGTGGCTCACGTTGTGCTTTTTAGCAGCATTTGCCAGAGTGCTGAAATGCCAAGAGTGTAACTGCGTGTGAGGAGGGGTGGCTTCGAACAACCCACCCCACCCTCCAACATGATATATGAGGCTGCCATAGAGCAGTGTTCCCCTACCTTTTTTGAGTCACGATCCTGCAACACCCCTGCCCCGCCACATTTGCACAGACAGGCGTTATTAATGGGCGAAAGAAGAAACTGCAAATAGATGTTTCCAGAATTTAATTCTAATCTAATATATTAATGTTATAATGCAAAATTTTGGCAGGCTGTAGGTCTGCTTCTTCTACCAGATAAAAGTTGTGAAGGGAAAAATCTCAATATATTTTGAGTTTAATTTACTTTTCAGGGTGTTGAAATCACCCTTCATATTTGCTGTACCCTAAAAAGCCCCCTCAGTGAAGAGCCCCCCTCCCTCAAGACCAAATAAATACCTTCCCAACGGCCCCCTCCCCTCCCCAGCTCTCCTTCCTCACTGTTTTGCTCTCTTGCCTTCTTCCTCCTTGACTCAGGTCCCAGAGCCATCTCCCCACCCGGGTCCTTTCTCCCTTCATGACCACCACCATTACCGCACCCAGAAGAGTGGGAGAGTCAGGCAGAGTGAAAGGCACTGCTCCTGCCACCGCCACAGCACCAGCTTTCCAATCCTGCCGCCATCTTGAGTGTCAGCGTTCCCAGTGTGCACCACACCCTCCCTTCTTTGAGCTGGGCTAACACCCAGGTCCAGAGAGCTGTCATCGGTCCTCCAAAGGTAGATGTAGATGAGCACAGAGAAATGAGTATAAGAGTGGCTCTTTTAGCAGGGAGAGGAGTGATGCGCATGCATAAAAGGAAAAGAAGAAAGAACCAAGAACTCAAGGATGCCCGCAATTCTGGTTCAGATTAAAATGATCGCTCTGTGGGCCAAAAGGTTGACTACAAAACCAGCATAACATAATTGCAACTAAAAATAATTTTGGCAACCTCCCAGGTTAGGAACCTGTCCTGCAGGGGCTGCAGTTCCCATATAGTGTTGGGGAAGAGTTACTCCCATGTATGAACTGCATGCATTTCCCAACCCCAGAACAATTCTAGTCAGCAACCATTTTAACAGTGAAGAATCCCTACTGCTGCCCTAAAGCAGTTTGTTGATAAATGATTGCTCGAAATATCTCATTGTCAAATTATTTGTCTCTGCTTAGCGACTCTTGGTAGGTAGCACCTTTCAGTGGTCCGAATTTCACTGGGGAGCCTCCAGCTGCTGACCGGTAAGGTCCCAAGTGCTTTATCACACAGAGGCACAGGAGACCTAAAAGTGCCAATAAGCCACCTCTCTCAACTCTATGATCTCCTGGTGCCTCTGGCTACAAAGCCCATCATCCTCAGCTGGCTGAGGGCGATGGGTACCACAGTCTGAAACCTCTGGAGGGTACCGGATTGGGGGAAAGCAATCAGAGAAGCACATGCTTGCGACTTCCTTCTACATTTCTGCTTGGATCTTGCTAAGGGCAAGGCACCCGGCACGACTCTGAAAATTCAAAAAGATGTTCCAGTCTGTTCGATATCTTTTGTACATACCAGGTAAACTGACCAAGGCGACAAAAAGGGCCTCCTTTCCTTCCCCCTTTCTTCCTCACCCCCTCCCTAATTTTTCTACTTTTTTTTTAAACATGGTACAAGCCAAATTGCTCTGTATGTTTGCAAACCTGTATGATGTTTTAATGTGCTGTAATATATTCTGATATTCATATATTGTTATTGGTTAAAACATTTGTATCAATAATACAGTTTGTAAATGGTAATAAATGCTACAGCTTTGTCCTTCAGCCTTGTCGTCTGCAGTGTCCTGGAGGTTGGGTTGGAAAGTTTGTTGGACTTTACCAGTTCTACCTTCTCCCCATTTTCAGGTTAAGCAGCAAAGAACCCAGATGGCTTCCAACAAGTAGAGGCTGGACTTCCACGTGAGCGTGGAAATGTTAATTTCTTGGACGGTAGCTCCCAAGAATGTCCCAGATGGTGGCTGAGAGTTGCAGTCCAACTAATTAACGTCTCTTGCCCATGGGTCAGAGATCAACATTAATGGGAAATGGGTTGATGCCCCTAGGATACATTCTCCTAATAGCATGAATGGGTGGTTTACAGTAGGACCTCAGTATCTGCTGGGGATTGGTTCCAAGCCTTCCCGTGGATAAGAGAGAACGCCATAATGTCCCCAAAACGGCTGTTTTGTGACAGTAGCTTTCTTTACAGCTGCTGTTTTGAGACAGTAGTTTGCTTTACAGCTGCTCTTTGTGACAGTAGCTTGCTTTATGGCTGCT
>JAHTLZ010000111.1:2262982-2318312 GCA_023846285.1 Phrynocephalus versicolor | reverse complement strand
GGCAGTAGCTTGCTTTACAGCTGCTCTTTGTGACAGTAGCTTGCTTTGCGGTTGCTGAATTATTTATTTATTTTTCCTATGCCAATCGTGGATAACTGAATCAGTGGATAATGCATCAGTGGATACGGGGGTCCTATGGTATATATACATCAATGAAAGAAGCATCTTGTGCTCTCCTGACAAGGCTGGGGTGAGGGATCCCTGCCAAAGGCCCTTGGCCTGATTTCGTGCACTGTCCCTTCTTCCCTAGCAATGCAGTTCATGGGCAGAAAGGAGGGGGAGAGAGATGGGACGATGCTAGTTGCTCAATGTGTTCAGCATCTGCTCCTATCAACAACTACACTTACTTTCCTACCACTCATTTTAGTGAAGGCTAACCTAGACAGGTGGGGTGTGATGTCTCAGCAGACAGGAGCACTGAAACTGTCAGCTGCAAAGTTGGCAGCTTGGCAGTTCAAATCCCGGGGTGCCATGCAGCGAAGTGAGCTCCCGTTGTTAACCGCAGCTCCTGCCAACCTAGCAGTTTGAAAGCATGTAAATGCAAGTAAATAAATAGGTACTGTACTGCCGTAAAAAGTGGGAAGGTAAACAGTGTTCCGTGCACAGAAATGCATTCAGCCATGCTAGCCACATGGCCACGGACTTGCACGACACTGGCTCTTTGGCTTGGAAACGGAGATGAGCGCCACCCCTAAAGTCAGACACGACTAGCATGCATGTGCAGGGGAAACCTTTACCTTTAACCTAGACATGATGCATCTCTGTGTTTTTATTTATTTAAACATTTTGCCTCTGTCTTTCTCCTTAAGAAGAAATCAAGGTGGCTTACATCATTAAAGGAGGCGGGGGTAACAATAATTATGCTAATCAAACAAATACCACACTAAAGCAACACCAAAAACATTCCGGCAGTAAGGTGCAACAATCTATTTAAAAAAAACAGTCATGCAGCCAACCATATTAAGGAAAAGCTTGCTTGTTGTCCTTGCCTGGGGAAGGACAACAAAGATGGAGGCACTCAGGCTTCCTTATGCACAGTTTACATGTAATTTTTTTTCTAAATGCAGTTGAGTCAATGGATATTTATCAGGATATGAACCTGTGTTGGGGAACCTTGGTAAGTAGAAAGGAAATTCCTCCTCACTTACGGGATATGCCTTTTCTATGCAAGGGTGAGATCTTCCTCTAGAACTGCAGTGGAGGACAATACTAATCTTCTCTTTCTCTGGATACCTGCAGTCCAGAACAAAAACCTCCCCTCACTATCTGCATTCTCAAAGCAGCCTGTTAATCTTGCAAAAGAACCATCTGAATGTCTTCCCCAAGCATTCCCCAGCACAGGTTAGAAAAATTGCTTTTTCAAAGTATAACTCTCAGAACCCTGCAGCCACTGATGACTTTGGGGAATTCAAGTGTCCAAAAAGTGCAATTTCCAAGCTCTGCTAAAAACGGGACAAGAATCAAATTGTGGGCCATGATGGTTATGTTAGGCAACTGCAATCTTGGTGGAAAATGCACTGTACAGGTCAGGGAAAAGGGTGGTGGTGGTGATGGAGAGAGAATGTTCCTGCAACTACAGTTCAACCCCAAGAGATATCTAAAAAAATTAAAATGGAGAAAGATGCAGAATGCAGAAGAATTCTTAGGATTCTAGATTAAACATAACAGCAGGGAAGGACATCTCCCTCCAGTTGCAGCCTGTACTCCAGAGGTGGGGAGGATGTCACCCTCCAGTTGTTAATGGGTTCCCACCAGACCTAACTAGCGTAATCTTATTTATTTATTTATACTGTATATAGCTTGTATGCCACCCACTACCAAAGGTCTCTGGGCGGCTCACAATCAAAATAAACAATTCAAACAATTAAAACATCAAAATTGCAATAAAATTAAAACAATAAAAACCTTTAAATACAATACATCAATATACTATACTAAAATTGCCATCGGGACCCACAATAATCAGTTAAAAAACCTCTGAAACAGGAAGGTTTTTACCTGGCACGGAATGTTATCAACGTCGGTGCCAGGCGGGTCTCACTTGGGAGGGCATTCCATAATCTGGGGGCAGCTACCGAAAAGTCCCTGTACCTACAAGCCATCCCTTTCACCTCCTTCAGGGATGCCTCTTTCAGGAGGGCTTCCTAGCTAGATCTTAATTGCCGGGTAGGTTCATATGGAAGGAGGCAGTCCTTCAGGTATCTAGGTCCTAAGCCGTTTAGGGCTTTATATGTCAAAACAAGCATTTTGAATTGGGCTCGGGCAGCAAATTGGTAACCAATGAAGGTTATACAGAATCGGTGTGATGTATTCCTTGGTGGCCCTGCCACTCACCAGACGTGCAGCATGGTTCTGAAACAGTTGCAACCGCCGGACCGTCTTCAAAGGCTGCCCCACGTAAAGCACATTGCAGTAATCAATGCGGGATGTTACCATTGTGTGCATAACTGTCATGAGGCTTCATTCGTCCAGGCAGAGGCACAGCTGGTATATTTTCCGCAGCTGAAGAAAGGCACCCCTTGCCACCAAGTCCACCTGGACTTCCAGAGTTAGACCAGGGGAACACCCCTAAGCTATGGACCCTGACCCACAGGGGGAGTGCAACCCCATCCAGGACAGTGAGATGGCCCTCTAACCTGTCACCCACTAACAGCACTTCTATCTTGTCTGGATTGAGTTTCAATTTATTAACCCTCTTAATCCACCTTAATCTTAGGTGAGATATCTTAAGAGCTGCAGCCCAAACACTGTTGGAGCCCCCTGTGATCACCTACTCTGCTGACCTTTATCTACAAGGATGCCAAAGGACAATCATTTGGTTTTCCATCAGTTATTCTACTGTTTTTGAATAGTTGAGCGCTCTTGATTCAACATCTTACGTGTATATCCTGCAAAACTGGATTCCTCTCATATTAGACACAGAACTTATTTCAGAAGATCACAGAAGAGCAAAGCAGGGCAGCATTAGCTCTTTTAGAGAGTTGCCCCAGCTAGGGCGCTTCGATTTGGGAAATGGGTCTCAGCTTTTTTGGCATAGCAGCTCAAAGTGATGCAGTAGCTGTAAGCAGCTGTGGCCACCTGGTAGCAGCAAAACCCCACTTTTGAAAGCATCTACTCACTCCAGGAACCAGGCAAGCTGCATTACCAGAAATCCTGTCCTGGGAAGCTACAAAGAGCATGCGTTGCTCTTGCGGATAGAGTATAGCTCAATACGTGCAGGGGATTGATATGCTGGAATCCATACTAAAGAGCCTGCTTCTGGATGCCAGCTGTGGGTAATACTGTGTAACAGTAAGAGTACAGTGCACATTCAGTTTGCAGTGCCACTGGGTAAACTACACCCATTACCTTACAGGTCTGAAAAGGAGAGCAAGGCTTCTAGCACAGGTAACACATTTTTCCTAACAGCAAAAAGCAAGGACATCTCCATGTCAAAGTTTTACAGTGGTTCTCAACTTATGAATTTAATCCATTCCCAATGCGTGCTCTGAAGTCGAACTACTCTTAAATCGGGGTACCTATCTAAAAAATTGAAAAAATAAGATAAATAATCAAAAAAATGGGGGAAAATATTTTTAAGTCGAGCAGACCATATCTAAAATTTGTAAGGCGGCAGTTAAAATGGCAACAGTTTTCCGCTCTTAAGTCGAATTGCTCTTAAATTGAGCTGTTCTTAAGTCGGGGTACCACTGTATTTTCAGTACCCCTAGATAAACTACAACCAAACCTCTGGGATTAGTACAAAGGTATCTCTTTCAGAATGCATGCTTTTCAGAGCAGCTTAGTACCCACGCTTCCATGCATGGACAGCAAAGGAAGTAGACTCATGTGTCCCTTCAGCCACTTTATCAAGACCACCTACATCTCAGGCGAACTCCTTAGCTCTGCAAACTGGTGGCCAGTGTTCTAAAGAAAGGTCCCTTGGTCATTTTGTTGGTACACCACAACGGCCATCACCTCTTAGCCAGTGTGACCAACAGTGAAATGGACCTAGGAGTAGATAAGGGCGCGAAAAGTGCAAATCTTTTTATGCTGTCATTTTAAATCGATAGCATTGCTCTTACTAGTAATTCACAAACCTTAAATAAAACTCATTCTTTAGGTTTTTCCTTCTTGAATCTCAAAGTTAGGCAAAACAAGCAGTTCATATTACCAACATTATGGATCTTCTTTGTGGCATCTGTGAATGCACACAACGGGTTTACTGCGCCTGCTGCGCGAAGACCACCGGACCTTCCAAGCTCTTGCGCGGTATAGGACCTCCTCCACTCAGCGCGCACGCTCCCGATCTCCTCTGCTTGGTGCCTCACTTCCTTTCTTATCACCACTGCGATTGGCCACCTTTCCTAGAGTTCCTGCGGAATTGAAAGGAAATCTAACTATCACAGAAATTCCTTGCTTACTTACTTCTCTACTTTATTCCTCCTCCTCTTGGACTTTTTCTTTCTTTTCTCTTTTCACTTTTTTCAGGCCTTTGCACCTCCTCTCCTCCCACCCGCGCCATTTTTTGGCCTCCTCGGTCTTATTTAAGAGGTGCGTGGCTTGTCCCAACAAAATACCACTCTCAGATGTCTCCGATGTTGCATCTTCCACAGCCTTTTTGAGAGGCATTTGTCTCACGGACATATGTAAGGCTGCTACATGGTCGAATCCAACCACATTGGTAGATCACTACAAGCTGGAGGTCAGAGCCAAAACCGTCTTCAGCAGAGCCGTCCTCACCTTCTCTTTGCCATGACAGCCCACCACTGGTAAGTCAGCTTGCTAATCACCCTATGTGTGCATTCACAGCTGCCACGAAGAAGAAAGTGAAGTTACTTACCTGTAACTATGGTTCTTTGAGTGAGCATCTGTGAATTCACACTTCCCACCCTACCTTCTCTCTTTGTTACATCTGTCTCTGTTTTTTTCTCAGCTGCGGATTCAAGGGGAACTGAGGCGGCAAGCACAGGAGATCGGGAGCATGAGCGCTGAGAGGAGGAGGTCCTATACTGTGCAAAAGCTCTGAACGCCTGGTGATCTTTACGCAGTAAACCCTATGTGCGAATTCACAGATGCCCACTCGAACAACCATAGTTACAGGTAAGTAACCTCACTTTTTGAAACCACACAGTTCTCCACTCAGCTTACTTCCGTGTATAAGATGAAGCTCAATTTTAGTCCAATAATTTTAGACAAAAATATAGTCTTGTACATGGAAAAATACTGTGCATACCTGAGACTTGACTTTCAAACAGAGCAGCTAGAACAAATGCTGCAATTTAATGTGTCTTCTTTTCTTTTTCTATCTTCCATCATTAATGCTGTTTCCAAGTTAAGGCATCCCATGATAACCCTGCATTCAAATATGTGGGCACCATCTTGTGACACAGGATTGGCTAGAAATATTCTAAATAAATAAATAAAGGTTTCATAACATGTCATAAGCAGCAAGGTGCTTATACACGAGAACACTGTAATTCTTCCTGAGTAAAAATGGTGCTGTTAATAGCATTTTGGAGGAAATGCGTCATTTCCCAATGGTAGATCCTCCAGATGTGACCACAGTTCCCATAATTTCCCAGCCAACATGCCTTGGGCATGCATCTTGTAATGGCTAAGAAGTGTGTCACAAGGAGACAGTGCTGAGCTGGGATGCATGAGGCCGTTTCCAAGTCTTGTGGCATAGTGGTTAAACTACCATACTGTAGACAAAACTGTGCTCACAACCCGAGGTCGAATCCCAGTGGCAGGCTGAAGGTTCACTCAGCCTTCCATCCTTCTGAGGCTGGTAAAATGAGTACCCAGCTCAATGAGGAAGGCAATGTGTAGCGTGCATCATTAATTTGTAAACCACCCAGATAGTGTTTTAAGCACTCTGGGAACAGTATATAAACAGAACATTTTGCTCTTTTTCTTTGTGTGGGGATTGGCAATGAAGGAAAAGAAAGTATTCCACACCAAGACTTCGAAGTGATTTTCTCCTTGAGATTCATGTCATGCTAAGAGTGAGAATTCAGAAGCTTAATAACAACTACTTTACAGTCTTTTATGCTGTTTTCTGCAGTTATAGCTTTCTCCCCTTTTAAACATGCTATTATGTGTGTTTTTATGATTTCGTTTCAAAGAGAAATAAAAAGAGTGGTTAGAGAGAAAATAGCTGAAACCACATAACCTGAGCCAGGCTTGGTTCACTGTCAATTTAGTTTTAATGCCATGGCACAGTCCCAGAGTATCTCAAGATCTCTCTGTTAAACTTCACACCCAGAACCTTTCCTCATTCAAGTTACACATGATAATGAATTTCAGGCATAAATCAAAGAAAAACAAAACAAAACAAAAGACACAAACGTGACAACGTCACATTTGTGTCTTCTGTTTTGTTTTGTTTTGTTTTTCTTTGATTTTTGCCTGAAATTCTTGAAAAGACTAACACGGCTACCCTCTCTGAAGCTTCTAACATGATAATGAGTATCAGAGAACTCTTTTAGCTGGTCAATGGAGGGCACTTTAGGAGTAGGCTAACTAACTCTAATCCTATTGACTTAAACAGTTTAAATGAGAAGTGACTGGATTCCAGTTGAACTGGCTTCCATGCAAGCATACTAGACCAAGAGAGAGAGGGGGGGAGGGAGAGAGTCCAATGTGACACCTTAAAGACTAACTGCTATATGTACTTGAATCATCTAGTCATAGGGTAATGAATGTGTAAGCACAACATTCATACGGTCCTGCTCTAATGTCTGAGGAAGTGGATTTAATCCATGAAAACTCAGATTAAAGTACAGTAGTTAGTCTTCACAGTGCCACAATTGCTGCACAGATTATCACTACTCTTATCTTTGAAAATGGCTTCCATGTAAAACTCACATTTTTAGTTTTTCAGGGCTTTACAAAATGTCTGGCTTTCTCTGCACTCAGACTTGCAGAATGTTTTACTCTCTTGTACATAGAGATGTATTTATGCATGCTTGGCCACAGAAAGTCACAGGGTGTGGAACCAGCAGGAATACCTGGAAAATTCTGAGGGTTGCCATAGGTTGGACATCACTTGATAGCATATAAGAACAAAAACAAAACAAGCCATTCTAATTTAGGGTATGAGATGCCCTTCAATTATGTCTTCCATCTTACTCTTCTAACAGTTCTATCAGGATACGCATTTGGGGGGAAACGTTATAGGTCCTCTTAAACTTGACGTTGCTTTGGGCCTCAGCACATCTCAATCTAGCCCTGCCACAGCTATGCAGGTGGGATCAGAACATCTGGTCATGGCACTCAGGGGTTGGGGTGAAATGTGGCTGCCTCTGTTACTGAAGATGACCTAAGGATTGCCAAATTCCTCAAGTGCCAACCCAGCTGGTGCAACACAACTGCTTTATGACACTGTTCCCATCTGTATATAAATATAAAAATAAATAAATAAATATATTAGCCAGCAAGGCCAGTGTCAGCGAAGATGGAAATTATAGTCAAACAGATAGGTAGAAGGCAGTTGCACTGCCAAGGGGTGCCTTGGCTGGAGCTTAATCTGCAGTGGGCTTTCTAGTGCTACTACAATAAAGGGAAGGGAAGGAGCAACGTAATCAAACAGTCACTGATTTATTCAGAAGGACTGGACATAGGTGTTCTCTTGTGCCCACAGTCTCCATTTTTATGCATTCACATATTTATATGACACACATTTCCTTCCTTGCTCAATTGCCATTACATTGTGAATTTAAAATTATCTAGCTGTACCACTGGCTTATTATGCCAAAGCCTATGATTCTATGAGTCTATGTTTCTACAATCGTCAGAAATGCCGCAAAAACACTTATGTCCATGTGCTTGGCAGATCAGAAGGGGGCTCCTGTGAGAACGTGTAATGCTGCTTTCTCTGACAGCTGTGCCCTGTCACCCTTGGGACAACCCACTCTTTAGGTTTAGCAAAATCGATTATTTTTTATCCTCTTGGCTTATCTCCCGAGATCAGTTAAACAGAGCCAGCTTGTGTCTTTATGTAACAGCCCATCTCACCCTTCTAAAGACAGCATCAAAATAAGTTAATGACAGATCAGAATGCGGAGGGTGAGGAGCAGTGGAACTACAATAACAGGATTCCATGAACATTTTATAAGGAGACAGATTTGACAGCTGTTTGTTGAGATTCAAGTGGGCCTGAACCCTTTTGAGGGCAGTTACCAGGATTTCTCAACCATTGTGAGGTTCTTCGGAATTGTCAGCCCTAAAGTAGTTTTTTTCCAAGATCAGGAAAAAAGTGGTGGGAAATTTGCTACAGAAGAATAGTAGATAGCTACCAATAAATAGAACACTTAAACACTTCTCCTGTTGAGGAATTCTGAGGAAGGCTTTTTGAGAGGTTTCAGACAGGGATATTTTGAATCAAGAAGCCCATTTTTCTATCAGTAAAACATCCTGTAAGACTTCTAGTTCGCTCTGTTTTTTAATGAACACCAACATGTTAATATTGACATGCAATTAGAGCAGTCAGTATACAGGGTTACCTTGAAAACTAAATTATTCAGGCATTGCTTCACTTAAGGAATTTATAACATATATTGTATAATGTTTAGAAACATAACAGAATTCAGGTAAAAGGTAAAGGTTCCCCCTGCACATGCATGCCAGTCGTGTCCAAGTCTAGGGGTGGTGTTCATCTCCATATTCAAGCCGAACAGTCAGTGTTGTGTAAGTCCGTGGTCATGTGGCCGGCATGGCTGAATTCATTTCTGCGCAAGGAACTCTGTTTAACTTCCCGCTTTTTTACGGTGGTGCCTATTTATCTACTTGCTTTTACATGCTTTTAAGCTGCTAGGTTGGCAGGAGCTGAGGTTAACAGCGGGAACTGCTGGGCCTGCTGACTTTACAGCCCACAGTTTTCAGTGCTCTAGCCCACTGAGCCACCACAATTCAGAGTGGACTTTAAAACATTAGCAGTCAGACCTACTTTGGAGAGCTAAGGATAGAGTTCTCAATATTTTCTCCTCAAAAATAAAATAAAATAAAATAAAATAAAATTCCCTCCCAGTACAAGCAATATGAAAGTATGCCATCAGCCGTATGTATTTATTGAGAGCATCTTTTGAATTCAAAACCATTTCCAACCTATTCTCACCACGTCTGTAACCCATGCCCTTTTAATCTCTCTGGATATCAAGGAGGTTAAGCGCTCCAAGGCTTTTTAAATAGACAGAGAAGAGGGAATCCAAGAGTTGGCCCTCTTCCTCTAAAGTTGGTGGCTTCTCTCTACCTTGAAGGGGAAGACCCAACTTCTCTTATCACTTCTGGGATGCCATCCCAGGGAACATAGGTGCTGTATTATGTTAACCATTATTCTTCAGCTTTGCCTATGTTTGTCTGGGGGGGGGGAGACAGAGGGAAAATGGGAAAAAAGGACTTAACTAAGTTGGCTATGAAGGAGGCAGGAAGCTCTCAATAACATTTATCTGAAAAATAGGCTTCTTGAGAAGGAAAAGGATACACAGAAAACTGGACAGTGGCCTAAAATGAGGGCTTGAACACCTTAGAATGGCATTAAAGCATAATAGATTTTCATGAAGCACTCCTACAATTATCTTGCTTTTTCTTCCCAAATTCAGAAGGAAAAACTGAAAATATTAAAAGTCATACAAAAGCATTATTAAAAATTATTTCCATTCACTCTTCATTTCAAGTTTCTTGTTTCATTCCTAAAAACCCTAAAAGGCCCTACTGAAAATATCAGCATTGAGATTTCCCTGGGAGGTGTGTCCTTTTTTTCTTCTTCCTCTCCTTGTGGCCGCCCATGCCATTCTGTGCTGAGGGTATCGTACCCTCCTATTTTTTATTGATGTTTCTGGTTTTTTATTGATGTTTCTGATTGCTGTTGTTTCTTTACTTTTATTGTACACCGCCCGAGTTCTGTCTCGGAAGATGGGGCAGTATATAAATATAATAATAAATAAATATAAATAAATAAATTTGACAGTACTAGAGATGTACTCCAAGTGGGACAAATGCGAAGAAGAGGAGGAGGAGAAGGAGGAGGAGGAGGAGGAGGAGGAGGAGAGATGTATACCCTGAACAATGCTACTTCTGAAAATGTAAAGGGACAATCTTCCTCATAGCCCCTTTGTATAGGGAGGTGTTCTGCTTATATACCGCCCCATACCACTTCAAGTAGTCTATGGGTGGTTTACAGTTTTAATTTCAGTAATGCAGGCTACACATTGACACACACCCCAAGCAGGCTGGGTACTCATTTTACCGACCTCGGAAGGACAGAAATACCATATACCCACATTTTTAAGGTATAAGTTAATTGTGTAGATACTGTATTGTACTATGAAATGTTGATGTTGTAAACTGCCCAGAGTGGGTTCGTTGCCAGATGGATGGTTTAGAAAGCAAGCAAACAAACAAATACCCAATCCCACATAAAGGTTAGATCCCAGGTGAGAGATGCTGGAGGAAGAGGAGAATGTTGGATTACTTTCTGTGAAGTGACCTTAAAGCCCGGACATGTGTCTGCATCCATTTCCATCTGGCACCAGACCTCACTTACAAAGGTGTCTGAATACATCCTGTGCTTGCATAACATCAATGCATCAATAATCAAGGACGAGGTCTGGGGGAAAAGCAGGGGGTGCGCACTCTTGGACCAATCCTGTTTCTGAAGGCAGGGACGACTTGAACTCGTTTCCAAGTCACTTCTGGCTCCCCCCCCCTTCCCTGATGTTTCAGTTTTAAGGCTTGAAATTTTAAGGAATGGGGTGCCAATGACCTGGCCCCTGTAAGCTAGAAGGATGCCGTTCATCACTTAGCAAATACTGTATATTCTTTAGAATGAGTAACCATAACAAACAGTTAATAATGACCAAAAACTTGTTCTTGGCTCAATAAATTGTACTAAACTGAATCAATCTTAAGTTCCATCGATTAAATGAGTCCATTCTCATACATTAAGCAACATGAATTTGTCTACTGTAATATTATTGCAAGATATTTCAGCTTCTACTGCTTACTGTTTTGTGATAATACTGAAATATTTCCATTTTGCTACTCCAGTTCTAATACACACACAGAGATACCATTTATTTTTGGAGGGTTGAGGAAAACCACTCCCTCCCTCCAAGGGTGGATTTTCCACATTTCCTTTGGCTGCTGAAATAAAAGTAACTGCTCCTGCTCAACCCTATTTTTAAATATAAAATCAAGTTCTTATCCTGTGTCTATCCGCTGATGAAAGATCCAGATGCGTCAAATTGTCTTTGGATTCTTAAGGCCTGCATTCTCAAGGGGTTATTATTATTATTAATGCCAGTCTGATTAGAAATTAGAGACAAGCTCATTCACTTTCTAATTATAGGGAGGGGCTTTATTGTTCCTTAACAATAAGCATTTCCAAAGGACGCCATTTGCATCCTCAGTTGTCCCCTTTCCCAGTTCCCATGGAAATGAAAATTAAATGCCAGGCATAAAATAAAACATGCTTTGTTTTTATTCAGTTTGCCATTAAAAAAAAACCCTAAATCCAAACAGCACCCCCCACACACTAATAATGCTGCAATAACAAAAGGAGGAAGAGGAGGTGAAAAACAACTCAATTTGTGCAAGATGTTTTGTTTGGTTCCTCAGATTCTGTCTCATGCTAATTCTCTTCTGTTTTATGATCTTTTTGTGCTTCCACAGGAAGCAGAAAGACTCACTCCTCTCATCACCTTGTTGTTCCACTGAAGGCCAGCTCAGCCTGCCTTTTGCCCTCTGACTCCAACATGACCCGACTGCAAATTAGGTGCTTCCACACACATCCCCACCCGCCCAAAGAGTGTGGCAGAACTATAATTCTGGGTGTGAGATCACAGCTATGTCTTACGGACAAGGCTGGTCATTTGGGAGGAGCGGAGAAGGTTTCAGAGGCCTGTCACTTCCTGAAGCAGCCGCACAGATTCATTGTTATGGGCAGCCTTTTCCTCCCACACCCCCACTGGGCCTCCGCCAGCCATTTGTCCTTCCTGCTGACTTCCAAGGCAGGAAGTAATTTTAATCAAGGTCACCCCACTTTGTTTTCTCTCTAGCTGGAAAACTCCCCCACCCCCCCACACCCCCAGGCTGGAATTCTTCCATCCCCTGCTCCCATCACTGGAACAGCACGAGCTCCCTTTTCATCAGCGAAGTGGTGCCAGAATAATCCAGAGTACCTAAATAGAGACCTCTTGGCAGTGGGGTGGCTAAAAACTCTTGTAAATAAATAAAAATGGCCCTATTGATTCCACCCAAAGCAAAGCCCTATTATAGGGAAATACAGTACTGGATGCATAACAGGGTGAGCACCATACACCCTGGATATTTTTGCAGGAACTTTTTTTTCCCAGAAGATATTTGAACCTTTACAATTACTGTACCTTTAATTCCACTCATCACATGCTTGAGTATAATGCCTGTGACATACAGCCAGAATTATCATGCAATCCGATTACCCAATCTGAAATTTTACTGTACACTAACCCTATAGGATTCTGACCAGTCTTTATCTACCACAATCTCTCTATGGGAAGTGGCCAGGTGAGTGCAAAGGAGGAAAGATTAAATACACAGACACAGGCACAGAGTACAGTATGTGATTTTTCATCCAGGCCATAGCTAGTCCTTGATTTCACCTAAAGAATTGTAGGAGAAGGAGGGAGAGGATTAACAATAAACAATGCAGCTCATGATATTTTTAAAAATCCTTAAAGACAAAAGAGATTTATTTTGCCGTGAGCTTGTGTAGGATGACAATCCTTTTCCTTATCTGAGCAGATAGACGGTAATCCACTGCAAAGGATCTCTTACTTTTAAAGACACCACAGTAGTTTTGCTTTTCTCCCTTTTGTGATATGTGAAATTTAGATTCACAGCCAAAAGATTCTGTGAATGATACTGAAAGAGAAAAGTCCTGGCTTCTCTATAGCCCTTCTTTTCTCAGAACACTCGGTGCAGCAGTTTATGTAGCCCCAATGTTTTGTGAGGCAAGCTGTCCCACCTTTGGCTCCCCAAATTAGCCGCCCTGTTCTTCCAATCCTGCCTGATTCCTACCAGTGATAGGCCTCTCCTAGCAACTTATTTTACTGACAAAGCAGAGAAGGATGTCAAGGACCGATTAGGGACCAAAATGGAGGCTTGTGATAAACCATTCAGTGTTTTACCCAGCAAACAAAGCTGGTTAATCCATCACTGTCAATGAACATAATGAATGCAGACTTTCTGGATAGGCTACCTGAGAAGGACAAAGGGGACTGCGGGCAGCTCCTCTGAGGCTGTTTAAACAAGTACTCTAAATAAAAGGCTGAAGTAATATGAAATGTAAACCCCAGCAAAAATGGTGCAGAAAAGGGCAGGAATATTTACCACTGTCTCTGGGTGCCTCCTAATAAGTCTATGATCACTTCGTGGCTTATAGTGTTGTTGAGGCATTGTTCTTACATAGTGTGGTAGATCAGAAATAAAACAAATGTTTCACATGGTAGTACAATGCTATATTATCTAGCACTAGCCTTTACTATGTATTGTTCTGAAAGAGATAGGTGAACCTCAGCAGTTGATTGTCCTGATGCATAATCTGCCTTGTGGACAAGAGCCTGTTAGGACAGAAAATGGAGAGACAGAATGGTTTCCTATAGGCAAGTGTGTCAGACAACGGTGCATTTAATCCCCTTACTTTTTCAAACTATATGTAGAACATATCATTCAGAAAGCTAGACTAAATTAGGATGGAGGAGGAATAAGAACTCGTGATAAATATTTTATTTCATATAATTGGAGGTATGCAGATGATACCATCTTACTGGCAGAAAGCAGCAATGATTTGAAATGTCTCATTAGAATGTTAGAAAGACATTTCAAAGCAGGACTGTAACTGAACATTAAGACGACAAAAATGATGGCTATAGAAGTACTACAAAGCTTTATTTATTTATTTATTTTTGCATTCCTTGACCACACCAATTTTCCAGAATGCACTCTGGATGGTTCACACAAAAGCCAAATAAATAAGCAATGATTAGAAACAAAACAGATCAATAAACAACAGAGCACATAAAACTAAAACTAAACATGTTAACAATGAAGAAACTGAAATAGTGAAAGACAGCATGCCTTGGTTCATCAACCCAAATGGAAATTGCAGCCATTAAATCAGAAGAAGACTGAGACTAGGAAGGGCAGCAATGAAGGAATTTGAAAAGATCATCAAGTGTGATGTGTCACTAGAGACCAAGACCAAGATCATCCATACTCTTGTATTCCATGTATGGGTAAGAAAGATGGACAGTAAAGAAAGCTAACAAAAAATAATTGATTTATTTGAAATATGGTGTTGAAGGAGAGTGGAAAGACTACTAGATAAACAAACAAATGTGCGCAAGAGCAAATTGTGCCTGAACTATCAAGAGAGGCAAAAAATTATGAAAATTATGAGGCTGTCCTACTTTGGGCACATCTTGAGAAGGTAGGATACTTTGGAAAATACAAGCTGGGAAAGGTTGAAGGCAGCAGAAAAAGAAGAAAATCAAATAGACTGGGATAGACTGACTCCCTCAAGGTAGCCCTACACTTTAATTTACGAGAGCTGAGTAGGACTGTTGAGGCGGGAATATCTTGGACATCTCTCATTCATAAGGTTGCCATAGGTCAGGTGTGACTTGATGTAACAATGGCAGTCTTTCCTATAACCAAAAGTCAGTGCAGGATATACCCTTCTCAATATTAATTAAAACATTCTTGCCTGCAAGATCTTTCAAACTTATCAACTTGGGAGCCTATCAGTAATCTCCCAGCACCCTCAGAAAAGACTGGAGTACAGTACATAAAATAGCTATCTCTCTTGCTATCATGAACAGGCAAACTTTATTTCATGAATGTTCACAGTTACAATTTTTGCTATGTTTTAAACTTATCTTTCATTCATTCATTGACCCATTTGAATCTATACCTTAATGAAAACATTTTTTTTCTGCTGTTTATCATGGCAATGTTCAGACAACTTCTTTTTGATGCCTCTTTCTGATCTCTTCTTATCCCTATATTTATTACCTTGATAATTTTTGTGGTAGATTATACAGTTGTGCAGTTTATATTCTATTTATTATATGCTTTATGCTTGTGTTGATGCGTTTTTAATATACCTGTATGTTTCTAATTTTGTATTGTGATATGTTGTGCTCTACACAGAGTAGCCTTTAGGCTAGATGACTTGCAGTTTATAGGGCAAATAAATAAATAAATAAATAAATAAATAAATAAATAAATAAATAAATAAATAAATAAACAAATAAATAAATGTGTGAATAATTAAATAAATGTGTGAATAAATAAATAAATTGCTTTATTCTGTTCTATCAAGCAATAAATAATTGGTAATGCCATTCAAAGTCATTGTTAGAGTTTAGCCAAAGTATTTGTAATCTGCAAGTTTATCCTTAAATAACTTCTGCAGCCTGATCCTCACAGCCCAAGCTGTTACAGGCTGCTACACTGAGAGAGGCCAGGAAGACATTTACACTATAAGGAATGGAGCATTCTCATTTGTGGTACCATCTTTATGAAATGGGCTCCTGGTACAGCAGCAGGCACGCTCCCTCTTACCTTTTAAGATGATGCTCGAGGCAGGGCTCTTCACAGAAGCCATTAAGGGCCTCCAATTTTATTTTCCCATTGTCTGGTTTAGCTTTGGTTTTATGGTAGAACTATTAGATTACAGTTGACTATTTTTTATTATTATTTTAATATTGATGATTTGTTTTGTTATTGTTACATTGCATTATATTGTATGTATTTCCTTTGGTTGTAAATTGCCCAGAGAAGTGCTTGGCACCAACTGGGAGATATACAAATATGTTACCTGCCTGCCTACCTACCAATCTTTTTTTCCTCGCTGCCTTTTCTCTGTTATGTGAAGCTGTTTTGTTCCCATTAAATGGCAGAGGGTTGGGACTGGCCACCAAATTGGAGGCTAGGTTTTACCTCTTGATCTGGTCCATGGAGGCCAAACCTAACTGCCTGAAATCCTGTTGGTGCAGCTCTGCACATGCAATTTGATGGTGCCATAGGCTGCATCCTTTTATAACAAATAAAAGGCAGCCAATTCCTCTTTACTCCAAAAAAAAGGAGGAATACTTAGGGATCCCTTTTACGCTTGGGGGAATCTCAAGAGGAGGGAGGAAATATTTTGCACAATTAAGGAGAAACCAGCTCTGGCCAAGGTGACACATCCCCTAGTGATGTCCTGGTCACATACAGCCATCAGTAATATAATGCACTCTATCTGGGACTACCGATAAAAAGTCTCAGGAAACTTCAACAGGTTCAAAATGCAGCAGCCAGAATGCTCACTGGGGTGGGGTACAGAGATCACATCACACCCCCTTTAAAGCAGCTCCACTGGCTATCAGTCAGCTATCTGGCACAATTCAAAGTGCTGACCTTAACCTACAAAGCACTGTATGACCTGGGTCTTAGCTACCTCAAAGATTGAATTTCACAGTATGCACCGGCTCGGGTAATAAGGTCATCAGGAGAGGCCTTTATCTCCATCTCTGCCACTCTTACAAGTACATCTTATGGGATCACATGAAAGGGCCTTCTCAGCTGCTGCACCCAGACTCTGGAACTCCCTCCCACTAGAGGCCAGGACTGCCTCATCTCTGCTGTCTTTCCGGAAAAGGACAAAAGACTTTTCTTTCCAGGCAACCTTTCCCTGAATGATGGACTGTCTATTATGTGTCTTTATATGAACTACCATACATGATCACATAGACTCTATGTGTATAACCACTTATAACCTTGTGTGATTGCACTGACACTATGTTTTCAATGGTAGTTTCCATCACTCATAACTTTTACATGGAATTGTTACCCTGTTTAACTGATTGAGTTCTCTTGTAGCTTTAATGTAACATTGTCTTTTAATGCTGTGAGTGTAAGACAGGCATGTCCAAAGTTCAGCCCTCCTGACGTTTTGGACTGCAACTCCCATAATTCTAAGCTTTGATTGCTAGTGGCAAAGGACTATTGGAGTTGTAGTCCAAAACATCTGGAGGGCAGAAGTTTGGACATGCCTGGTGTAAGATGTCCCGCAATGTCCTGCTCTCAATACAGTACTTGAATATGTCTTAATCGTACTGGACTGTATATTGTCCCTCATTACTGTAAGCCGCCTTGGGTCCTTTTCCAAGGAGAAAGGTGGGATAAATAAAATACTCTAAAATAAATAAATAAAATAAATAATGCTCCCAAACTGCCAAGCTGTCCAAGTCCTCATGTCTTGCCCTGCAACAAATGGCCTTCTTCAGTCTCAGAGCTGCTTCTAGGCTGCAGTTGCTTCTTTCACCACTGCCTCTTCTCTCGTTTTCTGCCTCTTCGTCATCAATCATGTTCTGATGCCCATTTAAAGAGGGTAAGTGGTGTGTTGTTTGCCCCATACCTTGCTGTAGGCAAGGGTAGGATAGGAAGTGAATCATTAATGCCAAAGTGACGAATGATGGAAGATCTGGGAGAAAGTGCCAAGTTAAATTTTCCCACCAGTATGTCACCCACATGTGATTTCTCTTTGTGGGAAAACTTAAAATATGAGGAGCAAGAATTTGGTTAAAGGAGGAGAAGACTTATTAAAAATGAAAACCAGCATTAAAGGAATAGACTTAACTACCTTTTCATTTATTTCTGATAAGAGATTCTCCTGTTTAGAATCTATATATCTTATTTAGCTGCCTAGATGCCCTAAGCATATCCGATCTCGCCTGATTTCGGAAGCTAAGCAGGGTCAGCCTTGGTTAGTACTTGGATGAGAGACCACCAGGGAATACCAGGCGCTGTAGGAGTAGGAACTGGCAAGCCACTCCAGTATTCCTGCCAAGAAAACTCCATGGACATGGGGTAACGAAGGGTGGGTGACGACTGAAACGACACAACACACATATCTTATTTATTCAGCTTTTTCTACTCTGAAAATCTATGACCAAACTGCACAGACCCGGGGTGAACCCAGAAGAAGGGAATGGCAAGCCACTTTACAGTATTCTCTACCTAGAAAACCTTGAAAAAGATTGCCATAAGTCAGAACTGATTTGACAGCAAAGTTCCCGCCAAGGCAGGCACTTGAGCTAGTGTGCAGCACCCTGCCCCCTTCATGCAGTATTCCTCCTCCTCTGCACACCCACAGTGATAGTTTTTGGCCCTTTGGTCTCCCAAGTGAGAGGGAGGTGAGTCATGCATATGTGAGGTACAGGGGGACATTCCTTGACATCATCATCATCATCATCATCATCATCTAGCATTTAATGCCTTCCTTCTTTCACTACATTTTGTATATTCCGACAATGCGCAGAAAAACTGGAGATAGTGAAGGAAAAAGAGTAGAAAATTGTAAATGTTGGTGAACAAATACAGCTTGTGCAGCATTTAGGTACATGTTTCGGTAATTTAATACTAAATGTTTAAGTTGAAGGAATAAAACTAAAGATAGAGGATTTCTACCTACCTACCTACCTACCTATCCAACCTGCCTACCTACCTACTACCTACCTGGAGGGACACAGGTACCCATTTATGAATTCACAAATGGGTTTTTTGGATTGTGTGTCCCACAGTACCTCACCACTGGCTACAGTGGCTGCTAGGGCTGTTGAAAATTGTATGTCAAAAATATCTGGAGCACCACCATCATATCCAAACCCTGCTGTACATTCTTGTCAATGAACCAGTCCAAAATCTTAATGGGAAGGAAGGAACAGGTTCCAAAAAGCTTATATCATGGATAGGTAATAACTTACTGGACTACCAACACAAAAAAGCAAGCCTATATCAGTTCATCAGAAAAAAAGCTCTACAGCTCAGCTTTTTTGATGATCCAATAAAGGCATCATCAAGCCCTGATTTTTAACATTTTGCTCATGTGTCATGCTGCTGTGATTCCTTTTTGCTTGTTTGACAGAGGAAAAATCATATTTACTTTGTCTTGGCAACATCCCTTTTCTCCAAGGACTCCAGTCCCGATGCTGCTGCATTCTTCTTGTACAGTAATCACTAAATGATCTCTTTTGCTGTACAGTATTTATTCCTAGGGAAAGATAACTGCCAAAACTTCCTTCAGTTCAACATGACATGAGGAAAAGGCTGTTAACAACACTTAATGAATACCACTTCTGTGTCTAGACCTTCATTTCTCCCCCTACAACAGTGTTAGGAAGATAAGATAAAGGCTATACCTCATCCCCTTATTTGCTCATCCTGCCTAGTTATTGTCTGTTCTGACCAGTAATGGTTCCTTCAGTTGTCAAGCAAAGATGCAATCTTTCTCATCATTTACTTATATAACACACTACCTCATTGGTTTCAATGCCAATGCATGGCCTTTTACATTCTGTGTAGCACTGATTGATGGTTCCCATTTCTTTTCCCCTCTTAAATCATTTTCCTTCTGTGTCAGCCACACCAGCAGAATTGGTTTTGAAGGTGCTCGATCTGCAATGACAATGACTGGTTTTCTGCTTCATCCTTTACACACATGGGCTGGGGGCAGGGGAGGGGAGCAAGAAAAGAAGGCCTTACTTGTCGCCTCTTCTAGCTGCTCCATCTTAATCTTTAATGAGATCCAAGTCAAGAGCAGCAGAAATCAATAATTTTAGTCTTTGTTTCTCTGTGTGCCTGAAGAACCCAAGAGCTGTCCCATCAGTTCTGGTTGATAAGCACATTTGTATGGATGTCAGCATGGGAAGCAAGAGAGGCTATGCTCAGATATATCAGCAAGAAAGAAGAGCAACTAGTAGTGCTTCGCTCTGGAGCTGGAAGCTACCTTAAAGATCGAATCTCACAGTATGAACCGACTCGGGTGTTCAGGTCTTCAGGAGAGGCCCTTCTCTCCATCCCGCCACCCTCACAGGTATGTCTCATGGAAACCCTTCTCGACTGCTGCACCCAGACTCTGGAACTCCCTCCCACTGGAGGCCAGGACTGCCTCATCTCTGTTGTCCTTCCGGAAGCAGGCAAAGGCCTTTCTCTTCGGGCAAGCTTTCCCTGAATGATGGACTACCATGTGTATTTTATATGAATTTATGGGTTCACATAGATGTTATGTTTATGAATACTTACTTATAACCTTGTTGCTTTAATGTAATGTTGTCTATTAATGCTGTAAGATATCCCTCAATTCCTTGTTTTCAAATACTTGAACATGTCTTAATTGTACTGGACTGTATATTATCCCTCACAAATCTCCTTTTCCAAGCAGAAAGGCGGGGTAAAAATACTCTAAAATAAATAAATAAATAAATAAGTTCATGTAAGTGCCCTAATCAGACTGGCAGGATCTGATAGCAAGCAGAGGCTTTCTTGGCATCTAAATACAGTACTTTATTGCTCTAAATGTGTTTCGTACCTTGAATATTGTACACTCACTGTTGCTAGCCTTACATACAGTCTTCTAGTTTTGTAAGCCACCTTGGGTCTTTTATAAGGAGAAAAACAGAGCAAAACATTTTAAATAAATAAATAATGAATAAATACAAAAATTGGATTTACAGAACTGCTAAAACCATAGAGATACATGTGCATGTGTAAAACTGATCTGTAAATCTAAAACATGTAGAGAACTGTTTTTTTAAATCAAGCTTTCCCCTATAATTTTAACCTTTTTAAAATGAAATATTTTCCCCATAATTTTAACCTGCCTTGGCAGGCAGAAAGAGAAGAGAAGGGAAAAGAAATCAGATATTCCGGTATTACAAAGGCAACTGAAAATAAAGAAACCAAGCCAATACTAATTAAATTCCTTGAAACCTGTTTGGCAATTAATTTCAGTCAAAATAGCTACAGGAAGCTGTATAAATATGGAAAAGAAAGGCTACTAGGCAACCAAGGACTCAAGGAGTCCCTGTGAGGTCATGTGCAAACTATTGTATTTTTAGATATCACTTCTCTTTCCTTCTAATAGTTGGCTATAGGCAAACTACAACAGATGGTTGACCCCTCAATTCTCTATATACAGTATATGAAACTCTTTCACAACCAGTTGGTATTACAGAGGCTACATACAGCCCCCAACAGCTCTCCAAGCCATACTGCCAAATCTTTAAATTTAAAGTACTGTAAATATTTTTGCTTGCTTTAAGTGGGGTGTCACATTTGCTTCACAGATTTAATGAGAGATGTGGTGATGACAGGCAGATGCGTGCAGCCAGCAGAGGTTTCAAAGGGGTTAAAATGGCACTGCAACTCATCCTGCTCCATTCTATTTGGACTACTGGAGTACAAAGCAAGTAAGCTGCCCTTCAAGACAGACTTAGTACCACTGTTAAAACAGATGAAATGATAGTTACCCTACAGGGCCAGGAGTATTAGAACTGCAAAGCAGAAAGGGACCTTCCAGATCATGGGGTTCTGACCCTGACAAAAGAGACACAGTGAGGAACTGAACTCTCAACCTTCTGATTCCCCAGCAGGATAACTCAACCACTGAGTTATTTGCTTGCGAGCTTCAGGCCCTCATTGACATGTGCACACAGGTTTGCACCTCTGGCATGTTTGGCAAGCCAAAAAACATGACAAAACCTTAGACTGCTCTTTAGTGAGACAATTCTCAGCCATCTTGAGCAAATTACACTGGCCCTGTGTCCATTTCTGGGTCAAATTAAAGATGTTCAAAGTTTTAAATGGCGTTATATGATTTACTTGATGGGCTACCTCTTCAGATTTGAGTCATCCCTTCCATTTAAAATTGGAAAATGTTGAGCTGCTAGTATAAGTCATCATTTTGAAAAACAAATGTGTGCATCCCAAAATAAAAACATTTGTAAAGACCAGGGATGGAGACTCGAGGTGTGGGATTTGCTGTCATGTTGAACTTAAGTTGCACTGGTTACTTGATTCACAAGTTGACTCATAACTTGGAACCTACCACCATTCCCTTTTTTCTGGGGGTGGGGGTGGGGATGACTGGTATTTAAAAGGGACTTAGAATTAGGCATTCAGACTCAGGACTCTCCTGCTAATGAGTCAGATAATTTGCTGCACCCAAGACAAAAACAGAAAAAATTGTAAAAAGGAGAATTAGCAAATACTCTGTTCACCCTGTTTCTACTCCGCTGAAGACTGTATTCTAAGCAGTATTTGAGTTCACAAGTGATGATCACTTCAATGTAAAACCCCTATTCAAGAAAGACGAAGCAGAAAAAAACCAGCCATGCAAATTCACCATCTGTGCTATTATATGGGCTATTATATAGGGATGATTAGTATGAAATCAATGACAAATACTGGAAAGGCGCCTGGAGGAACCCAGGAAAACATCCAATTGTAAGATCAGAGAGGGGGTGGGAACACCTTCATAAAGCTGTAATTTCTGTATTTTTTAAAGAAATCTGGCACAATATGTGCATGGTTTCAAGTCTCAGCTCAGTTAAAAGCTAAGTAGCGGCTGCCTTAAGTGAAAATTAAAGAAAAACAAAACAAAAGACACAAAACATGCGGCACCTTAAAGACTAACTTTCATATTTTAATGTAACGTTTCGTGGACACGTCAGACTTATAGCAGCAGAAAGAAGTGGACGTGTCCACGAAACGTTACATTAATTTATGAAAGTTAGTCTTTAAGGTGCCGCATGTTTTATGTCTTTTGTTTCATTTTTTCTTTGATTTTTGGCCGCAATTCTTGAAAGGACTAACGGCTACCCTCTCTGAAACTTCTGCCTTAAGTGAGTCACTTTCTCTCAGCCCCAGAATCCCACCTGTGGTATCCTATATATTAATCAAGATATTTCTACCCTTCCTTTTAAAAGGTTTCCAAAGTAGCTTATGCACACCAATTAAAATGATGTGATTTAAAGTGATGGACAACTAATGAGATACCTCCGGCAAAACAAGAACTGAGGCAAAACAGGGAGTTAGGTATTAAAATCTCAGACAAGGGAAATGAATTATTTTGCCACTGTAATTGCATTAATATAAAAGTCATTCCCCGTGGGAACCTTGTAAATTACAAAGGGGCATGGAGGGTAGAGAGTTCTGATCAAATGTTTTAACTAAAATAATCCCAATGCTAGGTGGGTGGGTGAGTAGCATAAGCTGTGGTGAGAAAAGTGCATTTCCCAAGCTTGTGAAACTTCACTTTTCAGACTAATCTCAGAAATCTACAGTCAGCATGCCCCCCTTTTTTTTTAGTTCAGAGAAGGCATCTTCCCAGGTGCCTTTTGATACCCTTCTCCCACTGCCTTTATTTCTTGTGCAGAACAAAAAAAGCTTTGGTTGCTTGCTGCAGATGCAGTTCAATATATGGCAGAGCAACATCTCATGTGTGAGTCCTGATTTGCTCTCCTTCTCTCACACATATCCCAATGATGTCAGGAAAACAATCCTCTTTGACATAGCACACCTCTTGTGTCACTGTATTTTTGTGGTGAAAATCAAACAACAGGGGCTTTTTTGCCTCATCAAGGCAATGGATTCATCCAAAGAGAGAGTGCAGCTAGTTTTTCATCTACAGAGTGGAGAGACATTGTAAAATGACACTTGGTTTTCTCTGTTTTATACCAAATCTTCAGTCTCCTGATGGGCTTTTCTCATGAACCTGATTTTTAAACATTTATCTGTTGTTATTTGGACTTCTGGGCTTCTTCCTCAGTCCTTCAAATGCTACATCATCTACTCTTGAAAAAAGGGTTCTAGATGCCTTGAAAACTCACATTGTTTGCACATTTTGCTAGGCACTAAAGGTAGTACAGTACTTACCTAGAAGTTGTTCTTGTTCTGGGACAACATGTTATTTTAAGAAATTGAATAAATCATAGTTTATGTGTGCCTTGAAGGAAAAAGGGCTGAAGGAGTGCTCTGTTAATACTTGAGCCAGTAAGAGAGTCTGCCTTCCATACCTATAACAATCTGCTCTACAGAAAGGGGGTCTGAACAGCAGAGGTGACAGCTGCCAGCCTGCCCCTACAGCACACTCCCCCACCCCCACTGCCCCAGATTGATGCAGCTTTAATTGATCCTTGCCACTCAGTGGGGGCCCTATTGCAAACTGCATTCATCAACAAATTGCAGCAATTAAAAGTGGGGAGGGGGATCCAGATGCGAGGGAGTTGTGAGCAAATGGCAGCCATTTAGCAGTAATTAGACATTGGGGTGGTGGGGGGGGGAAGGGGATTCACTAGTATATTAGAATAATACTCTTTCTGCTGTAGCTTTATTTGAGGCAGGGCACAATCCCAGGATCAGCGTTTAATGCCAGCAGGACAGCTCATTCCATGAATAATGAGTAATAATGAAGTAATGATAATGAAGAAGGTAAATCAGATGATGAGGCACTTCTCTGAGGATATGGGCTTGCAAAGAATAATTTGAGGCAGGACTCAGCCAGCCCCACCCCATATCCTGGGGGGAGGGGTAGTGACATTCCCTCAGACAATGAATCTTGACATGCTGAAGCTCCCATAACTGAGCAGTTGCAGGCTAATGCTCTCGGTCCCATATTATCAGTCCTTCTTAAAAGTAACTTGGCAAGCCCTGGCCTTAGCCCCCCCCCCCAAAAAAAACCTTCTTTTCAGGGCCAAAGAAGACCAAAGTGCCTCTGTGCCTCTATCTTTATTTTTGTTATAATTATTTACTACTGGTAGCATTTGCGTACTGATTGACATAATAATGGAACTGGCAAACCACTCCAGTCTTCCTGCCAAGAAAACTCCATGGGCATGGGGTCACAAATAGTGGATCACAACTGTAATGACACCACACACACACACACACACACACACACACACACACACACACACACACACACAATCTCAAGGCAATAACTGAAGCCAGGACTCCTCCAGGACTCATAAGCCTATACTGTAGTTCTGAAGATTTGATTTCTCAATATACTCTTGGTTATAGCATCATTTTCTCTTTTTGTTGATACTTATTAAGTACCTCCAAATCGGCTGTGGATGAGGCCTTTTTTGATTGCTTAATTTTTAATTCCCAGGACCGGACCAAACTCCTAGTGGTTTCTGCAAGAACAGGCTCAAACTGCCCGATCGCCTGCCTTTAAAAAGCGAGACAGGGTGATGGAAACTGAAAATACTGTTGAAAACCCTATGCTGCAGGACCGGAACAAAATGGCACCTGAGGCAGGAAATAACAACTCCCAATCACACCCATACCAGCCAAGCTATTTTTGGCACACAGAGCAGAAAATAGTATACATACTTCTGCTGATTGCAGGAATAAAAATGCTTGCCTTATAAAGTGAAGGACGAATAATTTACTCCCCTTTCATGATACTCCAAATTTACCGCATGAGGTGACCTGAGTAGAGTTGTCCTAGGAAACATCTCTTGCTCCTCACGTAAACAGAGTTTCTCTGAAAATTTCCCTCACCCCAAGCCTTATTTTTTTTCTTGAGGTGAGAGCAAAGCAGGAGAAATAAAGAAAGATCTAGGGTGGTGAGAGTCTGGGCAAGTTGCAAGGTTGCCCCTGCCCTGGAAAAAGCACCACAACAACTGTCAAGAGCAGCTTATCCCACCTCTTCCCTTCAAGTCCCTCCAGGACCTTGCACAGAACCACAGAAGGCAGACAGACCTTTGTTCCCTTAAAAAAAAACAACAACAAAAAACAGATTAGCTATTATAGAGGCAACCTTTCCAGACAGACAGCTGGGAAGGCTATGAAGGAAGGGGATGGAAGGAGGGGCAATTTGTTATGTGTGAGTAAGGAGCGAAGGATGGCTTTAGCTGATCCCTGAATTGAAAAACAGCTTGAAGTGACACTTCTAGTTAAATTCTTCCAAGCAAAAGCTGCTGCACAGCGCTGTGTTGGGACCTTAGTCAATACTGGGTCGACCATTTTCCTGGCAGCATTTCTATACACTCCACCCAGTAGGAGCAGTTCCAAAACTATACCTTTGAGCTTACCGCATAAAACTTGTAGAGATAAATCTCCCTCTTTATGTATCTCTCTCTGTCTCTGTCTCGCTGTATAGGGAAGGGGGATGTTAGTTTTGTTTTACTTAATTAGTTTTTTTTAATCTCTTGATGCTGATGGGAACTTCCCTGCCAGTGCAAACAGACATAATAAAAGAGAAATTTGTTGAGGGGGGAGCATCATCCTAACTCTCCTGACTTTGGGTCAGCTTTAAGCAATGATGCTGTGCTGCATCCAAACCAGTGACTATCACTGAATTAAATTATTTGTCTCTATGTGATCTGCTATTCTTCTCTCACAACTACTATTTTCAGACACACATTTAACCTCCCACATGATTTAGCCTTCAGATGACTAAATGTCATTATACATTTAAACATGGCCATTGAATGAATTCATGATGAAAATCTAAAGTCAGGGTTTGGTGACTATAGGACTGCTAAAGATATCATTTAAAAGGTGAGCTATTGAATCCTGCAGGGTCCCTGTTCCATCAGGGTGCTATGGAGGCTAGGATGCAGAAAATTTTAAATAATCAAAGAGACATCCTGGCTAGAATAGTACTTGTAGCTAAAACAATATTTCAAGACCATAAAAATTAATCTACGGTATGTTAGTATCAAGTTTCACTTAAGGGGATGTATGTGAAGATTCTCAGTCATCCAGGTCAGTTTATCTGGAAGCTGAGTCATGGCAACTGGACTTTTCTTGAGAGATTGAACATGTGGCTGCTCATCCAAACAGCTTCTTAAGTCTGAGGAAAGCTAGTTGCAAATCATCCATTTTATAGTTCACTTTGACCTCATGTCACCCTGATCTGAAATAGGCTCATAAGAAGAAAAATGGCCTTAGGCTCATTAGGTGGCTCAATGGGCCATTAGGTGGGCAGCGGCCTAAGGTGCTGAAGTATGGGTCGTTAGCTATGGCCTTGGTGGTGGAAGGGTGAAATATTTTTGATTTGTCTGGGGATTGTTGAAATCACTGCATGATAAGCAGCAAATAGACTGTGCCTGAGCCCCTCACCTCAGACCGGGGTGACATGAGGTAAAAGTGAACTATAAAATGGAGGACTCAAAACTAGCTTTCCTCACACTGACAAAGCTGTTTGGATGAGCAGCCAAACATTTCAATCTCTCAAGAAAAGAAGTCCAGTTGCCATGACTCAACTTCCATACTTTGGGGGATGAAGAATTAATTGTCTCTCTCTTCATTTCTAACAGACAAAAGGGCCATCAGCTAGTGATCTTCCATTACTCTTTGGGATATTCCAGATGGTCAAAGTTCCACCACCCTTTCTTCTGCTCCACCACAAAGGAGTATAGGATACAGAAGTCACTTCTATGGAAATGTATTTTTTAGGAAATCTCAGAACTCCTTGTACTTATTGTATTTAAGAAACTCACTGTCTTGCTGAAGCTTCTCTTTCTAAATTATTTTTGTTCAGGTGTTACTCCAGACATGAACTTTAATAGGAAGCACCACAGTGATAAGCCACTCTCCCCTTCAACAAAGCAAGTCTAGAAGTAAACCATGCTGGAAGGCAAGGAAAAAAAAAGAATGGTGAGTCATAGCGGAAAAGCACTGAACAAAGGGAAACAACTATTGAATCATCTGGATGGTAGGAAAAATACCAGTGCAGAATCTGATCATTTCATAAGTGCTACGTCTGGATAAGCTCTTTGGTGAAATGAACACGTGGCTCCTGACCAGAAAGTCCACGAAAAAGGAAATAAGAGGACAGGTAAAATAAGCCTCATGTTACAGGGATGAAAGGTGAGGCTCAGCTCTCAAAAGACTGAAGATAGTTCAGTCAGAGGAAAGGGCATTCCCAGTCACTGAGTTCAAATTCCAGGCAGGGTCAAGCCTCAGCATGGATCTTGTCAGAAACAAAGCATCCACATAGCATCCAATTTTATGGAGAAAGCATGCAGTTGCACTAACTGTGTCAGTGGCATCAAATTCCCTAGATTCAGCTTTTACCCCCATTAGATCTCAGCAAGAGGTTGACAACATTTGGATATTAAATTTCAGAAGTTTGTACCAGGCCCTTTGCAAAATTCCTCTGTAATTAGTTGAATGCATGGAAAAATTACCTTTCTGGGTTACAGGCCCTACAACCCCTAAATTCATAGATTGAACTGCTGGAATCCTAGCCAGAGGACTGTGGAATTTGTAATACAATTTGTCATGCTCACCTCCCATACAGATCCCAGATTTCCCTTCTTGACTGCCTCAATTAGCTGCTTTCAAGATGGGGCCAATGTGATTATCCCTATTTCCTGAAGTTGAAAGCTTCCTTCCTCTTCCCCTCCCCAGCAACCCAAGCCAACCATTTCATGGCCGTTTCGCCATCCTACCTTTCCTGTTTTCCTGCCACTTCCAGGTTACCTCCACAGCTGAGCTCCTGGCCTTTTTGAAGTTCATTGTCTGACTTGGCCCCATCTCCCTCCTATTTTTATCTTGCAGAAAGCACGTATTCAGGGTCCTATTATCTCTGCATTCAGCCTAACTTCTGGCTCCATTTAGAGATGGTGTATCTTGAGTAAACGAACAAAGTGAGAGAGAGGAAGAAGAGAATGACTTAAGGAGGAGATAATCCTGGTACTGCCACTTGCTAAAGCCAGACTTGGTAGAAGGACAGTTAGAACTCAATAAAAGATGCTAGTGTGGTATAGTAGTTAGGTTGTTTGATGAAAGCTCAGGAATTATCTGTGAAATTCTGTAGCTGAAATTCAATAACATAAATTTACAGTGTGTAAACTTAACAAGGTCATCAACTGCAGCCATAGTTCATTAATAAAATGATTTCCTATTCTCCTCTCACATTTTCAAAGTTCCTAGGCTTGCTTAGGTTCTCTTTGGTCCTGAAGAAGCCCTTGGGGACAGCAGGATAGGAAAGGAGTCTTAGGTGTCTGGTAATGGCTGCTGTGTGGTAATTTACAGTCATTTATATGATTAAAACCTATAGTTTTGCAGGGCCATCATAGGGAAGCTGAGAAGAAAAGCCTTTTTGTTGTGTTTCATAAAAGGTGTACAGAATTTCCAATCTATCTTGAAGGAGAGTCTTCAGCAAAGGTTTGGGAGCAGGTTGAGGCAATAATTTCTGGAGTAAGAATAAAGCTGCGGTCATAGGCACTGATGTGTCTTCATTTTCATTTGTGAAATGGTTGTGGTGGGGGATTATTGCTTTATTAAATAACAATCATGTTCTACCAAGTCAATTCTGACTGATAGTGATTCTTTCTAGGGTTTTCTGGGTAGAGAAACCTCAGAAGTGGTTTACCGTTTCCTTCTGGAGGCATCCTGGGACAGTTCAGCTTGCCCAAGGCCTCACAGGAGACACAGTGGATAATCAAGCTACCAACCTGTGGCTCAGCAGCCAGTTGCCTAAAAAGCATCCCACCAAGCATACTCCACCATGTAGCTTTGCTCCTCAGTTCCAAATTCTTGCAGATAACTTGCATATATTGATTGCTTTGAACTGATAGCACTGCCTTCCCATTTGCTTCCAGTTTTTTGTGGAATAGATCAGCTTTGTCACTGCAGACGTAGCACCGGGGCGTTGGGACGATACCAAGGTCACTTTATAGCAGATTTCAATTGTTCTCTCTTATGGGGCAGTTGGATCTGATTAGGCCCAGTAAAGGAGAAAGAAAGACCCACTCTATGTGAGAGAAGCAACAGCAGATAGCAACTTCATTACTGAGTCTATAGCAGTCTTCTTTATCTCACTGGCCAATTGCTTCTCATTGTCAAAACATGCAGAAATGCCCTCTCTAAACTTTTCAAGTACAATATTATTATTGTATTACTGGTTTTGAGCATACCTGCAAGAGAACACCAAGTCCAGTTCAAAAGGACTGAGACTGTCATAGATCCCGTAGCAGTGGATTAGCAGCTGTAGAGAGGTGAAACCTATTATCATCATCATCATCATCATCATCATCATCATCATCATCATCATCATCATCATCATCATCATCATTAGTTTATGCTCAAACCTTATAACTTTAGGGTTCTTTCTTGAAATCCATCATGACTTCTATATCGATGACTCCTAGCATTATGAGTTGAAGGACTCAACCCATCTAAAAAGTTACAAGGTAGAGATGAATCTAAAACATTAGCATTTTTCATCTATGCAGATAAGTCACCAGTCATCATGACCAAAAAAGTAAAAATGTCAACAATCATTATATTACTTTCGAAAAGAACATCTTAAACATCTTTCAGAATGTCTTAACCTCAAAAATAATATGTTTCAAATTTATTTCCAAACTGTGATTTGGGACAAAGTAGCATAGTGGCTATACAGTATTATCTTAATATTTATCTTAATCATATTAAGAAAGAAACAGACACATCTGCACCCTCCAATGCTCACCAGTGACGTTTCCATGAGTTTTTCAGCAACCTCGCCTGTATTTTACAAGGCACAAGACTTGTGATTATAATATCACTGAAACTCTACCTGAGGGGATGAGAGTTTCCTCCAAGGGATTAATTATGGGCAGCTGTTTCAGTTAGAGAGAACACACATTGACTGTCACAAGGCCAAGGCGTCTTTTCTCTGCAGTGTAAGAGAACCTGTTCCTTCCTATTTGTGTTGGCCTGCATTATTAAGTGTTAAAATGCCCAGAGAGTGCTTTAAGCAACATGGGATGGTATAAGCCACATGCTTTTAAAAATCCAGATTACTGAAACTGGTCGCTTAACTCTTCCATTCCACTCGAGCTGCCACTAACTTTTTTAGTCTCCATTTCTACTGATCACAAAAACAAAACACCATAGCCTACTCTGTCCTTTGGTATACTAACAATGCTCCCTGTAATCTTCAGTCCTGCTGGGGCAGGGCTCTGCCCCTTGCATGTAGGACTCCACCCAAGTCATGCAGGGATCTGCCTTGACTGGAACCAAAGGACGGAGACACAGTGGAGAATCAAACTATCGCTGTGGATGCATGGAGGAGGAGGAATGCTCTGTGTGTGTGTGTGTGTGTGCGCGCGCGCGCGTGTGTGCGTGTGCGGTGGGGAGCAGAGTTGCATGCATGCAACCATGCACTTTAAATAGAACAGGAGGAGTTTCTAGGTAGAGAGCACTCACAAATAGTAAGTATGCCATTGCCTTCTTCTGGGGGCATTCTGAACCTGGGCAGCTTGCTCATCTCTGCCAACCACAATGTGGAATCAAGTTCTCAGTTCCTCAGGCCAGTGTTTTGCCACAGGCACTTATATTATTATTGTCTGTGAATGTCTCCACAACACCTGGGTTAAGAAATATGGGCTAGCCAAGACTAGGGCAATAATCGCAAGTACTTTCCAAATCATTAATGTTGTAGAATTACTCGGAAATACAGACACAAGCACCCACAACTTTAAACAAGTACTGGCACACAAGAGGCAACACAACACAGAGGTGAAGGAAGGAACAAGATCCTGTCTCAGACACAGATGCCATCTGTGCTCTCATACCTAATTCTGGCAACACCGCCACTGGCAATGTCAGACTCAACATCAGGGTTTGATTTACTTGTTACTCCTTTAATGTAATTTATTCCATCTTCTGCCAGTGGTGCCCTTCTTGTGTTCTACATGGGACAAAGGGCAATTGTTGTGCACAATAAATAATGGACACAAATTGGCTATCATGAAAGCAGTTCAGAAGACTTAAAATTCTCAGAACTCAACTTGGCTATTGGAAGAAAAAGGAATTACAAAGGGAGACTCAAGAGGAAGGTTACAGAAACTGACTTCATGGATGTATTCCAAAGCATCTGTAAAGGCCTCCATAGAGATCAAGGCTTATTAGTGAATTATATATATTAATCACCCAGCTTTCTGTAACATATTATTAGAATAAAGCAGTTGAGTCAGGCTTCTGTCCTAGAAACATTTCCTAAACAAGTCCACCTGCCCTACAGCTATTGCTCTGGCCAATTGCTAATTGAAGTTAATTAAGAGCTTGATATTCATCTTCATGTTTAAAGAATCCACTGTTACCTTGTCAATTATCTGTATCCTTTCCTGGTCGTGGGGATATGTATACTGAAAGGGGTCATATGCTTGCATTCCAGTGTATGAAGAGGTGAACTTTGAGCTTAAAAATGGTTAAGTCTTTAAACTGTGACAATACTTTATTTTCTTCTGCCTACATTCTGAGACAGTGTCACATGGCGACTGCATTTGAAATATAGGCAGTAAGAACTCAAGATGGACTAAGCTTGTGTTGATTTGATTAGTTACCCCCCATGATGGACTACTATTCAGTAGGTCTGGATTCAAACCCTTGAGCAGACATGAGGATTTACTGGGAAAATGGAACTGGTAAAACTGCTCCTTAAATACCTCAATTACCTTGAAAGAGCTATTAGGCTCTCTATTAGTTGACTCTGACTGCATACCAAAAACAATTTGAATTCTTGAAGAAATGCTCCTCTCCCCTGAAGACTCTGATTTGAAAGGTCTGAATAATCGTGGAGCCATTGCCAAAGATTATTAGTGGTGGATAGAATGGCCTTTTGCATATTTATGGATAATGTTTTTATATATATTGCAGATTGTAAAAGAGCCAAGTTATAACCTTAAAGAAAAAAAGGAAAACACACACAATTCCCCCATCAGTAAGACAAAAAAAGAAACTTAGAACTTAAAAAAGAACATCACACACCAGATTAATCTACAGTACCATGATCAGGTTGAAGCTTCATATTTGACAGCTCCTCCCTTCCTGACCCCAATATGATAGGAGAGTGATTGTCCAACAATAACCTTTATTAAAACAATTTTCAGGTATGACAACTTCGGTGAGTACAACTGGATCACAAACATCTGTGAACTCTGCCCATCTCCCTGTCAACCTAGAGATCTCCATCAGAATCCTTAACATGGTAGGTTCCAAACCACTCCTGATTGGTTGGTCTCCTCAACAGCATTTCTGTGCCAGAGCATAAGGTCTGACTCCTGCAGCATGGGTGAGGAGCTCCACTTGATTGCCATACTCTTGTTTCCAGCTCTGTCCTCCCTTATATGACTCCACTCTTCCTTCTATTCACCCTCCGCTCCTCTGTCACCAGAAATCCCTGGACTATTGGTTCTCCTCTTCCTGTGCCCTTTTCCATGCACTTTCCATAGGTTCCCACCATCACACACTTCTCTTTTACTTTCATCTCCTACATCCCTGGTGAGAGGGTATACAGAGAGTTCCAGACCTTGGAAGCAGTCACTGATGAGGCTGTCCCTTTTATTTCACCACCCATTGACTCCTGGAAAGAGACAAAACTGAGACAAGTGGCTTCCCCGAGGATGTTAAAATCAGGCAGACCTGTATAAGTAACAGGGCACCAATTAATGTATGGCTTTTTAAATCATAACCTGCAGTTTAGATTGCTCCAGAAACAGAGATAGTGTAGCCTGCATACTGTAATTAAACTGTAAACCACCCAGAGACTACTTGAAGTGGTATGGGGTGGTATATAAGCAGACCACTTTGTGAAGTTCTTGCCACTGAGACATCACACGTTAGTTATAATTGGCATCAGTTAGTTGGCTGGCTTCAGAATTCTATGTCCATTGGAAGTTTCCAGAGAGTTTTGAAAGGAAACCCAGCATGGAAGGAGTAACTTACAGCTAGTGCTGCAAAGTCTTAAGGTGTTCAGGAACTAGTTTTGCTTTGTACAGTAGTGACTAGCCTGGGTCTTGGCCACATCTCCACCAGGAGAGCTTATGCAACCTGTTTCCATGTGAGACCACCTACTTATCTATTGTTATGGCTTGCCAAGTTCAACTGGGGAGGCCTATTAACAGAAGTTACTGCAGTTGAAGTTTCTGTGGGGAAACTGCACGATAACATGCACAATCTGTAAAGTTATTTCTGGGTTCAGATTTCTGACTGGAGCACAGCAATGTTCCCGTAGGTCAAGTGTATAAAAGCTAAGCTAGTGATGTCCCCAAGCAATGACCCCACTTTCTGAATTTATTATGTCCATTTACTTGGGGTGGGTGGGTGGAAATTTGGATAATAAATTTGAGTACATTCTGTACCCTGACTGCTATACTATTTTGTGAGGTCCACAAGTAAGCAAAGATTAAGACTTTGACTTTCATATTTTGACGAGGCAGCTCAGGGAGTTGTTATACCCAGAAGCCACAGTCAGAAGAACCTGGATCCCATGAGAAGAGCCTGCCAACTGTAGCCTTGAGGAACCTTCACAATCCCAGAAGTGGCTTATGAATGAAGGAAGGCTAGACCACCTCTGAGTACTCTCCATGCTTAGAAAGCCCTGGAATGGATCACCATGTCAATCAGCCTGATAGCACATCATTAAAATATGTTCTTCAAAGAATTGCCTGAAATGGATAATTTTACATTTGGATTTGGATCCACTTTGGAAATGTAGGGAGCTCAGGATTTTGGCTCTTGATTTTCTAGCAGCCGCAGGGATACCTGGTAAAGCCTAAGATCCCAGGGCTTGGATTGTTAGACTGGCACAGATTTAATGGCAGCTTCTTTACTTTGCAAGGTTGGTTTTAGTCCTGGCACAGTAGTCCTAGCACCTACTGGCATGTGCTTGTAAAGAGTTTATACCAGCACTTGTTCCTAAGCAACCATGACACAAGACATTGGCTAAAGTCTTGGGAAATTGCTATGTGTTCTCTTGCCAGGCAGGAACATGGATTTTATGTTCTGGCAGTGAAGGAAGTCTGTTTTTTTTTTTAAAAAAAAAAACATGATTGCTTCAGTACCGGGCTTGCATTTTTTCCCATTCCCAAAGGGAGTCGGAGCCCACTGGCTCAACACAAAGATGCATGTTATGTTGCTCCCATACTGTTTGTTTATGAGGTGGTGCAGAAAAACTACGCTGATGTTTTTAAACTGAAATGGCAGAAATGGGGTGCTGCTGACCTTATAACCCTACAGAACTCCAAACACTTTGGCAACCAAGTCTGATGATTGGCCACAATTCCTTTGTACCATGAATCCCTCCCTTCCTGAGGTGGCTCCTTGGGATATGTATTTTTCCCATTAATGAAGCTCTCACCTTGAGACAGAAGAATGGATGTCCTTTTCTCTACCCCATGAGCTTCGTAATGCAGTGGTTAAATGGTTGTGCTGCAGCCAGAACTGTGCTCACAACCCAGGGCTATATCCTAGGTAGCCAGCTCAAGGTTCACTCAGCCTTCCAAAGTTGGTAAAATGAGGACGTAGCTTGCTCTGGGTTCAATGTATCACCTGCAGAATTACTTGTAAACCACCCAGAGAGTGCTTTAAGCATTATGGGGCAGTATATAACCAGCATGCTTTGCTTTCGCCTTTGCTTTGTCAGTGTGGGAGTTTGCTGTAGAGAACAAAATCAAGGTTGCAAAGGTAGCATAAGTCAAAGCTCAGCAGTTTTTTTTTAATTGAAGCCAACTCACATGCTCTTTCTGCAATTATTCTGTGCACAAATGCACAATTGGAAGAGGGAGCCGTGTTACTCTGTGAAAACATACCAGGCAAATTCCAAAGAAACAAAGTAAAACAAAAGACAAAAACACGTGGCACCTTAAAAACCAATTATTATATTTTAATGTAAGATTTTTGTGGATCAAGTCCAATTCTTAAACATATGGCAACAGAATGAAATTTTGAATGAAATGTTTTTCTATGCACAGGAAAACTTCAGGGGGAGCAACAAGGTTAGCCTGAGACATTTTGTTGTCTGAGGCAGGACACACGTTCCTCTGGCCCTTCAGTCATGGTAGATACTATATACCCAAAGCCAGCCATATATTTGCCACATGAGACAGAAAAGCCCAGAAGTACTTCTTCTCTCCTCTGGCAAGAAAAGAATCTGTGAAAAGGCAACAAAAAGCAATCCCCATCACTAATACCACCACCATCTCACAACAGCAACAAAAATCTACCTGAGGAACTGCCTCAGGCTGCCCAGTGGCAGGGCTGGCCCAGTATAGCAACTGCGTGCTAATTCATTCTGCTGGAAGATTTTGAAGAAACCAAATTGTTTCTAGAGCCCGATCATGGACACAGTTTGATTGGCTTGATGTATCAGTGAGAGAACGACAATGATCTCCTGTGCTTCTGGCCTTCCAGGAAAATTCAGGTCGAACCACGGAAAAGAATTTCAACCTGTTTCTCTGCATGTTTCTCTGCATATTTGCGAGGCAATCATTTCCTTTTAACTTCATGCAGGGTGGAAGGCCTTTGCCCTCAGAGGTGTGTTTGACATGTTTGTGGTTGCTGCACCCGCTGTTCCTATCAGGGTTTAAGTTTCAACCACATGTGCATATACGCCCTGAGAGTAGATGCAAATCTGATATAAGAAGAGTATATAAGGCTGCCTGGAAATTACCTCCCTCTCTACAGGAAGCCATGTTCTGTTGTGTGGGCTGGTTGCATTTTTAACTAAGTGAGGTGCTTGAAGGCACTCTCTTCCCTTTCCCACAAACTTGATTGCCACACTTAAGATCTCTGGGCTAGGTGCTGTGCAAAATCAGACACTACACAGCTTGCAAGTACATCTTCCTTTCACTAGAGGTTAATGACTGCTTCATTAGCAGTATTGTTCACATTCTAATTCCTGTCTGAGAATTTCCTAATTCAGTTCTGTTGCTAGCACCCTCACTCTCCTCCCACCCAAGGCATCTTTCTGCTTTTTCAGCTGCTAATTTCCAGAGCATCTCTCGCAGAGGTAATGCAATCATTGGAGTCTGAAGTGCTCCGGGCCCACTGTAGTGATGGGGAAATTCCGGTTTTGGACCACAACGTCCAGTGTGGCCCCCGCTAGCACAGCCAATAAACGACACCGTCTGAAATATTCTGGGGCCTGTAGTCCAAAAATGTAACATTTCCCACTCTGGCACAATTTTCTCAGTGCAGTTTGTGGGGTGGCATGTGTTACCTCCGTGTGATTTATGATGTTGATGGTGACAGTGCATTCATGTGAATTTCTCCTCATGAGCTGCCTCACCATCCACCAGTGCTTGGAGATAAATGTGCCTGTGCCACAAAGCATGCACACTATAGTGCTTATTGAAGCCTTGGGGGAATTCAGGTTCGAATCCCCACTGGTTGTGAGTTAAAAATGAGAAGGAGGAAAAGAACTTTGCCTTGCTTTATGCTCCTGGAAGGAACCATATGAAAGTATGGTAACTAGTAGATCACCTTTGTACACAGTAAACACATAAAATGACTTGCTTGGGAGACAGCTCAGGTTCAGAGTAGGGGAACCCTATTATACACATCTTCAGGCCCCAAAAGAGGGAGTACAGAACTGCCCATCTAATCCCATCCCCACCCCCAGAAAATGGCAGACATTAGTTTCCTTAGTGGCTAGTTGTTGTAAGGCCCTCAGACCTCGTGTCTTCTGGTTGGGCTCACTGACCAGGCTGAGAGAAATTGCCTCAAGTGCATAACTGAACCTAACAGTTTATTCTAGTGTTTCATAATTGGGAGCTCCTCCCGCTGTGTTATACTACTAGTGTCATCATTTCTACTTAAAAAGGCCAAAGATGCTGACTAGGGGTCATGGGAGCTGTAGTCCAACACAGTCAAGTGAAGAAAATCTGGCTTCTTCAGAGTGGATGAAAGAGAGGAGGCAGGTGATCTTTGTGTGAGCACCCCAGGCATACTTTCATTTGCAGGTTTGTTTGAATAGTCCCAAAGGATTACTATGGTCTGGCTATAATGTCCATCAGGAAAAAAGTTTGCCAGGACAAGTAGCTCCCTTCACCTGGGAAACAAACATTATTCCAGTGTAACAATTTGTAAAACACAGTACAGTACTAGCATTTTAAAAGTATTATTTGTAACCATGATTCACAAATGCTCTTTAAATTCTGTGAGGAAAGACGGAACCAAGAACAGTATAATATAAAAAGGTATCAACTATTATTTAGATCACTGTTGGGAGTTTTTTTGGGTTGTTTGGCTGTGTTCTGGAAGTATTTCTTCCTGACGTTTCACCAGACTCTGTGGCCAGCATTTCAGAAGGCAAGGAGCTCAGGGAGCAAGGAGTTCCCCCCCCCTGTGCTCTGGGGCATAGATTTAGATATTTATTTGTTCAAATCATTTAAGAAGAATAACAGAGACCATAACATGTTTGGGTTTTATTTTGGAAAGTCAATGCATCTGTTGCTCCTGTATTTGATAACTAGCACCTTGCCTCTCCCTACTTTACATTTTATTACACATACTTCATTTTCATCATCAGCAGGGAACTGGCAAATGTAGGATTCGCCTGTATCATTTGACACTATGTTGGGTGGAGGGGTTTGCACAATTGGAATGTTCTCTCCACACACAGATCAGCAGATCCAGGTGAATGGTTGCAACCTTGCCTTTTCTCTCGCCATACTAGCTTTTTGTGCTTTTGGTGGAATGTTGTCGGCTTTGTGTTGAGCAGAAATCTTTCATCTACACTTTCATCTGAAGCCTGAAGCTACATAATGCAGATACAATTGAGGTCCTGGTGGATCTGTGACCCTCTGGCCATTTTAAGATTATTACCCCCACCTCTAATCCAGAAAGACTGAGCAAGATCAGGGGAGCTGATGGGAATCCAACAATGGCAAATGGGCTGCTTGTTCCTCATCCCCGAGAAACAGGTTTAGAGTTTTGTCCCTGCCCGGGGAGAATTAGGCTTCCAGCAAAGTTTCTACTGGAAGCACCTTCACCTACAGGATAGGGTGGGCCTTTGCCAACACAGCAATTGGACAGAAACCGTCTCAGCACCCCAAGCCCCTGCTTTTGTAGGTGAGAGGGGCCCCAGGAAAGAATGGAGATGGGTGGAGGTGGGTGGATGCATCTGCTTTAGAAAGCACCTGCTTGAAGATCAGCCCAGGTGAAGAATTTAATTAAGAAGAAACTTCTTTGCAGAGTCTCTTCTCTGCAGCTGCAGTCAATATTTCTGCTAGGCAGGGAGGGAGATAGACAGAAAATATCCATAGGCTCACTTTCGGCCAGGAATGATAGCACTCTCCTCCATATTGGCATTTCAAACCTGAGCTCTAAATCCTAGTATGTGTACAGTGGAAATATTATCACGAAGAGAGCGCAATGGAACATGCCCACCCTTACGAATTAGCAACCACAGCCATCCCATTAGCAATCACAGTACTCTTACCTTAAGGAACTAAGATTTGAGCCTGTGAGTTCAGCTACTGCATTTTGGCACGCTTCATATGTATCGGACTACACATCCCAGCATCCCCAGCCCATTTGGCCAAGTGTGAGAGATGTGGGATTGGCTGTCAATGCCCTGGAGACTACAGGTGCCTCAGAAGGGCAAAAATGAATTGTGGCTGATAGGTGCTATAACCCAAAGTATTTCAAGTGCACAACATTGAAGGTACCCGAGGAAGTGAAATATGGAACATCTTTGAGAAATACTCCACATTTCTTAAAGATGCTCCATATCTTTGAGATGTGTGCCTTCATGTGAACAGTCTCAACTCCTGAACCAGTTTTTAAAGAAGCAGCCCATGTAAACCACCGGAATGGGGGGGTGAGTAAGCGAAGTACAGCCATCCTGATGTTGTCAGACTACATCTCCCATCATCCCCAGCCAGCATGCCCAAGGGTAAACAATTCTTGGCACTACACTTCAGCAACACCCTGAAAGCCAAGCATTCCCCAGCACTGGCGTAAATCATAAACCAGCAGGACCAGGAAATCCATGGATCTCCATTTATGCCATTTCATAGCATTGTTGCAGTACAACTCCCATTCATGCTAACCAACCCATCTGTGGTCAGGGATGAGGGGAACTGGAGATGGCCCATTTCTGGAAGGCTACACGTTTCCTCCCGTAAAACCCAAGCAAGTGCAGACGAAGGCTTCCGAAATGAATTGACAGCTTACAAGGGACTGAGCATCGGGTGGGAGGGGGCGTGGAAGACGAGGAATGAGTCAATGTGGCTTAATCCTGGGAGTGGTGCAGAAAGCACAAGAGGACGCCAGATTTGGAAAGCCCTTACATAACAGTTCCAAGGGAGATTTAAACCCATTGCCCTCAATTCTCTTACATAAAAGGAGGCTTTAATGCCCGGGAAGGCTCCCAGCAAAGAAAGCAGCTGTTTGCCTTCCATAACCTCAGTTTGGCAAGGCTGACTGAGAGGCAACACAAGGCCTCCATTCCCAGGCAGATAAATCCTTGAAAAACACTGTCTCTATCTGATGCCAACCTTTTATCTGCAGCATGTGTTAATTCCACTTGCAGATGACAGGTGTGGACACATGATGGAGGTGCTACCCCTGCTTAATCTTCCCTTTTCTAATTCTTTCTCTCCCCCCCCCCCCAACTGCCGGCCGCCTCCTTTCCTTTCTCCTAAGGCCATTCCTTCACCCAGAAATTCTGGATTCCTGAAAAAGGGACCGAGTGCTCCTGTAGTGGATACACATGGCCTGCCTTTAGGTAGCTTATGAAAGAAATCCAGGGGCTGGTGAAATCTGGCTAAGAGCCATCTGGGTCCTAGGACTGCAGGGCATCCACCTGTGCTCAATGCTGCTACAGATGCTTCATTTTCCTTTATCAAGCCCAACAGAGTTTCAGTCACCCTGTCATTTGCATCAGGGCTGTGCTGACAGGGAGATTCTCATAGTCCCTCCCTCCCCCGCAAAAAAGAAACTTTCACAAGTTTTGCTAGGCCAATCCATCTAAACAAGTATTTCCTTGAGACCAGCTTGTTTCTATTTGAAGAAATAAAAGAGTATGAAACAGGGCAGCATATTTTCTCCCTTATTACTCAGCAGTCTTAACAACCTCTCAGCTTTTCAACACTGGGATGGTGGAGGTACAAAAGAAACCTGTAATCAAGCGGGTAAGACTTCTAGGCAAAACTTGAACGCCACTCTCTCATGTTTTAAAAGTCAAGTATGTCTGCTGTCTCAGTAATTGCTCTCAACTATGCTTAATTGTAGTCTTCCTAGCCAGTTTCGCCGCTGTAGCTCTCACCTGGAATGCAAGACCGGGAGAGGGGAAAGAACTGCATAGGTGTCATGATACCATGTTATCATGATTCATGTTCAGCCTAGGAAATCCTATACACCAAGACCTCTTGGCAGTGCTGGACTTCAGTTTACCAGTGAGGGGGAAAACATCGCAAGCAAAGGCGACATGTTCCTATTCTGAATATCACCAACCTAAAAAAATCCCTTGTGTTTTGAATTACAGGCATGAGAAATGGAGGAAACAGCTATCTACATTCGTGAGGGAAGACCTAAACTTTAAATCTCTTTGAACCCCATGCAAATGTTTCTAGGCTGTGACGCAAAAAGCAGCAAGGTTGCTGCGTTTTGCTTCACAGCCTAGAAACATTTGCAAAAGGCAAGCCCCTTGAGTTTTATTTGGCATTCCTTTTCACAGACTATCGCTTGCTTTAGTAGGGTGAGAAGGCCTCCAGCCCATGAACATTTATGCCAAAGAAACCTGATTGGTCTTGAAATCGCCAGAAGTCTTTGTTGTTCTTAAACCTCTGGTGTGCTCTGTACTGGGAATTACAAAGTGAAGGCCAGACCAGGTAAAGGAAGTGTTTACTGGAGCAATGGTTCCCAACCTTGGACAACCCAGGTGTTTTTGGACAGGGACTCACAGAAGTTGTGCTAGCTGGGACCTCCAGGAGTTGCAGCAGCAGAACACCTGTGTTGCTGCCCAAGGTTGGGAACCACAGACCTGAGGACATCAGCAGTGATGAGAGTGGACAGGTGGACATCACCAGACATGCTGTGGACAACAAGACCAGCTCACCTTTGTAAATGCCCCCAAGTTCTTCCTCCCACCAGGGTCCAAAACTTAAAGAATTCCATCTTTAAAAAAAAAAACAACGGCTAGAGGGGGAGGCATTTAATGGAAGGGAGAGCCGGCAGAGGCAAGTGCCTACCCTTCCCACTGATTGACATCTAGAAATCCTCCCCATCTTCCACTGCCCCTACAGCAGGCATCTTTGTTATCTCAGGAAATACACCTTCAGCAACTGAGATGATGTTCCGCACCAAGTATGCTCTACTGACGTTTAGACATTCAGTAGGGAAGGAAGATCCAATGTTAAAACTTTTTTGGTAACCACTGGCAAGGCAACAGTTGGTGTCTTTGTAACATGCAAGGTGGAGTCACAACATAATTTCAGAACTGAACTCATCTTTAGCATGTATACATAAGCAGGCTAGAATAATGGACCATCTGGAGAGAGATATTTTTAAGCACATTTGCCAAGCCCCAAACACAGCCCTTTTGGTGTCAAGGCTGAGCCAACGTAACAGCTGTGGACAAACATACACCAGTTTGCTCTGACTACAGAGGCGACAATTAGTAGGAGTGCTGGCTAGCTGCCATACGTGTTCTAGGACTCTCAGCCTAGACACGTGGGGTCTCGGAAAGATAATCCTGTGCCAAGATAAGCACAGTAGGCTTGTCTTGAGAGATTAATTTTAGTATAGAAGCTGTGAGAATTCAGAAGATCCCCACCCAGAATCATTTCTCCTCTTTTTATAATCATGTAGCATGATATGATATGTATGGTTTATTGATCATATTGCTTGCAACAGCCACCTCTTTTTAACAGGTGAAATTAAAGTTTTGCATGTCCAGAGGGATGTTTTACCATAAAAGGGCAAAATATGGCACTGAATATTAATTATGAGAGGGCCTCAAACAGGCTGCCCACCAAAGGTTTTCCTGGGCCAGCAGCTGAAATAATCCAGCCAGTTAGACTCTGAGATGCATCCAAGGAATACAAATGGCAATTAAAATGGACACTCCCCCAACACACATTGGCTTGAAATTACATTTCCCCTCATTTTGTTTTATAAACAGGGTGGGCATGACTCTGAGTTTGGGCAAGCATATAGAAATGGGTTGAGGTTCAGCCTCCAGGCCCTTGATAGGTGCTCATTTGTTTCCTAGCCTTTAATTGCTTCATTGTCAGGGAGCATAGACTGTGTAATATCCATGCTAGCTGTGGATGCTGGTCCAACACATCTGGAAGTCATCAGACTGGACAGTCACAAGTCAAACACTTGTTTATGGGAACAGCATCCAAATCAAAACTACCTTTCCTACCAATAACCATAACGAAAGGAACTCAGCCGTCTTCGTGCCGTCTTTTGGGGTTTCAGCCATGAGTTCAGTACCAGCAAGCTGAACTGTACCTCTCCCCCCAAACCAACCAACTGAAAGTCACAACAATTCCTCTCCCAACTTTGCAAACATCATTTAATAAGTTAAGGTTTGTTTCTTTTTCTTTTCTTTTTCTTTTTTTTACAAAAAAAAGAGAGAACCACTAAGAGCCCCCACAAAGGGCCTACTTTGTGATGACTTTTAAAAAAAATGCAAAAAAAATGTATACATGTAAACAAATTGTGGTAGAAGTGAGCTGAAACTAAAACAGCCTGAAATTCAACTTCTAGTCCTTTGGAGGATTCCACCTCCTTCCCACACTGGTTCCTTCCTTAGTGTCAAGGAAGGCAGCCTGTATTGCAGTCTTAACAGTCAAATGCTTGTCCATTTTCAACAATCCACATGTTCACCAAAGAGGAAAACAGGAATAGAAAACAATCTATGCAGCGTTCCATCTGTGTATTGTTCTGAATCACTGCTTTGGTGTAGTTTGGTGAACCGTCGTTCAGGGGCAAAACACGCCCAGTTGCAGTCTCTTCTCAGTGCTTCTTCCTGCTACTGCGGAGGAGCTTTTTGCGTTTCAGTATCATTTCGTAGAGCTTCTCCAGGCCCGGCTGGAGGCCTAGCCCAGTGACAGCACTGCAACCCTGGATGTGGCTCAAAGTGGAGGCACACGTTTCATGCAAGCCCAGCAGTTTCTCCACCTCAGCCACTGAGAGGGCTGGGGTGACATCCTGTTTATTGGCCAGCACCAACACAGGAACCCCTTGGTGGTCAGAAGAGCGGACGATCCTGTGCAGCTCAACGCGCGCTTCCTCCAGACGGTCGGCCTCGGCCGAGTCCACCACAAACACCACTCCATCCGTACGGCGCATGTAGGACTTCCAGAGAGGGCGTAATTTTTCTTGGCCGCCAACATCCCATACCTGGAAAGTGATGGCCCGGGAGCCACCCAGTGGCACACGAATCTTCTCCATGTTGAAGCCTTTGGTTGGCACACTTTTGACAAACTCCTGGAACTTCAGGCGGTACAGGAGGGATGTTTTGCCAGCCGAATCCAGTCCAACCACCACCACATGTAGGGCCTGCAAGTGAGGCAGGAAAGGAGGCCCGGGGGCTAGCTGGTTCCCCATTGTCCACTGGATCAGTCCCAACCCTTTTGAAAGTACTGCTGGCTGGTGTTTCACTGTTCACAGCAATTGCAAAACTGTCGTGACAAAATACAGAGAGAGAGAGAGAAAGAGAGACAGGTAAGCCATACGTAAACATTGTGTCACCCTAGATAAATGCTCTGAGCTTAACGAACCAACCCTTCCAGGTATTTTAATGAAGCTAAATGGAGGGAGATTTAGGGCAGATAGAAGGAAGCATTCCTTCCAAAAAAAAAAAGCTAAGCTGTGGAACTTTACAAGCACAGCACATTGTGACAGCTACCAACCAGACAGCTTTAAAAGTGGGTTTAGACAAAACCAGGGAACATAAGGGTATCAATAGTGATTCTAATTATAACTGAATATTACCTCCAGTATCAGAGGCAGTTGCTGGGAAACATAAGTGGCTGGCCGTCCTCAAGCTTTGCCTCTCGCTCTCCAGAGCCATTACTGCACTAGAGTATAGGGGCTTTTGATACAAACCAGCCCTTCTGATTTATTACATTATCCTAGTTCTTGACCACCTGTATCACATTTGAGTCCTCTTCTGACTCCAGCATAATTCCTCCGTCAGACATCTCATCCGAATCGTATTTTCTCATCACAAAAGACATGTTGTTTACATATTCAAAAGTAGGCTGGTCACGGGGCTCAACACACTTTTTTTCTTTACTTTTATGGGGTGTTTACCTAGAAACTGATGTGGGACTCATGTGGAAATGATGCAAGTATGTAGGGAGAGGACAGAGAGATCCCATATTCTAACATAACACAAATTTCTGGACTGTGCTTTATTTCAACAGGGAAGTTTCCCTTTGGGTTATTTGTTTTCAAATAAACGTACCACATTTTTCACATTCATCCAGAAGCAATGCATGGAGAAAATGATACACAGTAAAACATCTGTACAATATACAATGAACCAAGCACAACAAAGTAGCACAAGACCAAAATCCATACAGCAACCAGAAAAGAAAGTACCGGCAGTTCATGTTTAGGAGCTTACTTATACAGCAGCAACATTAACATGGGTTGGACTAGCTTTGCAAAAGTTAGCTGAGACAAGGCTGTACAGAAATTTCTGTTGAGGCTCCTGCAGACAAGAAGACTGGGTGGACTCGGAGCTGATCTAACTTTTATCGGAACACATTAAGTGACAGATTGGGGCACCCATAAATTTCTCCTGCTCACAAAGTTCCGCAGCTGCCCCATTAAGAGTCCACAAAAGAAGAAATTTTACAGTGAATGGACATCATGACTGGCAACAGAAACCATCTGCAGCCAAGGTCATTGTCAAAGACTGCTGAAGGTGAATGCATATCTTGGGAAAACAATTCTCTAGGATTAATATCAACACAATACACACTGAAGAACAGGCACAAGAGATGCTGCTGGTGCAGGACTGTAGGAAATAAGAGGTTCTAGCATTCATGTCCATCTTCATGTCACGGTCATTTGCTAGCAGATCTGCTGCTTCAGTGCTCTTCAATGCAGATGAGCCTTCATGCCTTATAGATACAACTCCAGTATTTAAAACACTGAATTCGAGACAGCGTAGTTTGCAGTTGGCATGCACTCTACTGCTTTGCACAGCACACAGTCCTGACTCCCTGGCGCTCAGATCAAACCTCAAAAAGGGGTGTTTCTCCTAAAGACATATTTGAGGAATAAACGGCAAGGTCAGAACAATACTGTTATTTGCTCTCAACAGGCTGCAGAAACCATCTTACAAAGCAGCACAACTGGTATCCTGTGTACAGGACAAGAGTGGCAAGCACTACCTGCAGGACTGTGGCCTCCCGGCGCGGACTCTTTTGCAAAGGCTTTCCTCCGCAGAAAGCCGAGGTCTTCCTCCAAACAATCCTCTCTAGAATCTCTAGAGTTCAGTGGTTGAGGTATCTGCCTACAGAGGCTGAGGCCGATTCATCAACATGCATCCCTGAAAAGCCATCCTGAATGGCTCTGGGCAAACTCCATAGTCCCGGGATGCCCTCTGAAGTGAAGGGTAAACCGGTTATGAGGACTTTCTCCATAAATAACCGTGAAAAGGGTCTTCGTACTTCAGAATCGACTTGCCGGCAGGCAATTAATTAATGCATCAGAATCGCCCTTTCTCCGGCGGTTGCAAGCATCCTATATTCTAATCGCCGCGACAGGGAATTCGAGCACTCTGCACGCGCTCAGAGATACACTTTCGCTTACTCCTTTTTCATATTCCCAGGGGGAAGCATTAGCAATTTAAAATACCTGGATCTCGAATCACATTTAGCCCTGAACGGAGACGTGCTTCCACACTTCAATGCGATATATTTACCTCCATCGAAAGTCCCAACGGCGGCTGGTCTACTACAGGGGAGCGCCTCTTCCAACCAAGAACCATTCCGCGTCTGCCACGCTCTCCGCTCGCTCTGCCGCCCGACACCCACTGAACCCACTGAGGACGACGAGGAAGGAGTCCTGCTCAAAGGCGGAGCTACACCCGTCACTTCAGCCAATCAGCATTCCTCTGGAACCGCACGCGCTGCGGTTGGGAGGAGCGCAAGATACCGCGGCCGGCAGGGGAGTGGCTGGGCGAGGACCAATGAAAGACGGGCGAGGGCGACTGCTCATAGGTGGCCGACCTCGGCGGGCGGGTGATCGTGCTGGTTTGGGCAGAGGACCCGAACACAGGGTCTTGTGGACGGAATCTAACGGGAGTCCGTTGTTTGCAAATACGTTGAAGGACTTAACGTGCTTTTTTTTACAGGCAGGTGCCATAATGCACGTGCAGAAAGCGCAGTTTAATTTTTCATCTTCATCGGCTAATAATGAGAGTGTGCCCCCAGAGCACGTGCAGAGTTTCTTTTATTACTTGCATCCATCGCCGCTGGATAATTACGAGAGGTAGCCGTGTTAGTCTGTGCAAGAATTCCAGGCAAAAATCAAATCGAAATAAAATAAAATACATAAACGTGCGGCACCTTAAAGACTAATTATTATATTATATTTTAATATAAGCTTTCGTGGACATACGACACATTAAAATATAATAGTCTTTAAGGTGCCGTATATTTATGTCTTTTATTTTGTTTCGATTTGATTTTTACCTGGATAGTTACGAGACTCTTCCATGACAATAAAGGCCGAGAGCACAATGGGGCGTCCCGCGCAGGGTGGAGCCCCTGTGGAGGAATCCTTTGTGGGAAAGAAGGCTTCTGAGAAACTGGATTTCAGCCTTTCGCCATCAGCTTTCCCTAGAGATCATTTGAGTTCCCAAGAGTCATTTGCTAGTCTCCGATCCATTACCCTTAAGATTGGAATGCAGGTCCCCGGATTTCTGGACCAACTCAGAACATTCTCGGATCTGTACAGTCCTGATACGTCTTTGACAGCACACGCTTAATTAGAATTTCTCTTATGGGAGCGCACAGCCCCAATGTGTAAAGCAAATAGCATGAAAGGGGTTTTTTTCCCCCTCCTGAACATGTGCAAAATGCCTTAACTTTCACGTGTGAACGACCAAAACCACTGATCCTTTACAAAGGGAGAAAGAGCGGCCAATCAGATTGGCTTCTGCTAATATTTTAAGTAGCGGCCCTGTTAAACTATTCCAGGCTGTATAATGCCCGCGAAGCAAGACTCGTATCACCTTCAAAAGGAACAGAAGTATGCTTTTTATTAAATAATTTTCTCTGCAAAACTATTTTACAGTTTTTAAAAAATTCTATAATATATTTTACAATTCTTTGGGAGAAAAGTTCTTAGCGTTGGCTCAAGGAACTTTTCCGGAAGGTGGAGAGTCGAAAGCCCAATGAGTTTTGCTAAATTTTGCCCAATCCTCCACATGGAATACTGTACTGCACATGCCACCCCCCCTCTACCTTTCTCTCACCCCGTCCGACGGACTGGGGCTATGGTCTCGAAGGGCCAAGTGGAGAGAAGGGGGTTGGGTGGGCGTGGGCGGTGTCTCTTTGTTTTTGGACTTTGATGCAGTTTTGACACCAGCCTTGCTTCTTGCCACATTAGAAGAGTGCCTGGCAAACCACATCTCTTTGCTACAACAACTAGACTTTTGGTACAATGCCTTTATAAAGATGGCTTGCCATGGAAAGTTCAGCTTGCAACGTTTTTGTTTTTTAGTGACCTATATAAAGGTAAGGCTGCCTCGATGGCCCCTAATCACATCCAATCTCGCCTGATTTCAGAAGCTAAGTAGGGTCAGCCCTGGTTAGTACCTGGATGGGAGACCACCAGGGAATACCAGGTGCTGTAGGCACCGGGAGTAGGGACTGGCAAACCACTCCAGTATTCCTGCCAAGAAAACTCCATGGATGTGAAGTCACCAACACACATACACACAAACATGCACACACAAAGGTATCACCTAGCCAAAGTAAACCAATTAATCAGAGTTTTAGAAACATCGCCTTTTTTTAGCCCCCCTTGCTGGCAGGAGGAATCTGGGAACCGCAGTCACAAAAAAAGGAAAAAGCAACTTGCACCCCTCTGAGAACATTTGCCCCCAAGTGTTTCGCATACACACACAACAATTTTCCCGCGCGCCCTGGCCCGGTCTCCTCTTTTGGGGGGCAAAGTGGGTGGCTTTTGCTGCCATCTGGTGGCCTCGGGTGCCCCACGGCGGGGAGGCCCTCCGGCGTCCTTTCGGGTTGCCGGGCATCGGGGGCATTGTGAGACTCGGCGAGCCTCGGCCAACGGCACAGGAGCGGCGGTGAGGTGCCACCGACCCGGTAGGGGTGGCTGCGGGTGGGCAGGCGAGGGCCAGAATGGCTGCCGCCTACCACTGGGAAGCCCGCCGGAGGCAGAGGCTGGTGGAGAAGCGGCTGCGGTTGATGCAGGTTGGGGGGAACCCCTAGGGAGGGAAAAGGGGGTTGTAGGAAGGTTCAGCCGGGGTGGGGAGAGAAATAAAGCGGATGGAGGAAGATCAGTTAGAGAAAGGGGGGAGAAAATGAAGGAGAGCACCCAAGGGAACCAGGTAGCAGCCTGAGCAAAGTCTAACCAATCTACTGAATAGATGCCACGCTGTCAGAGAACCCCCTGAATTGCCACCTTAAAGCAGCTTGCCCCACGCTAGGATGCTGCCAAGATGTGTGTGTGTTGTGTCATTACAGTCGTGACCGACTCTTCCTGACCCCATGTCCATGGAGTTTTCTTGGCAGGAATACTGGAGTGGCTGGCCAGTTCCTACTCCAGGCACCACCTACAGCGCCTGGTATTCCCTGGTGGTCTCCCGTCCAAGTACTAACCCCGGCCGACCTGGAGGGCCCCAGACTTAGGCTGTGGAGAAAAACACCTCTCTGTCCACACTCCAAACTTCACATGCCTCTGTAACTTCGCGACGAGGTGCACATCTAGGACCTCCTGGGGATTAATGCTAAGTATAGCCTTTTCTGTGCGAAGGGTGGAAATTGCCAATCTGAAAGGGAAGAGTTGGTGTGTTTGGGTTTTACAGGAGAACTCAAAACCAAGTGTTTGTGAAAATGAGTGTTATGGGGAAACTGTGGTATGCAGTTTTCACTGGATTAAAAAAAACCTGTGGAGATGACAGGGCTGCACATATTGCAGTATGTGGAGGAAAAGGCATATCAAGCTACAAACCCCAAAAAGGGCTCATAGTGAGGAGTTAAGCTTCTTAGGGTTGAAAGCCACAGAGTTTCTGAGTAGCAGGGACAATGATATCATCTATCACCCCATAGAGCTTACTTTTTCGTAACTTTAGCTGCAGTCTTCACAGCACTGAGTAAAAAAAAAAAAAAACAGATCTCCCCCGAAACAGTATCTTCTAGCAAGCTGTTGTAATGCAAAGGATATGAAGGTGGCTTCCCCTTGTATGGACAATTAAGAGGCATTAACTTTAAAAAAGACCTCCTCATTTGTCCACTCTGCTCAATTTTTTAGTCTGACTTTCAAAGGAGCTATCCAAGGTGCTAAGCCAGAGATAGCTTGTAGTACCTTATAGCCCTGATAAAGTTTGGACTAATACCTGGCATAGATTCACCTCCTCCAAACCACTGGAGTGCTGGACTCCACTGCCAAGAAAGAGTATGAATGAATATGATGTTGAACAGGGCTGTGGGTGCGATCAGACAGCATTTAGCCCTCTGTTTGCTCCACTGCAGGGATGAATTGGTTAGCTCCTTTTTCCGGCAATCACGTGACAATAATAACTGGAGCAAATCAAATTCTTCCCAGAATTTTGCTACCCATAGTGTTCTGAGCCCCATCAGGGGCTTCTGCTATTTTGGTGTGGGTAAGATCACTCAGATTTCTTTCATTTTTACCATGTGTAATAACTGACAATGAACCAAACACAAGCCTTCTTGCTGTCACGGTTCCCTCTGGCTCCTTCTGGCTTGAATTTTCTTAATGGGCTTGTCTAGAAACTGTTTGCCACCATGAATTTAGCTTCTGGCAGTTTCTTGGCTGGCCCCAAGAAAGGGGCTTTTAAAAATAACTGCTGCAGCACATCAGTGAAGGTCTATTGTATTTTTTTTAAAATTCACATCCCCTGCCTCTCTGCTGAGGAGAAGTGTTTCTATTTGCCAATACTTTGAATTGGTTCACTTATTAGGCCACTTCACAGTATCAGAAATTCAAGCCAGAAGTTGCTGGACCAAAATAAAGTTGCTTGAGCATCGATAACTCATTTAGATGTGAGAGAATCACATCAAATGGTGTATCACAACTCCACACCACCCCAAGCAACCCTCCTTTGCCTGCACCCACCTGCTCTGAAATGACCAGTGTAGACAAGCCCCATTTTAAGCTAGCACTGGCTGGGAAAGGGAAGGTTGATAATTCTTTGTGACTACACATGTTTGGTATGCAGGCAAGAGGGACCTCTGAAGGAACGGAGCATCCAGACACTTCAAAGGAGGTGCCTCCCGATAAGATGCCCCAGAACCCACCATCACAGGGTAAGAGAGTGGCTGAAACCAGGAGACTATCTCAAAGGAGTGTTGAGAGGCGCGTAGAAGGGATAATTCTTGCCACCCTTGCATACAGCTGGAGAACAGGAGCAATGATTCCCTCAGACGCTTTTGGGAAGTAATGTCTAATGAAATTAGGAGTTACTCCTACTATAATGTAATCGCTCAAGCTTTATATGCTAGTATTGCTGATGTAGATGCACAGGGAAGCAATTCATCAAAACATCCGGAGATGCTTTTAACTGGGATCCTGAGCAAATACACTTTTATTTGGGACTGAATGTGAGCTAGAACTTAGCCTTGTGTTTGCTTTTGAAAATGATGCATCTTTGGATTTGAATACCTGTAGAGAGCAAAGACAATATTCTGTGGACCTCCATGTTCCCTAATCCTGATAAAAAGGAAAATGCAGTGGACATTTTGCTACTTACAGCTAGGCATCTGCAAGCAGCTATCTGTCATTTGATGTTTGATGTTCAGTGACTCTCATTTTAGGAGATAATAGCTGGAAGTAGTGCAGGATGCACTGCACTGTTATTATAAAGACTTAACTGTACAATCGAGAACTTCAGTCGGTATATGAATTTCAGATTACCTTGGGGTATGGAGTAACCATATATTTGCTCCACCTTGTAATTAAACCCGTTTTCAGGAAATTATATGAGACAGAATGTGTGTAATAGTGATGAATAGAGAGCTGGTGGCAAGATAAAAGAGTTGAAAAACCACTTATTTTGTACACCTGTCATGTTTATGCCACATGAGTATGATACAAAAATTTGCAAAAATGCATGCAGGATGCATGACTAAGCTTTTTAATGTAAGCACTCATCAGCAATTTATCAAAGTAAAAAGTTATATGGTACTTAAGTTAGCTATTAAAACAAATTCTAACTTTAGCTCTTAAGATCACTCAATATGCCTCATTTGCTCTGAGGTGTCAACAAATGCCTTTCTATATCCCAATCTCAATTTTCATAGAAGCGTGGGCTATGCAATATTCATTTACTGAAGGGATCTGAACCCCGGGTGTCGGGTGTCTTGACTAGCTGTGTTCTCTAAAAATGACACAGAAAGGTCAAATTACAAGGATTCATCACCCTGCAACTCAGGCATTTAATGTGACTGAACCCGACAATTATGTTTCGTTTGGCAATCGTTTGGGACTATTCCATAGGCCAAGCTACAGTTGTACCTTGTATAAAGGAATTAATTTGTTCTAATTCTGTTAAGCAAAGTTTTCTTCATACAAATTTCCCATAGGAGTGCAATTTTCATGTTGTACGGATTCACCCCATGGACGATTCTGTTAAGCAAATTTCCCCTATCTCCGGAATTTTTATGTTGTACAAATTTTATGTTATACAAACCGTTTGTTATACGAGGGTCCACTGTACTACTGTAGTGTACAGTATTTCAGCATGTTTCAGGCAAGGAGGTGCTGAAGCTTCATCAAGCCCCTTTAGCCATGTACATATGGGAGATTGAAATTTGAATATCTTCTGAAACTTGATAACCTTACCAAGTGAACATGGGGGGGGGGGAATATCCCCATTTTAACTATGCTGACTCGTGGTAAAAAAAAGGTTATACCACAATGGATGAAATTGTATTTTCCCTTGAAACTATGGTGTGTTGGAAATCTGTGTCCTTGTTTTGTCAAGGACCATAATGTTGTCTAACTAATGGGTGACTATGGATGGTTGTTTGAGGATGCTATGATCTGATTGGTGATAAGGGCCCTAACAAGCTGTTATAATTATCTGTTTTTAAACTGGAAAACAATTTTCCCCTTTTTATATAATTGTGTATTGTAATAAACAATAAAGATTTTCTAATAATGTATATCGATTATTGATTATGGTATTTGATATTGGATCAAGGCCTAAACATTGGAGTCAAAGTAAATTGCTTGCACTTATCAAGAGCACTTACAGTTAAGGAAGTAAGTACATGCGGACCCCGGTATCCGCTGGGGATTGGTTCCAGGCCTTCCCATGGATAATGAAAACTGTGGATAAGAGAGAACGCCTGCCCACCCATCTCCAAACTGCTGTTTCCTGACAGTAGCTTGCTTTATGACTGCTGTTTTGAGACAGTAGCTTGCTTTATGGCTGCTGTTTATGACAGTAGCTTGCTTTACGGCTGCTATTTGTGACAGTAGTTTGCTTTACAGATGCTGTTTGTGACAATAGCTTGCTTTGCGGCTGCTGAATTATTTAATTTTTTTCCTCTGTCAACCATGGATAACTGAATCAGTGGATACGGGAGTCCTACTGTATTCTATCCCCTACTGATTTTGACCATTTGCCCCCTGACAAAGAAATGACCGGGCTATAACTTTAATGGTAGGTTTATTGTAACTGTGAAGAGAAAGCATAACAACAAAAACCTTGAAAAAACCAGTGCCCAAAAGTCAGATATGGATTATTTCCCTCGCTGGCTTCAGTGCAAGGGAAGTGCAACTAATTTAGAGTCCCATAACAGACACATAAGACAAAATAAAAAAATAAAATAAAAAATTGACAATAGAAACATTGTGGCACCTCAAAGAATAACTGCTATATTTTAAGATGAGCATCCACGAATCAAGTCTACTTTCTCAGTCCTTAACTTGGATGAAAGCTTACATTAAAATATCGCAGGTAGCTTTTAATGTGGCACCACATTTCTCTCTTTTATTCTTATTTTGCCTGATACATTGGCACAGACGAATGTGGCTGCTTCTTCAAAAACAACATACCAGGCTCAGGTCTTGTGTGGAGTACCTTCCAATCCTGATTGTTCCATGATGGCTCTGGGTGATTGTGCCATAACTCTTTTAGGAGAAGGGGATATGTCTCTGGAAACTAATTTTGGCCGTCTTCTGTGAGACCATCTAATATCTCACCCTCTTTGAATTGGAAACTTTCCCCAACTCCTATTGTTAGCAGGCTTGTTGTGGTTCCTTACGCATGAAGCTGAACTTGGAAACGTTCCTTTTTTGCCCGTGCTGACCCAAGTATTAAGAGTATTTTTTTTAAAAAAATAGGTGTTTTTTTCCATGACCGATCAGGACTCCGCAGAGAAGCCATTCATGAATTTCAACCCTGTGTCTGTAGCTTGGCTTACCTTTTAACTTCTTGCAGGAGTCAAGGAAGATCCCTGTCCATGCCACACAGACCACGTGCTGAACCACAGCGGCAAACTACTGAAAAGACACACTGTAAGTCAGAAGGGAGATGGGAAAGGAGCCAATTTTGGGGGGTGGGTGGGACCTTTTGGGTGGTTTATTCTGTTCCCACAGCCACCTGGGATGGCTGGCAAGTTCCCGCCTCTCTTCCTAGTCCTTTCGTCTCTCTCTGCAGGGCTGTGCAATTTGTGCTTCTCCAGGCCCTGTTGGGCTGCAACTCCCATCAGCCCTGGCCAGCACAGGCCATAGCAAGGGCTGATGGAAACTGTAGTCTCAAGATGTTACCAGAAGGGAATTGCAAAGGGCAGCCGCCAAGCCTGTTTTTGCAGTTCATAGTCCTTTTCCCTGCCCCGTTATTCTCCCCTCCCCCGCCAAAACCCAAAAAACCAAAAAAAAAAAAAAACCCACACACACAACCCACAGTAAGTGAATTGCCACTTCTGGGAGACTCCAGAAGCAGCAATAGATCTTTGAACCAGGGTATAGGGTCCCCTGCATGATACAAAGCACACACACAGAGAGATCAAGTGACCCTCCACTTTTTTCTCAAAACAAGTGGAGTTTCAGCTACATCCAGTGTTACCTTCTGGGTTTTGGGGATATTTGTTGGTCTCCGCACATCCTTACGAGAGCCCAGGGGCAGAACCTTGGCAACTGCATAGACAAATATTGCCCAGATGTTGATCTGGAAGCCATACATTTCTCATCCATCTCACGTTTCTTGTCTGGATGTTGAATGCTGCCCCTGTACATTTGGTTTTGTCCCTCTGCCTTTCTTTTTCCATCTCTCAAGTTCCTATTTCAAACAGTTCAAATCCCAACCCAGAAGCTATTCTGTCCTCAACATGCCAGTGAGTGAAAAAGCTTTGAGAACACCCATCCCATGGCCTTATTTTGTGTCAATTAATCCGATACCCACAATGACGTCTCTCTTCTCTTCTAGACGACAGAGTACGTCCAACAGTGGTAAGAGCCGAGATACTGACAGCCTGTCACTCTTGAGCTTGGTCAACGTGGTTTTCGGTGACGGTCAAGCACTTAACCAGGGTGAATGATAAAATGGCGCCCCTGTGCA
>JAHTLZ010000111.1:2171416-2262972 GCA_023846285.1 Phrynocephalus versicolor | reverse complement strand
TTTGGATGGGAGTTGAGTCATGGCTACTGGACTTCTTTTTTGAGAGAAAGAAACGTTTCGCTGTTCCTCCAAACAGCTTCATCGGTCTACCGATGAAGCTGTTTGGATGAACAGCGAAACGTTTCTATCTCTCAAAAAAGAAGTCCAGTAGCCATGACTCAACTCCCAGTTAAACGCACCTGGATGACTGAGAATCTTCACAGACGTATTCCTCTTTGGATCCTCAAAACTTTCTGCTTTACGGAATAGCTACATAACTCCCAGTGGGGAAAAGGCAGATCGGTACAGATCAGCATCATCGCACTATATGGGTAATAAATAAATCTAATCTAAAAGGAACAGATAGCTTTGAATAGGGAGTACATTAGGAGTAAAATATATGCACCCAGTGCTGTTCTCTTTGGGATGGGATGAGGAGATGTTTCAAGACAGAACTGGGCATTCCTCCAGGGTAGATGCTTTTGGTCAAGGGTCCAACTTAGACGTTTCCACTAGGGACCTTTAGCACAGGCATTACTTTTAGTTGATGAAATTGAAAACAGTAGTTTCCATATAGCTCTTAATGCAGTGCTGCATATCCAACATTTCTCTCTCCTGTGGTACTGTGGGATAAAAATCACCGGAAGATTGTTCTATAACAGGGCTGTTCAACTTTGAACAGGGCAAGGTCTACTTTTTCCAGCCCAAAGTGCCTGAGGGCTACTACACTAAAACCTCTACTTATGAATTTTATCTGTTCCGAGCACATGCTCATAACTAAAAACTTTTGTAAGTAAGGCAGCGGTTTCCCATAGGAATGCATTGAAAACCAATTAATCTGTTCTGGAGGGAGCAGATTTCAATGTGCCATGGCCCTTGAACTGCCCCGCTCGGCTGAGACAGCGGGCTGGCAGACCCAGAACATTGCTGGGGCAGTGGTGGTTCTTGGGATTGGGGAGGGAGGGGTGGAGAACTTACCCCCTCACTTTTTTTATTGATGGACAACGGGCTACTTTTGAACCCTTCACGGGCTACCAGTAGCCCGCGGTCTACCTGTTGGGCAGGCCTGTTCTATAAAATATGTATTCATAATTAAACCTAATCAAAGGACCTCAAAAGCATCCATGTGCTTCCTGTTAGGAGGCCCATTTTATTGCTTCTGGTTGATCAAGGTTGGGAAATCAGAGCATTCTCTTCGTTCTCTCGATGTCTGTTCCTGTTCCTAGAGAGGACAGCACGTTTGATTACCCATCTTGTCCTATTTTCTTTTTTTTAAAAAATGGACAAGTAATATCATTTTTAAAAATAGCTATGAGCACCCTTCTTTTACAAAAAAAAAAAAGACAAGGGGAAGCTAGCAATTAACCACCTTCTGCGGCAGTAAGAAGAATCTGATGCTAGGACATTCAAGAGGGTATTTCGTGATTAATCCCCAGTCTTCATCAAAAGCAAGCAATAAAAACATTCAACACCTATGAAACAGGAGACTTTCCACTGGAGACATGAGATGCTCGATAGCAATTTTGCCACCCTCCCATGAAGAATGCTGCAATTTCCATTTATTGACATTTATTCACATTTTACATAAAATGTCCCACAAATCAGATCAGAGAAGACAACGAAGAGAGAAAAAGCTCCTCAGGAAACTGGAGAGTACACCAGTATGAAAACATGACTGATTCTCCCTAAGAGACTGAGTGAACAAAGAATGACAATTCCAAAAAGAGTTAGCCTGGGAATGAACTGCCTGTTGACCAATAGGTCTTTCTTCTTTGCCTAACAAGTTGTCTACTAGGCAGTGCTACACACACATGCTCCCCACTCTACTTAGGACGTCGTGTCTCCTCTTTTACAGTACATTAGATAATACAAACGTATGTCCCTGACCGGTAACAATGCCCCAAAATCTTTATTTTGAGAAATTGCCCACACTGTCTGGAAAGAGCGGACAACACGATTTACATTCTTCTCATGACTCAATCCAAAAGGAAGAGTATAGATTTTTAAAAGCAATCTTTCAACAAGGAGGTGTCTGTGGCATATCTCAAATATTTTCAGTGCTGTGTATTCTCTCTCCCCTAGCCTCGTGTTGCAAAAAGCTGGTCTAATGACCAGACCTGCCCCCCCTTTGGTGGGTAATATGGAATATAAACACAGCTTGTTGTGAAGCAGTGCCTGCTTGCTCAAATCCTCAACAGTGAGAAGTCCCCGGTTCCTCCTTGCTGCTTAAGAGAGAATGTGTGTGTGTGTGTGTTTGTGCGAGGAAATAATTTTCACCAAGGGAAAAATCTTCATGGTGTCAGTTATTAGCCCTCCAAAGAAATCCACACTAACAACATTCACTGCCCTAGAACGGAGCAACTGGTGTCCTTGGCCCTCTGTCTACGCAAGGGCCATCACGGAATCGGCAGTTCCTGTGCAATGTCCTTGTAGCATCATCTCTTTCGTAGCAGGATAAACGGATGCTGCTCCTTTGAGACCCAAACGGTCAAAAGGAAATACCCTGCCACAGCCCTCATATTGGGACAAAACTGATCACATGGAATCAAAGCTGCCAAACACCTCCTTCCTGGCTTGCTCTCTTGGCACAGTTCACAAAAGGAAGAAACGGTGGGCGCTGCACAGACAAGAACCGAAGAAGATGGAGGACACCAACAACAGTTCAGCAATTCATGGTCCCGCCATGGCGAACAGCAGCATCAAGACAAGCCGGGGACGATGGCATTGCCTCTGCAGTCCACATACTGGTAGTTTTCAAAGGACAGCTGCTCCGAGTGAGAGAGATAGGAGCACGTCAGTGTACCCCTGGCAGGTGGAAAGGGAAGGAAAACAGGAGAAAAATCACTGAAATACAGTAGTATATCACAATTCGAGTAGGCCCACTGAATCAACACCTATGTAAGTTCCCTGGATTCAATGGACCTACTCAAGCTGCATTTTATTCCTAGACTTTAGCCACTGTCAAAGCTCAGATATGGAATGAAGAAAAATGTCTGAGCATGTGTGGGTTACAAGACTCAACTCTGAAACTAATGTACACAGTGCCTTTTTCTAGGTACAAAAGCAGTTCTTTCCTTGACAGTGGCTATAGGTAACTGCCAAAATATTAATTAATTAAGAGTATTTTTACTCAGCCTTTCTTCTTGGAGGAGGATCTAAGGTGGCTTACAGTAATGAGGGACAATATATAGTCCAGTACAATTAAGGCATATTCAAGTTTGAGAACAGGGAATTGAGGGGCATCTTACAGCAGGCATGTTCAAACTTCGGCCCTACAAATGTTTTGGACCACAACTCCCACAGTCCTTTGCCATTGCCAATCTAAGCTTAGAATTCTGGAAGTTGTGGTCCAAAACATCAGGAGGGCTGAAGTTTTGACATGCCTGTCCTACAGCATTAAAGCTACAAGAGAAGGTGAGCAGTTAAAGAGAGAGTAACAATTCCATGTAAAAGTTATGAGTGATGGAAACTAACATTGAAAACATAGTATCAATGCAATCACACAAGGTTATAAGTGGTTATAAACACAAAGTCTATTTGATCATGTATGGTAGAGTCATATAAAAGACACATAATAGGTAGTCCAGGGAAAGATTGCCTGAAGAGAATAGGGGTCAGAAAATTGGGGGAGGGGCAGCAACTCATATAACAGAATTTCCATACTATACTGCCTTCAAGGTGGCTGGCAGTTGCAGTGCAGCAAAGTAAGTTCTGCCCTGTTTTGTCTCTGATTAAATACCTCCCAGGCAGGCGGGAGCCCCAGTGCCCGTTTAGAAAGCAGTATGACTTCTGGGTCTCTGGTCATACTTGAATTAGAAGAGCAGAAGGGGACATCCTTAGGGAATATGAAGCTCAAATGACTGGGAGAGCCAGGGCCAAGACCTCTGGAGAGGCAGGGGAAGGTGGTTTTACACTCAAGAGGCAAATTAACTTGTGATAAGTCAAGGAAGGGCTGCCAAAACTAGAACTGATGGCAGACAAATGAATTTATGCTTTGCAGCAGAGGGGGCAGGAACAGGCGTGGAGGAGCTCGCTGGGGGAAGGGAGAGCACAGGCAGAGCAGCTCCTTGCCAGCAGAGGTACACTTACTGTATGTGCAGGAGAACATTGTGGACTTTTATTCTGGACCATGTGCAAATTTTGCTGAAAGAAAAACACAAAGAGGCTTGCAGCTTGCATACGGAAAATCAACGTTTGGTACGCTGTAATCCATCCTCCCCACCCCTTCATAATCTGAATTACACTGGGACAGGTTTCGCTCTCTTCTGTGAATGCAGCACAAAGTGTGCACCCCATATGAGGAATTACAAGCAGGGATGATCCACAGCTCATACGGCTTGCATTTCTGGATGACAGCTCTCACTCAGTCCCTAGCCAGCATTCTCTTGGTGTCTTGGGAACCACAGAATCATAGAGTTGGAAGAGACCTCAAGGGCCATCTAGTCCAACCCCCTGCCATGCAGGAACCCCCATCACAGGACTCCGGACAGTTGGCCATCCAGCCTCTGCTTAAAAACATCCAAAGGAGGAGACTCCACCACCCTCCTTTGTGTCAGCTTATTCCAGTGCCAAACAGCTCTAACTGTCATGAAATTCTTCCTAATGTTTAAATGGAATCTCGGAAGTTCAGATGTTCAGAAGTTTAAAGGAAGATTACAAAGCAGGACTACTAGAGGGCCTGGTAAAAACTGGACAGCTGCAGCTGGTCAGTACCAAGATGGATTCAATATATGGTATCTTCATATCTGAGCACTAGGAATGGGGTGATAATAGTTATTGTAGGGTTATTTATTTGAAATCTCTTCTTATTGCAACTGAGACCATAGTTTAGAAATGTTACTTTTGGGAGGAATAACAAGCCCCAGAATCCCTTAGCCAATATGGCCACTGGCTGCGTTGATAGAGGATTCTGGGAGCTGTAGTCTGAAAAGAAACATTTCCAAGCTCTGGCGGTAGGTGACTATTGTGCTGTTGACTTTGTTGTAAATGGAGGGGGAAAAACATGAGTCTATCAGGCTTGGTGCTGCAACTCTCTGGCACAGGGCATATCATTGGCTATCAGAATTAGTGAGATAAGCAAAATTTTCCATCTGAACAATGGAATAAATCAAACCCGTTCAGCCCTATGCACTCATGTGATAACCAGTTTCTCTTGGTACTAGATCTGATAAGCAATCCTTTAAATTATGGCTCCCTTTCAGTTATTTTTTTCAAACCCAAAGCTGACAGACAGATTACTGCTGCAGGGTAAACACATCATGGTGTTCCTCTTAGGTGTAAACACAAATAAACAGTGCTCACCAGCAATCCAAGCAACAGTTTTCAGTGTAAATCAAGCTGTGTTAAAACTGAAAGGTCAGTTTTTTATGAAGCCATTTTTTTTAGCGGTGCTGCCTTATTTTAACAGGGATGCTCCCTGCTGCAACACTGGATCAAGAGTAGAGAATGATGACATTTATATCTAGGGTAGAGGCTACTAATTATTAAAATATAAAGTGATGCAGTTTTAAAAGGAGAAATGACTTCCTTGGACGGCTGTTTATAAAAAGAGGGTTTCCGACATTGACATCAACATACCTGTTCGTTAAAGCTACACATGGTAATAATTAAGCAAGAAAGCAAGCTTCAGACAGTTAAAAGCATTGATTTTAAAAAAATCAGCATCTCCCAGTGGAGGAAGTAGCTCACTCAGACGTACTTACTAAGTGTTATTATCCATGATTCTGCTGGAAACGCTGTAAAGTATCTATGAGATCGAGAGAGAGAGAGAGAGAGAGAGAAAGTTAATGTGTAGCTTGTGTGCATCTTCAGCTCCTGTGATCCAGACATGCTGCTTTCGTAATCTCACAGATCCTCACCTGAGAACCTTGGAGGGGTCGGATGTCCAGCTGGGTCATCACAGTGTTTTTCCCAATCACCAGTGTCTTGTGCAAAACTTCAACAGCAAGCTGAGCCACATGCACTGTGTAAAAGTTGTTGTTTGTCACATTCAGCATATTCTAGAGAAAAAGAAAAGTCGTATGAATAGAAAAGAATATTGCACAATCGGCAAGTCGCTGCAAAAGTAATACGCTACTACCAGTCTTACGATGAGAACAGTCTGTGCGTTAAAATGGTCAACAGACAACACCATGTGCTCACGAGTCCATTCCTTCTGCTGAACGTTGCCTTGTCATGTGTCCAGCTGTTCCTTTGAGTGCAAGGTGTGCACAAAGCATTGAACTGTTACTGGTCCTGCCCAAAGGAACTTAGAACCGGTATGCTATTAGGTAGCGGGTTCAATTTCTGAAGGCCGGGATGCAACAAGAAGGCCAGGGGTGAGGAAATCAGGGTGATCTGCAGGGGAAGTAACTAAAATATGGCTGATGGGGTTTATAATGGTTGCAGAGATGATCCTAAATATGTTGAGAAGACTTGTGAAACAATGGGAAACTCCCCTAACTAATACAACATAAGAACATAAGAAGAGCCATGCTGGATCAGGCCAAAGGCCCATCTAGTCCAGCTTCCTGTATCTCACAATGGCCCCACCAAATACATCTGGGAGCACACGAGACGAGATATCTGTCTCCTGATACCACTCCACCACATCTGGCCCTTAAAGTACCCCGGTTTTAAGCCTAGAGATTACACATCTCCATCATGTTGTGATGGACTTCTCCAGGAATCTGTCCAATCCCATTTTGAAGGCATTCAGGCCAGATGCCATCACCACATCCTGTGGCAGGGAGTTCCACAGACTAACAACTCGCTGGGTAAAAAAAAATTTTTTTTTGTCAGTTCTCGCTCACCCAACCCTCAATCTGAGTGGATGTCCCTTAGTTCCGGTATTTTGTGGAAGGGGAAGAGCGTCCTTCTATCCACTTTACTCATGCCCTGCATTATTTTGTATGTCTCAATCGTACTCCCCCCTCAGGCGCCTTTTTTTCCAGACTATATAGCCCAAAACCCCTCTGACACTTTGAGCCTAACAGGACTGAGCTCTATTGGACCGGAAGGCTCTGTACAAAATGTGGAACTGGCATAGTCCCTGTTATGCAGGTGACACAGATAGCAATGGAATGCCCCGTAAGCTTTCCCATGTGACCCTAGTTTGTGCCACTTTAGCAACCAAAGAAAGCATGGGGTGGCAGAGTTTGGAAAAGTTACTTCTGGGGACTGCAAGTCTCAGAATGCATCAGCCCAAACAGACACGTTTAGTCCCCAAAAGCACATTTGCAAAGCTTGATGGGTTGTGAAAGTTGCTCCTCAAATTCTCAGACGTCCTCTGGGTGAGAGTGGGATGATGAAACTGACAGGAGTGGCTCCTGATCTAAACAATGTCCTTGCTTCTGGGTAAACTGAGCCTAGTTGTGCTTGCTTGCCACGCTCCTCTTTCTTTACATGACTGCAGGCTGTTGTGTAGGGGTCGTTCCTGCACTTATTTGTGTGTGGCCTGTTGGCGGATGACATTTCTGCCTGGAATGCACTGCTGCCATGTTACACAAGTTTATGACGCTGCTGCGCTGCTGGCTTTTATATGGAGCATCCCCCAGAGCTGTTCTTCTCATGTTGCATGCTTTGCAGTCTCTGAGTCGTGTCCAACTCTAGGGGTGGCGCTCCTCTCTGTTTTTAAGCCAGAGAGTCGGTGTTGTGCAAGTCCGTGGCCATGTGGCCAGCATGGCTGAACACATTTCTGTGCAAAGAACACTGTTCACTTTCCTGCTTTTTACGGCAGGACCTATTTATCTACAGTGGTACCTTGTATAAAGGAATTAATTCGTTCCAAATGAAATTATGTTAAGCAAATTTTCCTTTATACAAATTCCCATAGGAATGCATTGAAAGCAGAGTAATCCCATTTTTATGTTGTACGGATTTTCCCCATAGGCAATTATGTTAAGCAAATTTCCCCTATCTCCGGAATTTTTTATGTTGTACAAATTTTCTGTTATACAAGCTGTCTGTTATACAAGGTATCACTGTACTTGCATTTACATGCTTTGGAATTGCTAGGTTGGCAGGAGTTGGGGTTGACAGCGGGAGCTCACTTCGCTATGTGGCACCCGGGATTCAAACCGTCAAGCTGCCAACTTTACAGCCATAGTTTCAGTGCTCTATCCCACAGAGCCACCATGTCTCTTTATAGATATACAGGCGAACCTCGGTTGATGAATGCCTCCATTTTCGGTTGGGAAATAATGCCTCCATTTACTTTTTTTCTCCAAAACCTCTGTTTACGTAAGGCATTGCGAAAAAAATTGCCGGGATGCATTGCACCCCTGTGTGTTTCCAGTTTAAGAAGTTTCCAGATTACGAAACGTACCGGAGAATGTATTAACTTCATCAACTCTCTCTCATTGTTTGTGTGTGTGTGTTGTTTCTTAATATACGTTTAACTTTTTGGACAAACTGCAAAAAAAATCACATACAACTGAAACAGTGAACAAAGCTATTACAATACTTGAGAAGACTGTATAAATACTGGAAAGAAATGTTTAATTTCCCATGCCCACCAAAAGAGGGTGTATTAATTCAGTAAATTTCTATTTAAAAAAACCAAGCAAGTTCTAAGACTTAAAATCCATTTAAAATAGAAGTCTGATGCCTGTCTGCCTATCTATCTGAAAATGCAAGCTAAGGTACCCAGCTTTAACTTTTGTTGCATGTAAATGATTGTTGTGCATCCTTATAACATTGTGTTTGTGTATCCATCCTCTTTCCCTTGATCTTTCTCTTTCTCTGAAAACTGGAGAATACAGAAGCTTGTGTCAACATCTAAGCATTAGCCAGAACCTAGCAGAAGACTAATTAAAGTAGGACCTCGTTACCCATTGATTCAGTTATCCACAGTTGGCAGAGGAAAAAAAATAAAATAATTCAGCAGCTGTAAAGCAAGCTATTGTCACAAACAGCAGCTATAAAGCAAGCTACTGTCTCAGAACAGCAGTCATAAAGCAAGCTACTGTCAGGAAACAGCAGTTTGTAAATGACAAATTTGGTGCTTTTTGATATACAAATAGAACTAAAGGCACCCCGACTTTCATCTTACATCTGAGTAAGCAAACTCAAGGGCTTGGAAGCCAAAAAGCTGTGGACCCACTTAAGTAGAAACTGTCATTTTGTGCCACCATTAAAAAAACCTTTGGGCAAGGTGGTTAAACTGCAGTACTGCCGTGAAGAATCTGTCAAAAGACTGGCTGGAAATAGGTGTTGGACAAAAAGCTCTCCTAATGAGTCTTAATGTTCATTATCCTTCGGCCACCTGTTCCTCTTCCATCCAAGACAAATCTTGTCTGTGGACCCAAGTTCAGTTCTGTCACCTGATCTGAATGCCAAGTTCAGCCAAAGAACGTGTGCTGTGATAAAAGCAGGGCGGTTTTGATTTAAATCATGATTTGAATTTTAAAACATCAGAATTTTTTTTACACAATAAAGGGTTTTCTTTTACAATTTAAATCAATCTTTTTTTAAAAAAAATGATTTTTATCCATCCTGAGGGCTACCTTTGAGCAGATGCATAGATCTCTGTTCTGAACAACAGAGCAACTGCACAGGTATGTTGAAGAAATAGGAATCGGACGGATGCCCAAAGAAGCAAGAAAGACAATGAGCCTTCCACACATTTTATGCTCAGAAAGTTTTCCCCACCCCCAATGTCTAAAAACACAAACATTACACACCTGTGTAATGTAAAAATGTGCAGCATCTCCTTATTTCTTATTTTAGCAGTCTGGTCTTGAATCCTTTTTCACCTTATAATAACTTATATGGAGAGACACATTAGACTGATACCTATTTGTCTGTGTGACCAGATCTGTAATTTCCTACTTCCAGTTACATTTTCCTTTTTGTATTTCGAATGGCTTAGCTGTTCATTGTCTAGACTTTGTGCTGTGCAATACATGCACTTGTTTTGCAATGACCATATTCTTTAGAAAAAAAATGTACGAGAAAGACCTTAAGTGCCGCAAACGTGAGCTGATCTCGCTTCCTCGCTTCCAAATCCCTCCCCACCCCACCCCCAGGCACTCACAGTCATGTTGAGGGTGATGCTGAAAGTAGTATTGTCAAAGGAGATGGAGGAAGTATTGAGTCCAGAAGGAAGCACGGTGATGGAGCGAGGGAAGAGAAAGTACATCATGAGACATGTCATCAGGAGACAGATGGCCACGGTGAGAAAGACGTACAGCTTCCTGAAAAAAAAAAAAAAGTTAAGGAGATCAGTGGTAGCAGGGCCCAACTTTCCCAACCTCACCTGACAAGCAGCTCCCACATGAGTAAGAATAACATTAGGAATGAGTTTCAGGCCAAAATCAAAGAAAAACAAAACAAAACAAAAGGTACCACAAACATGTGGCACCTTAAAGACTAACTTTCGTATTTTAATGTAACGTTTCGTAGACTACATGTCCACTTCTTCAGACATACAGCAGCAGAATGAGGTGTGCAGTGTAATATGTGATGGGATATACATTTCGCACCAGATATTCCTTGGCTGGAATGAGGTAGTGGGAGGAAGAGAAGGGAATACCATAAAGACTAAAACCCCAACTTACGTTCGCCTGGGCTTCAGCCGTTGGTCTCCATACGGAATAAGGGCCACCAGCTGCTGTTCTTGTTCTGGAACAGAGAGGGAGGAAATGGAGTCAAAAGAGGACCCTGAAAAACCACACACTTTCCTCTCTGTCAGAAACAGTTCAATGCTGGAAGAAATTGAACATCATAAGTAGGGCCCTGTTGGATCAGGCTAAGGGCCCATTTAGTCCAGCTTCCTGTATCTCAAAGTCGTCCCACTAGATACCTTTGGGAGCGCGTGAAACAACTAGCTACTGTATCTGTCTCCTGGTACCACTCCCCTGCGTCTGCACTTTGAGGTACCCTCCTTTTAATCCTGGATGTTACATGTATATCCATCATGGCTTGTAACCTCTGATGGATTTTTCCTCCAGAAATCTGTCCAATCCCCCTTTAAAGGCATCTAGGCCTGATGCCATCAGCACATTCTGTGGCAGAGTTCCACATCAGTTTAATAACCATCCATCCATATGGAAAGTGTTGTTCTAGACAGCTTCGAAAAATTGCATTTTGCGGGGGGGGGGGGAGACTACATATCCCTGTATCCCCGATCTGCAGGGACAGTGGGGATTTTGTAAACCGAGGTCCAAAGAAACACTTTTCTAAGCTTGGCTTCCGACCGCTCCTTCCCAAAAGAGGAAATGACAAGAGCTGTAACGGCAACAACACAGTTTTACAAAATCTGATGCCCGGCTTTTCAACCAGCAAATTCTGTTTCATCACAGCGGGAAATTCCCGTGGCTGGGTCCAAGTACAACTTTTTTTTAGGCTGCTCCAGAGAAAACAAAACAAGCCTTAAGGGTGACACCTACCTCGTGGGATCCTTCCAGTGCCTTGGCAAGTCGGGCAGGTGACGTAATCCCGGCTGCCTAGACCGGCAAAAGGTACACAGGACACATCAGCGGAATCCCCCTCATTGATGCTGGCATAGCTGGAAGCTTTGTCCTCAGGACTTGGGCTTTTCTGCAGAATCGAGTCGCTTTCTTCTGCTTCTTTCCCCGCACAAAAGCTCTTCAGCCACGAGAGGATTTTGTCCATTTCTCAGAAAGGCTGTCTCCAAGGAGCAAGAAACAAGGAAAGGCCAATCAACTGGAACCTAAAGGCCATACTGGATTCCTCCAAAATAGTACTGTACTGTACTTGTTTTATTAAATCAACTATTTCAGGGCTTAAAACAGTTTGCAAAATTAACTTTTTGGACTACAACTCCCAGAATCCCCTAGCAAGCCATCCCCCCCCCCAAACAGCCCTCTTCTGGCTGAAACAATAACAATAAAGTGGTACCTTGTATAAAGGAATTAATTCGTTCCAAATGAAATTATGTTAAGCAAATTTTCCTTTATACAAATTCCCATAGGAATGCATTGAAAACGGAGTGATCCCATTTTTATGTTGTACGGATTTTCCCCATAGGCAATTATGTTAAGGAAATTTCCCCTATCGCTGGAATTTTTTATGTTGTACAGATTTTATGTTACACAAGCTGTTTGTTATACAAGGGTCCACTGTATGTTGATAGCATGGGACATGTCAGAGACATTGCAGCACTAAAGGGCTCTAGGGGGCTTCCTGGCTAGGGGATTGTGGGCGTTCTACTTCAAAGAAATTATGTTTTCCAAGCTCTGTATGACGGGTACCACAGAATTAGATTTCCCAGAAACAGTCCTTCGCCACTGGGGTCATCTGGTCCCAGAGTTCTTCACATAAAGCCAATAACTTCACTGTTTGGTGACTAGTTATTCCCTCTAGGACAGTGGTTCCCAACCTGGGGGTCGGGAACCCTTTTGGGGTTGAACCACCATTTCACAGGGGTTGCCATGAGATAGTGAAAAAAAGGTGCAAAAGGTCTGGAGGAGGGGGGAGGAAGGGGGGAAAGAGTGAGTTACAGCTTGATAGGTTGGAGGGGATGTCAGTCAATGGCACCGGAGGCTGTGATTGGCTGAGGGTGCCTATGGTATCTGCAGCAGTCACCCGCCAAAGGGGGCTTGTGGCCTCTTCCAAGCAAGGCAAGGGGTCACCACAACACAAGGAACCGTATTAAAGGGTCATGGCATTAGGAAGGTTGAGAACCACTGCCCTAGGAATATAGGAAGCTCCTTTCTACCAAGGTGATCCCAAAGGTTATGCTTAGCGCCACCTACTATACTGATGGAACAAGGACCTCCAAGATTTCACACAAAGGCCTTTCCCAACTTTATCTGGGCCTGAGTCAAACAAGTCTGGAACAGTGCCTAGCCGCTGGACATAGCAGTACAAAAGACATGCATGTATGCCACAAGAAGGGAAGCCTCCTTCAACTCTCCTTAAAATGCTTTCTTCAGCTTCGAAAAGGACGCCCAGAACATGATCTGGGACTGGTCATTTTATTTTGTGTACAACGTATGAATACTTAAGACATTTTAGAAATAACCAGAGTCCTAAAAGACTTCCCCTTCACTGTCATCACCCAGAGATCTGATCTCAGACTGAGTGGACAGACTTCTTTGCTGTCCTAACTATCCAATCAAGGACTTTGGCTCTCAATCAAGCCAGCTACTTTTCCATTCTTGTATTTTAGACACATGCTTGAGTAAAGATGGAGGAACACAAATATCAAAAGAGGCGAGTAGGAGCCATTTTTTCCCAGAAGTCCTTTGGGATATGTTAATGAGTACTACTGCAACACACATATGTAGTACGTATTGGCTTTGTTGTGCTAGGGTTGTCTTCCAGTGCTGCTGGATTAATAGGCACTGTATTTAAGCATTATTTTTCTAAGTTTTGAAATTAAATCACCCTGGAAGCCTCTTTGAGACAATCAGTGCAGGGCATTAAATAATGTAAGAAACAGTATAAATGCAAAAACACTCCACAAATGAAATGCATCATATGAACAAAGAAGTACAGTAGGACCCCAGTATCCACTGATTCATTATCTACTGATTCAGTTATCCACGGTTGGCAGAAGAAAAAAATTAAATAATTCAGCAGCCATAAAGCAAGCTGTAAAGCAAGCTGTTGTCACAAACAGCATGTCTCAAAACAGTCTCAAAACAGCAGTCATAAAGCAAGCTACTGTCAGGAAACAGCAGTTTGGAGATGGGTGGGCAGGCGTTCTCTCTTATCCACAGTTTTCAATATCCACGGGAAGGCCTGGAACCAATCCCCAGCGGATACCGGGGTCCTACTATAACACTTTACATCCCTAAAAAGGTAGCAACTGTCTATTAAATTACACATTAACTATCCTTTACAACCAGGAGACATTTTACATCAAGAGGCTTTGCCCAGAGAAATATATTTCAGCAGGCATTGCAATGGCATCTTTTTCTTTCACATACACAAAGATCCATCCTTTGAGTTAAGTTCCAAGAAAGGCTTCCCTCTGTCTAAAATATTCAGAAAAGCTCCCCGTTTTAAACAATTAGCCCACAGCCTGGCAAGCAGCATGACCAGCAGTCACTGGAGGTGGTGGTTCAAAAAAGGTAATTTTTTTCATGCTCTGGCAATGGCAAAGGATGCAGGCTTTTTTTTTTTTGATGCTGCTGGAAGTACAGATCTGTTCCTGCTGGCGTTTTAAGGATGCTTTGCAGACCTTTCCTTGGGTTGTTCAAATATGTACAGGTTTGCTTGTCTTTTTGCTTACTGGTACCTTTTGCAAGACAGTTTCTTCCTTTTTTTTTCTAGATTATTTTACCCCTCACCCTGTGACAAGCAGGCCCTGCCAGAGCAAAATGCTGCAGCGTATTGTCAGGTCCTGCTCCACCTTTCCCCAACCCCGCTCTTTTGCAGGTCCTGTTCAGGGATGCACCCCATCATATCCCCACCCGCTTCTAGGATTATATAAATAATCTCCAAGGTGGGTCCAATTCTTACCTGACAGATGAGGAGGGCAAGAGCCGTCAAGGAGCTTTCACAGACGTTCCCACTCAATCAGCCAAACCACAGAGGACAAAACTAGGCAAACGCCTATGAACGCAAGTCGAAGAAGATGCTGGGTGTTCACTTCCCCTCGGTGCCGTTCCCTTTAAATGCCATGCACCACATCTAAGAGAGAACCACATTAGGCATGGAAAATAAGGCTGGAGGCTGATGGCAAAGAGTGATGCTCAGCGCCACCAACCCTTAGGAAAGGACTCTTGGGTTTGTTTCTTCTAGGTCTGGTAGGATTTTGTGCTTCTGTGCCAAGTTCCGACAAATTACCTTTTCTTGGATAACAACACCCCAAAGTCACATACTGTCTCTAGGACAGAAGGGCGGCTCTGGGAGTTACAGTCCAAGCACGTGGCCCACATAAACTATGAATTTCGGTTGTATTCAAAAAAATAGCAGACTGCTCCACACAGCAAAAGCATAACAAAGGAAAAAAAACATCTTGTTGGCATTTCTCCCCCTCACCATCTCAAATTTCCTCATGAAAAATATGCTATTGATTAAACAAGCAAGGAATCGAACCCAAGCCTCCCGAGCCTTTGTCTGTCACTCTATCCACTGCATCCCATGGGTTCCTGCTATCTTATATAGGTTTATTTTTCTTTTTGAAAAGAGGGGGATAGCTACAAATCACTGATTTAGAGAGAAGAACATACTGAAGTGCCTTTAAAATAAAAAAACAATGCAATATGTTGCAAAATTTATACTAATTTCTCGTAGGAATGCATTGAAAACAGAGTAATCCCTAATTGTGACCATTGGGCTGCCTTGAATAACGAATCACAATTTCTAGGTATAGGTCTGCCTTGGATAACGAATTTTCTCTATGGGCTGCCTTGGATAACGAATTTTCCTATGGGCTGCTTCAGATAACAAATTTTCCTTATTGACTGCCTCAGATAACGAATTTCCAGCATGCATCAGTAAAAAAGAGTTATCCCAGATGGCATTGCATCTGTACCTTTAAAGTGCACTTTATAAAAAGTTTTGAGCAAAAAAAAAACAGGTGTCAGTGCCTTTTTCCTAGGCTACGGAACGGATTAAACGGTTTCCCATTCATTCCTATGGGAAACCGTGTTTCGGATAACGACTAACCTTGGAGAACGAATTACCGTTGTTATCCGAGGTACCACTGTACAGTAATAACTTGGTTTAAGAGTGTTTTGCAAGATAAGCAAACATTTCTTCTAAATTTTGCCTTGATCAACAAGCAACATCTTTCAATACAAGTAATTGGAGTAGGTCACATGATCATCATGTGAAGCAATGGTAGCTCTCTCTCTCTCTCCCTGCTGGAATGCGGTTGACTGTCTGGAACTATCCCTCTCAGGCAAGCCCAAAAAGCAGGGGGAGGAGGCTGCCTTTGCACCAGCCAAGGATGTTTTCAAAGGGGAGTGCAGGTTAGAGTTTTATTTTTCTTTATATTTATATTTTTTTAATTTGTTTTCAGCATGCTTTCTTATTTTTCAAAATATTTCTAGTCATGGGGCAGCTAGTCAAGGGTGTATAGGGCTACAAATTGCATTTTATTATCACATTAAATGCACAGAGTAAAATCCAGTTGTTAGTCCCAAGCACAGCAGATTCCGCAGCCAGGTACCCAAACCATAGTGTGGACGTGGACTTCTAGCCAACTTATTTTGTGAGTTTTGGCATTTTGTGCGTACAGCATGCGGTCTATGGGAGCCCGGAACAAATCATCTGCGTTTCCAATATTTCTTATGGGGAAATTTGCTTTGAAATAAAAGAGTGCTTTGTTTCACAAGCATGTTTCGGAACAAATTATGTTTGTAAACCAAGGTATTACTGTACTTTGCTATTCACTCCCTCCTTTAGCTTTCTACAGTATCACTGTTTTCCCTGAGTAGTCTTGGCTTGTGACCCACGGATAGAGCAGATTGTAAAGCCATTAATGGTGGGCAAAAGAAGGGGTGACTGTTGTGGCAGTGGGCTCGAGTGGGTATTCATGTACACATGAAGACACAGTCAGAGGCAAAGAAAGAGACAGAAATAATGAAACATTTGATAGTTTTTGTGAGTTTTTTGGGCTGTTTGGTGGTTTGCCAGACTCTGTGGCTGGCATCTTCAGAGGGCAAGGAGCTCGGGGAACTAGGAGTGCTCTCTGTGCTCTGGATTATAAATGAAACATTTTCATGATGCACACTAGCAGAAAGGAGGGAGACAGGAGGTCTAATTATCTCCAGGAAATGCCACCATCACTGCCTGCAACCCAAGGACACGCTTTTTAAAAGGCATACTTAGCATTATTATGTTTTTAACTTCTTTGACCAGAAAAACTGCAAAAGAACTCATTAAGCACCATTAAAGAGACAAGGAGCACCTTTCTCCTAGTACCTGCCATCACAGTACGCTTCAGCAATTTAAAAATGTTATTCAAAATTAAATCCTACTTTGTTCAGTGGGGTTTTATTGCCACAAACACTTATTCATGCACTCCCTAGGAGAGTAGGTCACGCCTACCTGATAGGATGGCAGCCGAAAAAGCAGTCTTCTGGTGAGCAGCTGCTGCCAACCTCTCAACCAGTCCTCTGTAACTGTGCCTTTAATAAACAAACGTATTGAAAATAATTTTGCACCATCTTTCTCCTTAAAAAGGACTCAAGGTAACTCACAAGATTAAAAGAACATTTCAGGCCTACAAACAGTAAGTGTATAAATATTCACATGAACCAAATGCCACACTAAAAATGGTAATAAAATCAATACAAAAACAGATTCAAAGCATTAAAGGCACAGCGCTCCATTTGAAACCCCTCCCAGATAAGACAATTACAGTGGACCCTCGTATAACAAACGGTTTGTATAACATAAAATCTGTACAACATAAAAAATTCCGGAGATGGGGAAATTTGCTTAACAGACTTGTCTATGGGGCGAATCCATACAACATAATTAGGGATTACTCTGTTTTCAATGCATTCCTATGGGAAATTTGTATAAAGGAAATTTTGCTTAACATAATTTCATTTGGAACGAATTAATTCCTTTATAAAAGTTACCACTGTACTAACCCATTGACACATTAAGAGGCAGGCATTAGCAGATGAAGATCACAATTATTCCTGTTGCAAATAATTGCCACTTTTTCTGACTTATGTTTTGCTAATTGGCAACTCTGCTTGGGCCAGCAGCACATACTCAAGGAAAACATGGCAAAAGAATTAAAACAAAACACGGGCAGAAAAACAACCAGAGGTTCTGTAAGTTATTTCTAAATGCTTAGAGTTCTGCACAAGAAGATAAGCGGGATATAAATATAATAAATAAAATAAAAAATGCTTGTTGGTCGGGCTATATAGAAAGTGAGCCTCCTTCTTCCTGTTTGCTTACTGATATTTTTGGCAATTTATTAATCTGCTACAAAATCAACCAGCATGATTTTAAAAAATGCTACCATACCTCTGCCTGCTTCTGCCTCCTCCTAAAGAAACACTGGGTTAAAAAGTCTCCCTTTATGACTTCATGTTGAAGGTGAGTAACCGCGTACAATTGTTCACCCCTGGAATCTTGAATTTAGGCGAGAAGGGGAAGGAAAAGTACAGACGGGGGAAAAAAGTAAATAAAAGGGGGTGGGGAGGTGGGGAAATCAGACAGCAGGTACAAGAAGGTTCGAAATGCCAATGAGGAGAAGAGCGAGCTGAGAAGCGAGAGAAGTTAACAAGAGGACTTCGAGAGGCTGAAGCAAAATGGAGAGCAGGCTCCTGTTCCGGACGGGCGCCTTAAGAAAGCAGAGCGCACGGCGAGGGAGTGATTTTGGGGCTTCTTTTAAGGGCACCGCCGAAAGGGATTAAAAGGAGCACCTGTCGGCTACGTCTGCCCCAAAGAGAGTCGGGCTCGGACATTCCGAAACTTCCCCACGACCCGGGAGGCACGGAACCGAAAACGAAAACTGAAGGTGCCGCCGTGACTCCCACCCACCTCTAGCCAGTGGGGGGGGAGGAACAAACGGCCGCGCCCCTCTTGCAGCCACTTCCCTTTTTTCGAAGTAGCACAACAAGTACAAACCCTGCGGGGCAGATGACCTTTCCTGGGCATGAAATCCCCGCCTCCTCCTCCTCCTCTTCCTCCGTGGACCCGTGGAGGAAGTGGCCCGCAATCCTTCACCAAGGAATGCATCTAGTTGTCGCTGCAATAATTGTATGGTCTTGATCCACCTTCGCTCCCTGGAAATGGATTTTTCTTAAGGCGATCTCCGGCCCTGGCACACACCCAGCCAATGCGGCTGCTATAATAATAACCAGATCTTCCTTTTCAATTGCCACCCCTCTCTCCCTCCTCCACCACCACCCTTCATGCTTAACTCCTAATATAAAAGATATCAAGAAACGCCACCAAGGTGCCCGGCCTCAAGACGCTTCCGAAGTCACTCATGACCATCGTCGGAGGAAATTCCACGGGGCTCGCTAGGATTTACTCTGCGGGAAGCGCCTCTGGCATCAGCCACCCCTGCGTCCCTTTATTTGGGGAGAGGAAGCATCATGGAAGGCAGGCGGGCTGGCCTTCGAGCAAATATGTAACCGGATCGCGCTCCTGCGAGATTTCCAGTCCTTGATTCGGAAATAAACCCAATTAAGAGGGGGTTTTTTTGACGCATACTTTCACCGTAAAGGTGCTTTGGCCCGGACTGCATCGTGTCTTGATTGGTTATAGTATTTTGAAACCAAAAGAGGATCCGCATGCGATTTTACGCCTGGGAGTGTCTCTGAAGATTCCCAGTCATCCAGGTGAGTTTATCTGGAAGTTGAGTCATCCTGGCTACTGGACTTCTTTTTCTGGAGAGGCAGGAAAACAAGAAGAAAAAGAAAAAGAAGTCCAGTGGCCACGACTCAACTTCCAGACGGCTGGGAGTTTTAATCCGAATCCTCGCTCAGCCGTGGAAACTCACTGCGGCCGTGGAACGGGTGAAGCTTTAATGGCCGCACTTACCTCGGACGCCCTTTTGGGGTCGCTGTAAGTCGGTTCCGCCTGGACGGCCCAGACAGAGCAACAACTACCTTAGCCCTTAAAAGCTGTAGGAACAGAAATCTTGTGTCACACCCATGGAGCCACTACTGGAAGTGAGATCTTGGGGTAGCAGGATCGGGCTTATTTTGCCCCATTCATTTCAGCTGGTCTACTCTTACTTGACCTAAATCTGCACCCAGCCTTTTCAAATATTGGAAATCTGTTGAGTTTCTTTATTCGCTGAGATCAATGAGACCTTACTTGATTTGTGTTTTAGAGCATCCATGTGGCAACAAAGCCACTAGGGTGGTTTACAAGGATGCATGCCTATTCAGTACAGTGACTAAACGAAATAGCCTTTAAGTTTACATAGTAGAATTAATAAGAAAAAAATAAAATTGAACATCAGACATTTAAACCTTATGCATCACAATTGTAAAAACAAAATACTCAGTTCTTACTTGCTCTCTTCTGTTGGGTGGTTTTGTGGGCCAGGGAGGCCAGGACACTTTTAGGGAGCATTGATGGCAAACAGCAAATCCATCTCCCCTACTCTTGGCGTTGCCCTCCTATGCTCCCAAATGCCCCAGTTTTGCCTTGGTAAGGCCCAGGCTGTGATCCACAACAAGGAGAAGCAGCTCCACGGTCCTAGCACTCCGCCACTCCTTTTTTTTCTGTGAGAGGAAGATTGGTCAATATTGACTTAGGGAAGGACTCCTGTCAATCTGCGCCCTCTCTGTAGGGAAGCAACGCTGGGGCCCTGTTTTTTTGGGGGGGCAGGATAAAGGTGACTGTGGGGCTTGCAGACCTGTCTTTTTGCCTCAAGCCCTGGAATAACTCGACCAGCTGTGGTGAGAGGTGTGTAGCTAGAGGTCCCATTTTCTTTTTCTCCTTATCTGGAAGTTGAGTCATGGCTACTGGACTTCTTTTTTGAGAGATAGAAACGTTTCGCTGTTCATCCAAACAGCTTCATCGGCTCCTTAGGCTGGAAAATGAAACATTGGGACCTGTTATGGCAGGCTGCTAGCTTTTACCTCCATCTGGTGCCCTTTGGATATGTTGAACTGCAATTTCCATCAGCCCCCAGCTAGCATAACTGTCTATCAGAGGGGATCCCCAAGGGACAAAGTCTTCTGGCAAGTACCAGAAAATGAGAAGAAGAAACATAAAAGTGAGAAACAAATGCTATGTGGTGTCTTTTAAGACTGGTTTCTTTCAGGGGGAACTTGGGTAGGTTATGGTTCACTTCTAAAATAGACTGATTTGACGATGGTGTTATCCGTGTCTAGACACTTCCAGTCAAACATGGACACTTTAAATAATGACCTCCAGAAAAATATTAATCATTCCTTTGTTGAGCCCATCCATTTTACGCTAGGTGTTCCTTTTGTTCTCTTTCCTGGTGTTAGTGCCTTTTCCAACAAGTCTTGTCTCCTCATGATGTCTCCAAAATGCATTACCTCAGCTTGGTTGTTGCCCTCTCGGCTATCCGGCAGGGTCTGCCCGTGCGTTCACTGATACAGACCACAACCACTAGATGCCTAACTGCGGAAAATGCACATATGATTTTAATAGTGGGAGCAGTGTTGGTATAACTTAAGAGTATAAATACCAGCAATACTGGACACCTGTCTCTATACTCACATTCCATAACCACCAATGCAGTGATAACCGCTGTCTTAGCCAAATTACTCACAAGTTAAATCCTACTGCGATCAATGGTACTTGTTCTCAGGAAGTACAGTATGCCCAAAACAGCAGCCCTGCATGTTTTTTCCAGATGCTCTGTGCATTTCCACTGCGTGCTCTTGCTAGAAGGCAACTTTTAGAGATCGAGTGGTACCATTCTAAGACCTCTCTTCAGGGGTTGTCGTACTGCAACCTCCATTCTTTGCCAGTTGCTGTGCTACCGGGAGATAATGTGAGTTGTGGTCCAATATATTCTCCCCCACCCCCCATGAAAGGACTTTGAACAGAATCCGTTCTACTGAGCTGAATGCATGTAAAAGGGGGTACCTACTTGAAACTTTGCAAGAATCCAAATTACTCAGGACTTTTTAAAAGGTCAAATATGAACTGTGCCTAGACTAGAGCCACTATCTCAAGGGCTGTCATGGGAGAGATGAAGCAAGCTTGTTTCCTGTTCCTCTGGAGAGAAGAGTGGAAACCAATACATTCAAATTCAATTTATAAGCAAGAGGGTTTGGACAATATTACAAAAATATTCTGATAGTCACTTGGAAGGTCTGTTTTTAAGCACAGTTTAGATGGTCATTTTTCAGTGACCAGATGGCCTTTAAGAATAATCTCATATTTTATGATTCTGTAAAGATGCACACTTGAGCTTGATTGTCGATTATGTATTTCTAAGCATGTAGAATATTTTGGAGTACAGGTACTTGGATGGCCCTGCATATTTTTCTCCAGCAAAGGCAGAATCGGAAGACCAGAATAGCTAAAAACGGGTATTCTTAGCCACATTCACCACCCCTCTAGGGGAAGATGGTGCTGGTACCACTACTGAGCTCCAAACTGCTCCTTTTCATAGCAAGCTAAACACTTGATCCAAAGGTAACTGTGCTATTGAACATTATATTATTTATTACAGAGATTTGTAAACCATTCCCCACTAGTGCCAAGGCACTACTCTGGGCAGTTTACAGTACTAAACAAAAACAAAAAAACCTAGATAATATTAGAACAGTTAAAACCAATATAACAACTCAACAATAAAAAGATGGCATTAAATCTATAAGGAAAAAATGGACAAGAGCTGATCAGCGTGGAAAGCTTCCCTGAAAAGCCACGCATTCAGTTGCCCTTTAAATGTCCACAGGGAGGGGTCCAGGCGAAAGTCCTCCAGAAGCTGATTCCACAAGTTTGGAGTTGCCACAAAGAAGGCCCTACCTCTAGTAGACGATGTATGGGCCTCTCTTGGAGTGGTCACCTAAAGGGGCCTTGCCTGTAATGATCTAGGGTTGTGCAGATGAGATGTTCCAACAAGTAATGTGGGCCCAAACCACGAACAGCTTTGTACAGCAGCTTTATCTGAATAGAATTCTAGCTTCCTGTTTAATGTTTTATGTCACTGAGAAACAGTTAGTAGGGACAAATGGGATGACTGGGACTTTGATTTTTTTGGCCTCCCAACGTATCTACATACAACAGCTAATAAATATTTGGTATGAAATGTATATTCCATATTATATTTGCACACCTCATTCTGCTGCTGTATGTCTGAAGAAGTAGACGTGTCCACGAAACATTACATTATACAGTGGACCCTTGTATAACAGTTTGTATAACATAAAATCTGTACAACATAAAAAATTCCAGAGATAGGGGAAATTTGCTTAACATAATTGCCTATGGGGAGAATCCGTACAACATAAAATGGGATTACTCCATTTTCAATGCATTCCTGTGGGAATTTGTATAAAGGAAAATTACAGTAATTCCTTTATACAAGGTACCACTGTAATATGAAAGTTAGTCTTTAAGGTGCTACATGTTATTTATCTTTTTTTTTCTTTGATTCTTGCCTGGAATATAAACATTTAGCAGCATTGTTAATATCCTTGATGTCCTGAGTTATAGGGAGAGAGCCTTATGAGCATTGAAGGTAATTATATGTTTTTGCAGATCACTAGCATTAGGTGCTAAGAGTTGGGCTTCATAGAAAGAGCCTTCTGATCCAAGCACCAAATATAATGCACTACTAAGAAATAAATCACTCTGCTTTCATACAAAGTTCCTTTCAAAACTCATTCTCATGCAGGTCCCACTTCATTCCCACCCAGGAAAGTCAGGAAGAAATGTTATTTCAAAAAGTAAGGTTATTTTAATGTGTATTTTATTTACTGTCTGTCACACTCAAATACTTTTTCAAAGTGCTGATTATAACAATATACAAATATCTGAATATCTGCACTTTTTAAATTATCATCCATGCGTCCTTCATAAAATATACAAAGACAATGGGAGAAAATTTCAGTTTTAGAAACCTAGAAAGAAAGCTTTTCTACAGTTCTAACAAGAGGTTTGCTGGATGTATTGGCAGCAATAAAACTAGTTCAAAAGAAAGTAAGGTCTGCATAAGAATATTAAGCTAATTTCTTCCATAACTCCAAGGTAAAAAATTTCCAAATCTGAAGATCTCCCTTCCCCACAAGATTTTAGCTTTTCTATGCCATATTTTAAAAGCACCGCACAAATAGTTTCCCCCTAAATTTCTTCATTTTCTCTCTCTTTTGCAAAGTAAAGCTTTTTTTAAAACTTTCAACATAAATGTCCTCCACACCATTTTTATCGGAGTCATAGAAAAGCCACACCAGGATTCACTCTATCACCACATCTTGCAAGAGACAGTATCAACCTATTATTCAAAACGTCCAAGGAACGTCTGAGACTAAAAGTAAATGGACACAATCTAATGGGAATGACATCAATCCTATGCATCTTAATAAGAGATGTACAAAAATCTATCTTTAAACTGAAGAGGTTTTAGAGCAATTGCTTTCCTTAATGCCATCTCACTTCCAGCATTTTTTCCTAACCCCCCCCCCCCCATGCCACAGAAGAACATCTTGGACTCATTACTGATAAATCCAAATGGCATCAAAAATAGTTGTAAATGATGCATTTTTTCAAACTGATCCACACATCTTGGCAGAGAAGATCAGGAATACTGTACTTGAGACTCTCCATCTGAAGTGAACTCTTGAGTGATAAAAATTGGGTTTACAAAAATAGCTCTTTTTAAAACACCTTTTTTGTCTTTACCATCAGCTACTCAAATGTTTTAAGCAACAGCAAACAAGAATGCCTCTATAAATTTACATAGTAGGAGCAACTGCTCTTTGATTTTTGGTATGCTTATGATAAACTATCCCTACAACCCAGATACCTACTCCCATGTTATTTTATTCCCACTAATTAAACCAGGAATTGATAACATTTTAATGGTTTAGTAGGTCCTGCTAGGAAAACAGAATTGGAATACAATTGCTGCTTATCCTTTTACAAGACACACAAAATGAAACTGTGGCTGTAATTATTGCTTCAACAAGATGGCCAAAAGTTGTAAAGGAAACCCGAGGACAAGGGGCTCAGTCACCCACTTGACAAGAAGAGAGAATCTGGAGGAATGTCTTCAGCAAGGTCTCGACTCGGCTCCACCGTCATTTCTAGCCTCCAGCTAAACAAGACACCCCAAGGAGGAAGATGTTCTTTCAAAGTCTCTGGTCACAGATCTGCCAGGTACACTGCTTACTTCTGGTGCACATTCACTTTTTAGAAAAATCTATAGAGAACCTACCATTATGTCAGTCTGAAGAACCTAGTGTTTTAAAAGAAAGATACTTTAGTGTCTGAGTCATTGGAAATGGATGGGGGCTGAGGAACGGCGAGGGCCAACAAGAAGCCAGCCATGTCTGGTTGTTGGAACAGAAGGGAACTGAAAACTGCTGGTGCCATTTGCTGTTCAAGTTTTTAATGTGCAAAATGAGCATCGGTCAGTACTGGTTCCCGTACCAGTCGGTGTGACTCATTTGCAGCAGTTCTGTGACCACTTGGGCCATGTCACAGTTGTACTTCCGGAGCAGACGGATATTAAGGTGCCGGTCACAGAAGCCCATCTCGCTCAAGTTGGCCAAGAAGGTGGACAGATGCTCCTCAGTGGGCACAGGAACAGCCTGAAAGAGCAAAAGACACAGAGCTATCAAAACGAGGAAAGAAACAGGCATGGACATCATGCACACTAGGGAGAATGTGCACCAACGCGCACACACACACATTTAATTTCCATAATTTCTGATTGCTAACTGTTGTGATGGGAGTACCATTTACAATCTGGAAGGACAGATTCTCCAGCTCTGTGTGATGGATTACTCCTTCCTCTCCTTCCTCAAATAGGGCCCGGAAGTACAGTAGGACACCGGTATCCGCCTGGGATTGGTTCCAGGCCTTCCCGTGAATAATGAAAATCGTGGATAAGAGAGAATGCCTGCCCGCCCCCCCCCCAAACTGCTGTTTCCTGACAGTAGCTTGCTTTATGGCTGCTGTTTGTGACAGTAGCTTGCTTTACAGATGCTATTTGTGACAATAGCTTGCTTTGTGGCTGCTAAATTATTTAATTTTTCTCCTCTGCCAACCATGGATAACTGAATCAGTGGATAATGAATCAGTGAATATGGGGGTCCTACTGTAAATGCTTTCATCTTCCTGATAAAGGTGTCTGGATTCTCTCCCCACCATCCCATCTTCTTTTCTCTTCCTCCACTTCTGCTTGTATAGAAACAGTCAACATTGCTGCTTTCCCACCGGATGTGTTTGCTCTTCATTTTCACAAACAGCAGAGCCGAATCCTTGCTTCTCATGTTCTCCTGCTATTAAGGAAGAACACATCAACTGCCTACTTTGGCCCTGGGATGAGGAATTGTCCATCTGCAAAACCTGTGTTCCTGCCCAGGAGCTGCAACAATTAGGCTCAAGCTCCTATACTGCAAATCTTCAGACAGACAAAAGACCAATAAAGCTCATGAGTCAGCAGCAGACCTATTCCTGATTACCCCAAAATGAATAGGAGGTAGCACAAGTTTAGCAAGGCCTGACGCCCCTCTCTGTGCCGGGGGGGGGGGGGGGGAGAGGTCAGTTTCCATTCAAGGCTTCTGCAGAACTTCCTGGTTTTGTACAATTACAAAAATGCCCACCACCACCATTCATTTCCTATCAAGACACTTAAGGTCATTATTTCTTCATTAAAATGGACCCCACCAAAAGGCAAAACGTTCAGTGGCTGCTTTGTCAAGGAGTCAGCTACAAACTAATGGATGGCGATCTGTTGGTCTTGGAAGTTTATTAGTGCAGGCAGCTTAAGGTGGGTCATCTCCCTCCTAAGGATCAGCACATCCACTGACCAAAGTCTAGTCCCTAATTTGGCATTCCAGATTCCTTTCCATTGCTTAATCCAGGTGGATATGATCATTCCCAAGGCCCTTATGAACTGTAAAGTGACTGAAAGGCCTCAACGTTACATAGGAAGCCACTTGTCTCCCCAAAACAGCAGCAATGAACCTGCTCTTCCTGAGAACTGACCATGTCTAGCAGATCAGTAACTCTAAAACAGACTGGTTAAGGTGGCAGCCAGACCCTGGAAAACAGCGCAAATCCCAAGGGTTTGTCAAGGCAGGGTTGAGCATAAGTAACCACCCTCTTTGCCTTCTCAGGCTATCAAGAATCTTTGTTCTTGTCCATAGTTAACTGGCTAGCCTTTAGTGCCCAGTCCACGACATCCCACAAAAAGACAGCGCTGGTGCACTGCTGAAAGTTGCCAGCACAATAAATCAATGCAGACCATTCGAAGCCAGCCAAGCCACATGCTGCAGCCGAAAGCTCATCAGAAAAAGGGCCCAAAACCTTGTGTGACTACAAGACAGAGGAACTAGAAGCCAATGCAAGCTAAATTTGAATGGGAAACATCTCTAGAATGTCCCAGGACAGGAACATCTTCCTCATAGTAGTAATACCTGATGTGACATCAACAACTAAGTGTCTTGTAGCACTTTAATTACTAACAAGTTTAGCCCACCTTTTCACTTGTACTTGAAGGAATGGACAGAAAGCATATACCCAATAAAACTTATTAGTCTTCCAAGTTTCCAAAAGACTGTTGTCGTTGTTCTACAGAGTAATATTGGTGTTCCTAAAAACCAATGCAACATACAGTAGCAGTCAGGTTTAACTTAAGCTGAGGAGTGAACCGTGTGATTGCACAACTGTAATGTTCGGTTGGAAAAGTTGGGTTCATCTTATACGTGGGGGATATTTTAGAGATGGAAAAATCCGGGTCATTATAGGACAATACTAATCTAATCCCACTGCATGGTATCATCACAGAGGTACAGAATATAGAGATCCCTGATCCCTGCTCTCCTTCTTCAACCTATGAGGAGCATGAGTCTCACATGAGCGACTTACCTGTTCTAAGGAGGGTGGTCCCGCAAACAATGCCTTGTAGGCTGAGGCAGCCACTGAGAGGGCCCCCTTCACCAGACCGCCAGCAAGAGTGTGCCTGCGGAGAAGGTTGACATTAAAAAAGCACCAAGAACCAAGAGAAAAGGACCGAGCAGTTAATTTACATTTGTTATGTAAATTTGGAGCCTCATGGTGCCGTACATGCTTGTATTGTAGCTGAAACTGTGCTCACAACCTGGGGTTCAATCCCAGGTAGCAGGCTCATGGTTGACTCAGCCTTCCATCCTTCTCAGGTCGGTAAAATGAGTACCCAGCTTGCTGGGGGGGGGGGGCAATGTGTAGCCTGCATACTGTAATTAAAACTGTAAACCGCCCAGAGACTACTTGAAGTGGTATGGGGTGGTATATAAGCAAAACACTTTGCTTTATAACTGAAAAGAAAAAGGTGCGACACAGGTAGACCTTGGGAGTTAGTTTTTTTAGAGCAGAATTCCAATGGCCATGTTGGCTGTCAGATTCTGTGATCTATAGTTCAAAGCAAGCAAAGCAAGCAAGCAAGCAAACAAACAAACAAAGTTGTAGCCAAGGAGGATATGTTGCTTGGATGAATCCTTCCAAAATTGATTACTAGAATTTGGGCTCGGTCTCTCCTGCCTGTTATTTCCTAGGTTTAGTCTGGGTCCTTTAAAACGAACAATACAGGAACTCATGAAACACTTCAGACTGAGTCAGATGAAAGCCTGCCTATCCTTGTAAAATCTGCTACAACTAGAAACAGCTCTCAAGTTTGCTACTGGCAAGGCCGGGAACTGGAATGAGGACTTTGTACATCCAAAGAATGCAATCTGCATTGGCTTATTTTGCAAGCCTAATGTATCTTTATCTTGCCACAAAGGGGAAAGCGCTTCCTTTGCTGATGAAAATTCTGTGGTTTCAACATGTGGTCTGAAGGCAGAGAATACCCCAGTCTTACAAATATTAACAAAGCTTCATTCTCATCGCCAGGTAATAATGAACATTATCAAGCAATCTTATGTCACTACGATGTAGGATATATACATATGGAATCAAGTGGCAGGTTTTTCAACTGGATTTTGAAGAGTTCACAGTGCACTTCCTACACAAGGGCATCCCTGTCTTTGCAGATTCAGTGGTTGTTTTAATAGTGAACTGACATTAAATTCTTGCTTTACACCAAAATTCTTGTATGATATATTTGTATGGTCTAGCTTCTACTGCAGGAAATACAAAAACCGACCACTAAATTAATTTGCCCAAATGAATGATACTATGGGGAAAATGGGAAGAGATCTCAGTTTACTGAGCATACTTTCTCAATATGATGCTGTTATCTTAGCCTGATCAACCTAAAACACCAGCCTGACCCAGTTTTTGTTACCTGGATAATTCTGGACAAGTTTGGGTTGTATTAACATTCCCTGAAGGTGGACGTTCTGGACCATCTCCTGCTTCATGTTCTAGGACAGAAAAAAATTGCAGTGTAAAACCAGGGACAGGAGGAAAAGAACCAAGTTGTGACTAGTTGAACAGCACCAAAAACAACGGCAAGGTCTTGATTGATGGCAATCCTGTGGCTTAGCATTGTAAGCAGCACTAGAAAAGGCTCATTGATTCAGTGGGGAGATGGTAGGTCAGCTCCCCCACAAGTCTAACTGATTCTAATGGGTCTACTCTAGCTGAAATTAACTTTAACATAAAGGTAGGTAAAAGTTCCCCTGCACATGCGTGCTAGTCATGTCCGACTCTAGGGGTGGTGCTCATCTCCGTATTCAAGCCAAACAGCCAGTGTTGTGCAAGTCCATGGCCATGTGGCCAGCATGGCTGCAAGGAAACACTGTTTTACCTTCCTGCTTTTAATGGCGGTACCTATTTATCTACTTGCATTTACATGCTTTCAAACGGCTAGGTTGGCAGGAGCTGGGGTTAACAGCAGGAGCTCACTCTGCTGCGTGGCACCCAGGATTCAAACTGCTGAGCTGCCAACTCTGCAGCCGACAGTTTTCAGTACTCTAGCCCACTGAGCCACCACGCCACACCAGCTTTAGCACAGCAAGTTCCCAATTCAGAATCAGTGGAACATAGGGAGGAGTTGACTCACCAAATCCCTACTGATTCTGTGGGCTTCCTCTAGTGCAGCTTACAAAGCCAAGCAACAGGAACTGAGCCATTTCATTTTTGCATTTCACAGGTCTTATGTAATCATGTGTTTGTGTATGTGTATGATACTGCCAATACCCAGCCTGAGCTTTGGCACAAGTGCAGGCTATACAATGAATGTCTTGAGTTAGGAATTGCTGTCTATTCCTCATAAATTTATAGTATGGTACCTTCTGTAATCTGGTCAGCCATCAAAAGGGTTTCTTCTCTATTCTGAGCACTGGTTGCCTGGGAAGTGTTCTCAGAGGCAGTCAAGCATCTGTTATAAAAGAAAAGAGGCAGACATTTGAAGACATACAGGAAGCACTGGAGTAGGACATAATTCTTCCCCCCCCCCCATTAGCAAAAACTTGAGAGAAAACTGGAAAGACACTCATGAGATCCGTATGCAGAGATCTAAAGTATAAATTCAGCCATGTTCCTTAGGAAAAGTATTTCATTTAGTTTTTGTCCCATTGTGGGCATGTTTTCTTGCCCTGATCAGTGCAGGAAAGCCATGCAGCCTAACACTTGGTTACAGTGCTGCCTCTGATGTTAATCCATTCCACGTGATGCTTTGTACCTCGAACTTTTCAGAACGTGAAATTGAATGGGGTGCAGTACACCCTGGGAATGGAAGTGTTCCACAAATATTTCCTATATCAAGGCATCCCATAGAGTAAATTTTTGTATCTTGAAGTTTTCACAGAAGACTTCCCTTCCCAGGGTGTACTGCGCACCAGACGGATTTCTCTTTGTAGCTCGAGTTTTTCCACAACTAGGGGCATTCGTAACTCAAGGTATTCCAAACATATTTTGGAATATGTTTATGACTACATGAGGCAATGGCCTCCTATCCAAGTTTGCTATGGTGTTGTGATTAAGACTGCTAGATTAGCACTTGAGAGATTGGGGTTAAAATCCTCATTCAACCATCTCTGAGTGGCCTTGAACTAGTCAAAAGTTCTCAGACTGGCCTACAACTCAGAGCAGCTGTGAGGATATGGTGGGAAGGAGGAGAGCCAGGTAAGTCACCCTGAACTCTTTGGATGAAATGTTGGGTACAAAATGTAAATACAAGAAACCAAATACCTGGTTGGCTGTGGCTCCACAATCTGAGGGGTCAGTGGCACCTCATCCAGGGTCTGGGAGGTGGTCAAGATGTCACCAATACTCCGGCCCAGAGGACGGCTCTCTCCTTCCGGAGTTGCTGACGCCTCTGCCACTTTCTCCGAGCTTGGCTGTGAGAGAGCAGAGCTGTACATAGACTCACCCAGAGGGCGGGTGGTATCAAAGCACTCAGGTAGGATGATAATGTAATCCTCAGAGGAGGCAGAAGACGCCTGGCTGCAGACTTCATCCTTAGCATCATCTTCGGTCTCACCATGGCCTGAATCAGCCTCTTGCATTGAAAGTTGCTCTAAGAGAAGGTACAGACCATTGCTTTGTTATCAAGATGGGTGCAGTCACTTCCACTGGGACTCTTTATGTCCCTCTTGCACAATCTGAGAAAACCACAGCTGTTACAAGGCAGGATTCTCCCCTCACCTGTCCTCCTGTATATTTGGAAAGAACCTAAGGAGATCATATGCAACCCTTCATCGACTAGGCTTTGTTTCCAAAGCCCATCCTATCCAATGTAGAATAGCATGTCACAAACAGAATGGGAGAAATAAAGTGGAACTGCTCTTAGCTTTTGCTCCTAAGCTGGCTTCACAAAGCCCATGATCGTATTCTTCTTTGCACTTGTTCCATTTTTAATACATCCTTACAAAGCACAGGGATCTTTTATCATCCCACTCATAGGGCAGTGAGGCTAGAGCAGGGCCTGAAAGGATGATGAATCTAGAGACTTGACAAAAATCTACTTTTAGACTATAACTCCCAGAGGCCCCACTCAGGGTGGTTGCATGGGACATCTTGGAGTTACAGTAAAAAAGGTACAGGTTCCCCATGCACATGCGTGCTAGTCGTGTCCGACTCTAGGGGTGATGCTCACTCCATATTCAAGCTGAAGAGCCAGTGTTGTGCAAGTCCGTGGCCTCATAGCCGGCATGGCTGCAAGTAAACACAGTTTTACCTTCCCGCTTTTTACAGCCGTACCTATTTATCTACTTGCATTTACATGCTTTCGAACTGCTAGGTTGGCAGGAGCTGGGGTGAACAGCAGGAACTCACTCCGTTGCGAAGCACCCAGGATTCGAACCACCAAGCTGCCAACTTTGCAATCAACAGTTTTTGGAGCCTTAGTCCTTTGAGCCACCACGCCCCAGGCGTGGTGTTACAGTACTCCCCCGTTTATTGTGGGAGTTTGGTGCCTGATCCACCCGCGATTTCTGGGAAATGCAGATGCCTGAGCAAGAGCTGCTTCTCCCAGCTCCGCTTGCAAAGAGAGGTTTTTAATCCCCCTCCTGACACCTCAGCACACCTTGCTGCCAGGAGCTCAACGTCTGTTTGCTGAGGCGTCAGGAGAGGGTTAAAAACTTCTCTTTGGAAACAGTAGCCGAGCAGCTCAAGGTCAGTTTGATGAGGTGCTAGGGGTTGGTTAAAAACCACTCTTTGTAAATGCAGCTGGCAGGAGCGGCCCCAGCTGTTTGCTGAGGTGCCAGGAGGGGGTTAAAAACCTCTCTTTGGAAGCGAAATGCAAAGACCTGCTAGCTGTGCTTGCAAAGAGAGGTTTTTAACCCCTCCTGACACTTTAGCAGATCCTGCTGCCAGGAGCTCAAGGTCTGTTTGTTGAGGTGTCAGGAGGGGGTTAAAAACCTCTCTTTGCAAGTGGAGCTGGCAGGAGCAGCCCCAGGTCTGTTTGCTGAGGTGCCTGCTTTGAAAGCCTGCTTCTCTCAAGAAAAAGTGATATACTGAGACCGTAATATATGAACCATGTTGTGGTGGGGGACTACTGTAGTTCAAAAAGGCAACTTTTCCAGACTTGGGGCTCTTTTACCCTCTTCAGCAATGCCCTGCCTTCAAAAAAAAAAAAAAAAAAAAAACCACCTGTTTTTCCTTACCAAATTCGGGTTCCTTGGTCCTCTCCATGCCTTGATTCTTGGTCTCTGGTTCTTGTGTTGTAGAAATAGCATTAAGGAGGTCCTTATTTTTGGGGCTGTAGCTGGCAATGTCCTGTGGTGCTTGCGCAGAACCTAGATCAACATAAACAGAGGGACAGATCAAAATGCCAGGAGCTTCTTTGGTACTCTAAATATTTTCAGCAGGACAATTTACATCACTTGCCTTGCAAAGACTTCTTTCTCTGTGGGGGCTTGTGGTCAGGTGCCGCATCCAAGGTGAGGGAGCGAATGACTGTTTCACACACAAACTGTGTCCCACTCATGTCTTCCTCTCCTTCCTCTTGGTTTCCTGCATTCTCAGTCTTTCTTTTCTCTTCCAGAGCATCTGTGGAGTGAAATGTTATCAGCATTCTACCATCATTTTCAGAGATTCTGCAGGAAACAGTGGAATTCCTAAAAGATGAGGGCTTGGAGCATGTGTCCCTGATTTTTCTGAAATGGATTCAGACCCACCCCCCGCCCCCGTCTAGCCAACAGCCACTGTGATTCCATCTTACCTATGAAGAATCACATGTATTCTTTTTTCAGGGAGTAGCTGTATTAATGTGTCAGAGCAAAACCAACAAGGAATTCCTACCAAGTTTTTCTCTGACACAAGCTTTTCATGGTCTGCGGCTTATCTCCATGTCCAGAAGAGGCCTACAATCCACAACAGCAGATGTCAAATGTAACTTGGCAACATCTATCTACTTATGCCCTTTAAGCATGGCAGCTTTTGCCCCTCCCGTCAGTACAAGATAAAATTGGCTGGCTGTATGCAGATAGATCTAAAAAGACTGAGAGAACTGCAGTGATGGAAGCCGATATTACAAAGACACCAGTTACAAATTAGAGGGATCTCTTCATTCATTCATTCATTCATTCATTCATTCATTCATTCATTCATTCCACGGCATCAGCAAGCAAGCAGTCTTTCCCCCAGCGGCTTTGCCTCCCTGCCACCCTTCTCCTTTCAGCTTTTGGGTGCCTGAAAAGGAGGAGGGGGCAGGGAGGCAAAGGCACTGGATTTCGAAACCAGCCCCCCACTTTTGCTCCCCACCAAACCGGCCGCCCTTTGCCCATCGGTCGCCGGTGGCTGGTTGTGAAGTCTTTCCTGCATGGGTCTTTTAAAAGCAGACCCTGCCTGCTCCGACCATCAAGGGGATCAACGAGTTCAGGAAACACAGCCCCACCACCTGCTGTGTTTCCTTTGGCTTCAGATCCCCCCCCCGAAAAGGAGCTGATTATCATTCAAGGGGGAGGCTTGTGAGTGCAGGTCTTTGATAGCTTTTCAAAGAGTGACGCTCACAGCCTCCCCCTTGCATGGTGCACCCGCGTGGGTCTTTTAAAAGCAGATCCTGCCTGCTCCGAACATCAAGGGGACGAGCGGGTCCAGGAAACACAGTGGGGACAAGCCTCCGCCCTGCTGCATTTCCTTCGACTTCGGAGCACCCAAAAAGGAGCTGACTGAAGTGGTGCCGAGGAGGGTTCGGCTCCTTTTTGGGTGCTCCAAACCCAAAGGAAACATAGCAGGGACAAGCTGAAAAGGAACCGAACCTCCCTCGCCGACACTTCAATCAGCTCCTTTTTGGGTGCTCTGAAGCCGAAGGAAACCTTCCCTGAAGCCTTCTGCTTTCGGGTGCCTGAAAAGGAGGCGACCGAAGTGGCAGCGAGGTTGACAACTTCTCCCTGATGCTAGCAGTGGTGGTGGTGACGGGAGGTCAGAGCTAAAGCTGCAGCCTGCACCATAACTTGAAAAAAATGGCTAAATTTTCTTAACTCAGATTTCCCCCATACCAGAGGAATTTCCTTTCGTAATTCAAGTTTTTTTTCTCGTAATTCAAGGCATCACTTTATGGGGCAATGCTGTTTTTCAGCCATTGGTCACTTTCCTCTCTGCTTACCAGGCAGGGGCTGACATGCACTTCCTCCTTTCCCTTCCCGTTTCTGGTCCAGATCGTCATTCTCTAGCAAGGAACTGTCCTGGGGCATGGCGGACATGTCTGGAGTCATGTCTAGAAAGGTAAAGCAAGGCAAGAAATGAAGCCACCAGAAAGAACAATAGCGAATAATAACAATAAACCACCTCCATTGATTCATTTTCCAAAGGAAAGAAAAAAAAGCACAGAGCTAGGGGAAGCTGCTTTGCCAGACAGGGAGTTTAAGGATTGCTGTCATCGCTCAACGGTAAAGCAAATGCACTCTGGCCGAGTTCACTGGGAGCAAAAAAGACTTCTGTTGCCCTGCCCACCATCTTCCTGTCCGCTGCCTCTGCTGCAAAAGGTTAAGAAGGTGAAGAACTTCAGAGGGCCGTGGGCTCACGCTTGCTCCCGTTTCAGGTTGCTCTTCCCTTTGGCAAATTTTAAAACCTCTTGACAACTGCAAGTGACTGGAATATGACTTCTGGTTTAATGCCACCCCCTCTCCCCAATCCCTCGCTATTTTCCTCAAATCAAGGCTGCATGGCTTGCATTTGAGAAGAACCCTAGTTCCAGGAGGCTTCTTCTTCTTGTTTTTCTGCCCAAGATTGACTGAAATGGAGGTAGGCTGGTAGGTCGTACGGCAGAAGCAGGCTAGGGGATGCACTTGCCTACCAACGATACAAACCCTACCCAGCATCTGCTCAGGCAGAGAGCACTCGAGGCAAGCAGATACGGGCCTTCCACAGATTAAGCCATGGGCAAGAAGAAGAAGACTGCAAGACCTCATTTAACCGGCAGCCTTGTTACAAGTCCATGTGGGTGGCAGAGCAATCTGCTCTGGCGTTCAAATATGTCAGTGCCAATAACAGGTTTTATTGGCACGTAATGGCTGCTGCTCATCTGCGTGCCTTCTCTTCTGGGCTCAGCTGTCACCCCCTCCCAGAGAACGGAGACAAAGCATGCAGGCTTTGCTGCTGCTCTTCTCCACTGCTTCTCTTGAAGGACCCAGGAGATAAGCAGTCACTTCCAAGGAGCAGCAGCAGGAGGACCAGAAGAAGGTGCAAGCGACCGGAAGTAGGTCCTTTTTACAAGTGTCCCACAATGCTAGGTCTTGATCAAGGCAGACTCCTTGCAACTCTCATGCAAACACGGGAGAAAGGCTCTACGAGTGCTCCTACTGCGGGAAAGAAAGGCTTCAGCCAGAACTCCCGCCTGGCGAATCACATGAGGACTCAACACCCGTGAAGCGGCCTGAATTTCTCTCGAGGAGGTTTCCCCCTCCTCTGCCTGTCTCCCAAGAACTCAGCCTACAAAACTTGACCTCCCTGAGGGGAAAGTTGGCAGGACTTCTGAGGAGCTGGAGAAGCCATATTGAACACTCAATCTCTCTTCGATGCCAGAGTCTCAAGGCTGAAGGATTTGGGGAAGGGGGGCACTTCGTCAGATGACTCCCATCAGCCTTAGCTGCCAGCTGGGGACGCTAGGATATGGAGTCTATCAATTACAGTAGTGGAGGTTCCCCACCAGGGAGGATAAAAAAATCAACTGGACTTAAATCACAGTTTAAATTTCAAAATACCATTTTGGCACAGTGGTTAATTCCCTGTACTGCAGGTAAAACTGTGCTCACGACCTGGGGTTGAATCCCAGGTAGCAGCAGGCTCATGGTTGACTCAGCCTTCCATCCTTCCGAGGTCAGTAAAATGAGTAACCAGCTTGCGGGGGGGGGGCGCGATGTGTAGCCTGCATTACTGTAATTAGAAACTGTAAACCAGAGACTACTTGAAGGGGTATGGGGCGGTATAGAAGCAGAACACTTTTTCTGGCATACGAGGGTGCTTACCAACGGGAGTATTGCGAGGCACCTGCTCTAGTTCTTGCACGATGTTAATGTCCAGCAATTCAAAGGAAAGCAAATCCTAACGGAAAGAAACAAAAAGGGAAATCAAGGACCTTTTCAAAACAGGCAGGAAACAAATACATCCCCTCCCGCCCCCAATCTTGGCTGGCCCTGAAATTTCACCTGAGCCGTGAGCAGGTCGACCGATGGAATGTAGAACTCCCTGGCACTGAGGATGCCCTTCATCTTTGACGGAGAGGCCCCGCTGGCCAAACCTCTCTGCATGGCGCTATCGACAGCCTGCAGAGCTTCTGTCTGGAACTTGGAGAGCCTTTCCTACAGGGGAGAAGATCAATGCTGGCAGGGCACACAGAGACAGACACTGAGGTCACGAGTCCCAACAGAATCCGGCAAGGTCACATTTTGGGACTAAACTCCCACACAATCCCCCTGCCAGTGACCAGGCAGGCCGCTTGGTTTTGGTGGGCTATAATCCTAAAAAATAACTTTTCCCAGTTCTGTGGTCACCTCCTAATTCAGCACAAGATAATATTCACTCTTTTCAATCATTATTAATTATCATTTGTTAATGATAACTATTTCTAACGTGTACTGTGTGCCATTAGCACTAGTTTGTTCTTGTTTGTTCTTCTAAGCCTCTGTTAGAAAATGAGATAAAAATTAAAGACAGAGGGATCGAAACAGGCTGTAGCAGTGGTTCTCCACCTGTGGGTCCCCAGATGTTCCTGGACTGCATCTCCCAGAAGTCTTCATCACTAGCTGAGCTGGCCAGGATTTCTGGGAGTTGCAGTCCAGGAACATCTCTGGATCCACAAGTTGAGAACCTCTGGTCTGGAGGATCGTTAGGCTGGGAGTCAAATGGAATTGAGAGAGGCTCTCACGACCTCATGGCAGCCTGGGCAGAATGTTTTCTGAATCCTGCTCTTGGATTTAACGAAAGGCTGAAGAGTATTTTCATCTCCTTAGGAAGAGAAGCAACTGCCGTGTCAAACGCAGAGGAAGCATGTTGGGACTACTACACTCCTCGCCACAGGTGAGCAGGACCAGGGTATGGCAGCAGGGAGCGGTAATCCAACACAGATGGAAGGCACCACTTCTGGGAAGCCAGGTCTAGTCGGACTGGCAAGCCAGAGGCAAGAGGATCTCTTACACAGCCTTTCCTGAAGATGCCAGGAGGACCTTTAGAATACAAAGCATGGGTTACAAGGGTCAGGCCCTTCTCACTGATGCCAATGTTATTGATGCGGCATGTTTACTCAATGTATAACCATTCCACTAATCAAGAAGAGAAATATCCTTGAGGTCAACCTTGCTTTCTTGCTTAATTTTAAGGGCATGCTAGCGGGAGTTTTGATATCAAAGACATGGAGCAGCTAAGACAGATACAAATGTAGCGCTGGCTACCAATTCGTGTTGGGAAAACCTCTAGCCGCGGGATGAACAGTCTGCTCAAAAGGCTAGCTAAAGGCTAAAACCTTGAGAAGGTTAGTGGTTGAAGGAAGGTAGACATATTAAAGTTTACGACCTGGGGCAGTTATGAGGATATTGTACCACGTGCCAATGCCATTGCAAATACAGTATAGAAGAATTCTTTCATCAGCAATCATCCAAGACACCCACATGTATAAGACGACCCTCACTTTTCCAACCCAAAATTACAGTTTAGCAACTACAGGGTTCTCTCCTCAGCTTACTTCCCTGTATAAGACAACCCTCGATTTTTAGTCTGTTTTAGACAAAAATAGAGTCTTTTACAATGGAAAATACCGTATATTCACTCATTCAAGCCAACATGGAAAGAGGAAAGGGATACTCAGGTAGTTGAACAAGAAGGTGATGGCATCTGGCTTGGATGCCTTCAAAAGGGGATTGGACAGATTCCTGGAGGAAAAGTCCATCACAGGTTACAAACCATGATGGAGATGTGTAATCTCCAGGCTTAAAACCAGGGTACTTCAAGGGCCAGATGCAGGGGAGTGGTATCAGGAGGCAGATATCTAGTCTCATGCGCTCCCAAACGCATCTGGTGGGGCCGCTGTGAGATACAGGAAGCTGGACTAGATGGGCCTTTGGCCTGATCCAGCATGGCTCTTCTTATGTTCTTATGTTCTAAGCAATACAAATGAAGGAAGGAGAAGAGCATAGGTAGCAATTTGAGGACATGACAGGCCATATGACAGGAAGAGATCTTAGACAAGGAGGTATAAAAAGAAGGCCGAAGAGGAAGCACGGAGAAAGTACGGCTGCTGGGGGGGGGGAGGGGGAGAGACTTACATAGGCTCAGGATAGGAGGGCCTCACCTCTTCCTTACTAAGAGATCTGCCCTTCTGGCAGAAAGGAGACACCCTCTTGCTATCCTCTGGGCAGCCGGCATTGGAGGAAGTGGCGTCGACCACAATGCTGCACCAGATCCGGGGGCCGAACTGCTCTCCTTTGTGCGACAGCCGCCAGTGAGAGGTGTAGGTTCCTTCCAGTGGAGGGGCTACAAACTCCACCGAAACAATCCCCACTTGGCCAGGCTGCAGGGCAGGCACGACCACATCTTTCTTCTCGGAGGAGAGCCGAGTCAAGTTCCCCCACATAAATTTTAGCTGAAGGATGGAAATATGTAGAAACAAAACAAAAATACAAGAAATTATGATCTCCCCCCACCCTCATTCTTCATTCTATCCACATGTTTTGAGCAACTACCTCACACATTAACTGCTCACCAATGTAATCGTCTAGCACAGGCATGTCCAAACTTCTGCCCTCCAGATGCTTTGGACCACAACTCCCATAGTCCTTTGGCATTGGCAATCTAAGCTTAGAATTCTGGGAGTTGTGGTCCAAAACATCAGGAGGGCCAAAGTTTGGACATGCCTGGTCTAGCAGCTACTTGACTCAGAAACAAGCTGGTGGGGTGCTTCTGGTTGAAATCCCCCCCTCACGTATGAGGCTCATTGATTGGGCCTTGTGTTATTTCCTCCACAGATTACAGAGGAAAAAGACAGTGGAATCTTATCACCAAGAATTTGGGTTCATTGCCAACTCACTCCCCCAATCTTGATCTCCAGTCCTTGGGACAACCAGAAGGAAAAATCTAGATACCACTGGAAGCAAAGAACTAGGGGGACAATGAATCAAGACAGCAAAAGGGCAATAGTTTACGTAGAAATCTGCGTTGTCTCAATTTTTGGCTGCAACTACCATTGAGAGCAGATATTAAAAACCTCTGGTCTATAGTGATTGTCTACTCAACTTGTATGTTTCTTTCTGTATGTTTCCACTGTATGGAACTGGGAAACCACTCCTTAACTATCAAACTTAGAATCTTTATTAGGGCTCCTAAGATTTGGTTCTGACCTTCTGAAGTCAGATCATTCTGAAACATGTCCCCAAACAATATCTATGCAGGTGGGGTTAGAGTTAGAAAGCAGAATGGTCCACTAGTGATTTAACATTGCTCGCTGAAATCAATCCTTCCTCATCCTATCTGCTCTGCAGCAAGAAAAGCCAACCATTTCTGCTTTTAATAGCCAGTCTCGGGCCCAGAGCGATTGTGATTGGGTGAGAATCAACACTATGGACTCACCCAAGCAAGGAAATTACATTCATGGGCTCTTCCATTTGCAGGAAATATAGGACGGAAACAACAGCAGGACTGAGTCCCAATACATTGCACTCTGTTGAGTGCCTTTCCTTCACCACTGAGAAATCGCAAGTGCCTACAAACCTAGGCTGCAAGTGGAAGGATGCTCAGAGGCCCCTGATGGCCAGGCAGCTATGAGCTCTGCGTACAAAAGAAGCCCTGGAAAGCACCTTTGTATCAGAGCTCCACTTCATGTTGCCAGTGTTCCTCATGCGCCAATGTTTGATGAAGGTTGTCCGTGGCTGGAGGCATGTTCCATCGGGCAGGTTCTCATCCACAAAGGCAGCGCTCAGCGTGGGGACCATGACCGGGCAGCCCTGGAGGGGACTGCAAAAGAGAGGAAGCAAGTCTGGTGGTGACACTCAACTCGAGCTCAGCATAGGTTAAGTTCCTCCGCTCCCCCTGTGGTGAGTCAGATTCACAGCAGCCTGCATTTAAGGGCATGTTTTCGCTCCAGACTACTCCTTCTTTAACCCAGAAAAACTACCGTCCAAGAAAGGAACCGTCATCATAAGCGTTCAGCCATTTTTCAAAAAAGATCACTTCTAGGGCTTGTGGGGAAGGAGCTAAAGATGCAGCAAAGACTGGAGGTGGGCCAGAAGGCTAGCCAGAGCCTTGTAGCCTGCCTATGCAAAGCTTCCTCTGGAATGGCTCCGAGTCCACTGCAATCCAGTCCTGGGGAGGGAGCTGCCTCCTCCAGGCATTCCAATCCCCAGATTACTTACAGAAGTGAACTGGATTGTGAATTCTCCGTTTTGGCTGCCGCAAAGCCAGTGGTGTCGAGAGCATGGACCGAGTTCCACAGGTGGATCTTCCGGTGCAACTTCAGCTGTTTTTTAAGTTCCCGCACCTCCGCTTTACGCTGCTTCTTCTCTGCCCTCAAGCGCTGCTTCTCTGCCTTCAGAAAACGCTTGTCTATCTGTTTCTGGAGCCTGCACAAAGAAGAGACCAGCGCAGCTGAAAAGAGGCTCTGCCTGCCCAAAGCTGAACCCAGACCACTGTCAGCACCAGCAATCTGATTCCTACGGAGGATCAGAAAAATTGTGGTGTTGACATAGGCAGGGAACATCTTTACTGTTGTCTGCAGTCTGACTGGAGACAGCAGGGCCTCGGGCGTCATTTCTTGGTCAATGTCCCTGTGCAAGAAAAGGAAGGAGGGTGCAAACTAGCCAGTATGTGGAGAGCTGGCTAGATAAGAGTGGATTTGCTCCCTGTACACCTTTCCTGCATGGAAAAGCAGAGAGAGAGAGAGCAAAACCTGGATCGTAGATATTGCACCAGCGGGAAGCTTCAGATAGAGAGACTATGATGTGGGGTGTATGGCCAAGCTCATGACATGAGGGACACAGTCAATGCCCCCTGATGCCAGTGGGTCTGCAGGTGGTTGGAAGGCTGAGAATCTGATCTGCCTATCACAAACTGGCTCCCCACCTATGATCGAGATGGAGAACTGAACGTGCAGCTGCATCAGACATCTCAAGATCTTGCCTACCCCACTCCCAATAAACTCTCAACAATACTGAGATGAGAGCTCAGTTCCGTTAGACAGACGAGTTTGATTGTGGGTGGTGGATGTCCCCCAGAAACTAGTGGCACTAAAGCAACACAAGCAGGTTGGAGAGGTTTTGAGATACCCAGGGAATGGGATAAAGGCTGAATTTCACACCTTCATTTGGAACACAGAGGAAAGAGCAACCCCAAAATGATCACAGCAGCACATCTGACATGAGAAAGCTTAGTTTTTGAGGCTCCCAAGCTTACTAAAGTTGGGGCAGGCAGGCTCAGAAAGTTCATGATAGAAGCATGTAACATGTTTTTTTTTAAGATAATATTTTTATAGCACTAAAACTGGCAGGCCTCCAGTGAAACAGGGTGGTACATTTTAGTATCAATATAAGCATTTCACATAGCACATCATTAAAGCTATAAAATCTGCAGTCCCCCAAGATGTAGAGATGTATTGTTGATCTGGACAAACTTTAAAAGGTAATCAGACCAATTACTAGAGAAAAAGGCAGACAAGATTACCAGCATTACTGGTATGTATTACCATTCTAAGCATTACTTCTAGTATCAGAGGCAGCATATTTCTGAGTAACAGCTGTTGTTGTGAGCCTAGATGACAGGTCTCCAGTCTGTTCTTATCACGTTATGCTAATTTAATCAGATCCTTAACTGCAAAAGCCTCTAAATATGCTTCATGCAATTTTCCTCATTGGGCAACAGAAAGAGATCTGAGAGAGGTATTCTCTAAGTATGGCCCAATTCCTGACGTTTAACCCATTTAGAAAACACAGTACCTAAAATTTCAGACTATCTGGTATCTATTCACGACTACACACGCGCGCACAATTCAAACAGGCTCAACGCTGGCAACCGAGTCAACAGAGAAGTGGCTTGCTGACCTGACTTGCTCCAGAGTAGCAAGGCGAGGGGACAACTGCCCATAGCTAAAGGTCTCCGAGATGCACGTGACAGGCCTTCGCAGCTTCAAAAGCACATGGTTGGGATCATGGGCATATATGCCGGCTTCACACAATTCGCAGATGCTATAGGATGGACACACGCTGTGAAGAGAGGACGGCATGGGTTTTTAGCTTTCCTGTTTTTGCCGCCTGGGAAATCAATTCATGATAGGATGGCAAAGCCTAGCCGGAGACACAGCAGCACCAAGGTTGCTCTTCTCAGCAAACAGGTGGGAAGCGGTAAGAGGTGTAAGGGAGGGGGAGATGTTGTCCCCCCCCCCCGATCCACAGTGGGCAATATTCCCTGCCACCAATATTGGGCAGCAGAATGGACCACCACCTGGAGAGTTTGCTCAGGTTGGATTCAGGATTCACATCCCTCCACCACCACCCCCGACACACACACAATATTAGCAATAAATCTGCCCTTCTGTAAGACTTCCAAGCCATGCCCACCCAAGGATCGCTATGCCAAATTCCAACAACCTGGGTGTGGAGGACAAGACATGCAAGCCGGCCCTTTCACTCTTCCGCCTTTTCTCCTACCTGCACTGGTATCGGATGCCCACAATGGGGGCCTGACAGTTACTGCACGAGAGGAGCCAATCAAATGGGTTGGCTTGCATGGAAGGGCTCGCAGGGGTTGGGTGTGCAGGGCTGCTGAATGAGCTGGGGAGCTGGCCGGAGTGGAGAAGCTTCTCGCTCAGCTTGTGTTCAAGCATCTCAACCGTCTCTTGAACCACTTGTTCCCGGAACTGGAAAACAGGAGGAGAGAAAGAGGTGCACCCTAAGCAAGGTCCTCACGCTTCTCTCCAGACAATACTCATGTCTACCTTATGTTCTTCAACCCAAGAAGTGGAACATATGGCTAGATCAGGCATGTCCAAAATTCAGCCCTCCAGATGTTTTGGACCACAACTCCCACAGTCCTTTGTCACTGGCAATCTAAGCTTAGAATTCTGGGAGCTGTGGTCCAAAACATCAGGAGGGCCAAAGTTTGGACATGCCTGGGCTAGATGCTAGAACTGATGGGTAGAAAACATGTTTTACGTCAGCAACAAAAGGTTGCACTATACCCAACACACTGATTATTATAGAATCCTAGACATAATGGCAGTGACATTTCTATGCTTGTGACTACTACATACTGATAAGGAAATGTTAGGCCAACATTCCCATTAGAGTCTGTTCGACCCCTTGACCGTACTCTAATTTCTGATAGAGTGTTGTCTTAAGAGTACCAGCTACACATCATGCGTGTTTGAAAAGTTTTGCATCTAGCACAGCTTGTATTGTGTTTCAACTGATATACTAAGCTCCAGGTATTTTAAGGAATCACAAGTGGACTCCAGAGCTGTTCTCAAGATTTGCTCAGGGTGCTTCCCACGCCCCTATCCTCAAAGCCTCTGTCATAAAAGGGTTGGAAGAACGCATGGACACAAGAAGGGGAAGTACTCACCTTTTCCAAGTAGCTTGTGAACCACTCAGGAGGGGCCTCCGTGAGAGGCTGGCCATTCTGCAAAGACTAAAAACATACACTTGTGTAACTGAACACATAACGTCCCAGTACTCACTCATATTCAACTTGACAGACTAAGTAAACAGAGAAATGCACTCTTAAATTGTGGCTATACTGATTTGCCCTATTAAAAATATAAATCTGACTTCCTCCTAGGAACTGGCATTTGACTTTTCTGGCAGAGCAGATACAGTAGGACCCCCGTATCCATTGATTCATTATCCACTGATTCAGTTATCCACGGTTGGCAGAGGAAAAATAAATAAATAAATCCGCAAAGCAAGCTACTGTCACAAAGAGCAGCTGTAAAGCAAGCTACTGTCACAAAACAGCAGTGGTAAAGCAAGTTACTATCACAAAATAGCAGTTTTGGGGAACATTTTGGCGTTCTCTCTTATCCACGGTTTTCATTATCCATGGGAAGGCTTGGAACCAATCCCCAGCGGATACTGGGGTCCTACTGTATATGTTATGTCTCCGTAATTATGGAGGGGATACCTGAAAATCTATCACACACACACTCAGCAAACACAAAGACCGTTACATTTCATCTGGCATAAGCTTTTGTGGGTTGTGGTCTCCCTTTTGCCAGATTCATCTAATAGGGTTATCTGCAGTCACAAAACGTAAGCCAAATAAAATTAATCTGTGTGGCCGTGGGACCCTTTGTCCTTTTGCAGCAACAGACTAATTGGCAACCTAGTAGAAAACTACAACTTGTATTCAGTTACCCTAGTTTTGGAGACCCACAAAGAATGTGTGTGGCTGTTATGTGCTGTCAAGTCAGAACTGATTCATAGCGACCCCAGTAGGAATTTCAGGGTAAATGAGATATTTAAGGAGTGGTTTCACCAGTGCCACATCCACAGTGAGTTTCCACGGCTGAATTGGGGATTCAAACCCAGGGATCCTGCGTCATGGTCTGTTGTTCTATCCATTACGCTACGCTGGGTGTACAAAGAATGCATCTCACCCTGTTTCTCAATAAGCGAGGATATTGGCTGAATATCAAGTAAACTCAGCACTTCCTTGCCAGTACTGCTAAGAGGCTAATGCAATTACCAGCTGTTTTTGTCAAGGCACTATTAGCTAAACAGGATCAAATGTCTTTCGGAACTGTGTAACAGACTGCCACCTGGATACAGTAGACCCCGAATCAATGAAAGCTTGCTGTACATCTCCCTACTTTTACAACCACCCCAATATTATAATGCCACTCTCAAATCATCGTTCAAAACACACTTTTACAACCGGGATGTCGTAGTCAAGACAGCAGAGGTAAACAGGGGCAGTGCAGTGGGGAAGAAGCAACAAGCAAGACAGCACAGGACAGACGAGGAGGGGAGAAGAGAGTTAAGCCGGGTAGGTGGGTGGAAGGAACAAGACAGACAACAGAAGATGATGGATGGGAGAAGACAGGATGGCAGAGGCAGTCAGGAAGAGTCAAGCAAGATGGCAAAGGGGAGGCTGGAAGCTTGGGAACTGTCTGGGAACCAAACCTCTATCTCAGGGCTGTTCAACTTTGAACAGGCTGAGGTCTACTTTTTCCGGCCCAAAGTGCCTGAGGGCTACTACGCTAAAACCTCTACTTATCTGAATTTTATCTGTTCCGAGCACATGCTCATTATTTTTTTAAAAATGTAAGTAGAGCAGCGGTTTCCCATAGGAATGCATTGAAAACCAATTAATCTGTTCTGGAGGAAACAGATTTCAATGTGCCACGGCCCTTGAACTGCCCCGCTCAGCTGAGACAGGGGGCTGGCAGACCCAGAACTTTGCTGGGGCAGTGGTGGTCCTTGGGATGGGGGAGGGAGCAGTGGAGAACTTATCCCCTCACTTTTGTTACTGATGGCCAGTGGGCTACTTCTGAACCCTTTGCGGGCTACCGGTAGCCCGCGGTCTACCTGTTGTGCAGGCCTGCTCTATCTTAAAAAAATAGCCACAATGAAAAAGTAGGATTCAGCTTAGGTTGCTTTGCTTTATGAGCCATTACTGGGGAACAAGTTGGAAACAAAGGGTCTGCTGGAACTAAACCTGACTTAATACTAGGTACAGCTGAAAGATAGTGGATTGGAATCTATATGCCATCCATACATTTGCAACTCATTTGTTACAGTATGTGGCCAAATTAACTCAAGTGAACTGAACAATTTGCTCCAGTAATTTATCACTAACTTTCTTCTGGAGAGTTTAGGATAGGGCAGGAGGGCGTTGATAACATGGAAAAAGAATGATATTGGATAGAATAAAGTTGCACATATTGAGTGGACTTCTAGTTGAAAAGTCAGTTTGTAAGAAACATCCTGAACACAAGCCTTGAAATGATTGAAACAGGATGCATTCTAAAATTAGTTGCTATCGTTATCACTAAAACTGATTTATTAGGAAATGAAATAGGGCAGGTTTATATAAAATATTCCACATCAGTCATAACTATAATTAAATTAATTTGGGAAAATTCTCAATGTTTTATTTTATCAAAACAACTCAGATAAGCACAACCCACCCAACATTTTCTGTATGCTGTTGGATGTAGAAATGTTAGAAAAGATGAAATTGCCTTGAATCTGGCAAGTAAACTCTTAAGTAGAGATGGGCACGAAACGAGCAATTTTTCGTTTTCTCGTTTCGTTACGTAACGAAACGAAAAACAAATTTTGACTCCAAAATGAAACGAAACGACCCGAAACACGAAAAATTTTGTTGACCGCTTCGTTTTCGTTATGGCAAATACATTGAATTGTGCTAAATGGTAACAAAACAGCAATTTTTCGTTTTCGTTTTTTCATTTCGTTATGTAACGAAACGAAAATGAATTTTTTTGCAAAAAACCTCACGAAAACGAAAACGAACCAAAACGGATCCCCAAATGACCAAAGAAACACCATTTTTTTGAGTCGTGCCCATCTCTACTCTTAAGCATTTGCAGTTTTGAAAGGAACAGCACTCTTCAATAATAAGAATTAGCACTGGAAAAAACCCAGCAAGGCAATTCTACCTTGATGAATCTAGGACACGAGTGAGTCAGGTAGATAATCATCGTCTTTGTTCTAAGAAAACAGTCTCTCGGAATTTAAAGTGCCTCATCCCATATTATTTATAAAAGCACATAATGCATTTTAGGCTGTGGATAAAGACATAATGTTCCCGAGATGTCTGCTCAGGTTGTCCAAGTCATCCCCATGGAGATAAGCTTCAGCCAATGAAATGTATTACGTTGTTTCAGTGAAACGCCTATATGAAACTAACACATGCAATCTACAGGACTTAGATCTTAAGCTCTGAGAGTGTGCAAGGCAATTCAAAGTCATACAGCTTGAAGGAGCAATTCCATTTATCTCTGAAATTTCGCAAAGCTCAGATAAACCAGGCTATGTTATTTACACCCATCTACTGGAAGGGCACCTGGTGGAAGAGAAGCATGGGGCAAAGCAGGAAATTTCAGTTAAAAAAAAAGAGAGCAATCCTCTGTGAACTTTAGTTAGACCACTGATGAGATTTATTTTACAATGTTCTGTGTAACCATCTAGTCCTCGTTTGTGTACTTCTTTGGTTTTAATGCCATTAACGGTTTATGGAATGGATGGATCTTACCTGTGGCTTCTCCTTCTCTCTCTCAGCGTCTTGATCGCATGCCATGGTCCGAGTAACAGTGGAACAGTAAGAGAGGGGTTGACCCCCGTCCCGGGGCATGAAGGGTTTTTCAGATTTCTCAGCGGCTTGCTGTGATGGCACTCCAGGAGGAGCAGGTACTTCGTAAACGTTCATCTGTAGCCGATTGCCTTGCTGCACTGCGATCTAAAGAAAAAGTTCACAAGAAAGGTTTTTTCCTCCCCCATGTGTACCCACACTCAGAAAAAGGGCGTGGTGGTTCAGCAGGCTAGAGTACTAAAACTGTTGGTTGCAAAGTCGGCAGCTCGGCGGTTCGAATCCCAGGTGCCATGCAGTGGAGCAAGCTCCTGCTGTTAACCCCAGCTCCTGCCAACCTAGCAGTCTGAAGACATGTAAATGCAAGTAGATAAATAGGAACCACCGTATAAAGCAGGAAGGGAAACAGTGTTCCGTGCCCAGAATTCATTCAGCCATGCCAGCCACGAGGCCATGGACTTGCACAACACTGGCTCTTTGGCTTGAAAACGGAGATGAGCACCGCCCCTAAATTTGGACACGATTAGCACACATGTTGGGGGGACGACCTTTACCTTTACCCACACTCGCAGCTCATGGGCAAGGGTTCCTTATGCAGGCAAAGCCAAACACTCAAGTAAAATGCCAGGCCTGAGTGAATCAACCTCATGCCTCAAAATAAACACAGCTGTTGAGTGTAAAAAGAAAAGAAGGAAACATCACCACCAATATGATGATGCTATTATCTTCTCTCTCTTTTTCACCAGATGGACATACGACTGTGGACATCTCAAGTTCTGCCTTGGGAGGAAGGCGAACACAGAGACAGAGTCCAGCTAATACTCTGTGCTTGCCTGGAAATCCATTTGACAGTATGAACGGTATTCAATCTGCTGCAGAAGGGAATGCAGGCCCATTGCAGCAGGGCTGGGAATCCTGTACTCAAAAAGGCCATTTTTGTAATCCTGTTGCCACATTATTTTTCTTGGCAAAGAGCAAGAAAACCTCAGGGGGGCAGTCAGTTCAGTTTTACTGTAACAGGCTGGTACTATTCTTCGCATATGTATCGGGTACCAGCCAATGGGTCTTAAATTCTCAAACATCGCCTGCTCTTGCCCTACTAAAGAATTATGTGTGGAGATGGATCCAGGATTACAGTAGATTCATAAACAGTTGGAAAGTGTGCTGGGCTTTAAATGAAACCATAACATTTAACACAGGGGTGCCCAAACTTTTTGAAAGGAGGGCCAGATTTGGTGGCTGAGAATGTGTCAGGGGCCGGTTGCTCCCCGACCCTGCCACCCCACTGCAAGCCCCACCTATTTTCTTTAAAAAAACATGGGGTGAAGGAGGGGGAGGGAGGGGTGGGCCAGCCAGCCACGGGCCACTCAGAATGGCCTGGTGGGCCAGATTTGGCCCCTGGGGCGGACTTTGGGCAGGCCTGAAATTTTAACATCTCAATCATAACATGCAAGTTATTGACATACTGTGCAGACTCCCAGTCATTTTCCAAACTCTGTTTCAAGTGCGGGTTGTAATTTAAAACCGGTTTGGGGTCCTGATGTCTCTAAGATCACCACTTCCTAAGAATCCTATCCAAACCTTAATATTCTCTTTGGATGCTCTGTCCCAGGCACCCCTGCAGGCAGGCTGCTAGTTTTCTCACGGGTGAGACTCGAGTCATGAAAAAGCGTTATCTCCATCTTAATGCGGACGGTCTTAATGCTCTTAGCAACAGATGGAGATTGTTTTTCTTTTAAAATAATCCATGTGGTCTCTGTTTTAGTATGGTTCTTAATGCAAACTTATATTAATTAATTAATTAAACGTTTATACTGTCCATAGCAAAACAATTATCTGGGCAGCGTAGAACAAAATACAGTGGTACCTCGATTTACGAATTTAATCTGTTCTGAATACATGCTCTTAATTTGAACTACTCTTAAGTTGGGGTACCACAAAATTGAAAAAATACGTTAAAAAAATCAAAAAAATATTTGTAAGTCGAGCAGACCATATCTAAAATTTGTAAGACAGCAGTTAAAATGCCAACAGTTTTCCGCTCTTAAGGCGAGCTGCTCTTAAGTCGGAGTACCACTGTATAGGAAACAAACTATTGTATAGTATAAAACCAATCCACGATAACAAACCAATGTAATAAACTACAACTGCACACAACAAGATAGGTAGCAATAAAACTAGCAGTCAGGCGGCCACCATGAACATTCTTCTTCTTTTCCCCTCTGTCCCATTAACTAAGGAGGGCCTCCAGAATAGCTCTGTTTTCAGGAGTTTCTTAAAGGTCGGAAGGGAGGGCACCTGGTGTATCTCCTGCAGGAAGGCACCCCACACAGAGGGTATTACTATCAAGAAAGTCTAATTCCTTATTTATGTTTTATATGCTTTTCTAGGTTTCAACAACTGCCAAGTGGGAGACCTGTGTAGGACAGGCAGCAGAACTTGGAAAAACATTCAGACAAGTAGCAAGTTTAACCTATCTTCTTCATTAGGAGGACATTTTCAGGGTGCATTTTTATACTTAGGTGCATTTTCTAATTACTGTAAAGCAAAGTATTCTGCTTATATACTGCACCATAGTGCTTAAAGCACTCTCTGGGTGGTTTACAATTTATGTATGCAGGATACCCCCTCCCCCCACACACACCCCATGAGCTGGATACTCATTTTATTCATCTTGGAAGGATAGAAGGCTAAGTCAACCTCAAGCTGGCTACCTGGGATTGAACCTCAGGTCGTAAGCACAGTTACAGCTGCACTACAGCAGCTTAACCACTGTGCCATGAAGCTCTTGCATCTTGTATTGCATCTTTTTTTAACATTCTTTTTTGCTACTCTTCCAGAGAATATTAATTGATGGACCATACAAACTTAATGAAGAGTGGTCTCAAGTCCACTTTGCCTGGGAGGGCAAGCCCTGAGTGACTCAATGTAGGTGCCTAAGAGCCCTGATTAGAGGATATGCTATAATGTTGTAACTGGAGGCAGACTTCATTTCAAATAAAATACTGTGCATTATTTTTACCATTATTTTTACTTTTTTGTCATGTTATACAAGCTATTAATAAGTTGTTTAAACGTTACTAGAAATAATAACCTATTACTTAGTTATTTAAATTCTGGGTTATCTGTCACCAAAATACCTGAACAGATTATTTTGTAGTGATTTATCAGCTTTCTGGATAGTTTAATAGTGGTTTAGATATCTGACTGCACAGCAAGAGATTAGGAGTATCACATGTTATTTCCCCCCTGCTTTTTCTGTAAGCGACTTTGGGTGATCTTTTATCAAGGAGAAGCATCAGAACAGCAAAGAAGGTCTGAAGATGAACCTGAGTGTAGGTAATATAAAGCCATGCTTGTTTTGTTTCAATTGACAGGTAGCAAGGCAACCACAGAAAAAAATGAATCTCTGGAGTGGAACTAGGAACTGAAAAAATGTTCATTGAACAAAGTTCAAGACTAGGAGGGAACAGGAAAAACAAACAGTGTCATGTGACACACAAGACATTAGGTACTTCACCATATTCTCTGACATCAAGTAATAATCCACTGATGTGTGGATTCTGGGCAAAGTCACACCAGTCTTTAATATGGAAACTGTTATAAGGACCACTCACAAAGGATCTTTGGGAAAGCAAACAAACACACAGAGCAAAACTTTTAGAAACTACAAGTGCTGTAAGGAGGAGAAACAACCGGAACCTCAAAGCTGCTACAAAAGAGGATACAGAGCTAGCCCAACAGGGGACAGAAAAGTGATGAGAAAATAAGCTCCTTTTCTCAACCGGAGAGGAAAGATAAGGCAGAAGGGGAAGTTCTAACAGTCCTGGTAAGAGGTGGCTAACATGTAGACACGTGGAATGCAGTCTTCGATCTCAACATGGTTACACTGCCTTGGAATCCATGCACGCGTGCCAGTTTAGTTGGTTTTACCTACACTCAGGTATAGTTAACAAGCTGGCTCAAGGGCCATCTTTTCAAGAATGCTTCACATTACCGGAACAAGTATTGTAAGGCTTAACAGAGCCATCAGCAGCAAATTATCTTGATCTAGAAACATTCCTTGGTCCCAAACTGGCAAAAACAGTCCTCTGGAACACATGAAGGGTACTATCTGCTGTTCGTAATTCTCCTAGAGAATTTAAAGCTAGGGAAATATTTCTTTTTTTTTTTTTTTAGTGACCTGGGAGTGACTGAAAAAGAGCTCTTTTTGGTCCAGAACAAGACTAGGTAATTTATTTTCTGGTCGAAACATTTTTTCCCCTTGGTTGTTTGGGATTTGAGACCTTCGGAGAGTCAAAGAAGAGCAAAAATGGCCCTGGACTCTGAGATGTTGCCTACCCTAATCTGAAACAATATGGGCTTAAAATGTCACAAGAAGTCCCCCTTGCAGGTGTATCGTGTATTTCATGAAAGGGAGCTTCTTAGTGTTACATTCAATCCTGGCTAGAAGAATCAATCTCTTTTCCCCTTCAAGCACAGAAACGGCAACAGGATGACACAGTGAGGCAACCAGACATTCCAATATTGCTCTTCTTTTTCGTTTCAGTTATTAAAAAATTAGAAAGGCAAAATCAATGAACTTGGCAGCCTTTCCAAAGAAATGCCAACACCACCTCCACTAGTCTTCAGGCGCAGGGTGTCGAGAACAGCATCAATAATAATTGACAACTCTGGGAAACAGGAGATTTTTAACAGATTCTTCTCACACCACAGCAAGGAGCCTCCAAATTTTTGTACCTTAAAGGTGGCAAAAATTGTCAAAAAAACTGGCCCTATGTCTTACCTTCAGGGCTTCTTCGTATTCCTCTGGAAGAAGAAAAACAGAAAACAGAGAAGAAACACAGTCAGTACTACTGCATCCAAAACAGCACCGAGAGTCTGAGTAGGACCTTTTGTAATCTGCAGTCATTGTGAGGTAAATTAACTCTATACTCAAATCATTGTTGCGGTGTTCCCCTGGAGTGAGATTTCCAAGGACTGAGTGCATCCAAGGAAAATTCTTATAGGCATTCTGCCCTTGTACTATCTGGCTAATAATACTAGGATAGAATTCTTCCCTCTACTAGTGGTGAATATACAGATTGCCAGGTAGTACCTGCATAGACCGCATGGGTACAACACAGTTCAGTTCTCTTTCTATTTTGAAAGTGTTCACAGAAGAACATAAGAGCCATGCTGGATTAGGCCAAAGGGCCATCTAGTCCAACTTCCTGTATCTCACAGTGGCCCCACCAAATTCATCTGGGAGCGCACAAAACTAGATAGCTGTCTCCTGATACCATTCCACTGCATCTGGCCCTGGAAGTACCCCAGTTTTTAAGCCTGGAGATTACACATCTCCATCATGGTTTGTAACCTGTGATGGACTTTTCCTCCAGGAATCTGTCCAATCCCCTTTTGAAGGGATCCAGGCCAGATGCCATTACCACATCCTGTGGCAGGGAGTTCCACAGACTAACAAACACACTGGGTAAAAAATACCCTTCTGTCTGTTCTCACTCTCCCAACCCTCAGTTTGAGTGGATGTCCCCTAGTTCTGGTATTTTGTGAGACGGAGAAGAGCACCCCTCTATCCATTTTACTCATGCCCTGTATAATTTTGCATGTCTCAATCATATCCCGCCTCAGGCACCTTTTTTCCAGACTAAAGACCCCCAAATGTTTTAGCCTTTCCTCATAAGGGAGGTCCCCCAGCCCAGTAGTCATGTTAGTTGCTCTCTTGTGCACCTTTTCCAGCTCCACTATATCTTTTTGAGATGCAGTGACCATAATTGTACACAATACTCCAGGTGCGGCCTTACTATCGTTTTGTACAATGGCATTGATAATACCCTTGAGTGAGTTACTAAACATATGGCTTTCACAAACAGGATCATAAGACCACTGATATCAAAAGGCCTAAAAAAAAAAACCCCCACCAACCCCTGGCTGACACTTGCCTATTGCTTTCAAGCCCTGCTCTCGCACCTGCCACTGGCTATGCGGCTGCGATATCATGAAATTTTCATTAAGGACCCAGCAATAGAAAAGAAACATGAACACTTGGTGGATGGAGTAAAATGTTTCAGTGGCAAATAACTGTGGAGAGAAAGACCACTTCTGATGCGGGAAGGGAAAAAATGGCATAAATTGCTGGAACCGCTAGGCAACATCCTTAAAAATAATATTTACTGGGTGAAAATGAGGCATGCTACATACATATACACACACACTTCAAAAACAAGTAAGGCACTTGTTCATTAACTTCTCATACACAGGAATGCCTAAAACGGCTACTCTTACATTTATACCAACACAGCCAAAACTTATTAAGTATTGGTAGTGAGCAAGGCAAAAGTGAGTTACCTGCAGTATTGACAGACACCTGTGTGGGGAAAAACAAAACAAAAATCAATGAGATAAAGACTTTTCTCTGCTGGCGGTCATATCTAATACTTTAAAATTAAAAACAGATTTCTTAACTAATCTGCTAGAGCTGCAGTCCAGCAACCATTCCCATTTAGTCTATCTAAATCAGTGGTTCTCAACCTGTGGGTCCCCAGATATTCCTGGACTGCAACTCCCAGCAAGTGGTGGAAGCTTCTGGGAGATGCAGTCCAGGAACATCTGGGGACCCACCGGTCGAGAACCACTGATCTAAATCATCACCACCCCATTAGCTTCTGTGCACTTTCTGGAACGAAGAGCAGAGCTTTCCCCTCACGAAGGTGAGTGAAGTGTCACCTTTACAGGATGGGTGGAAAGAGAAGGTGGAAATGGAGGCTGCTTTAAAGGAAGCCGCACTAGCCTCACCTCTCTACCCAGTTTACCAGGAATTTGGGAAATTACATCAAAGGGCAATTAAAACACGTTAGTCAGACTTTATACAGGTTCCACAACCTTCCCAGGCAGTCTCAAGCTCCCCTTCCATACAGAAGTTTTCGCAGACTTCACTTCCACCAATGGCAATGGAACTCATTCACTGGCCGGCATCTGAAAAGTTACACAAGGAGAACAAGCTTCTCCTTGACAAGTAAGATTCCATTTTGAATCCTGGCATGATAGGTCTCAATGAACAGACAAAGCTCCCTCTTTATGTACGCAGCCCTAGTATACAAAGCAAGGAAGCTACAGATCTCCAGATGTTGTGGGAATTTGTCACACCCACCTGAATAGTTGAAGGTCAGGAACGAGAGGAGTTGGGAGTGGAAAAAATTACCTGTGAGGCCATAGGTGTGTCCCTTTGCTGTTCTACAACTGGTGAGGGAACATGTAGTCATGTGGCTGCTACTACAAAGTAGCCCCCTTGACTTTTAACCCCTGCCTCCCAAATTTGATTAGATGCCTCTGCAATTAGTTATTAAGAAATATAAGATGGAGGATACAGTTGCCCTCATAACCTGGCAGGCTTCTGATAGGTAGCTGCCTGGTCCTTGTGGGAACATTATTTATTTATTTATTTATTTATTTATTTATTTATTTATTTATTTATTTATTTATACATTTACACACACACACACACACACACACACAACTTTTATGCCGCCTACTACCCAAAGGTCTCTTGTCTATGGAACGAGACAAATAGAAGCTGAAGTCCATCAACACCTGGAGGACCACAATTCTCCCACCCATTCTAAATGCTGGTTGAAATATTAAACACATCATCCTTCTTCCATCTTGACATGAACTGGCCATTTCCCAACACACAGATACTGAACCGGCCATTTTAATAGAATATTTTTTACCAGCTTGCACTGTACCAAAACAGTAACTCAACCTGGTGCCCATAACTTCCTCACAGTAGCAGGAAAGCACACTCTGCTTTACCAGAGAAAGAACTTAAGAAAGACCAGGATGGTTTTAAAAGATTTATCCTGAACCCATGAATACAAAGAAATGCTTCTGAGGCTATCAAGATGTTCACAGCGGTGGTGAGACAATGCATAGAAAAGGGTCCCAAACATAGGGGTGTCAGATATTCTTAGACAACATAAGAACAGCCTTGCTGGAACAGGCCACATCCCATCCAGTCCAGCATTCTGTCTCACACAGTGGCTCACCATTTGCTTCAGGGTATTCCCAAGCACATGTCTTCACCTGCTTACGATTACCTGCAAATGGCGTTGAGAGATATCCTGCCTATCTTTCCAACCTGGAGAGCATCCATAATGATAACCATTGACACCCTTGTTCTCCATGAACTTGTCCAATCCTTTCTTAAAGCTGTCAATGCTGTCATCTGTCACTACTTCTTCCGGCAGGGAGTTCCACAGACCAGTGATCCTCTGAGTGCAAAAGCACTTTCTCTTACTACAACACCAACAAGAAGCCCTGGTTTCTTGTTGGTATTGTAGTCCAAGAATATCTGGTGCTCCACAGATGGGAATCACTGATATACGTATTGGAAGGGTGTCTATGTCTCCTTCCTCAAAATCAAAACCAAGGGCCAACATCCTGGACTTGTACACCTTGCCCAAGGCCACACAGGCTGCCTCTTTTGGAACGCACTGTGGGGAATTGAACTCCCAGCCTCTGTCTCTGCAGCCAGATACTTAATTCACTCTTACTCAAGCCAAAATCTAATTGGATTTAATGGGACTTACTCCCTGCCCTGGCATGCTGGTAGAGGGCTGCAGACGTAATGATACCAGGGGTGCGGTGCCAGTGTTTGGTACATATTTCAGTTCCCCACTGTGCATTCCAGAAGCAGCAGACAGTGTGGCCTTGGACAAGCAGCACAAGTCAGGATGCCCCCAGAAGAAGGCAAAGTGTGTAACCTGTGAATGAGCCATTGTAACAGAAAATGGTACTTGAATGAAAACAAGACACCATATGTTATTAACTATACTGTGATCACATCCCTCTTTAAAAAGGCTTTAATAGGTCTGGCAAATAACTATGGTAACTCCAAAGCCAAAGAGCACCCAATGCAGGCCAAGTGCTTGCTGATTGGGAATGGAGTCTGTTTCATAAGGAGATGGAAGTCCCTCTACAGCAGTGACTCCCAACCTTGGGTACACAGATTCCCAGAAACCTTAACTACCACCGGTGCTGGTCAGGATTTCTGGGAGTTGTAGTCCAAGAACTTCTGGAGACCCAAGTTTGGGAACTATTGCTTTACAGGAAATTTATGATGCTCCGGGTGGCTTCCTCTACTCCAAAATTGTAAGGCCACACACTTCCCATATCTTTCACTCTTCATCCAAACTTTTAATACAATACAAATGTGGAAGTATGATACCTCATCATGGTCCTCATCTAGGTATTTGATCTGGATATCATTCAGTTCAAATGAGACTTTCACCTGAAAGAAAAATGATGTGCTGAGAACAGAGCTGCCATGCTGTCCGTTACAGCCAGAAAAACAAGGAAAGCCTAAATCCTACGAAAGATCCCTCTGTCATTTTTCAAACATCATAGATGTGTCCAGTAGGGATACAGATTATGCCTCCACAAATGACAAGTCAGGACTATGCATATTTCATGCTTAAAGATGCAAAGAGCTTCACGAAGAATACAGAGCACTGTTATCTGTTTACATAATAAAAAGTTATATTTACATACATTTATTGGGTGGAATTTATTGCATGCCTGCTGATCATAAAACAGAGAAAAATAACGTACTAGGGTTCAACAGCTGTCCCTGTCACTTGGTCTGAGATTTTATCAACTACTACCTACCCAGTGCCAGGTTATATTTACAACCACCTGCAGTAGATATAAACTCCCAAAATGCAAACAAGAAAATAGATTCTTGGCACACTATATTTTGCAAACGGCACATTTCTGAGAACGTAAACTCTGCAATGAAGATTCCAAAAGTATCTGCTAGAGAGCCTACAGACAAAGCAACATATCAGTCGTAACAGTGGTCTTAGGAAAGCCTGTGAGTGCAAAGGCAAAGCAAACATGTATGTACAAAGGGCAAAGAGCTCACGGTAAAGCTCAGCCAAACAATCCTTCAGCAAAAATTACACAGAGTCAATGAAACTTGTTTGTTACCACATGACACGACTGGATGAATATTCAGCCATGGCTTGTTTTCAGGAGCCTTATTAGAATCTACATGTTTTCTGTAACTTAAAATTCATCTGACAATGATTATTCTGAGAGTGAGAAGACTCATCTTGTTTGGGTTTTCCAAGTCTGTAGCCCCAACCCCCATCTGCCTCCTAATATGAGGCTGAGTGATCATGTATCTCCTGAGAATTAGACACCATTCATTAGCTCTAGGCTGTAGGAGAGCAACACACCTAGAATGGCAAGGAAGTGGAAGAATTCACGTTTTCTAATATCACCATCAGAGGACCACCATTTCTGGTTGATCTTCACAGCGAAGACAAAAACTGTGGATATTAGGATTCTGTACAGTGGTGCCTCTACTTAGGAGTGGCTCTACTTACGAGCAATTCGACTTAAGAATGGGAAACCATTGGCGTTTTAACTGCTGCCTTACAAATTTTAGATGCAGTCCGGTCTACTTAATTTTTTTTTATTTTTTTTTATTTTTTAAATTTATTTTAAAAATGCAACTTACGAGTTGTTCAACTTATGAGCATGCATTCGGAACGGATTAAACTGCTAAGTAGAAGTACCACTGTACTGTAACCACTACCCCCATCACAGGGGTTAAGGACCCAATCTGACCTACGATAACTGAAAATCCGCAATATGCGGATGCAGGTCAGGCCAGGCAAGCTGGAGGCTCTTGTACTTACCCCTGGCCTGGCGCTGCCACGAACGGGCCTGTGAGGGCCTTCCTGGGCCCAATGGAGATGCCAAAAGGGCTTCTCCACGAACTGGAAGTGATTTCCAGAAAATAGGAAGTGACCTCCGGATCACTCTTGAGGCCTCCCAGGACCTTTCTAGGCATGTCAGAGGACTCAGAAATGCTTTTCTGAAAACCAGTCAAGCATTTCTAAGTCCTCCGGCATCCCTCAGAGGCCCCAGTAGTTCTTTCAAGCGATTCGGAGGTCACATCCTGTTTTCCAGAAATAACTTCCAGTTCGGAGGGAATCCCTTTTGGAACCTCTGACAGGCCTGGGAAGGCCGTCGCAGGCCCGTTCATGGCAGTGCCAGTCCTGGGGTAAATACAGGAGGCCTGAAACAAGTCTTTCCCCCTTATCCCAGGGGCCTTTTCCCCCATATACTGTGGTCCTGCAACATAGTGGGACTGCAGTATATTAACCGCAAAAGGGTGTGTGGGGTGGTTTACTGCATTTCCATTGTCATTCTCCTTATGTCAGGCTTCTGCCCAAAGCAAGGGACAACTGGCTTCTCAAACCTTAGAAGTAAAAAGGCTGGTTTGGCCATTTTGAAGCTTCCATATCAAATCCTCTTTCCTATCAATCTTGAAGTTTTATTTCATCTAGTACCTCAGCACTGACCAATGAACCTCAACCAGTTGAGATGTAACTTACCATGGCTTCTACATCAGCCCACGTGGTATTAGATGAATCGGACACAAGGAAGCTCTGAGTGTCACCTTGGAAGGTAACAATGAGATGTACCTGTGGATCCATGCTGCAGGACTAAGGAAATAAAATAAAAATCCCAGATTAAACCCTACGGTTTGGGTGTCTTGAGATTAATTTCTCTTTGAGAAATGCAAAACAGTAATTCTGAACATGAGGACTGGCAGTGTTTTAGGGCAAATGACAGAAAAAGAAATGCCACTCACCTGCTTATTCTCTTACTCCTACCAATACTTCAACTCCCCAGAATACTCTGTCATCTGAAGGTGACTGTTGTGGGAAGGAGTTGCGGGGGGGGGGGGAGGGGGGGAGGACTGAGTATGGAGATAGGAAACATGGATTATATTGCTCATTTCCAGGGCATTATATCACATGGTTAGGAACCAAGTATTCTTGGCTCACTATATATAGGGCTTTGCGCAAGTTGCATAGTTCCAGGGTGCTTTCAAAAGAAAGAGATGGTAAACCACTTCTGAGTACAGTGGTACCTTGGATAACAACTGCCTATGGGCTGCCTCGGATAACAAATCGCAATTCCGAGGTATAGGTCTGCCTTGGAGAACGAATTTTCTCTATGGGCTGCCTTGGATAACGAATCTGCCTATGGGCTGCCTCGGATAACGAATTTTCCCTAAGGACTGCCTCAGATAATGAATTTGCAGCATGCACCAGTGAAAAAAGTTATCCCAGGTGAAATTGCATCTGTACCTTTAAAGTGCACTTTTTAAAGAGTTTTGAGCAAAAAAACAGGTGTCTGTGCCTTTTTCCTAGGCTCCAGAACGGATTAAATGGTTTCCCATTCATTCCTATGGGAAACTGCGTTTCGGATAACGACGTGTTTCGGATAACAACTAACCTCGGAGAACGAATTACTGTCGTTATCCGAGGCACCACTGTACTTTCTACACACAAAAATCCTGAAAAGAATTTCCAGATGTCTGAACAGATGTGGTGTAATAATTATTACATGGACAAAGCTGATTATTCTGGCCATGGAATTAGATTTTAATTCAGAAAAATATAAGCTACATGGTTGAAGAGTCTTACACGTTGAAGACAGTCTTTACCAGATAGTGAGCTACTCTAGGCACACTAGTTTATCTGTATGATTCATGTTCGTGAGGCTCATTACTGATGTTTACATCATTACTGGTCACTGCAAAGTTCATTTTCTGTGGCTATTTCCATCTTGGCTGGATTGCCAACCCTACAACATGCACAAGTTTATAAATCTAGCTAAGTTTTTCACTCTATATCTCTGGAGAAGTGGACTGTTCTATGAGGTTCATGCTGAAATAAATCTATTGGCATTAAGGGGCCAAGAACTTTTGCTGAAATATGCTAACACTGTTATCTCTTTGAAAACTTCCCTTTCTACATGCTACTTGCAGATGTCTTCATGGTGATTTAGTGCTTCCAGCCACTTGAGTCTAATTTTCCAAATGATCATACAGTAAATGAATCAGGAGACACATTTTCCCAAATCCACTAACACATTTTCCCCTTGTCTCCCAAAACATTTTTCTGATAAAGAAATCTATAATTTTGAAACTTGCTTTCAACAAAGGAAGCCAGCATGCACATCTAGTCATGATCTTTGGAGCTTTAATGTTTTCTCTAATACTGTACTTAGAATGGTGTCGTGCAGGGGTTCTCAACCCGTGGGTCCCCAGATGTTCCTGAACTGCAACTCCCAGAAGTCTTCACCACTAGCTGAACTGGCCAGGATTTCTGGGAGTTGCAGTCCAGGAACATCTGGGGACCCACAGATTGAGAACCACTGGTGTAGTGGATAGAGTGATGAAAAACAAAGGAGGGCTGGATTCAAATCCCCATTCAGAAAACCCACTGCAAATGGGGAGCTGATAAAGCCACTCTTTAAATGTCACTTACCCTATTAGGCCTGTTCTAAGTACTGGCAGGTTCTGACTTTATGGTACATAACATGTATTTTCTCTGCCAGTCCACACCTCTCTGGTGATCAGCCTGATGAAAACTCACAGGGAGACTAAAGCTCTTTTCTGTTTGCTACTTTTTAATAATCTAATAAAAGGATCACCCATCCTTGCTTTCTGATGTCTGGAAATTGAATCAGCACAACTGGGCTTCTTGGGGGATCAAAAAGTATGCTTCAATTACACAAGAAGCCCGGTTGCTATGATTCACCTCTTGGATAACCTCACCTGGATAACTGAGAAGCTTCACAGACATACTGCATTTGGATGGTGAATAAGGAACACGTGGTTTTAGTGTGTTTTTTTTGTTTCCCAGAACTCTATTTTATGAATCAAACAAAACAAAACAAAACAGGAAAAAAGCTGATTAAAATCCCAGAAGCTCACACTGCGTTGGTTAATTTTAAAGATGCCATAATATTTTTTGTTTGCATTTTGCCTTTAAGCTGGCCTCAACGACTGAACCCAAGAGCATTTTATGCCACTTCACGTTGTGCCTATGAAGCTAAGTTCCCGGATGACAAAAATTCAGAGGACTCCAGCAATGGCCTTTCACCGATCCCACAACCAGTTCCGATGTAGAGAAGCATTCGACTGAGGCACCATCTTGGTAATCCCTGGAGGCAGGAAATTGCATTTTGCAGGGTGCCTACCGGAAATTCACTACCTGGCTTGCTTGACCTACTTGCAATGCCGGCCAAGAGCCGCTGGTCCTCCAAGCCAACAGCAATATGAAAGCGTCCGAACGGCCATTCGCGGGGATTCCATGAATGATAGATACAATTAGGCGTTTAACTTCTAAGGGTGTCCCAGTCTTCCTGCAATAAGTGAGCCTGCACAGGATCTAGCTGAAAAATAAACGCGCGCGCCACCCCATATCGAAAAGGCGACCCCGAGTACCTTCGAGATTTTGTATACATTTGCATATACATTTCGTATACATTTGCAAACTGTCGGCAGGCACAGGGACGAGTAGCGAGGGAAAGCAGCACAAGAGACTTAAAAAAAATTAAAATAAAATAGGCTTCCCCGTAAAAGTCTCAGGCGGATCGCCGCAGGAACCGGAGAGAAAGTAGTTCAGCCATAAAACGTTTCCAAGGCATCGAGTAATTACAAAAGTAATTCGGGGGTGAGGCTACACAAGGAAATACGACCCTTTACCTCTCTCTCTCTCTCTCCCCCTCCCCCGCCGGGCGACCGGAGTCCCCTTAAGACACAGTACAGATACGCGGACAGGTAGGGCGGCGCTCACCGTAATGGCCGGTGTTGGAGCTCCGGTGAAAGCAAGCGGAGGGCTCCTTCTCCCTCCCTCCCTCCCTCCCTGCTCGAGCGTCAGGAAGGAAAGGGACTCCGGCCACCTTCGCCACCGGACCCCCAGCCCAGCCCAGCCCGCCCCGCGAGCGCTGTGACGTCCGAACGTGGCAGATTTCCGCCCGGCCTCCCCTCGCAACAGCGGCTTGCTAGCGTTTGATTGGGTTCCTTCCGCCGCCATTCACCCTCTTTTCTTCTCCCCATTGGGTGTGATGCGAGACGGAGGGAGGGCTTACAGAGGGGGTGGGGTGGGGGGGGAAGGTCTCGGGAATCACAGCAACAAAAACAAGACCTGGGAGAGATGCGCGACTGTTTATCCGGATAAGGAATTTCCGGGTTCAGCTCGGAGAAGCGGAGCCTAAATATATGCCAGGGGTGGACGCGAAAGCAGCCAATACAAATATAGAATTTTAATAGTGCTGTGGTTGGGCATTAGCGTGTTTACACCCAAACAATAAACAACAGGGAGGCCAGCAATTTCTGTTCTTCTTAACCAAGTTTCTCCTCCCCCCACCACCAGATAATGGGTGAAATCAATCCTGTTTCTAATTAGTAAGTTACAACTAGTGAATGCCTTTTGCTGAGTAAGCTTACTCTAGGCGCCACTTACGGCGCTAAGCAACAGGATTTGACTGGATTTCCAGCAGAGTACTGTATTTACTTTTACATTTCTCAGTGGCAATTTTTCATTCTAGATTTGTTTGCTTATTGTTCTTAGTTATATGTTAGCTTTTAAGGATGTCAGAAGCTGCTTCACACTTTAAATATTGTCTTTAATGTTGTGAACAACTGCTGTATACTTATTGTCTTCAACTTTAAATACAGTATTGCCTTTCAGTGTCGTAAGCCGCCTTGGGTCTTCTTCAAAGAGAAAGGTGGAGTAAAAATGCTGTATTTTGAATAAATAAATGAATTGGCGCTATCTTTTCCAAAACTGCATTTTCCAAGGTTGTGAAAAAAATAATCTGATGTATCAAGAAAAAGGTTATTGAATATAACTACAGTGGACCCTTGTATAACAAACAGCTTGTATAACATAAAATCTGTACAACATAAAAATTCTGGAGATAGGGGAAATTTGCTTAACATAATCGCCTATGGGGAGAATCCCTACAACATAAAAATGGGATTACTCCGTTTTCAATGCATCCCTATGGGGAATTTGTATAAAGGAAAATTGTCTTAACATATCTACATTTGGAACGAATTAATTCCTTTATACAAGGTACTACTGTATAACTAGGAAGAACAGCACTTGGAAGCACATCCGATCTCGCCTGATTTTGGAAGCTAAGCAGGGTCGGCTCTGGTTAGAACTTGGATGGGAGACCACCCGGGAATACCAGGTGCTGTTGTAGGCGCCTGGAGTAGGAACTGGCAAACCACTCCAGTATTCCTGCAAAGAAAACTCCATGGACATGGAGTCACGAAGAGTCGGCCACGACTGTAACGACACAACACACACAGAGGAAAGAAAGAGAGGCTATATGGAAGGAGAGCAGCACACCTCCTGTACCTCTTTAATAGTTTTCAGCCTTTTCACCCAGATACAGTATTTTTTTAAAAAAATAATTTCATGGATCCACGTTTTACCCAGACCCTTTTATGTGATTATTTATTTAGTGGGTAGAGGCCACTGGCTAAATTATTATTATGGATTATTAAAATAGGAAAGAGTCAAAATAAACAAACCCGCAACAGCGTGAACAAGTTCCATTTTGGGGCCTGGCAATGCATGTTGCCAACGAGAGTTGGAGCTTTTGAAACTTACATAACGCTTGACTCACCGTTCAACAAATGGTTCAAAGGGTCAATTCTAGCTAGGATTAAGAATTGCATTTACACGCCCGTCTCCCACTTTCGGAATGCCCCTGGACGGGCTGAAAGGGGCTCGGCACCCTAAGTTTAAAATGGAGCCTGTCCCGACTCCGCCCCTTCGCGCCCCAAAAGAAGAGCCACCACCAGCGACTCCCCGCTCCCCGAGAGCCCCCATGCCTTGTTTACCAAACGGAGGCTTCCGGCTTGGGCTGCGTCAGCGTGACGAACCAGGAAGCGATGAGGCGATTGGCTGGCAAGCGGTTACCTGGGAAACCGCTCGGAGGAAGGCGCGAAAAAAGAAACGGGGAAGCTGCTGGGGCGGCGGAAGACGAATTGTGGAAAGCGTGCCAGTGAGTAAAAGGGGGGACCGGGACGGAGCGGGGTGGGGTAGGGGGGTCGGCAGTGGTCGGGGTATTACATGAAGACCGCAAGTCAGGTCGGGGTAAGGGTGCTTCAGAAGGCCCCGGAAAGCCTGAGGGTAGAAGTGAGAAAAAGGTTATTTGTTTGTTTGTTTGTTTGTTTCATTTATATCCCGCGCTATCTTCCTACAGGAACTCTAGGCGGTTCACAAGATAAAAGGACAAGTTAAAGAACAGTATAATCAAAAAGCGGGGGAAAACTTTTTATGCTTTTTGGATCAGTATTTTTTTCCGTTCAGACTTCTGGTATTCGGGATTGTTTTTAATAAGTTAAAAGTGGGAACACTTTTCATTCATATTATTTATCTTATTGATTCATGTAAAACATGTCTACCCCTCCCTTCTCCTTAAGAACAAACCGAGGCGGCTTACATCATTCAAAGACAGCATTTTTAAAGCAACAAGTATGCCAATGCAGTACTGAAAAAAGATAAAACAAATGCCACAGCTAAAAATGGTGGACAAGTGACATTCAAAGCACATTCAAAGACGTGAAGGATAATAATCTATTTAAGAACCCCATGCAGGCAGCCAGTAATTATGGGGAAACTTGCTTGAAAAGAAAGGCCTTCACCTGCTAGGAAAAGGAGGGTAAAAATGAGACTAGCTTGGCTTCATTACAAAAACAGTAGGACCCCCTTATCCACTGACACATTCAGTTATCCACTGTTGGCAGATGAAAAAATAAATAAATAATTCAGCAGCCACAAAGCAAGCTACTGTCACAGAGAGCAGCTGTAAAGCAAGCTACTGTCATAAAACAGCAGCCGTAAAGCAAGCTACTGTTGCAAAACTGCAGCTGTAAAGCAAGTTACTATCACAAAACAGCAGTTTTGGGGACATTTTGGCGTTCTCTCTTATCCACAGTTTTCATTATTCACGAAAAGGCTTGCAACCAATCCCCAGCGGATACTGGGGTCCTACTGTAGATCAATCATTAATCAGTATATTGACAAAATCCTTAAGAATGAAGCTGTCTTGGAAGTAAACCTCATTCCGTTGAATGGAAATTTATACCCAGATGTGCACATAAGGCTGCTGATTTATGTGCACATCTGGGTATAAATTTCCATTCAACGGAATGAGGTTTACTTCCAAGACAGCTCAGGTGTTTAGAATATGGCAAGAAGCACTATTTGATTCCAGAATGTTGGACTAACCTGACATGAAACATGTCTGTTCAAAGGTGTAGAAGAAATGATGGATCCCACTGTCCCAAGCATTGCTGAGGTTCGTGGAATGCTACTAGCTTTGCAGAAGAATTTGGAGTGCCCAATATGGTAAGAAAAATTGCTGATCTTTCAGTAAAAGCTGTCCTCAGATTTGTGTTCTTTGCAGCAAATCTGCACCAATTTATAGTAGCTCAAACAGAGCTTTCGAGGTAAATGAGATATTTAAGGATTAGCTTTACCAGATCCATCCCACTCCAGGAGTTCCCAGGTCTGGAAGGGTTTCAAACCCAAGTCTCCTGAGTACTAATTTGTCACTCTTTTTACACCGTGCTGAATTTTAAAAGTCCACACAAAAGGCATTTTAAGACTTATTAGTGGCATTGGGAACATCTACAGTATATCACAGGAGTACACCCCCTCACATTTCGTAAACATTTCTCATGTGACAAAACTGAAGAAATGACACTTGGCTACAATGTAAAACAGTGAGTATAGAACTTGTATAACAGTGTAAATGTTCTGTCTCCTCAAAATAACACAACACACAGAGAGATGTGAAGGCTTGGGGGAAAAAAACTGGAAAAATTTGGGAAAACTCCATTTAGTTTCCATTTTTTTCCTGAAGCCTTTTTGTTTTTTTCTGAAAAATTGAGAAAAGAGAAAGAAAAAATGATTATGGAATGTTTTATTTTAACATTATGAATAAAATATTTTAAGACAGGGTGTTCAAATATTTTCCAAATCATTTCTAAAATATATAATTGAAACTTAGTCCCACTCCCTTCTATAGTTTCCCCCTTTATTTTATTTTTATTTAATACTGCGGAGAGGAAATATGAATAATTGCTAATTCTGGATTTTTAAACATTGTTTTATACAGGTTTTTTTGTTCCACATAAGGTAGTAAACAGTTCAGGAGATTGTTACTCCATTTGTTACTTACAATTACAAATACAGTGGTACCTCGACTTACGGTTGCTTCAACAATCGAATAATTTGCCTTATAAACTCTGCTCCCTGCTCCGCATGACAGCTGACTTTGACTGGTCTGACCTGTCAAAGTCAGCTGTCGTGCAGAGTGGAGAGCAGCATTCACTGCCCATCACCACCCCCTTGGTTGCTTCAATCTATGTTGGACAGAGCAGGAACCGATGCATCTTCTCCCACCGCGGGCACCTTGGAAGGCAAGCGGCGGTGGCTGATTGCCACCGTCACTTATCTTGCAAGTTGCCCAGGCTGGCCAAAGAGACATCGGTTCTGCTTTGCCCACTAATGTTGGGCAAAGCAGGAACTGATGTATCTTCTCCCACCCTGGGCAGTTTGGAAGGGAAGGGTGCTTCCCTTCCAAACCACCCAGCTAGCTGACAATCAGTAGGTCTTCAGCCAGCCCAGGTGCTTTGGAAGGCAAGCAGCAGTGGCCGATTGCCACCGCTGCTTGCCTTGCAAGGTGTCCGGGCTAGCTGAAGAGCCATCTGTCCCTACTCTGCTCAACAAAGTGTTGGGCAGAGCACAGGCCCATTGATCTTCGGGCAGCCCGGGGGCCTTGCAAGGCAGGTGTTTACCTTCAGGTAAGCACTTACCTTTGTTTACCTCCGGGCTGGACCAATCGATCTTCGGCCAGTCTGAAGGTAAGTGCTTGCCTTGCAAGGTGCCCAGGGTGCCCGAAGATCAATGGGTGATCTCCCCCAATCAAGGACAGCCAAAGGCTGCTCTACGCAGCCCCGTCAAGCCGATTTTGACAGGTCCAATCTGTCAAAGTCAGCTGTCTGGCGGGGCTGCAGAGAGCAGCCTTTGGTCGCCCTTGATTGAGGGGGATTGGGGCAATCTTCCCATGGAAATGCACTGAAAACTCATTATTTTTCCAACCACTTGAATGGATTAATTGATTTTCAGTGCATTCCTATGGGAAACTGCTGTTCGACTTCCAGATAATTTGCGTTCCGAATGTGCATTCAGAATGGATTAATGTTGTTAAGTTGAGGTACCACTGTAAATATTATTTAAAAAGTACATTATGTTTGTAATAATTGTTTGGATACAACATGCATGTCCAAACTTCGGCCCTCCAGGTGTTTTGGACCACAACTCCCAGAATTCCAAGCCTGTATTTCCAATGGCAAAAGACTGTGGGAGTTGTGGCCCAAAACATCTGGAGGGCCAAAGTTTGGACATGCCTGGGATACACTATATTTTAATATGCTAGTTGTGATAGCATATTGTGATGGCTGCTGGATGTTAGAGACCTTGAGTGCTTCCACCTTCCATTACAGGATGCCCCACAGATGCTCAATAGGTTTTAGGTCTGGAGACATGCTTAGCCAGTCCATCACCTTTACCCTCAGCTGTTTTAGCAAGGCAGTTGTCATTTTGGAGTTGTGTTTCGGGTTGTTATCATGTCGGAAGTCTGCTCTGCAGCCCAGTCTCTGAAGGGAGGGGATCAAGCTCTGCTTCAGTATTTCACAGTACATATTGGCATTCACGGTTCCCCCAATGAACTGTAGCTGGCAGCACTCATGCAGCCCCAGACCATGACACTCCTACCACTATAGGAGTGACTGTAGGTACAACACACTTGTCTTTGTACTCCTTCCCTGGTTGCCACCACACATGCTTGACACCATCTGAACCAAACAAGTTGATCTTGTCCTCATCGGACCAACAGGATATGGTTCCAGAAATCCATGTCCTTAGTCTGCTTGTCTTTAGCAAACTGTATGCGGGCTTTCTTGTGCATTATCTTTAGAAGACGTTTCCTTCTGGGACAATAGCCCTGCAGACCAATTTGATGCAGTGTGTGGCATATGGTCTGAGCACTGACAGGCTGACCCCCCACCCCTTCAACATTTGCAGCAATGCTGGCAGCATTCATGCGTCTTATTTCTCAAAGCCAACCTCTGGATATGATGCTGAACACAGGCACTCAACTTTTTGGTTGACCATGGTGGGGCCTGTTCTGAGCAGAACCTATCCTGTTAAACTGCTGTATGGTCTTGGCCACTGTGCTGCAGCTCAGTTTCAGGGTCTTGGCAATCTGTTTTTAGCCTTGGCCAGTGGTGGCGAACCTTCGGCAGTCCAGATGTTTTGGACCACAACTCCCACAATCTTTTGTCACTGGCAATCTAGGCTCAGAATTCTGGGAGTTGCAGTCTAAAACATCTGGAGTGCCAAAGGTTCACCACCACTGGCCTAGGCCATCTTTATGCAGAGCACTCATTTTTACAGATCCTCAGATCATTACCATGAGGTGCCATATGGAACGTCAAGTGACTAGCATGAGAGAGTGGGAGCAATAACACCAGATGTGATAGTAAGAGTGATAACACCTGCTTCCCCTTCACACCTGAAACCTTGTTTTTTAGATATTTTTTATTATTATTTAAAAAACATATACAAATTACATTAAAAAAGACAAACATCAACAACAGTGCACCCCTTCACCAACAGGATCACTCTTCATATTTGCATTTGTCATCCTCCCCTCCAGAACAAAATCGATTGTGACACTAACAGGTCTCATGACACCAGGGAGGGAAAACGGCAACTTGGGCCCAATTTGGACATTGTCACTTAGGGGTGTGCCCACGTTTGTTGCCAGCGGTTTAGACATTGATGGCTGTGTGTTGTGTTATTTTGAGGGGACAGCCGATTTACACTGTTATGAAAGCTGTACACTCATGACTTTACATTGTAGCCAAGTGTAATTTCTTCAGTTTTGTCACATGAAAAGATACTAAAATATTTACAAAACGCGAGGGGGTGTACTCACTTCTATGATATACTGTACAGTATATCAGTCTGCAATGGACATTGCACATTTTTCTCTACAGCTTATTTTATAATTTTATGGCTGTGATCTTGCCACCAATTCTGGCTGATCTCGCATGTTTCTCCCACCTTCTACTTAAAATAGAATTTGCAAAGGGGGCGTTTTTGCTCGCCTTAACCGTAAAAGGTAGCTATTAAAGCCTTTAAAGGAAACCTTTAAAACAAGTGCCCCTCACAAACACTTTAGAAGACTGCCTTCTCTTCCTGGTGGATCTTCACTTCGGAGTGCCTTGACAGTCTCCAGATGGCCAGACTTCCTGGGTAGGATTTATTTATTTATTTATTTATTTATTTATTTATTAGGCTTATATACCGCCCGTCTTCCCGAAGGAACTCCGGGCAGTTCACAACAAAACAATATGACAATAATAGCAATTAAAATAAAACAGTTAACTAGGCAACCGAAAATAACAGAAAATAACAGATGGCGGGGAGAAAAGAAAAGAAAAGAACACTTTTATTTAATCACCGAACGCCTCCCGGAAAAGGAGTTTTTAAGGCCTTCCGGAAGGCTGGCAGGGACTGTGCAAGGCGCACTTCTGCGGGGAGATGGTTCCACATGGTGGGGCCAGCCACAGAGAAGGCTCGGGTACGGGTGGATGTTCTCCGAGCCTCCCTCAGCGTGGCCACCCGCAGCATGTGCACCCGCGACAACCTGGTCGGACGGGCCGATGTTGACCGCTGGTCGATCCGCTCTGTCAGGTAGTCGGAGTGCCTTGACAGTCTCCAGATGGCCAGACTTCCTGGGTAGGATTTAGTGAAAGGTGGTATCCTGTGTTTATGTGCCGGGCTTGAGAGGAGAGTATGTTTTGAACCAAATGAGATGAAAGGTGTTTGTTGCCATGTGTGTGTGTGCGTGTGCGTGTGCGCATGCTTCTTTTCTGGAGCTCCATTTTGTCTCACTACGCTGTACAGTACTTAACCTCCTCTTAATTACTTTTGGAAAAGAGAAGAAGTTGCTTGAATTATGTAGTCTGTGCAGCCAACTCACGTGTTTCCTGCGGTCTATGTCCAGTACCCCTTTCTGGATTGCAGAAGGCTGCCTGGGTCATCATTCTAGGAGAACTTCCTCCTCTTTCTCCCAGTGTTGAGTGCATTGCTGAGGGATATTTGTTGTCCTTGCAGCAAACTCTAGGTGGTGCCAAAATCCAAGACATTATGCACCTCCCACTACTCGACAATATGCTTTTTCAAATTGCTGCAACTTGGTTTCTTTCACCTGTAAAGAAAATCAGTCTCATTTCAAAACTCGAGCACACCTGCAGGGATTGTGGTCAAAAGTTTAAAAATGCCAATGCCTAGAGCCTTTCACTTTTAAATTATCCTCAGCATCTTTCCAGTTCACTTCAGCTTATGCAATCAAAAGGTACAGATAGGGTCATGTTACAAAGATGTAAAATTTCTGGAAATTTTTGAAGCCACGGATATAATATCTCACTATAAGAAGGGTATGTGAAAGTAAATGTAATACTGTTCAAATCAAATGTTAGTTTACTACTATATCAACCTAACCCAGTGTTTTTCAACCGGTGTTCCGCGGCACACTTGTGTGCCGCGGAATGTTGCTGGGTGTGCCGTGGCGCGCGTCCGCGGAAGGGGGCAAGAGCAGGGCAAGGCAAGGCAAGGCGGAATGGGGACTGGTCTTCCCCCTCCGGCTTCGTGTGCCGCTGCCGCAGGGAAGAAAAAGCAGATGGACTTGCCGCCCGGAAGGAAAACAGGAAGGGAGGGCGGGGGAGGAAGCATGGCACCAGCGCGCAGGAGTCGGCTCCTCCACACCGTTCCAGCCGCGCGGCTTCCCTTCTCCACCGTCGCCGCCCAGCCCCGGCAAGCGGAAAGCGGACGCTCCGATCCCTCCCGATGCTCCTCCCCGCAAGTAAGTCCTCCTCGCCCGGTGCTCCTCGGGCATCCCGCCCGGAGCGCTTCCCCGCCAACTCCCTAACCGCGACCACCCCCGAGGCCATGCCTTGGTGTTTGTGTGTGTGTGTGTGTGTGTGTGTGTGTGTGCATGCGCGCGTGTGTGTGTGCCCAGATGGATCTCCTCCTGTTTTTCCTGTTTTCCGGAAGGAAAACAGGAAGGGAGGGCGGGGGGAGCAAGCATGGAGGAGGAGGCGGCGCTGGAGGCGAGCGCCGTTGTGGTGGTGGCGCAGGGCGTCGGCGGCGTCCCGGGCCACGCGCTGCAGCCCCTCGTCAGCGGGCAGGGCCTGGACGCGCAGCTCGCCCTCCAGCGCACCCGCCGAGCGCGCCGCCAGCAGCAGGAGCGAGCCCGGCACCAGGCGCGCCGCCAGCAGCCGCGCCACGCTTTGCCGAAGCCCTGCGACGCCCCCATCACCAGGCACGCCGCCCGGACGACGCCTCCGGTGGGTGTGTGGGTGTGTGGGTGTGGGCTCGGGCTCGGTGTGTGTGTGTGTGTGTTGGGCTTCCTGGTGCCGCGGGTGGCCAGCCCCCCCCTGCCGCGGGACCCAAAGGCCCGCCCGCCCGGCGCGTCCTACAACCGCGCAGCCCATCATCCCCAGGTGCAGGGGGGGTGGGGGTGGTCTCCAGCCACTGCTGATCTACTCCTTCCCCCCCCCCTTGTTAATTTTTTTAACATTTTCTATGGTGGTGTGCCGCGTGATTTTTTTCATCAAGCAAGTGTGCCTTGGCCAAAAAAGTTTGAAAAACACTGACCTAACCCATGCCGGACATATTTGCACATAAATTTTGAAGATTTGTACAGTAATTTTATGAAACGGGGAGGGCTATCCTATGCATGTTAATTGAAAAGCAAGAGCTATCCAATTTAAAGAAACTTCCAGGTAAGCACATACAATATGTCAGCTTGAGAGAATAGCAGAAAGGTCTGCCAATGAAAGGATATGGCCAAATCCTGTGTGCATTTTCTTTGGTGTGTGTGTGTGTGTGTGTGTGTGTGTGTGTGCGTGCACGTGCACGCTAACATTACAATTTATCTGGCACTGGATCCCAGCATTGCTTTCAGGGTGCTGTATTTGAAATGGCTCATTTTGATGTCTTATTTGTTGTAGTCTAGAAGTGATGAAGGAGCCGGTCTCAACAAATTGTGCCCATATATTTTGCAGGTAAGCTTCCATTTTGGGTGCTCAGATCTCAGTTATTGAACATCAGTGGAGGGGTGATTCGTTCCCTTTGCATATACAGTAAATATTCAGGGTAAATCTTCATTTTTTAGTTAGAGGGCCTCACTTACTGCTGGAAAGCTTTTTGCCGGAGATATCAGGAGGCACAGCAAAATGAACTGTTTATTTTTGAGAAAATAACCTGAAACAAAAAGCATGTTGAACACTGGATTATTGTCAGCTTGTCCAGATCTAAAGGCCTACTTCCTAGTGTTTCTAATGCCTTTTTTTTCTAAAATGGATGGCCCGTAATTCAGATACATGTCGTGATTTACAAGTAGGTTTATGGTTGTCTCTACATCAATGGTTTCCAGCCTTGGGTTCCCAGATGTTTAAAACTGAAACTCCCAGAAGTCTTCACTACTAGCTGTGCTGACCAGGATTTCTGGGAGTTGTAGTCCAAGAACATCTGGGGACCCACAGGTTGAGAACCACTGATCTTCATAGTAGATGTGACTCACTGAATGAACCTAAACCTATGAAGGACACTTTGAAACTCACCTTTTGTGTCATGTATTGTTATGCAAGCTCTATTTTATCTATGAAACATCCTCTCATTGGCATGGCAGTGTTCTTTCCTGCCCATGCAGTAATGAGAAGTGGCTGTCAAATTTTGCAAGAAAGAAACATTCAACATTAAACTATACCTCATACAGTAATATATTTTATGGATGTATTGTGGAGCAGTATTCCGTATACTGTACTATATTTGAAGATCTGCGTAAACATTGTTTCTTTCCTGAAGATTATTTTGCTTGAAGTTGCTGTTCCTATGGAAATAGTTGAAAACAATTTTCGCACATGTTGAAAATTGCTGGAATAACAGTCTGTACTTGATAGCAATATAAATGACAATGTATTTCCCTGCTAGAAGAATTAATTTATTGAGCATGCCTATTTAAGGGTTTGAGGGAACTAGATTCCTTGTTCTTGGTGTGACGCTCTTTATCTCTTATGTTTTTTCTCTCTCCTCTGAACAACCACTTCCCTTCCACAGATTATTTTGGAATGACCTTCAAGATTTTATAAGCTTGTTGCACCTTCACTTTAATTACAGAGCTGAAGATTCATTTAGGTTCTTTGTGTGGTTTCTGATTTGTTACTATTTTTATTTGACCTCTTTGTCTTCTTATTATATCCATGCTTTGCTTGTCATTATTGTTAAAGCTTGTAATAAAGAACAAAAAAAAGGATAAAGTAGGCTTTGCAAGGTCAGAATATTTTTTTTTACCTCCTGAAGGAGGAACTGCAAAGAAGCAAAAGTTAAGAAATGGCAACATTGTTGCAGTGCCAGGAAGAGGAAAAGTTTGGAGTTTCACCTTCTGGAGGTCCTGCTGAAACAGAGCTGTGCATGACGGAGCTACTTTCGCCCAACCTGCAAGAGTGTCAGGAAAGAACAGTATTTCAGTCCGAGTAAAAACTTCCTGTTTCTCCACTTTCTTAGGTTCTGCACACTGAAGCTTCTAAGGCAAAAGAAAGGTGTAGCACAGTGTCCACTTTGCAATGCCAGAGTCACCAAAAGGTACCTTCATGAAAGCCAAATGTAATTGCACCAACAAGGGAATCAGAGAGAGGAAACAGCCTTGTAGAGACTGTGACCCTGTCCCAGGAAAGCAGTGGTGCAGATACAGTGGAACCTTGGTTTAAGAATGCCTCAGTTAAAGAAAAACTCGGGTTAAGAAAGAAAATTATTAGAATTTTTTTCAGTGGAATGCCCCGGTTTAAGTTTTCCTCCCATAAGGCATTAAAATTGACACGTGAGGTTTTCATGACGAAATAATGGGGATGCCTCAGTTTAAGAATATTTTAAATGGAATGCCCTGGTTTGCCTTTTTTCCTGACCTCTGGAATGTATTAATTGGTTTCCATGGCATTCCTTTGAAAACAACGCATTTTGGTTTAATATTTTTTTGCAATGCAAAACGGCCCTGAGAATACACTGATTACTTAAACCTAGGTATCACTGTACTTGGTAGGTTGGAGTCCCCTTCTGCAGTGGGGACCATGTGCTGCATGGAGCAGAAATGAGGCAGGAGGGAGGAGTTATATACAGAATGGTTTACAGAAATTGAGGTGGTTTATAAGGAATCCTCTGCCTGCTTCTAAGTATCCTTCCTCCCCCCCCCCCCATAAGACAGGAGAAGCCAGTGAAGTAAGATAGTGTTCTGACCATTGTTCGACCCAGTCTTTTCCACCAGCTGCCCGCCAGAAGTGCTAGATTATAATTCGTGGATATGCTGGCTGGGGAGGATGGGATTTTTAGTCAAATGTTACCGGTTGGGGCTTAGTTAGGGAAGGCGGTTGTAACCCATAACAGCTTCCTTGAGAAATGGGCTTCCTGCAAAAAATAACTGCTAGGGAACTGCTGTTTTAAACATCACCTGCTGTTCTGACACTAAACCCCCTTCAGTGTAAACGGCTGCAAAACAGCAAGTGAAATGCCTGCTGTCTCTTGGCTTGTTTTAAAGTGAGTAATTCTTTAATTAGACAAAAGACTGCAGCATCTTAGAAACTGAAGCCTCTGCTCCTTGGAAACTTTTATTATTATTGTCTCCATCATTTCATGTTTTTAAGTGTCCTCCCTGAGCTCAACTGCTCGGGGAACGGTTGAGAAAATTATACATTTCATCCTTTTGACTATGCCTTTCTTGGATGTGGGTGGCTTGTTTGTTTCAGAAGTCTAAGAGAAGATGTCCGATTTAAGGAAGTAATCAAAGTGGTGCTGGACATCATCCAAGCTTTTGAGCGTGATACAGGGCTCAAATGTAGGTATTCTGTTTCAATCTCCACCACGGTTTGCTTGGGTAGAGGAGGGCAAGCTAGCTGAGTCATAGTTATTTTCTTAATCTTTTTACAACACAGAACTCCAGAGCTGATTTCCTGCCTTCTAAGCCTGATCCCCAGATTCTGATATTGCTCTACATTTGAGTATCAGGCTTAGAAGACTATTGCTTTGATCTCGTTGGAGAAAAGGTAGGATACACTTGTAAATATGATGATGGTGGGAGTCATAGCAGTAACATAAAAATAATATCGGTGGACAGGTAGATAGCCATACTAGTCTGTTATTACAGTAACCCCCATTCGATCGCTGGGGTTAGGGACCCACCCCACCCACAATCCATGAAAATCCACGATATGCGGAACCGGGTGGGGGAGCCTGGGGGCAGGTGGGGGCCGATCGCGCACCTGTCCGAGAAGTCTTGTGGCACGCATGCCGCCGGCGGCAGGGCGATCTGACCTTCCGCTGCTGTCCACTTGTGCCACCCGAGACTTCTTGTCCGGGGCCGTCTCCACTGAAATGCATTGCCAATGCATTTCAATGGAGAAAATTTTCCCCATTGGAAAACATTGGTTCAATGCTTTCCAATGGGGAAAATTTCTCCATTGAAATCCATTGACTCAATGCATTTCAGTGGAGATTGTGCCCGCCCCCCGCACGACCCCGAGACTTCTCGGAGGGCCCGGGGGGGGCGCGGAGCGACCCGATCACCCCACCCCCCTGCGGTGCAGGTACTGCAATCCCGCGATGTAGTGGAACCGCAGTACCTGAAGAGCGAAATGGCGGGGGGTGACTGTACTTCACATCTTATCTCAGTCTGCAAAATACCCACAAATATCTTCTGCCACCCTTTCCGCATAAATCTGGTTCAAAGAATAAAGTTGAATACACAGAGAGGGCTGTATGTGCTCTACATTTTTGGATCTCTCTTCCTTGTAAAGCTGAGCATAGCCCAAGGCCATGTTCTTCCAGAGGCAATGTAAGATAGTTTTCCAGCAAATGTTCCAATCATTAGGGACGAATGCACTGCGTTTGCAGTGTTTTAGAAAGTGAAGCCTTTATAGAGTGCCTGAAGGGTAAATTAAGCTTACAGAGAATGTGTGCTGTTTAGGCAACATGGACATGACGCATTAGGCTTTCACATGTTACTAATTTGTGGAAATCACTGAGGGTGATCCTGCAACAAAGTTACCTATCGCTGCTAAATTAGCCAAGGCTGGCAGCGTTGTGAAAAACACATAATGCTAAAAAGTTTGCTCATTAAGATTATACAGTACTGCTCACTGAATGGATCCTTGGTGGTTAGGTTTTACTGCATGCACACACAGACATGGGGGGGGGGAAATGAAACTTTCACAATGAAACTCTCTTTTGTCTCCATTCAAGTTGTTTGTGAATTGTTCACTTGGATAGGAGGAGATTACCAAGGACTATTACAGAAACAGTTCCCCATATCTTCCTTCATACGCAGTGGTGTTTTCTTTAATCATTATTTAAGTCAGTATGGTGATGCCTTGAATTACGAAATTAATCCGTTCCAATGGATCTTTCCTAAGTCAACATTTTTGTAGTTCAAAATGGGGTTTCCCATAGGAATGCATTGAAAACCAATTAATCCGTTCCAAAGGCAGTGGATTACAATAGGCCAGGGGTCCTCAACCTAAGGCCCTGGGGCCGGATGCGGCCCCCCAAGGTCCTGAATCCAGCCCCTGGGACCAATTGCAACCCCCCACCTACCCCCTGTTTTGTGAACAAGCCAGCCTCCGCAGCTGCTTTTGGACTGTGAGCCAGCCCCCAGTGGTGTCTGGGTGGTGGTGGACCGGCCCGCTGTTTGAAAACTTTGAGGACCCCTGCAATAGGCTTTCAATGCATTCCTATGGGAAGCCTGTGCTGACCCAGCAAATCAGGGGAACAGCTTCCCTAGCTTTGCTGGGTTGCTGGGAAATCTACTCAACAAGCTGTCAACATCAGCTGTGTGGCGGTGGTGAGCGGCGGCCAGCAGCTTTACTGCCACCCTGTCTTGCTGCACCCATTTGGCTGAAGCCAGACCAGATGGGCAGGAGTGAAGTGTTGTCTCCCCTCCCCACTGCCATGCAGCTGATTTTGTCAGCTCCAGCCAGGCTAGAGTCAGGCGGGTGATGCCTGGCTCAGAATGGGAGAGCACTGCAGGTTTTTCAATTTTGCACCGCAGCAGTGAGGGTGCTGCTGCCGCACCAAATTTAAAAGCCTGCTCTGCTTTCCTACTGTCAACCAGCTGCCCTTAAGGTTTGGTGGGGAGCAAAAGCGAGTGACTGGCTATGAAGACTTAAAAGTGCCAGAAAGACTTCATAACCAGCCACCTGGCTTTGCTCCCCACCAAACTGTCTGCCTTTAATATTTGGCAGGGAGCAAAGTCGATTACTTGAATTTTTTAGTTAATAAAAAAAACCCACCTTTAAAAAAATAATTTAAAATTACCCTGTACCAGCAGATTTCCTTTTGTAATTCAAGTTTTTTGTTGTTTAAGGCATTCGTAAATCAAAGCATCACTTCAGAGAGACCATCTTGTTTAAGAAGGAGAAAAGGTTACCTGTTAGCAATGTATTAAAATCATAGCAAGCAAGCAGTGAATATCTGCCCATTCATGGATACAAACACAAAACTTAAAATGATGCTTTATATGAAAAATCAATAATGTTTTATGGGCCTTTATCTGAGCAAGTTTTCAAGCTCTCTGATGTTTGGAGAACCAAATGAAGCTTTTAGTCTAATGTTCCAAAGGCTGGTTGCTTATTGTCACTGGAAGCGTCCCTCTTCCCACAGTCCATGATGTACAAAGAGCTAAGTGAACTCTTTACACACCACCGTACTCTCTCTTGTGCACCTTGCTTGGATTTATGCTGGAAATATGGTCACTTTAAAAGATAAACTTCTTGCATTAGGGTTTGGTTTCAGATGTTTAAATGTGTATCTTTCAGCATTTTTGATCATCAGATAAATAGAATAATAAACATCAGTTATCTTAGATTTTATATCAGACAAAGTCCAGTTTCTAGTTAGTGTGAGAGTCTTCATTTTGCAAGAGAGCTGTGCAAACGTTCCATTTTCAAATATTTATAGTAATTAGTGTTGGGGTCAAACCTGTCAGGTATTAGATCTTCAGATCACGTAGAATTCCCTAATTCTGCAGGATGAAGCAAAGATATGCTAATTGACTATATTTTTTCTTCTTAGTTTCAGATGAGCAGTGCTTCCCCAAGAAGGTAATAGAAGCTGCTTCTTCTGCAGTCCCACAGAGTGAGCCTCTGGTGATTGACAGCAAAGGCTACAGGAACAGACTGAAAAGAGTGAAGGCAGGAAGAAAGGAAATAAATAACTTAGTAAGAATGAATTCTTTCCTTCTGTTTCATATGTATGTGTGTGTGAACATATGTGTATGCACATCTTTATTGAATATACCATTTATATCCTATTTTGCAGCTGGAAGGACTATCAGATTATCTTACACACTAGTATATAAAAAAGACCAGGCAAGCTCTGTCTTAAGACTTACATTGTTAAAAAAAAAAAGGATGCATTTCACAATTGAAACTGATGTGGGTAGGTCCCCCCTCCCCTCTTTGATTTTAATTTTATAAGTCAGCATTTCAATTGGTCTCTTAGGCTGTTGGAAAATGCTATTAGTCTCTCCTGTTTGTGTCGTTACTTATTCTTAAGAAGCATCTGAATGAAACCTGTTTTTGTTGCTTTGGCTGATCAGCGCTATAATGCATCTTAATAGTCATTGAAATTGCTGCTGGGAGGGACATTTTTCCTGCAAATGCATAGCGGGGAAGTCTCAGTGAATAACTGCCAAAAGAGAGACTGCCTAATAAACCATTGCTCTGTTAAAACCAAATGGCCTTGGCATTGCACTCACCTTGAAGAAACTGGAGAAGAACAATTCTCTGGTCATTCGAAGTGTTACTTCTTTTCTTTCCCTCTTGAGCTCCTTCGAATAAGGCCATGGTGCTTGATGGTGGCTCTCCCAGGGCCTCTTGCTTGCCATTGACTTAATATGTCGAAGCCCTTTGATCCAAGACAGACATGAAGAGAGACAAGAAAAGAGTATGGATTGGTTGATTTGGGTGTCTTAAACCATAGGGCAAAATACCATAGCTGTGAAGTTAAAAACAGCCAAGTTAGACAAGGCTGGAAGGTCAAGAGAGGCATCCACTGGGATCTCTGGAAAAAGGTAGTGCATGAGTTTGTGTAGTGGCCTAAAACCTGAAGGATAACTAGGTGGCTATGAAAGGAAAGGACAGCTTTCTCCCTATTAAACTGCCTTAACGAAGAATGGCTTGGCAGTATGAATTCTGTTGTGGCTGTCTGAATGCCAGTGTCAGACAGGAAAGCAGACAAACATCCTTCATGATGTACCATATTTAGATTAGCCATTCATCCACCCACCCACATTCTGCAGATTACTCTTCATTCCCAACTGCGTTGTGTAATCAGTGTCTGTGTCAATTCATAAAAAATTCTCCTCCTCATCCTGCCAGTGAGAGAGAGCTTCTGCAGTAAGAAAAAAAATACTAAAAACATTTCCTGTCCAAAACAACAACTTTGTGAATACAGGGGTCTAAAGGCTCCATTATGTTTTTCACTACAAGTTTTTCAAACTTGTGTTTTACTTTTACATCCCATAGGCTTGTGTTTAATTGGTTTAAACTGTATTTTATCATTAGAGGTTTCTGTTTTTGTCTGCCGCTTATTTATTTATGCTTACTTTTAATATTATTGAAAAGTACATTCAGTGCCATTTATAAGGGAAAGGCAAATTTATAAATTAGCACACTTCTAGGTCGTACACTAATATTAGGTTTCTGATCTGGTTTGTGTGTTTACCATAGGAGGATGAAAAAGCCAACATGCCACTATGTGACAGAACTGTCGGAGGGTACACTCTGAGAAAGAAAAACAGTTCCAGCAAAACTGTTGTGTTTGACGTTGGTAAGTATCACAGTCACTGATTCCCTTAAAATATCATCGGTGACCACAGTAATGTTTCTATCCTATATATCCAGACAGTAGCATCTCTATATGTAAAGGGAAGAGGTTGTTTTTCCCAGCCATTTAATCTTTAGCCTCCTCACAGTTTTGTCAATTAGAAGCTGATGAGGAATGGCAAATCTTGGTTGATGCTTGTAGTATCATTTGCTTGACTGTCTCTATGTACACCAAGGCTTTCGAGTGGGGATGGGATTTTAACTTCACTCTCCCAGAACCAAACCCAGTCTTCTAGCCGTTACACTGCACTGGCTCTGCTTAGCTTCTCTAACTCTTCTCTAAGCTGTTACTTCCTCTCCTCCCCCACCCACAGATTCTAATCCATTCCCGTATGTTAACCTCCCCCTTACTCAACTTGAGACAATATTTTTCTAATATGATTTTCATAGTACAGATCCTGTCTTGTTTGAGTCCTGCTTTAGGTGCACTGTTTGCTGTCCAGTGAGCTTCTTGTCAATATATCCCTCTGATTTAAAAATTGCTTTTAGCACAGTTGCTAGTCTAAGTCATCCTGGATTTGTTGGGATATTTGAAAGTAAAAATTGGACCTGAAAAATAAAGAGTGGTTGTGATGCTGTTTGGCCTGTAGTCAACAGTAGTGGCTGTGGCTTTTGAATCCAATCCCTGTCAAAGAGTCTAACAGCAAACCTTGCTTGTTTAAGGGTCAGATTCATCTGAAGATGTCTTGAAGAAGATGGGCACTGACAGGAGGTAATTTGCAACATTTATCGTTTCCCTGCTGTTATCTCCATGGGCATCAAAAAACAATCACACTCTAAAATGTCACTGTAATATTAGTTTTGCTAATGGCCCTGTAGATCGGTGAAACCTAGGTGTGTGAGCATGTGGTAAAAATCGTGCTGGTAAAAATCTCATTTCACCTTCACATCTGAGAATCAATGGCTTGCTGAATGCCAATGTATTCTGTATAGCAAAGCAAAGTGTTTTGCTTATATACCGCCCCATACCACTTCAAGTAGTCTCTGCCTGGTTTACAATTTAATTAGAGTATGCAGGCTGCACATTGTCCCCCCAGCAAGCTGGGTACTCATTTTACCATCATCGGAAGGATGGAAGGCTGCTGAGCCTGCTACCTGGGATTGAACCTCAGGTCGTGAGCGCAGTTTTACCTGCAGTACAGGCATTTAACCACTGCGCCACAAGGCTCAGTGTTCAATTCTCCCTTCCTTGTCCATGAAAATGTAGAAAGGAGAGGAGAGGAGGCAGAGATGATTGACACATTGGGAGTTTAGTATCATTTTGCAGGTTTGATTCAGTCTTGGTATCTTTGTGCAGCACAACACAGACACAGTGAAGTGGATTTTTAACGAATGCCTTTGGATTCATATGTACTTGAATTCAAAGCTTAGGGGAAAATTACAGTTATAAATGGTAGAAACAAAATGGCAGGTGTTTCTGCTCCTTAATCCTGACAAGTTGTATAAAACGAATTTACCATTGCTGAACCCCCAGTGTCGTGCCTTCTTCTTCTTCTTCCTAGCATTTTCCTGCAGGTGTGGGATCTGCAGTGGTGCTTGGTTCAAAAATGGGAACCAGTTATAGGGATGCTGTTGCAAAACCATATATACTAAGAAAGCATGTTTTCTTGTTCTACTGTATGTGTGAATCTTGCCCATTCTGCATAAAGGGAGAGATTTAAAACTTCTGCTCCTACTTAGGCTTATTGCTGTTTCCCAGTCTTGTTGATTGTGAACATTTATTTGTTTTTGGCCATTCAAAAAAACTGACAATAAACCCTAGTAATGCGAGTTTCGTATACTGTACAGGAAACCACATTTACTTCAAGCAAACAGAAAACACAAGGCCTCTTTATTAAGTGAGAACAAGCGGGGATCAGTTTTTGCATTTCTGTGAGGAATTTAAATTCTTGGCCCTCCTGAGAAGAAATGTAGTAGTGACCCCAAAAACTATTTCTAATATGGAGAAGTTTGGATATGGATGCATTTGTCTAGGTAGGTCAGTGATAGCCTGAGTGCCCAAACGGCAATTCAAAACCCACTAAATTTTTGCAAAATGAAGGGGCAATGCCAGGTGCCCACAGAAAGGGCTCTGAGTGCCCCCTTTGGCACCCATGCCTCATTTGTTATTTCCACACAAATATGCTGGACTAATCTGAAACCTATAGTCATGACCAGTTTGACTAGATGTACGTTCAGCTTATTTGGTGGCCTTTAAGTTGGATGAGAACAATGTCCTTGTCTCCAGGGCTTTTCATATATGTTTATACGTAAAAATGTAATCGGAATTTGTGGGCTCTTGCACTGTTTGTGACTCTAACTGGTAGGGCTAGATAATTGAATAGGAAGAGGGTGAAAATACAAAATAATTAAAAGTATGGTGGGCATCATACAGGATTCAAGCAGGTAGGTGGAAGAGGAAAATGTGAGGAAAAGAAGTGAATGAGACACAGAGCTGAAGAACGGGTGGTTGAAGGAGGAAATGCAACTGAGGGAATCTCACATGCACTGAAAGCAGGCAGGGGAATGAAAGGAATAATGAATGTACAGTGGACCCTTGTATAACAAACAGTTTGTATAACAAAATCTGTACAACATAAAAAATTATGGAGCTAGGGAAAATTTGCGTAATATAATTGCCTATGGGGAGAATCCGTACAACATAAAAATGGGATCACTCCGTTTTCAATGCATTCCTATGGGAATTTGTAGACAGGAAAATTTGCTTAACATAATTTCATTTGGAACGAATTAATTCCTTCATACAAGGCACCAGTGTACCGGGGTCAGAAGTAGCTGTGTTGATTTGGACTAATCATTGAAGTCACCTAATAGTCTTTAAGGCAAGGATAACAGGGCTGTGTGCTCTTTCTGTGGCTGCCTGCCCTACATTCCTGTTGTGTGCTGGGTCAGAAAAGTCAGTAGTTCTGTGATGACTCACCAAGACCTTTGCTTTTCTCTCTCTCTCTCTCTCTCTCTCTCTCTCTCCCTAGTGGGGGAGATTTTTTTTGGGGGGGGGAGATTTTCTATTTTATCACTATCTTGATGGTGTGCATGGAGCCTTAACCTCTTTTCCTGTGATCGTCTGCAAGGGTAGTTGTGGTGCTGCGTTTAGCTTCTTTGAAACACTAGGGCTTGCCGTGCTTTGATAGTTTAGCTGTTCTGTTTGCGTGTGCAAAAAGCAGGACAAATAGATTGCTCTCCACTAAACGTTCTCATTCCAAAAAGAAGCTCAGAGCAGATAATGGATCAAATTTCACCCAGTAGTAATAAAACAGCAACAAGGAAAGAGACAAAATCAATAATTAAATATTAGCATGCTGCAGTAACTTATGAAGGCAGTTTTAATTCAGTACTGGAGGTGTCAGGGAGATTTCAGTACAATTAACAAACAATGCTTGTTGGAATTAAAAGGGGAGGAATGGGCTAAAGGCCAAAACCTTGGGTCCAGGGAAGCCAGATATGGATTGGTCAATTCAATCTTTAAGGTGAGGAGATACCATTTCACTCCTCCCTGCACCATCTTTAATGTTATCAATCCTCTCTTACTTTTGAACTTCCTGAAATACAGTAATTCAGTAGAATATACATGTAAGTATTGGAGGGGCAAATAAGGTTCCTAAAAAGCCTTCACCCCCCTGTTCTATTCTGTCTCTTCCCCTGTCATTCTCCAGGAATAAATGAAAGATCAAGTTCTGTGCTGCCGCCACCCCACGGTCAGCTCTGACTGCCTTCAGTTTTCTGTGTAGGGTTTGGAGTACAGCCTGATTTTAAAGAGACTGTCACTAAATTAATGCATCAATCACTTGGGAGACTTCATATTTTGTTCTTTTCCACAGCCTGGGTTTTGGAAAGAATTCTCTGTCTCAGAGGAGTAGAGGGAGTACCAACAACCAAAGGGCAGACCCTTCTCCTGTGGAGCTTCCTGAGCCAAGGTGTGAAGATGGAGCATCATTAAACATCCCAGGTATGGTGTTTTTGTCCAGATGACGCCCTTAAAACATCTCCCCGTGATGTCACAACCCCAGGTAGTTAGCCACATGTTTCTGGTAAAGTTAAGTTTAGCAGACTTTTCCTGAGTCAACATTTGCTATAATGCTAACACCAGTGTGGTCTTAGTCGTGAAATACAAATATTGCAATCAAATTGCAAGTTATTGTCTTCCTGCTCCTGTTGCCAGCTGATAGAAGTGTTTAGGCATACCTAAGGGCATTACTATGTCTCTTGGTATGTCTTAATGAACAGAAAAAAACATAAGCTGTAACTGGAACTCCCTTGATTTTAAAATCTGCTGACTTCTGTTTAAAATGCACCAGCTCAAAGCCTAATTGTCAGGCTGTCCAACATCCTTTTTTTTTAACATTACAACCGCCAGTGTACCCTAAGCAACATAGCCACTGGCTTTGCACTAGGCAAAGGATTCTGCAAACTCACTCTCCCTGCCTTCTCCCTTCTCCTCCTCCAGACCCAAGCCGTTTGTGTCTTTTTCTTCACTGGCTCATGGTGACCCCCTTGTGAAATGTTTGTTCAATTCCCAAAGGGTCCCGACCCCCAGGTTGGGAACCACTGATTTAACCTGTGGGAAAATGTGAAAACTGAAATATAATTGTGTTCTAGTTTTATGTACTATATTAATTTGGGAAGTGTAAGTTGGTTTGGTGCATATTAAGTTAAACCAAGCAAATTTCACCACCATCCATAGTATCTAGTCATTTATTTTGTTAGATTCCTGATAAATAATATTTTACTGTATCGGTTATAGTGCAAACATTTGCGGAGATTTCTTTGAGCATTTGATGGCAGCTTGTCCTTACATTAAGAATAATTTAAAAAAACCCCACAACTTATTGCTTTGGAAAGGAATTTGCAAACTTGCCTGTTTTTTTAATTAATGAAATGGATTAATCTTGCCAGCCACTGTAATCATTTTATATCATAAAATGGGCTTCAAGAGCTGTTTTCCCCCAGTCTTGTTTTGTAATATGCCAGTTTTAGGGCTAAACTGCACATTGGCTTGAAAAACTACTTAAACTGATCATTTTCATTTTGAATAAAAAAAAACTGCACAGGGTCCTAACCTTATTCACACTTTTAATTTAGACTGAAGCCCTGTATCAGTCCCAACAAATTTCTCCCCTCTTTCATGCTGTTTGCCAATAAGGTTCTGATAATGATAAATAGTACTTTTGGGAGCAAACAGCACCCGGGAGGGTCGTTTTGATGGAGCTAGTTTAGGGACACACTTGGTAGCAATTTCCTTTGCACACTCAGTATTTTGCAATAGGCTTCTGGCCATTTTCTTAGAAAACTTTTTTGATGTCATGTGTAGACTGTGTTCTAATTCTAGTTGCTGAGAAAAAAAACCTGTATAAATGATAATTACTATTCTGGTTTTCTCTAATCACTATTCCAAGACAAAGTAAGCTTCAACGTCTTCACTATAAATCAAATATAGACACTGTTATTAAATTTGAAGTGTGGAATTGCCCCACTTGGGTTTCCCTTGTTTCAAACCTTTTACCACCAAGGTTCTGATATTCCTTTAAAGTGGATTTTTTTCTTAAAGAGAGGCACCACTTACTCTTCCATGAAGCAACAGCTGATACTTTTTAGTTCAACAATACTTCATATATATACAGGATTAATATCCGTGGTTTCACTTATCCACACTTTGCCACAGCCACATATACAACATACAGAGATGTCTACATATGGCCTATATTATTCTCCCTTGTATGCTGGATATAAAGGTTCCCTTATATCCACAGTTTCAGACATCCATGGTACATTGTGGAATGGAACCCCGCAGATACAGAGGTCCTAGTGTATATGAAAAATAGCCCTATAAATTTCTGTTCATAATCTTTATACAATTAAGGAATTCCTGGCTTGTGAACAGGCTCTAAGGACACCTGCTTTTATTGCAACAGCTTCAAGTTCAAGTAGGGAATCCTATACGTGATGACCATTATCATTTATTTGAAAAGGAAACGAAGGACCAAGGATTAGCACTTGGGTAGCAATTGCTGTGAGAACATGTGCTCTCAGCCTGGAAAATTAGTCTGGAGCTATGTACTTTTGCACACAAAGTGTCCAGCACTGTCATCTGAACTTAGCACATCAAAGAACTTGCCTCTCTCCTGGGCAGCTGAGTCAGGATATGCGGCTGGGAATGGAACTGCTGTAAATGTGGAGGCTGGGCTTAAACCAGGGATGGCGAACCTATAGCACGTGTGCCAAAGGTGCCACGCGGAGAGCTTTCGCCTGGCACGCGACAGGCTCCCTACCCCCCCACTTCCCCCTCCGCTGGACCAGTCATGAGGAATTTCCGGAGGGGGAAGTGGGGGGGGGGGGCGGGAGCATGTCGCGTATCAGGATGACCCTATGGCCGCTGTCCTCATCGCCGCCCTTGCCCCCGCCTCCTGCCGACCCAGCCTCCGCTTGCCTCCGCCACCGTCCCCATTGCCGCCCCTGCCCCCTGCCAACCCTGACTCCATCTCCGCCCACCTCCGCCACCGTCCCCATCACTGTCCTCGCCCCCCCGCTGCTGCTGCCAATGACCCTGAGCCCGCCGCCCCCGTCGCCCTGCTGCCTTCACCCCCCATCCCTGCTGCCGCCAATCCTGACCCCCCTGGCACCACCACCATCTCCATCACCGAGTATGGGCACTCAGTGTCAAAAAGGTTCGCCATTGCTGGCTCAAACTGAGACAAACAGATGTGGGACGGGTCTTCTAGGACGAAAGGGGCAGACATGAAGCCACAATATTTCTAAGCTCTTCTGTTTTTCAGGTGCAGGAGGTTTCTTGGAGGAAGGATTGCAAAGCTCAGGAGACGCTCAAGACAGCCCTGAACATTTGGAAGTTATCGAGGAGAAGGTGGCTGTGGAGAAGAGCCAGGATTTTCCTCACCCTGGCGTGGGGCAGCTTGGCAGGAAACCTGACTGCAGCTCCAGAGAGGAATATGGCTCTCGCTCTGTTCTCAGCATGGCATCGTTGGGCAGTGAAATTGCACAGCCCACGACAGACAAACAGGCTGGGAGGGATGGTGCCGAAGGAGCTGGAACGCTGCAGCCTGTTGGGAGTGCACAGATTTTGGGTGAACCTAAAGAACCGGTGCGGCCATCCCAAAGTTCACCTCACGCTCCTTTCAGTCCAATCACTGGGAAAAGGCTGAGGCGGAGCATCCAGAAGGTCAGTGAGTGGCTTTCTAAAAGCCAGGAAGTCCTTCCTTCCAGCCCCCCGCAGGATGTCGACAGCGCAGGGGTGGATTGGGATCTGAGCCCGACTCCCTTGTCAGATGCAGATTCTTGTGTCTCTCAGGAAGTGGAACCAGTGGAGGAGCAGGGGAAGGACACCGTGTGGTGCAAAGGAGCCAGAGTTTCAGTCCAACCAACCACCTCTAAAATTGAAGATAAAGTCTTTGGGAGAACCTACAAGAGAGAACGCAAGTCAACCCCATTTCGGGAGAAGAGGGAAAGGACCCCCATCCAAACGGAGGAAAGCGCTGCTGCCATCACAAAACCCTGTGAGAGTCTCGTGAGAAAAAACACAACACGAAAGAGGAAGGCCACCTCAGGGCTGACCCCCGAGGACTTCATCAAAAGGCAAGGCATGAAAGGAAGTCATCAGAGGCTTGCTAGAGATGGCAGCATGTCTTTGGAAGTGTGTGACTTCACTCTTGTTGGGGACAAATCTGTGGCAGACCAACAGATCTCTGAGTTGCCCTCAGAACTGCCTGCCAAGGAAGGGGCGTCCCTTGTGGAAGCTGATGTGAGTGAAGAGCCTCAAAGCATCTCCGACCGAACGTGGCCTGAAGACGGCCTGAGAAATCTGAATCTGAAGTCACAGGCCTCGTTGGGCAAGAGAGGGAAAACACGAAGCAAACCATTTGGTCCTTTAGAGCTGGTTGTGGATGGAAGGTCTAGGTCCCCTGAGACAGCCCAGGACCTGGTAGACGTGGAGGAGCCGAGTGACGTGGACCCTGGACAGAAGAAAGTGAGGAGGAGCAGGAGGCTTCAGATGCTCACAGAAGGAGTATGGGGTGGGGATAAGGAGCTTCAGCCTCAGTCAGGAGGCCCAGGGAGGCGAACTGAGCCCACAGAGAGAGAAAGCCAACGAGTCGTTGGGGGAGTGAAGACACGGAGGTGGTCTCAGGCAGGGGTCCTGCCATCTCCCTCTGCAACAGAAGGTGTCCCCTGTGTGGTGCCACATCCACCACAAAGAGAGCTATCCCGTTCTGATACCAGCCTGCGGGACATAGAAGACAAGGCATGGGCCGAACTCACATCCTCTCCTCGTGTGGCAGGAACTGTGAAAGATACGAGTGCGGAACAGACGCCAGAGGGTCTCAGTCCTTGTTCCATTGTTCCCAGGGCAGACTCCCCCGCCAGCTGCTCTCTTCTACACGTTCAGCCTGCAGTGGTGAAGCAAACAGCTCCCAAGGACCAAGAGTTGAAAGCGCATCGACTTGAGAAGGGTGCCTGGTGTGCTGAGGCAGCAGAGGGCCATGGGCTTCTCGCAGGGGAGGCGATAAGGAGCTGCCAACCTCCCGAAACAGCGGATAAAATTCCAGCAACTTTGGAGCCCAACCTGGAAACGGACGACAGTGAACTGGACACAGGCTTCACGCAAAAGATATTCAGTGGCTGCAAGCGCCAGTCGTTCTTGCTCCATAGAAGTCCAGTGAAAGAACCTGCTGCGGAAATTCAAAGGCACCCGAGCGCTGGCAGGGTAGAAGATGACAAGGCTCACTGTATAAAGGAACCCACTCAAAACGAGGGGAGAAGAGAAGCTGCTTCACGTGGGACAAACGGAGACCTCTCTGTCCAATGGCCGTCGCCCTCTGCCTCTAGTTCTCCCGAGCCTGAGAACAGAACTGAACACCTGCCGCTTGCCTCACCAACTCCCTTCCCAGATCTTTTCTCTGTGCCGTTGGAGTCAGGGGTCAAGGACATTAAGGGCAGAAATCCCCCTCCAAGTCAAAAGCTGGCAACTGATGAAGTAGCATCTCTAGAACCTGCCGGGCCAAAGCGTGGCAGCAGCAACAGAAGCCCAAAGGCCTGGAGAAATGGCAGCTTCCCAGGGCCCAGTTCAAGCTATGTGAATGAGACAGATTCCAGCATCGAGCATTTCCAGGGCGCGGGGTCTGTCGAGGGTGAAAGTCAAGGGCTACCCTTAAGCCCTCAGCCAGACCCAATGCAGCCACGGCCTTCTCAGTCCAGCTGTAACCTTCTTGAAAAGCAAAGGCGCATTGTGGAAAGTAAGCAGCTGAAGAGCAACACGGAGGAAGCAACCGATTCTTCCAACGTGAGTGTCCCAAAGTGCTTTGTTCCGGAGAAGAATTTGGAGCAGGTCTCCAGGGAGGAGCCCCGTGACTTTGAGCTCTCGTTGGAGACACCGGATGGTTTGTTGGACCCCGTTAATGAAAAGAAGAGCTCATCTAAACTTTGGGAGATCGATAGGTCAGGCATCTTAGCTGTGTCTGCTAAATCAGAAGAGCCATCCCCTCTTGGAAGAGAGCGGGGGAACCCTGATCAAAGCAGCTCCGAGTGGAAGGACAAAGGCTTGGCTGTGGCACAGCGGAGACAGGCGAGGAAGCTGCCGTCCTCAGAAGAGGAAGATTCCAGTGAAGATGAAGAGTTGCCATGCTTCCAGACATTGTTATATGGCGCGGCATCACGGTCCCTCAAAGAGAAGGAGACGGCAGGAGAGAGCCCCCGTAGAAGGGACCTCTTGCAGAACGACGAGGATGCCTGTCCAAGCCAGGAGTCAGAAGGCTCAGTGAATTTGTTTTCCTCCCAGTCACATGCCTCGGGGGACTCCTGCAGTAAGCCTTCTGACTCAAAATGGTTGACGCCAACCTCTAGTCCCAGAAGAGCATCGGCTAGTCTCAGTGGGAAGAAAGAAGCCATGAAATCCAGTAGTCAAGTCCCCAAAGATGCTGAACCACTGAAGGATGGACAGCAAGAAGGCGTGAATGCAGAATCCAATTTAGGTACAAAGCTATGATTGCTAATGTTTTAAGTTTTAAATTTTTTATGTGCAAAAATACCCATCCCTCACTAGAGCCATCTCTCTTGTGCCTCATTCACTAGTTTAGATGTGATCATGTTTCCGTGTCACAACATGATTCACTAGTCAGCATATGCTTGCAAGTTACATGCTGAGATTCAGAAACATCCCAGAAGGGGAAAGTGATAACAGCCATTTTTCAGGTGTCCAGGAAGATTTTTATCTTCCCGTATCCGAAAAGTCAACAGATTCATATTTCTTTTTTTCCTTTTAGAGCTGTTAACAATCCCATGCCTCTTCGTTTCTTAAATATCCATGCCTTCTAAGTTCTGTTTGGTTGTGATGGAAATAACATTGAATGCAAGGAAGGGAAATGCACTTTGCCTTCCCTTTTGTAGCCTCCTCCACCATTGTCTACATCTGTGGAGGGAAACAGGCTGAAATTGAGGGCTTCTGCTATCCTTGGAGTCTTTTGATGTGAGTTGGAACCTTTTTTCCCCAGGATGAGAACTCAGGGGGAAACTCCCTGCAGATAGGAGAACCTCTTTTCTTCAAGTCTTAACACCTTCCATCCATAGAGGGGAACGGATATGATGGATGAAAGAGTGGAACTAGAGCAGGCATGCCCAAACTTCGGCCCTCCTGATGTTTTGGACCACAACTCCCAGAATTCTAAGCTTAGATTGCCAATGGCAAAGGACTGTGGGAGATGTGATCCAAAACATCTGGAGGGCCAAAGTTTGGACATGCCTGAACTAGAGAATGATTTAGCACCTCACATGGTTAATGTGCTTCCATGCGTTGAAAAGGACTCTATAGTGTTACTGCAGCACTCAAGAGTATTCTGAGTTAGCATTTCCAAACACTGTCTGAGAGAACTTTTTTGTCCTCCCTCCTGCCTTGCATGGACCTGGTATCTGTCTAAAGCACCAGAGGGAAAAGCTCACTCCGGGCTATGGCTGGGACCCAGTAGCATGGTGTGTGTGTGTGTGTGTGTGTGTGTGTGTGTGTGTGTGTGTGTGTGTG
>JAHTLZ010000111.1:2158500-2171406 GCA_023846285.1 Phrynocephalus versicolor | reverse complement strand
GTGTGTGTGTGTGTGTGTGTGTGTGTGTGTGTGTGTGTGTGTGTGTGCATCACTTCTTAGACCATGCTCCTGACCTCATCCCACACCGACTGCTCTACAGTTTTCCATCTCCATTTCTGATGCAAGCTATGGCATTCATTGGCATCAGTCACCAGAGGTTTTAAAAATGAATTGAACTGAATGAATTATGCATTTTAGGTTGTTGCCATATACGGGAAAAGGTAACATTTGTATGTAATATGAAGGGAATTAGTTGTCTAGCTCTCTGTCCTCTTTAAAGCAGAAATTAGTTTTTCAAGCAGTAATGGTTCGGTAATATAATCTGCTCAGAGTTTTGAATAGCCCAAATGCAAAGATGTGTCTACTCTCTTCTGAAAACAAGATTTAATAAAGTATGCAAATGAAGTAAGATTGCTTCATTATTTCTGCCCCCAGAGGGAGTGCTGAAGAAGCGTTTCCCCTTCTGTAGACCCTCTTCTTCCATCCCCTACCTTCTTCCTTTGTTGTATTTTCATCCTTTGCTTATTGACCAGCACTGAACAGATTAGGTAACTTAACCTGGTGCCTAGAAACTGAAAATGTCCCTGTCGTCTTGTCCCTGCTTATCCCATCTGTGTCTAAAGTTCTGATTCCCTGTCAAAAGCTGGTCTCTGCACCTTCCTAACTTTCCCCCTCTGTTCATGCTGCTCTTTGAACCCAAGCTGCTTCAGGAGGGTTTAGCCATCTGGTTTGCACCAGTAAATGAAATAAGGGCCTCCTTGGTCATTGTTGTTGTTTATTTTCTCTGCCCTCTCTAAACTGTCCCGTTTGAACTCTTCGTTCTTGTTTTTGCTCTTCCGAAGATGAGGAGACCCTGGGCGATGACAGCGAAGCCAGCCACTTGGGGGATTCCTCGGGCCTCTCCTCCCAGAGTGAGATCCTCACCACGCAGGTATGAGATGGTTTCAGAAGTGGCTGCAGATAAGTTGTGGCAAGGAAAGATAGGGTCAAAGGGGTGAAAACCTTCTGGAAACCCAGTTGGGACCACAGTAGAGGTTTATATAAAGGCACTGCTGTATTGGTAGCTTTATTCTCTAGTCACTTTCCTAATTACCCAGGTTTAGAATTTGACATCTTAACAGCTGGTGTAACCCTTGTCTACTGCAGAGGAGAGAACCTCCGGGCAAGCAGGCCCTCTTCCATAGATCAGTAGGCACATCCGATGAATCGAGGGGGAGGTTATGAGAAATTAATTAACCATCTGTTGGCGATTTCTTCCATCCCTGAGGTCCAAGAAAGCTGACAAACTATCTTGGTCCTTTAGGTCACCCAGCATCTGCTGGACAGCCAGAACACAGAATCCATGTTGTTACAAGGAGGCTGTTTGCAGTAACCACTCAATCTACTAGAAAAGTTCCCAAAAGGAATGGGAAATGGGGATTATATTAACCCTGAAGGCCCTAAATGAGTTCATTTGGGCACTGCAGGTGCATATATGACATGGTGGGTGATCAGAGTTCCCTTAAGGAAGATGGGCGGGGTATAAATTTAATAATAAATAAATAAATAAATAAGCTGCCATTACGGGCTTCCAGCAAAGTCACATGATTGAAGCTAATCAAATAGTTGTCTAGGACCCCAGATGAACAGTAACAAAAAGGAACTGTTAACATCCGCCAAAGCTGTTAGGCCAGAAGAGACGAGGCTCCCAGGTTATTAAAACTATGGTACTCATTTTATTTCAAATTAAAGGTATGACCCATTTCAGCTTGCCTTTTCAAACTTGTTCAAGGGCGTGAAGGATTTATTTATTCAAAAGGAGCTGGACTCAAACCTAATAAACAAAAAGTCTTTCTAAACAGAGCTAAGAAAAGTGCAATATCCATGCCCTTGAAGAAGTCTGAAAAGACTAAGCCAAAACATGTCAGGGTTTTAATTAGGAATAAAGTGCATACTATAATGTTTACATCTTGGGATCACAGGGCCCCTGATGAGCCAGCTGCCTCTTCAGATTTTCTTGTGCTATCTCCAGATAGTTAGAAAGGATGTGTTGAATTTAAAGGATAACGCCACAATCAAAGCCATGAGATTTCACTTTGCGTATTGGTGGGATGAGGTCTGCCCTGCAGGAAACAGTTTTTCTCTTAAATCAGAGCAATGGTAAATCCAAAATGCCGCTTAAGTGGCCACGTGTGGATTGTGGGAAGTCTAAGGGTGTCTGACTGAGCAGGTATGGTTAACATGAGAAAGAAGAGAATGTGGTGAACAGTCTTTTGGGGCATAGGCTGCAATCCACATATTTCATCAGGTAGTAGTGGATCTGTTTCCTTTTCCACAGTGAAACTGATTCAAGTGTGAGGTGTAATAAGCTGAGGATTCTCTTCTGTAAACTCAGTACAAGCATCGTTTGCACAATCATAGACTTGCTTCCTTGCTAAGGGTCTGATTTTTTAAAAAGCCTGAGTGACAAGTCTTCCCAGATGTAGACTATGAGGCAAGGGTTGTGTGAGGTTTAATTTAAATTAGCAGCCAGGAAGTATTTAATCAACCACATCCACAAAGGCACCTGAGAGGTATTCATTCACCTAGTGGTACAGAAAGAATCAGCAAATGATATGGGAGTGCTAACCTTTTTGTATAACAGCTTTCAAATTCTAACTAAATTTCCCACCTGTGATCTTCACTACAAATCTCTTTCAGCCCTGTTGCGCCTTTCATGCTTCCCTCCTTAAAGGTCTTGTTTTGTGTTGCTATTTCAGTGAGAACAGTTTCAGTGATGGGAATACTTTCTGTCAGAGAGTAATTTGCCTCATCTGTCTTAACAGAATGATGCTTATTTGTGACCCTTTTAAAAATTAACACTTTCTTCTCCTTTTAACACTTCCCCTTCCTCCTTTTCATCAGCCACCTGAGAGGGGGCACATTTTGATTATGGATTTTATTTTGAGCCTCCAAAATTTGGGGATATTTCATTTTTAAATTCTTATAGGCATTTTTAAATTTAAATGTCTTTTATATGACTTTTACATTGTAATTAAATTGTATTTTTAACTATATTTTATGACTGACCTTTTTGTAAACTGCCCCGGGTACTGCTGTTTGCACGAAGGGGGAGGTATAGAAATATAAATAAATAAATAAATTGTGAGGACAAGGAATCTTCTAGTACTTTTTCTATATTCTGACTCCAGACATTTGAAGGAGTCCTGCTACTTTTTAGTCATATGCAGGATGCCAAACTTTTCCCTCAGAGTGCCCAACAAATTTCAGCCTGGTCCTCCTTTTTATCGTCCTTCCATCTGGTTCCTTGTGGGGAGACATTTTTAAAGGCCAAGTTTGTATTTCCGTTCCATAATTATGGAAAAGAAGGGGAGCTATTCGCACTCCATTGACAACGTAGCTTTGTGTATTAGTCTAGGTCTAGATGATATAGGTAGAGGATTTTCTGTGTTCTCCTTTGGCCACCATTGCAATCTGAACAGCTTTCTCTCTGTGGACGCATTATTTAAGAGACAAGTACTGTACCAGGTATGTCAGAACTGATTCTAGATACAATAGGATACCCATCCATGGATGAAATGGCTTTTGGACATCCTATAATATGCTGTCCCTCACTTGAAAGAGAAAGGAATTGAACTTACTGTACATTAATTCACTAGATAGAGATGATCCTACTCACATGCATGGCTGTCTCATTGTTTCTCACACGGCTGGAAGGATCCTCCTAGGGCAGTGATGGCGAACCTTTTAAAGGCCGAGTGCCCAAACTGTGATTCAAAACCCACTAGTTTTTCACAAAGTGCCAATACAGCAATTTAACCTGAATACAGGTGGCTGTGAAGGGTGCCCACAGAAAGGGCTCCGAGTGCCACCTTTGGCACCCATGCCACAGACTTGCCAACACTGTCCTAGGGCTTTGAGTCAGAAAATTTTGAGTCTTGCCTACTTTCCTAGTCTCCTTTTCTTCCTTCTCTGTGCTCTTCTTTCTAGTTCTATGTTGTTAGTCGCAGTTAACTTTTAGGAGCAGAGATGCTGCATTGTTGTGGTCGCAGCTTCTCTGTTGGGTGAGGTCCTGAAATTCATAGGTGCTCTTCTACTTGAAAAAATCAAGGGCAAGCTTCATTTGACTAGCCATGCCTGCTAAAGTCAGTGATAACCCGTGTATGTATTTAAACCAGGGTAGGCAACTTCTATAAGACATTGGACTGTGTTGACATCCCCAAATTTTTAGAGAGATGCACTACTCTGCTGGCACTGATAAGAAGGCATAATTTCTTCCATGCTTTCCACATGTCTTGCCTACAAGTGGAATCATGTTTCTGGGGAGCTTCTAGAACAGTGATGGCGAACCTTTTAGGGACCGAGTGCCCAAACTGCAATTCGAAACCCACTATTTTATTTTAATTTTTTGCAAAGTGCCAACATGGCAATTTAACCTGAATACAGGTGGCTGTGAAGGGGCGATGTCGGGTGCCCACAGAAAGGGCTCCGAGTGCCACCTTTGGCACCCATACCATAGGTTCACCAACACTGCTCTAGAACATAATTGTTCTTGCAAGCAAGGTGAGCATGCATTGTCTTAAATGAAAATGTTGCATTTTCTTAGCAGCAATAGAACCCCTGGGACCCAGTCTGATCAAGGAAACAAGTGCTGCCCACATGTCTACTTGTACTGATCATTTCCGTATCTATACCAAATTCTTTCAGTTAAGAATCTCATGTAGTTTACATTACCAAATAAAAGCTAACAAAACACAATACAAGGGCCAGGCTTGTCTCTCTGGATCAGGAGTGTCACAACTAAAAAAAATTCTCCTTCGTAACAAGCTCTCTTAAAGTGGCACGTAGCAGGATCATTCGTTCGCTGAAAAGAGAGCACATATTGCATGCAAGTCATCTTCTCATTTTTTCCCATCTGCAGCAAAGAGATGCCATGCAAAACAACTTAAAGAAACTCCACCAAGAGATGATTGATATTGAAGCAGCTCTCAGACAGGGAAGCCAGAGTGATGCCCCTGAAGAACGGCCACTACCAGATGAGGAAGATGATTTCACTGGAGGTGAGGCAAGGTTGAGAAAGGGTAAGAAGGCCAGTGCCTTCAGTTTTGTTCCAGGAAGACAGACTGAGAATTTGCTACTATTAATTTCTTGTGTGTGTGTGCTGTGTCGTTACAGTCGTGACCAACTCTTCGTGATCCCATGTCCATGGAGTTTTCTTGGCAGGAATACTGGAGTGGTTTGCCAGTTCCTACTCCAGGCGCCTACAGCACCTGGTATTCCCTGGTGGTCTCCCATCCAAGTACTAACCAGGGCCGACCGTGCTTAGCTTCTGAAATCAGGCGAGATCGGATGTGCTTAGGGCATTTATTTCCTACATAGAAACAAATAACTTGAAACAGTCTTGTGCTGACTTTCTATTTCAAAATGCTAGGAGAAGTACCAGCTTTGCAAAAATGAGAAGCCATTGCGTCCCTTCAATATTGTCCATATCCCTATGCTTTTTCTTTTTCTTTCCCTTTCCCTGATCAGCCCCTCCTCTCCTCTCACTCTCCTCCCCCTGAAGTTCCCAGATGGCTGGACCTTCCTTTTGTCCTCCTCTCAACTTTTCTGCAGGAAGTCATGCAGAAGAAAATACAGATGGCACTCCTGAGAGGCTTTCTGCCCAAATGCATCTCCCCCCCCCCACGACTTCTAGTTTCCCTTTCCTGTAGTTGAGGGAAGTCTGCTGCCTAGTGAGTGAGAAGAGCAAGAAGAAATTTTAATTAACTCAAATTAACAAATCCATTATAAGAAGAACTCCAGATGCACCTAGGGCCTCCTTAGTGTCCTAGTAGATTTTCAGTGGCCTTGCTTTCTAGAGTTGAATAAAAATTAATGTGTTTTGGTGTTATGGTGACTACACACACACACACATACACCCACTTCTGCTATTAGAAAGCCTATTCTTTTGAGTTTCATTGTAAAATTCAGAAGGTATTGGATAGATGGATTGCTAGCCAGCCCCACCTGGGCTCACGGTGAAGTGTCCTCACTATACAGACTAGAGAAAGAAGGACTGGTTCGGATTTTTGAGGCATTCAGATATGCTTAGTCTGAGTTATTGGCACGACCATCACTTCTGCCCTCTCCTCTCCTTCCTTAATTTAAAGTACAATAGGACCCCCATAATCCAGAGGATTGGTATCTGCAGTTTCTGTTATAAGCCGTTTACCGCAGTCCTATATACAGCATGCAAGGAGATGGGCTTTGTGCCCTGCTCCCTTCTATGTTGTACATGGGGTTCACTGCTATCCATGGTTTCAGGAATAGATGCCCCGCAGAGATGGTGATCTTATTGTATGTGCATTTTATACTGTTTTGCTCATAATGATTTTTTTACTGTTTTGGCCGTAGAGTAGTCGAAGCTTGAGAGTCACTGTTTCTTACTGGAAGTACAAGCATTACCAAAAAAACATTGGTTGGGGGAGGACTAACTAGCGAGCCCCATGGTATATAGTGGGTAAACAAACGGTAGTACTGTAGTCAAGCCTCTGCTTATAACCTGAGTTTGATGTCGGTGGGTTCAGGTAGCCATCTCAAGGCTGACTCAGCTTTCCATCCCTTTGCTGGTGGGTACGATAACAAAGTGTTCCTTGCATCATTCGGTTGTGAACTGTGCAGGGAGTGCTCCAAGCACCATGGGGGCAGTATATCAGTCAAAACAACAATACAGTGGTACCTTGTATAAAGGAATTAATTTGTTCCAAATGAAATTATGTTAAGCAAATTTTCCTTTATACAAATTCCCATAGGAATGCATTGAAAACGGAATGATTCCATTTTATGTTGTACGGATTTTCCCCATAGGCGATTATGTTAAGCAAATTTCCCCTGTCTCTGGAATTTTTTATGTTGTACAAATTTTATGTTATACAAGCTGTTTGTTATACAAGGGTCCACTGTAACTTCTGGAGCAAGTGAGAGGAGTAATAGCAATTCAAGGTACCTTTCAGCCACTAATGAAAAGGAACTCACTCAGTTATGTCCAGTCTTCATTCCCCCACCTACCCATCTGTTGCTTTCCTTTGCATTTCATTCTAAAAACAAGAATTTGTTCTGTGCAATGTAACATTAGGCTGCAGAGTCCGCTGAGTTACCGAGTTAATTTTGCATTGTTAGAGTGGGGCTTATGCATATTTAGCTTGAGCTCTGTTGCCATGGCAGTGGTTTTAAAATGCATTTCTGTTACCATGTTTCTGTGAGAGTGTATCAAGTTAGCTTATTTTCCTTTGCTCAACAAGACCAGAAAACCCTTGCTGCGGAACCTGTTCTTTGTGTGTTGTAATCAGGTGTGTTTTTAGTAGCTAGTTTAAGCAGCGAGCCTCATCCAGAATATTTCTTTTGAATGTGCCCAAACTGGGCAAGGGTTGCCACCCCAGATGCCACATTAATCAAAACAAAAAGCCACATTTGTTGAACAGTATCATAATACTCTGTTGTACCAGGAGCCTTGGTGCCTGCCGTTTTGGACATTGTATTGAGATAGACAGGGATGTGGCTAGAAGGCATCGTTTGATAACGTTCGGCAGAATGTTCGGCAAGAGAAATAGAGCGGTGCTAATAGCCACCACAATTTGAGTTCAGGGTTCTCCAGAGAGTTAATGAAACACTGCAAGAAAGCATAATAAAGCTTCCTCCAGTGAGGAAAAAAAGGAGCCAAGGTTTTGAGATGGCATAGAATTTTGACCCCATTAGTCACAATTCAGAGCCAAAAACAAGATTTATACAACTGTGGGAGGGTGGTGCGCATGAAAGGTCTGCCATTTTCAACTTACTGATCAAAGGAGCATAGGTCAAGCGTACAACTAGCACATAAGTTATAAACCCAAGAAGTGTACTCAACTCTGTGATCTTTCAAAAGCCATTTCTGTGTTGCATAAAAATCTGTGATGAGAGAAGCGAATATGAATTCGACTCATAGTCTAGTATAAACGCGTAATTCACTCTTACTGAATCATCCTTCAGCTTTTACACTTCTCTGAATGTTACAATGCAGTTCTTCAATCCAGAATTGCATCCATTAGGGGAAAAAGTTTCTCAGAGTGTACATTAGGGGAAGATGCCTGTGCATTTTCTATTGAGTTTGAAAAAATTGCAAACCAGTATAGAAGCAGGCTGGCACATCCTTCAACTTGGGTTAAAATACACACAACAGAATGCAAAACAGATTTATTTAACCACACTGATGGCTAAAGCAGGGATTACTCTGGCTTTTAAAATTATATAGGTAAGGAAATAGGACATCCTGAAAGTAAGAGGACGACCTCCGGCACAGGGGCGCCTGGGAAACCCATCTGTGTGGCTTGACGAAGGCCACGAGGGAGAATCTGATAATTTACTAGGTACACAAAAATGTAAAAGAAAAAAAAAGCCAAGTGTTTTGCTCATAGCGCATACCACCCCATAGTGCTTAAAGCACTCTCTGGGTGGTTTACAATTTATTTATGCAGGCTACACATTGACCCCCACCCCCCAGCAATCTGGGTACTCATTTTACTGACCTTGGAAGGATAGAATTCTGAGTCAACCATGAGCCGGCTACCGAATTGAACCCCAGGTCGTGAGCACAGCTTTAGCTTCAGTACAGCTGTTTTACCACTGTGCCATGTAGGACGTCTTTATTAGAAAACCCCATATCTTATAAAGACATTTGATTGATCTGCTTATTCTCTTATAATCTTGTTCTGGGGAGGATGTGTGCTGTGAGATTTTTTTTTTAATCCATATATGCACTGTAGAGATGTTTTGGTGACACAGAAAAGGACGCAATTTTCCTTTCCCATATTACAAAATCCTTTTCTATGGTTGCAAAATTCCTATTAGGACTGGCTGGTTGGAATCAAATCTAAAACCTGTACAGTAGTGCAATATGACAGGCCTGCCCAACAGGTAGACTGCGGGCTACCAGTAGCCCGCGAAGGGTTCAAAAGTAGCCTGCCAGCCACCAATAAACAAGTGAGGAGATAAATTCTCCACCACTCCCTCCCCCATCATCCCAAGGACCACCACTGTCCCAGCAAAGTTTTGGGTCTGCCAGGCCACTGTCTCAGCCGAGTGGGGCAGTTCAAGGGCCATGGCATGGTCCCTGCCACCCCCCTCCCCGGCCAGATGATTGAGCGTGTGCAAGGGAAGCATATGCATGGTCAGCTTTCCCATAGGAATGCATTGAAAATCAATCAATCCATTCCAGAGGGAACAAATTTCAATGCATTCCTATGGGAAACTGCTGCTGTACGTACAATTTTTTTTTACTTACAAGCATGTGTTAGTGTAGTAGCCCTCAGGCACTTTGGGCCAGAAAAAGTAGACCTCAGCCTGTTCAAAGTTGGACAGCCCTGCAATATGATATACACTGGAATGTTTAGCTGTGTGTCCTTATCCTGTTCATTGGAGACAATTCATGATGCTGGGGAGATGGGGGAGGAGAAATTCCAGGAACTTTATTCTGAAAATATGAAATGAAGCAAGGGGATTGTTCCACTTGAATGGTAAAGCATTGAAAGTAATACACCTCGTTAAAAATGACAGATGTTCTTCAGATGGTAATATGACCCACTCAGAATTGCAAAAAGGCCTTTGCCCATTCACCTGTGGCACATAAGGAATTCTTTTCAAGTAACTCAGTGCTGATATTCTGTAAACTGGATAGGATCTTTTTCACTCCTCCACTCTGCTGTTAATATGTCTCATACACGTACTGTAACTTACACTGGAATATATGAATAGAAAACCTAGGGAAGGTTTTTAGGGATAGTGAATGGTTTTGTTGATGCAAATCGATCTAGGTCTACCTTGAAGGCAGGTCAAGTTCTTTGCTAGCCACAGCTGTCTGGTTGAGCAGTTCTTGCTAATTATCTTCCACTCAGCAGCATGTTGTCTTGAAAATAGATTGGAAAGATTAGCACTTTGGGGAAGGCTGTCCTGGATTTGCTTTCCTTTTGTGGTCTGTTGTGTATGTATTGTTGCATTCAAACCTTTCCCCCATTTCTTTTCATGGAAACATAGAGCTTTCTCCAATATGAGGCTTCCTGGGTTTTGACGCTCACTGCATTCAGACATAAACATAATTTAATTGCTACGAGGAAGGGAAATATATATATATTTTCCCAATGACACTGGTTTCCAGACGATCGTTTTTGTAGCCTTTCCAAATCCAATCAGAGCCAATTCTGTAAACAACTATAAATAGCCCAATTGAGTATTAAGATGGTGGAATCTATTAATTAGCATCCTCTGGGCCCTGAAAGAGACTGCAGACAACTTAATTAACATGATGACCCTTGTTTTGGCTTTCAAGCCAGCATCAAGTATTTGAGGCCTTCTTATAAAAACCTAAATCTGATTACATTTATTGATGGCTTGATTACAAATTACAGCTTATCTCTTGGCTATTTTGAAAAGCCTCTTGCCTCTTTCTAATCACATTCCGGGGGAAGAGAGGTACATGAATCCTCTTCCTAAGCATCATAAATAACAAGTGTTTAAAAAGTAACAAAGAAAGTGTTGCCTTAGGCCTCTTCTGCTCTTTCCGTGTTTCTTCTGTTTTATCATTAGTTCCACCAAATGCATCGCTTGACACCTTGTGTTTTTAAAATGTGATTGAATATTCGAAGTGTAATTTGAGTATTGAGCAGTTAGTATGTTATTATATACAGTGATGCAGGTCTGTGGGTGTTTTATATATTAAAGATGCAGATACTCTGAAGAGTATCTGCATCTTTAATGATTCTGCTTTTCATGGTTAATATTTCATAATAAATCACCAAAAGGCTGATGGCACTTCATGATAGGTTATGCTTTATGTCACTGGCGCTCTGTTTCCCTCAAAATGTACTTTATAATAGACTAAAAGCTGGAAGAAAGTATGATTCCAGGGTAGGATTCAGAGTAAAGTGGCATATTTTGTTGATATTGGAAATTGGTTTCAACTTACTTTCTATAAACCACCCCTATATAGAAGAGAATTATTATAATCCCTACCTACAAGCCATGCTGGTCAGATTGCTGGTACGTACAGTCCATGATGTGGGAGGCATCAGGTTGAGGAAAGCTGGTCTGTCTAAGTCACAGTGGTGGCAAACCTTTGGTACTCCAGATGTTTTGGACCACAACTCCCACAGTCCTTTGTCATTGGCAATACAGGCTTGGAATTCTGGGAGTTGTGGTCCAAAACATCTGGAGTGCTGAAGGTTCGCCACCACTGGTCTGGGATATTTACCAGTATCCTCACCAGAAACACAGTATTCTATTGTAACTATGCATTATGTTTAAAAACTGACATTCAATAACAAGTTATGCTTGTATATTCTGCCCTACCCACTCTATAGACTGAATAGTCACAAACATTACAGGTACTCTCAGATAAAGGTGTAAGCAGTAGAAATACGAAGAACTTGTGTAATTTGCCTGGATGAATACAATTATGGGATTTATTCAGACTATGTCTACAAACCCTTTTATAAAGAGGTGGTGAAAAAGAAGTATAACTGAAGATGGCTATATAGCTACTCAATGTAATAAAAATATACAATACTTGTATTAGCAATGTACTGTTAAGATCATCTGTATTCTTTATTCACATTGGAGCACTGCACAATTTTAAATTATGAACATTTGATCATTTTGATCATAGGGCAACTACTTCAATAGTGTTTTCTCAGCCATTTGCTAGATGTTGTATATTATCTGTTGTATACATGGTGAGGCATAAATTACATGTACATAAATGCTGCATTAATTGAATTTCTCCATATTTGCAGAAAAATTGTCCTATATCCAAGTCTCCCCATTTTCCTTGATTATTCTTTGATCTTCCTACTTTGCTTCAAAGTCTGTTAAGAAGGAGCCTTCCAGAAAAGTGGAAGGCATTGAAAGTACACTCTGGCATCCCTTGGGCAACAGCGTGCAGCCACATAATCCTTCCTATCCTGAAGATTAACACTGCAATAATAAGTGTTGTAATGTAAGAATAGGTATAAATAAAATGCAGTTAGATGAATTAACCAACTTAAATGCTTGGGCATAGGGGAAATTTTTTGACCTGGCATCTCCTGTTTGGTAAGCATTCAACAAATGGAACACTGCAACAAAAAGGCTTTCCTTAGATGATGGTCTGGAGATAAGGAAGAACTTTGGGTTTATTGCAAATTATTGGTGGACATTGAGATCTGTGTGTAGTAGATGGACAAGATGTAATTGAACTCATTGATAACCCAATTCAACAGGTATCTTGTTCTGGATGCACTTTTATGGAGTCTAAAAGAGCCTACTTTTTCTTGAGCTTTAAATACAGAGACTCTACAGTAATATATTCTCAAAGGCTTTCACAGCCAGGATCTGATAGCAGTTGTGATTTTTTCGGGCTGTTTGGCCATGTTCTGAAAAACTCCCAGAACACGGCCAAACAGCCTGAAAAACTCACAACAGCTTTCAGATCCCGGCCATGTTCTGAAAAACAGCCCGAAAAATTCACAACAACTAACTGTACAGTAGTTTTTTCTCATCTTACTCTTTTTTTTATTGGTCTTTGCCCTTTGGGCTTTCTCCTAAACCTATTTCTATGTAAACCTTGAAGGTGGGGATGGTGTGTCATTTAGGCTGATCTGGATTTAAAATCACCTGGTTCTTTTTAGCCATAGCTTTGACTGTGTTTCCTATGAATTTGTTTGATATTTACTCATCACAATATGTGAAACAAGATTCCATTTTCCACAGTATGGTTTGGTACATTTTGTGTTGATATAATTTGGTTCTAAATAACATTGTTTGTTTCTGTTCTGGAAGAAGTGACATGGATTTTGGATGCAAATTCTGCAAATAAATGATTCCAAATGGTTTTGGGGTTGTTGTTGTTGTTGTTGTTGTTGTTGTTGTTGTTGTTGTTGTTGT
>JAHTLZ010000111.1:2135491-2158490 GCA_023846285.1 Phrynocephalus versicolor | reverse complement strand
GTTGTTGTTGTTGTTGTTGTTGTTGTTGTTGTTGTTGTTGTTGTTGTTGTTGTTGTTTTGTCTGACACATTGCCAGCTGTATCAGGACGTTCTGCCAGTAGTGCAGGTCTGGTTTTGTAGTATCAGAATCCATGTGAATTAGGCAACGCAAGAGTCTGAACCACGAAACCAGTTGTTATTTTTGTGAGTGCCCTTTTTCTCTTGACAGAGTCACTGTGAAATTGCAGGTCTTCCCCTTGAGAAGAGAAGGGCAGCAACGACATGGATCAGAGCTTTGAAAGTATTTCTTCAAGATAACCCATCCCTTTTACTCTAGTGATAAAGTCGTTCTAGTCACATATTTCATTACTGTAGCGATTTCCCCCTTTTGTTACAGGAAATAAAGTAAAGTTGACACCTGAACGCAAACACAACTTCCTGGGTGACTTATTCGTCACTATCAAGAGCACCCATTGCACTCCAGGCAGTAATTCCACTTCGTCGTCGAAGTCCAAAGAGCGGATTTCCAATGTTTGGACCACAAAAACAGCAAGAGGTTCTCCTGGTGCTACGCCAGGTTCCAGTAGAAGACCAGGTACATCAAGTCATGAGTCACAGGGAAGGCCGGTCTCTCCCTTCACGGTTGCTCCACACCAGAAGGCCAGGAAAAAAACCTCAAAGAGCCCACTCCTCACAAGCAAGAGAAAAATGTCATTGGTGGCATCAGGTCTAAACCAAGACGAATTGGTAAGCATCCTCTTATATGACCCTCTTGCAGAATGTGTAACCGCTGTTGAAGCCAGTGTCGTCTGCAGAGCAAAACTCAGAACCTACCATTCAAATCAGGTCCATGTAAACAGCTAGTGGAAACCATCAGGCGCCTTCCTTTGGTTGTGTGCCTGCCATCTGGCACAAACTGATGCTATGGGAGTTTGTGCTCTGCTTTCGGAAACACTGCGGCCAGGAGGCAGAGGGCTCCTCATCCTTGCAGTTAGAAGCCACTGTGTATCTATTCTGTCTTTTTATTTTTAACAAGGAAGAAAAGGGAGGGTGGAAAAGCAAGGGAGAGTTATGAGTGGAGGATGATGAAAGCCTTCTATAAAATTCAGTGAACGGAGCAGGACGGTGGTATGATAAAGGATTTGTCTGGAACCAGTCAAGCTGTCAACCCGTTATATGAAACTTCTAGGGCCTGGACTCAAAATTTGACGAGCTATCTCCACCAGGGTGGGAAAATCACATAGCAATGTTTAGATGCCACTGTAAACCTGTACAGTTTGAGTTCTTTTATAGTTTGGATTTTTCCTTCCTTGTTTTGGAGTATTGCTGCTTCTGTCATGCCACCGCAGCCTATTATCTTTGTTAGGACTGAGTGGAACATCATAAATCAAATGTCTCAGTTAACCAGATCTTTTCTTTGATCTACAAAGGAATCCAAAAAGGGGTAGGAGGCAAAAGAGGGTGTCAGGCGTGATAGAAAAGGCCATATTGTCATGCAGAACAGTCTTAAGAAGGGATGAAATATTTTGCAGATTTAATAAATTCTCTTTCACTTTTCAGAGTGCTTTAGGAGCTTAACTGTCATAGCTTGCAGTTGCCCTTGCTAAGGAAAGATGGCAATTTTTCTGACGGACAGAAAAGCAAGGGTGCGTGGACTGCCTAAGACCATGCAATGAGTCATTACAGGGGATGGAAGGTTGTCAGGAAGTCATGTTTGAAGAACAAAGTTTTACTCTGTAAAAATAATCCAAATTGTCGTGTACACAGGATAGAACACTTTATCTGCACAAATTACATATTTTCTGCTTCCAAACTGAAAATTCCCAGTAGGATGGTTGCATTTCAGACCTCATCATGCACAAGCAGTTGTGCTGGTTGTACAAACCTTTTCACAAATGCTTGTACAACAAAATTATAGTGGATGGCACTCTTGCACAAACTCTGAGAATGTGCTTCTACTAACACAACGGGCCTTGTGCTAGTGCAGTGACATTGTTCACTGCAGATTTCCTTGAGTAATTATGGATTATCTGAATTCATTTCAATCTGACTATAGGGTTCCATGGTATCATCTGTATTATAGCTACATAAAACCTCATAGAGTGCAGTTTTAGATTAAATGATACTGCAGAGTGGGTATTTTCAAACTATTTCTTTATCATCACATTCCATGAAGACATACAAACCATTGATCCCCAAACTGTGGGTGCTAGATCTTAACCGAGATTTTCAAAAGGAAAAAAAATGAATCAAGTTTCATACAGTGAGATTTATTAACACACTATGTTACACTGGTTTTATTTATTTTTAATTTCAAATTATGAAATTATTCTTTTTAGCAATGGTGAAAGTGAGTTTGGGATGCACAAAACATTCTAAAAAAATCAAAATGGGAGAATGCTGAGAAGTTTGAGGAAAAACTGCTAAGCCGTATTCTAAAGCAGACTTGGGGAACCTTCAGCCCTCCAGATGTTTTAGAGACTGTAACTCCCAGAATTCTGAGTATTATTTTGCCAATGATAAAAGACTGTGGGAGTTGTGGCCCAAAACATCTGGAAGGCTGAAGTTTCCCCACCCCTGTTCTCAAGCCACTAATGTGAGCAAATGCAATTTTAATCCACAGGACTCAGAAGTGGTTCTGGATCTATGTGTAGGAGTTCAGTCTGTTTTCAACTGGGAAGTATGCCATTTGAAACATCTGGATTCACAATCTAGAGCAGTGATGGCAAACCTTTTACAGACTGAGTGGCCAAACCGTGATTCAAAACCCACTCATTTTTCACAGAATGCCAATTCGGCAATTTAACCTGAATGCAGGTGGCTGTGAAGGGGCAATGTCAGGTGCCTACAGAAAGGGCTCCAAATGCCACCTTTGGCACCCGTGCCATAGGTTTGCCAACACTGATCTAGAGGTTTATGACCCTGGTCTTCAACCTCCATATTCAGGTACCAATTGGGACTAGCAGTGCATTTGCTCAGTCTATACTTGTACATCAGATGTGCCTAGTTGTAGAAAATGCATATCTGGTCATGCTAAGTATGCCTTAGTTCCATCATGTTTCAAGCTAGTGCAATGTAATCTATATTGGACTGCCTTTAAAAAAAATATTCAGAAATTTCATCTAGTCTAGAATATGGCTTCTTTGTCATTACATCTGAAGTGCTTCTGCTCTGTTTCCAGGCCCAGTTCAAAAGTGTTGGTTATGATATTACAAACTTTTTGTGGTCACCTTGTCCTGATTGTTATTAGGATCCTCTGCGGAGGTTCCTACCAATATTTGGTTAGGTTTGTATTTAGCTAGAACATGGCTGGGAGCCTGCTTGCAACTCCATGAAAGTTCTGATAAGGAAGGGTGCCTTATTTCTCTGTCCTTCTATCCCCTTGGAGCCCTGCCAGACTGTTAACGTCTTAATTTTTATACAGTACTTGGTTAATTTTGGAATTGAATGTTTTATCTGATTCCCCCCCCCTTTCTCTCTGGTTATTTTTAAATGTTTGTTTTATTGTAGTTAATCATGCAAATATTTTCAGCCACATTATCTATTTATATAGACAGCAGGCATGTACGTTCTTGAAACAATAAAAAGAAGACTGTGTTCAGAAGCCAGCAATGCTAACTGTTGATAAAATCAGTCATTTGTGATCCAGTATTTACTTTGCTTCCAGCGTGTAATACAGAGGTTTGTAAGAAAAACTGAAAGCATTTGGTCCCATAAAATTACAGAAGAAACAAGCCATGTGGTAATGAAAACAGGTGAGTTAGATGCACAGGAGAGAAACTTACACCTTGTTGAATTGATGGATGGTTGTATCCTGTTGTACTATTGGGATGCAATTTAATGATGAGAGCACCATGTCTCTTCTGGTGACTTCCACAGAGGTCTTTCAATAACTGTTAGTCATGAGAGTTCATTTGGGTCCTGCGTGTTCAGTGGTGTTTTGATCTGATCATCAGGAGCTAGATAATGTTGATGTTGTTAGATTGGTTTTATATAAAAGCATTGCTCAGTTTTAAAAGCCAGTTATATCAGTGGCTGTGGAACAAGACGAGTTGTGACTACTTGCCAGAAGCTGGAACCCCTCTTTCTCAATGGAGAGAGAGAGTTCTGTACTGTGATTGCACTGCTGCTTAGGAGGAAGCCTTACCCCTTGCATGCCCCAAGCTAGCCTCTCAGGATCATGGGACATAGAGCCTCTCGGGAAATTCTGAAATTCCAGGCAGATTCACAGAGGAGGGGATGGCCTTTCAAACATCCTAAGGTGCTGTAACTACAGTGGTTCCCCCACTCTTTCGCGGTTCATATACTGCGGTCCCGCTATATCGCGGGACCACAGCATAGGAAAAAAGGCCCCCTGTGGTAAGGGACAAAGGCCTGTGAGGGCCTCCCGGGCCTTCTGGAGGCCCCAAAAGGGCTTCCCTGTGAACTGGAAGTGACTTCTGGTAAACCGGAAGTCACTTCCAAATTGCCGAAAATCATTTCTGAGGCCTCCAAGGGCCTTTCTAGGCCTGTAGGAGGCCTCAGAAATTATTTTCGGTGACCTGAAAGTCACTTCTGGTTTGCAGGGAGGCCCTTTTGGGGCCTCCATAAGGCCTGGGAAGGCCCTCGCAGGCCCATTCGGGGCAGCGCCAGGCCTAGGGTAAAAACAAAAGCCCCCAGTTACGCCCCCCAGGCCCAACCCAACCTGCACCCGTATGTTGCCGATTTTCAATTATTGCGGGTCGAGTCGGGTCCCTAACCCCCACGATAGGCAGGGGGGCACTGTAACAAAGTATGGTACTGCCATCCAGAGGCCTCTCAACTACCGTGGTAGGTGAGGGAATGCTGACCTATCTGCCTCTTAGTCTGAGAGGACAAGTCAAATGTAAGAGGGCTTTGGGAGGCATGAGTTAGAATCCAGACCTGCCCTTTTCTGCTCCCATTCCGATTCCATTGTGTGGTATTTGTCTTGTGATCAAACTATAAAAGCGAGGGCTTCAGGACACCAATGAGCAGCTTTTGTGTCTTTTTTAATATTCAAGGTTTTAGTCTTTATGGATTAACAAGGACATTCCTGGAATTTAAGTAGAAAAATAAGATCAACCACTTTAAATTGTGTGAGTTCAAAACACCTTAATCGGGTAATAATGAAAAGCACACTCAGATCTGAAGATGCAGGCAATGAATGGGCATAATACATTGCCAAGAACCTGGCAAGATCTTCTAAGGTTGCTTGCCTAATCCCTTGACCAAGGTCCAAGTAACTGTGTACCTGATGAGTTCTTTGAGCTCATCTGGTCTTTTGTCATCTCTTAGCCTAAGTCTCCCAGTCACATAGCCAACATTTGGAACTAGAGAAGACTTTTGAAAACATACGTTGTATAATCCTCCTGTGAAAAATGAGCAATAAAAAAAAATCTTACTGATCCTTTCCCATGCCTCAAACTGTTATTTGGTTCCTAGCTATTTTGATGCAGATAGTAATAATAATAATTGTGTGTCATCAAATTGATTCCCACTTACGGCGACCCTTTCCAAAGTTTTCTGGGGGTTGAGTACTCAAAAGTGATGTATCAGAACCACCTTCACAGGCTGGGCTTTTCCTACAGGAAGCACCGGGGGATGGGGGATGCGGGGGTATTCAACTCCCCATCCCTGGTTTTGCTACCTGAGCTTGAACTCAGTGAGCTTATTCAGCCACTTTTTAATTAACACTAACTGAAATATTTCTCCTTATTCCTCAGATGAGGATCTGGTCTGTGAGCGGACACTGAAGTATTTCCTAGGCATAGCTGGACAGAAATGGGTGGTGGGCTACCAGTGTAAGTAAAAGTTTCATAAAATCTTTCTGCCCTTTCCCCTTGCACACTGCAAAGATTCATGTCATAATAATTGTTATTTTATTTATTTCATATTGTATTTTATTGTATACAGTAGGATTCCCATACCTGCAGGGGATCTTTTACAAGCTCCCCGTGGATGCTTAAAACCATGAATAAAAGTGAATGCTGTTATAACAGGAAACAATATACATAGCATGATCTCTGACTCTCTGGTAACTTGCATAATTAGATATACAAACTCCTGTTTTTTTTTTTTTTTAATATTTTCAACCTGTGGATAAGTGAAAATGTGGATACCAAAATCACAGATACAAAGGTCATACTGGACTTTATTTTCAAACTCATATCTATCTTGTCTCGAGGCAGCCAGAAAAACCAATGAAAATTTAAAAATCCACCTTAAAGAATTACAGAAGGACAGTCCTATAGCCAAAGGTTTATAAATTAATCAAAATTAAAAACTTGTGTAAATAAATTAATCTGTGGCAATGAAAACTGTGTTTATTGTTTATATGCCATCAAGTCTCTTCCAGTTTAGGGTGACCTTATGAATTAGTCAAAAGGTCCTGTCATTAACAGCCCGCTCATGTCTTACAAGTTCAAAGCAGTGGTTTTCTTTATTTAATCAACCCATCTCATATTCAATCTCCCTCTTTCCCTTTGGGTTTCATTTTCTTCTTAGCATAATTGGCCATTCCAGTGACTCTTGTGTTCTCATGATGTGCCCAAAATACAATTGCCTCAATGTAATCATTTTTCCTTCTAGAGATGATGATGATGATTGATTGATTGATTGATTGATTGATTGATTGATTGATTGATTGATTGATTGATTATTTGATTTGATTTGATTTGATTTTTATACCACACCATCTGACCAATGGGCAGTTTATAAAAGTTAAGACATGGACAATACAATAATATAATTAAACAATATACAGTGTATAGGTGAAAATAAAACTAACCAATCAAACATAATTAAATCTGATAACCAAGCAAAAATAATGAATCAAATACATTCCAAAACAAACAGAGGTGGATTAAAATAAAAAACCAAAGAGAGTTCAGGCTTGATTTGCTACAACACAAATTTATTTATTTTTCTGATGGTCCATAATGCTGCAAACAGGGTGATACTCCAGCAGTTTCTTGCATGGTGAGAAGTTCCATGGACTTGGTGCAACCAGCAAAACATCCGTGTTTAGAATGCTGCAGGACGATGTCGTATTTGCTAATGCAGGCAGAGGGTCCACATGACACGAGATGCTGGGGAGATATGTTATTAGATTCACCCTGTTTTTAATTTTAGTTCAAAGCAGGTGTGCAGAAGCTGTATTGCACAAGCAGCCAGGGACTGGGATTGGGGAATCCTTCTCCCCACACAGCTGCTGCTTTCCCAATCTTGTACAGTGTTGATGAGGAGTGACATCCCGACATTGTTTGCACTCTTGTACTGTTTCCCCTTAGGGACAAGAGCCTCAGCAGGGCAAATCAGGTCAGGGAACCCAGGCTGCAGTTCCAGTCCAGTTTTTACACACACACACACCCTTGTCTTTTTAAAAATGTAATTAAAAACAAAATGGCAGGAGAGGCGATCTTGGATTTCCCAACAATGTGCCTCCCTTGGCCCTGCTGCATCTGTCTGACAATTTTTGATTTCTTTTTCTGCAACATTTGGTTCATGCTCTGTATTTGAGACCCCATAATTATACCATTTGAATGTGGGATTCAGCCACAAGCAAAGGATTCCACATTTGGGAATCCCCGCTTGAGGCGTTACGGAGTGTCTGTGGAATTAGGAAGTTAGGGTTTCAGAGTTCAGTACTATGTTGTAACATCATGTCCAAAAGAAGAGTAGATTTCAGAAAGCAAGCAAATGGAAGCAGATTTTGATGAAAAGTGCCTACGTTAATTGTATTTATGTTTTCCCTTGATGGTTTTTGTGTGTGCACTAATTCCTCTTCAAAGGACTAGCTTTTTATCTATGTAAGTTGGCCATAAGCTATCGTGCAGTTTTATTATTGAATAAAACAGATCTGCGGTCTGATAAGAATTATGTATGTAAGTGAAGTTTCTACCACAAGGCAGTAACATTTCCAGCATGTAGTATTATTTAAATATGGAGTTACTCCTTTATACCATACTGATGAAGATTTCTTGTGTATCTTGAGGTAGACAGTAAGAAATATGTTCCAGGTACTAAAAATACTTGATAGGGATGCTTTAAAATTACAAAATCTTTCTGATGTGTCCTAGGGATTGAACAGTCACTCAAGGCAGGAAGAGTCCTTAATGAGGTATGTCTAATATCCGCCTTTGTGGGTTTTTCCTTTTCCTTTCCCTTTTTCTTTTTCTTTACCCACTTGTTTGTGACTTTGTTTGCATAGTCATTAGAGAGAACTGAAGAAAGACTAAATACAGCAACTACTTATCTTCCATGGCCCTTTATTTCCTGTCCATTTAAATTCTAATTAGATAAGTTGTGACTCACAATGTAACAGATGTTGAAAGAGAGAGAGAGAGAGAGAGAGAGAGAGAGAGAAATTCTGGATTTACCTGTGATTTAATTTGTTTCAAGCAAGGAGGAGGGCAGTTAACATTGAAATAAGATCATCCATCTGGATCTATGAAACAGTCTCCAAATTTAAGCTGGGTGGGTTAGGGATTTTCATATTCCTCAAGTACTGTGTCAGATTCCTACCCTCACCACCTACCCTGTGGCATAGTAAAACTTCAGTAAGGCGGTTACTTCACATCCTTCTTTGTCCCGCGACTATTTTTGTACCGTAACAGCATTGGTCACGATCATGTGGTTTTGTCCCTGTTTCAGTGTTCCCATGGTCGTTAAACTTTTTTCCCAATATTTCGCTTCTGAAAAGTCAAAATTAAAAAAAAAGACACCGTTTTCTGAGAGAAATGAATGTTTTGTTGTGTGACAGTTGTTACTACACGGTGTCTTGTCTCGAAACAGAAAGCAGGAACAAAGAGTGACAAAGGAAAACCCTAACAGGTACAGTATTGTCGCACTTAGCACCCATTCCAGGGATGTGGCCGAGACAAATTGCAGTAGTTGCGCGACGGACATGAAGTAAAATATTTTTGTACCGCTCCTAAATGCAGCACTAACAGACAAACTGGACGTGAAGTAACCGCCTAAGCTGCTAGCAGCAGGGGGAATACTGAGAAGAGCAAAGAGGCACAACACTGACAGTGCAGTCTTGCCCTCCAGTGTGACCTCTTCAAGTGCCCTTTGTCAGTTTGAGTAGATTTTGTGATGGGTCCTTAGCGGGTAGGAGGAGCAGATTTATAGTGAGCTGATTTTCCTGCCAAGTTCCTACACGATGGATGTGGGCTTGGCTGTAGGTCATGTGAAGATGTAGCCTTTAAGTTTAAGATGTATTTCTGAACTGAAAGGAAAGTTTGGGGGGGGGGGTGGAAAGACTGAAGCTACTTGAAGGTTTTTTTGTCTTACTTCATAGTAATAGGGATATAATATTTTATCATTAGCTTCTAGGTAAAAATCAGATTTGTGGCATTCCCAAACAATTATTCTTTGTAGCATCTGTGAATCACACTGATGGGTGATCTGCCCATCCACAGAGCCTATTTAGAGGCTTTGGGGAGCCACCATTTGGAAAGCCCTGCTACAGTATTTATTTGTGGTAGCGCTACAGTCTGTCGGATTCTTGGATACCACAGACAGAACATCTCAGCTGATTTTAAACCAGAGCTCTGTTTGCAGCTTGAGAATCAAAGGAACATTGACAAGATATCTTGCCATTTGATGTAGCCTCCCCAGATGCAGAATCAGTGCTCCTTCTAGATAGCACATTGTAAGCTATGTTTCACAGCTAAAGGAACACAAAGAGACATCTCCTAAGAAGGCCGGTGCAGTGTTCCCTGGATTCTCAGGCAGGATGCTACAGAGCTCTGTACGGAGATACTGTACTTAAAGAACTGAGATATGCAAAGGTTTTAGTAGCTTTGCCTGAGCAATCTTTATCAAGAATGTGCTTCTCATGTGAAGGTGGGTTATGTAAACGTGAATGGTTTAAATTGTATTTCCAAGAATCCATGCCTGACAATGACATTCTGGGACTGGTATTTCAAAAAGGTAACTTCCAAGCTCTAGAACTAAAATAGTGACTAAAGCCCCCAATCAACATTTCTGTGCAGGTTGGTTCTCACCATTTTGGATTAACACTTGCGGGCACTTTGGACCTAGTTTTCAGTTTTTCATCTCCTCCACTCCCTGCCTCTCCGTTTTGAATGATTCCAGCTTCTAAATCTCAAGCATTCCTTCTGCGATTCTTCAGGCAGAACGAGCCCTATCACATCTAATTTCCTTTATGTTACTTTCCAGGAGGACTTTGAAGTGAGAGGAGATGTAACCAATGGGAGAAGCCACCAAGGGCCCAAGAGAGCAAGGGAATCTCCGGCTGGAAAGGTTGGCTATTTCGATCATTATTACTAGAAGAGAAGATTAAATGAAAAGGCAATACAGTGATCTCCCGCCTATTGCGGGGGTTAGGGACCCGACCTGACCCGCAATAGTTGAAAATTTGCGATATGCGGATGCAGGTTGGGCCGGACCTGGGGGCGGGTCTAGCTGAGGGCCCCAGCCTGGCACTGCCCCGGACGGGCCTGCAAGGGCCTTCTCGGGCCTTCTGGATGCCCCAATAGCGTCTCCCTGTGAAGTGGAAGTGACTTCCAATAAACTGGAAGTGACTTCCAGTTCCCAGGGAAGCCATTTTTGGGCCTCCAGAAGGCCCGGGAAGGCCCTTGAAGGCCCGTTCAGGGCAGTTCCAGTCCTGAAACAGGCCTTCTCCCCTTACCCCAGGGAGCCTTTTTTCATATACTTTTTTCAGTCCTGCGATATAGTGGGACTGCAGTATATGAACTGTGAACAGGCGGGGGACCACTGTATGCACTTCTTCCATTCATAAATTCACGGGAAGGTCCTCAGACTGCCGTTCCCAAAATGCTTCTGTGCACCCTAAAGTCATTCTCTGTTTAAAGGACATGATTCTTCTCACAGAGCAGAGTCCTGGAATGACCTGCATGACTTCCCTAAACGTGACAATGCTTTTTGGGAAGAAGTGCCAGGGACGAACCCTTGGGTGCAAAGTGTGCATAGGCAGTTGATACACACCCTCTTAAAGAACACCTACATCAACATCTAGTGCTGCCAGTTGCCACACCCTCTTTTCTTTCTTTTGTACACGGAACTGACACACGCCACTTTCTGTAACTGAAATGCTGTTGCTAAATGTGCAGGTGTGTGCTTGGTCTTTTTGAAATAGTTTTTGATGTTCTGAACACTCGGACCTGTTAGCTGTTAAAAATATACCGTGTGAGGAAATGGCAGGCAGCACATGATATGTCATGTTGCCCTGTTGCTATAGAGGGAAAGTAACAGCTCGTTCTTGATACTAGGAATCAAAACAAGGAGTTGATGCAAATATCGTTCAGGATGTGACAGAACTTGAATTCTGTGGTGTTGATCAGAGCAAAGCTTGGAAACGTTGATTTTTTTTTTCTACTTCAGCTTGTAGCTTTCCCCACTTGCTAGGCTAGATAAGATATTGGGGAAGTTAAGGTAAGTTGTGAGTCACCTTTCCAAACTCTCTGGTCAAAATGTCTTTGAGTGTTGTTTAACATTTATTTATTTATTTATTTATTTATTTATTTATTTATTTATTTATTTATTTATTTATTTATTTAGAATATTTTTACCCCATCTTTCTCCTTGGAAAAGGATCCAAGGTGACTTACAATAATGAGGGACAAAATACAGCCCAGAACATTTAAGACATAATTCAAGTTAAGTACAAGGAATTAGAAGAGGCTTCTTAGAACATTAAAAGGTAACAGTGGTACCCAAAGAGCACACAAAAAGAAAGAAAAGTCCATTATGAGGGGTGGAAACGAACATGAAAAACACTGGTGTTCCTATGAAATCAGTCAATGCAATCATGTATGGTAATCCATATAAAAGTCACATAGTAGGTACTTCCTCATTCAAGGAAAGCGTACCTGAAGAGGAAGGTCTTTGCCTGCTTTGGGAAAGACAGCTGAGATGGGGCAGTCCTGGCCTCCAGCAGGAAGGAATTCCAAAGTCTGGGAGCAGCAACAGAGAAGGCCCTTTCGTGTGTTGTTATGAGACGCACGTGTGAAGGTGACGGAATGGAGTGAAAGGCCTCTCCTGATGACCTTAGCACCCAAACCGGTTCATACTGTGAGATTCGATCTTTGAGGTAGCTTGGACCCAGGCCATTTTGTGCTTTTTAAGTTAAAACCAGCGCTTTGAATTGTGCCCAATAGCTGATTGATTGGCAGCCGGTGGAGTTGCTTTAATAGGAGTGTAATGTGATCTCCATACCCTGCCCTAGTCAGCAATCTGGCTGCTGCATTTTGGACCCGTGGAAGTTTCTGAGAGCCCCACATATAGTGCATTACAGTCGTCCAGCCGGGAGGTCACTAGGGCATGTGTCGCAGTGGTTAGAGCAGATTTCTCAAGAAACGAGAGTAACTGGTGTACTCATTTTAATTATGCAAATGCAGTCCTGGCCACAGGTGTGACCTGAGCATCTAAGCTCAAGGATGAGTCGAGGAGCTTTTTTTACATTTATGTTTACATGATCTGTAAATGTAAATCAAAATCCAGTTTGGGAAGTGTGATCCCCATCATCCCCTCTGTTGTGTTCAGGCAGCTGAAATATATCTTCCACTATAGGCTCCATTGACTTAGCAGGCTGGTTAGTAAGTGCACCAAACTTTATATCACAAACTATATCACTAGCAAATGGGCTGGGACATTGCTCTCTCAACAGTCCTGTCCAATGGTTTGCAGTAGTTTGTCTGCTTGGGCTCCAGTTGCAGTCACTGAGTCTCCTATAGACTGAGTTTCAGTCACTAGTCCCAATGGCCAGGCTTTTCTCAGTGAGGGCCAGTACATCTGTGAGGCAGGTGGCCCTCCTTTTTGCATTTCCAGGCTATCTGCATGAGTCTCTGGCATTGGCAGCAACTCCACCGGCACTGTTTCTTTATCAGGGTGGGATGTCTCAGTTGAGGGGTAGTGGGGCATCCTCTCTTCCATCCAGCTTGTCCTGAGGACCCATCCCCTGGTGAAGGTGGTCTAAGCCCCTCATCTATAGTTTTCCCTCTTACCCCAGGGTGCAGAAGGTGGGCAAGTGTTCTACCAGAACCTCCTCTGCCTCCTCCTTGACTCCCCTTCCCTTCTAACCAACCACAGCTGTGTCCTGCTCCCCAGAGCTATTGCTCTTCAGTTTCTCCTTGTTGGTCCATGCACTACAATTTGGCATCCTTCCTCTCGGGCTGCCCTACAACCAGGCTCCCTTGATAGTGTTCTGGAGGGCTTGTGGATGAGAGAGGTGGCCCGACAGGGAGGTGCCTCTCTTACAGAAGAGAAGGTAACAAGACTGCCAAGCAAACAAAATCATTTTGATTTTATTGAGACTTTGCAACTGCTTGTTTATACCAGCATAACACAAATGCTGTCACTTCTGGAGGCAAATTGCCTCAAGTTAGGGAATTGTTTGCATACAGAGTCACATGATTTGGCAGCAACGGATGATATCTAGAGGGATTTCTTAAATTGAGGCAATTTGCCGGGGGGGGGGTAAATCACCATTTTGCATAATTACAACAGACAGTTTTGGCCAATGAATTGTTTGCTTGTCTGTCGGTTTGTTTTGGCAAACATAGTATTTAGCAAGCCAGACGATGAGAGCTGGAGTAGACGGATAGTTGGGTGGCAATAAATAGATGAAGTTGTGCAGAATGAGGAAAGCACGGAGGGAGATGAACCAAGGAATGGCTAGATGTGTGGTGTTTTTAATTGGAAGGCTAGAAGGGCTGTTGAGATACAAGTGGCTGGCAAGCCACTGTTTGGTTAACTGCTCAAAATACATGTCAGCTGTATGTCAAGATGTTTCTTAGTTTTTTAAATCTGCCTTAGGTCAAATGAGAGGGACAAAATCGGGCTTGGGCCAACCTGATGGTTTTGTTTACACCAATAGCAATCCCAGACCTCCTGCTTGAAGGAGGTGATTTACACAGTCTTCCTACTATTTTTGATTTCTTTTCCAGCTTTTTCAAGGTTTGGAAATATGCTGCTATGGACCATTCACTGACATGCTCCCAGGTAAGACCCGGCAAGATTTCAGAGCCTCTTGACTCTTGTTTTTAATTCAGAGGGAAACAGCAGCAAGATTGCTATCTGGGGTGATGTTTAGTCACCCGGGCAATGGTTGTGTTTTGCCATGCCTCACTGAAATTCACTGACCTCTTAGTGGGCTTCACTTTTGGATGGGGATGTGATTTGGCTCTTTTGACGTTCTACCCAAGAAAATCATTTCTTTGGCCTCCATGTGTTGTATAAATTAGTGTTTAATTGTGTGCTTTTTCCCATAATGTTCCCTGCATTCGTTGCTTTCGGTCATGGAGCGTGCTGCAACTCCATCCCCCTCGCTCCTAGCTTTTGAGCTGTCATTATCCATAGCTTTCCAGTGTTACCTTTCTAGCTACATAGACTAGACATCTGTGTCAGAAGGCTAATTTCCATGCCCGATAAGAAAGCTGTAGTTGCATAGTTAAGTATTAAAGGTGTTGACAGTCATATGTCCTTTGGTGACAGAAGGGATAGGCAACTTGGACTATAATCTGACTTCTAGTCCTAACCGTTAATCATGTTGGTCGGAGATTCAGGGAATGTTATTTTGAACCACTTGGAGGGCACCAGGTTCCGAACTCATTGTTAGACCCACCTAAAGTAAATCCATTGAATCGATTACTGAATGACAAATCAGGACTTGTGTAAATTCCAGAGATGCACCAAGTCTGCTTCAGTCGGGGCTGACTGATAGATTTAAACCCAGATTTACTATCCTTTCCATCTTCAGAGGACAACTTACTGTATTTTTCTGTCTATAAGACGCCCCCATGTATAAAACACCCTCTACTTTTCCCAACACAAAATTACAGTTTTGCAGCCGCACAGTTCTCTCCTTGACTTACTTCCATGTACAGTATAAGATGACCCTCACTACTTAGTGTAACAACTTTAGTCAAAAATATAGTCTTATACATGGAAATATTGTACCTATGAAGTTAAAAAGGACATGGGAGTATTCTAGCAGGTGGAGGGACCAATCCAAACTTGGTATTTGTGTTTCCAGCTGTGTGGAGGGGTCTCTTGACACTGAAATGTAATTTCATGTCTCTGTCTGATTCCCTCAGAACAACTGGAGTGGATGGTAGAGCTGTGTGGTGCCACTCTTGTGAGACAACCTCATTTGTTTTCACGTGCAAAAGTAAGTATGTTTGCTAATTATTGTAAATATTGACTGTTGGAGGAGTAATGAATTTGGCATGGCTTGTTTTTAGTCCAGCCTTAGTCTAATTACATACAGGGTCACACAATTGGACCATGGAGCCTACCTTGACTGGAGGCAGCTTTTACAAAGCTTGCTATCATTGTTTCCAAGAATCAATTTATCTGTTCAGGTGCTAAAGAATCATGGTTGACCAAGGCTTGGGGAAAGCAGTAAGTTAATCCTCCCCATATTATCACTGTGCTCACACAAAAGCAACAGTTCCAACATGGGAAAACTCCATTTTTGAGGGTTCTCTATCGGAGCCAGAACTTGATTATCCTGCATTTTGACCTGAGTGAAGAGCCATCATGGATTGGCAAGTCTCTCTTTTTCAGAGCTGTGTCTTTTGCCTTCTCCCATGTTGATTAAGCATGTTCTAATGCGTCAGTAGGGCTTTTATTGTATGCAAAATACAGTCACAGAATGTGGATGACCTTAGGCTACTCTGTATAGCTTCCCCGACAGTGTCTTCTACTCTGTTTCGCTTTTTCCCCATAATGTTTGCTATTGCTTTGTCATATAGACCTATCTGGAGTCGTCATTTCCTCAATTTCCCCTCTGGTCAAATTGCAACAGACAGAGCGAGGAGCAGCCTGCCCCTGCCTTATCTCTGGTTACAGGCAGGCAAGAGAAATTGATACTGCGTAGCTCAGCTAATGTTGCCTCCTCCTTCCTGCTTGTCTTTTTATCTTACAATCCTTTAGCACACGGCTGCTGCGGTGGTGGTGGTTCAACCTGATGCTTGGATGGAAGATGCCACCTGTCTAGGTGAGATGATAGCATTGCTCATGGCTTCCAAGATAATATATATTACATTGTGACCCAGTGTCTGCTGTTTAGCATAATAAATACCAGCCGTGGGGGAAAAACAGAACTACCCTGTTTCCCCGAAAATAAGACGTCCCCTGAAAATAAGACCTAATTACAGTTTTGCCCCACACTGAAATATAAGGCATTCCCCGAAAATAAGGCCTCCCCATAATAAGATAACAATAAATGTGTACTGTATTTTTCTTCATGGAAAAATAAGACATCCCCTGATAATAAGACCTAGCGCATCTTTGGAAGCAAAAATTAATATAAGACACTGTCTTATTTTCGGGGGGAAACAGTAGCTGCAGTATGATATGGACTGGGGTTTACAAATGCTAGTTTGACTTTACTCACCGGGCACGATTTGTTGTCACTGTCACCGCCCTTCACCTTCCTTGCATCTTTTGGGAAGACGTGGTTTCATTTCTCATTTGCACAAATGGAGAAAGCAACGTGTGTTCTGCTTATATAACACCCCATACCCACTTCAAGTAGTCTCTGGGCGGTTTACAGTTTAATTACAGTATGCAGGCTACACATTGCCCACCCCCCAAGCAGGCTGGGTACTCATTTTACCCAGAAGGTGAGAAATGCTCAGAGTCCCCTTACTCCCCCTCAGCTGTTCAAATCGGATGCCTTTAAAAAAATCTCCAAAGCTCAGTGCAGTTGAGAAGGGCCAGGGTGGAAGAGAATTGGTGTTCCCAGGGGAGCCAGGGGGCATTGCCCAACGAGCTGGCAAGTGGAGTTTTGACAACCCCCGGAAGTCAGCTGCAGAGTGTCCTTTTCTGTGCACCCCTTTAGTAACCTGTGGGGTGTTTTTTGGGGGGGTTGCTATCTTTTTATGTCCTGTTTGTGCTTCTGAAAATGGCTTGGGGAAAATGGAAGGAGTCAGTCTTGCTTGCTTCCACAAATGTGATGCTTCCTGCCTCTCATCCCCAAGATAAAGGACATGGAATGAGAGATCGTAGCTGACATCCTGTTCATGCAGCTGCACATTTGTAGCAGTGATGATGTCACCATCAGGCAAGTTGCTGCTGATTAAAGGCTTCTTTGAGGATTTTGGAGTATGTATGACGTTGTATTGTGTATGAGTCATGTACACCTCAAAAATGCCTTTCATTAGCACCAATTTGCCGCTGACAATGATGTCATCTCTGCTATGCATGCAGAGATGCGGCCCATGATTTGCCTGAGGAGGGAAATATAAGCTCATTCCTTTGTTGCATATGCTAGGTTGTTCAGATTTGCTTGCTTTGAATGACTCTTCAGCCCAGAGCTGTAAAGGAATGTCATAGCAATACTGTGCTGTGCAAACCAATAGGCAGACTCTTCTCCTTGTCTTTTGTGTCATGTCTCTTGAAAAGGTCATCCATCAAATATGATCTTAAACAAAGTACAGTCTTGAGCTTTTTGGAGGGGCAGGGAAGAAGGCATTCAAAGACTCACAATTGGGTTTTGTGTTGCAGAATTCCCACTGAACTGCAGCGCAACTGTAGTTTCACGCGAATGGGTGCTGGACAGTGTCGCTTGCTACCGACGCCGGCCATTCGAGGACTATGTCGTGCAGCAGGCGTGACGGGGGAAGAAAGCGGGAGTATTTTTGCAAGGGTCTTCTTTACACAAAGTGCAACTTCCCTTGCAAGAGATATGTTTCAGTTAACGGACCTGGAAATCTCTCGCTGAAGGCATAACCAGAACAATAAAATTTCTGCCTTCTTGCAGTGATCCAAGAAATGTGTTTCTCTACGCTGACACAAATGCATTATTTACAGTATGACTGCTGCCTTTTCTCTCTCGTCACAACCTCTTGGAGATATCATCATTTACAAGAGTTATGGGGAGCTGAGAGTTTTACTTAACAGCCTGATCGCCAGAGTTTATTTGCTTGTTGCATAAGAATGTGTTCACATATAAAGAGGCCGTTATGCTGCATTACTGGTGTAGTATCTTCTTTTAAGTTGACGTATTACCAGACTGGTGATGCTGCAAGAAGAACCAAAGCATCGTGTGCCAGAGGCATGTGTCTGAATTCAAAAACATGTGTTTAGCGAGGATACATTCAGAGATGGGCTTCCTAAATTAATTTGGCATCTTCCTAGCACACTTTAAAACATTGTTAAGAGGTCAGCCATTACTTGTGGATTAGGGGGCACTGTGATTTTCAAAACTCTCCCTGTTGTTAGTGAATAAAACAACCTTTGGAAAACTTACTGGCACAATACGGCCCAAGAACAGAGAAGCAGCTCTGAGAGAATATACTCCTCTGTCTTGTCAAGCAAATTGGCTTTGTAAGTAACTTTTGCATGTTTATTGCCAAAAGCAAAAAACAAAGCAAAAGAAAAACTGTACCTAGGTATTTATATTCTTTTTAAAAATTAGCTAAGTACTATATGGAGCAGCTTACTGAGTAAGATACAGTCTAGGTCTAGAACAAGTGCACTGTAAGTGAGGGAAGATCTGCTAATATCCTGTAATAATGAAAACAAATAGTTCAGATGCAGTTAGTCTCACTACTCTGTATATATTTGGGAGAGGTTTAATTGTGCCATAAGACTCGAATGTTGACTACTTTGATTTTAGAATTGATATTCTCCGTGTTTACTTGGCAAATGAGCCCAAGATGGCTTGCAAGATGTTTTTTAATGCTGGTTATAAAAATAATTTTAATCTGTTTTAAATAATGTTTTTAATATATTTTACTGTACTGTACATTGTTTCAGTGCCCTGGTGAGCAGAAAAGTGATTAATAAGTAGCATTAATAAAATAAACATAAACAAAGAAGATTACAAACAATAAAACGGCTCATTGCACCGAGCGCCATAAAACACAAATAAAATGTCACTTAAAACAGATTTGGAGAGGGAAAAAGAAGCTCCAACAGAAAGGGTTTCCCTAGAAGCAGAACTGTCTGACTAAACAGATATTCTCTTTCATCTCTTTACAAACTTCAGTTGGATCAAGCCCCACCCTTGATCCGAATGGGTTGGGAAGATGGGCTTCTTAATGGAAAAACGTATTCCGATAACATACAAACTGTTCTGCTATAAAACTGGAGTATGTGTGTTGTGTCCTTATAGTCATGACCGACCCTTCGTGACCCCATGTCCATGGAGTTTTCTTGGCAGGAATACTGGAGTGGCTTGCTAGTTCCTACTCCAGGCGCCTACAGCTCCTGGTATTCCCTGGTGGTCTCCCATCCAAGTACTGACCAGGGCTGACCCTGCTTAGCTTCCAAAATCAGGTGAGATCGGATGTGCTTAGGGCATCTAGGCAGCTAAAACTGGAGCATAGTATTTATTTATTATTTTATTTTAGAGTCTTTTTACCCTACCTTTCTCCTTGGAAAAGGACTCAAGGTGGCTTACAGCAGCTTTACTTTCCCTGCTCAACGCTGTGGGGGGGAAAGAGGGACAAATTAGGAAATTTCAAGCAGGATGAGGGTTCTGACACAGTTCTCCCCTTCCCTTCCTTATATATAATCATTATTTAAAACAAACTGGACATGTTCGAGGAAGCAAGAAGGTATCAAAGTTACCCTCAAGGGCTTGTTTGCTGGCTAAAAAAATCCCCTAAGCATAGCATTTTATAAGCATATTCCATTGCACGTGTTTTTGATATTTTAAATATTTTACAGGGCCTTTTTACTATCATTCTGTTTTATAAACCAACTACCTGTCCCAGAAATTTCTAGATCTGGTAGATCTTTAACTTTTTTAAAGTATGTTAATAAATTCAGTTTGCATTCTGAAAGCATAGATGTTTCCCTGTTTGCAGACCTGAGAAGCCAGTGGAGCTTTTAAACCTGTTTTACTATATCTAGAAACCCAGAAATGGACTATATCAGTGGTTCTCAACCTGTGGGCCCCTAGATGTTCCTGGACTGCAACTCCCAGAAATCCTGGCCAGCTCAGCTAGTGATGAAGACTTCTGGCAGTTGCAGTCCAGGAACATCCGGGGACCCACAGGTTGAGCACCACTAGGCTATATAGCTATACAAAAACAACACTGTTAAATTCTGACTTTCTGTTCTATGTGTGAATCAGCTTACTTTGTAAAACTTCATGGGTCTTGATCATAGTGAAGCCAACGTATCTTTATCATACACTTGATAGAAGTAAATCGCTGGAGAGCTCCATGGGTTTGGGATTTGGTGCGGAGCCAGAAGTTGGGAGGTTGATTCTCCACTCTGTCTTCTCAACAAGGCTGGGCTTGATGGTCCATGGGGTGTCTTCCAGCTATGCAGTTCTAAGATTATGAGTATTATTAAGGTTATTACCCAGCCTTGTGTGGTTAGAAACCCATTATTCCTCATCATGGCCTCAGTGATTCACACTAGAGATGGGCACAAAACAAATTTAACACGAAACGAACTGAACTGAGAAAAATTGGTTCGGTTAGGTTCGTTTTGTTAACGGGGGGTGGGGGGTGGGGATGTCTCACCGTGCAAAAGATGCCAATGGTGGAAACACTACCTGACCTTGCAACTCAGTCTTGATGGAATATCTATAATACCTCCGACTTTTAAACATTTAAAATATACACAGAGTAGAAGAGGTGAATGTAAATTTATTCAAGCATTCAGGACCTGATTGGATTGGATTTGATTTGAGACTGCACAAGATGACAGACAACACCTGTTAATAAAGTTGCCTCTGATTCTCTGGAGTGCTGTATGGTGGCTCCACCCCGTGCATGCATTAGTTTGGTCACCACTGGAAGCCAGTTAGTGAAACAAAAGGTTGGCTGCACATGCCCAATGAAGCTGTTTGTGCCACGTGTCTTAGAGTGAATGTAACCCATTAATAAGGAAGGGGGGAAATGAGATTTGTTCGGCAGAAAAATTTACACATCAGCAGCTTTATATGTGCTATCTCTAACTGCCAAGACATGATGGGGAAATATCACCAATTAATATGGAGGCAGTTTCAGCTAATAATAGCATGTCTATTAGGAGGTATTTCACTAATGCCATAATTTTGGTGTTTCCTTCCTTCATTGTAGATTGGAACATTTATCAATTCAAAGTGCTCCCTTTTAGTCTGTCACCAGAAGTGCATGGTGTCAGTAGCACCTTTCCTAAGAACAGAGTACAGTATGACCTTTTCCCACACAATTGGTATACTCTTGCAAAGAATGTACATTACACATTTTGAAACTGTCAGATCCTAGTTTGAAAGTGGACCTAAAGAAACCTCATCTGATACCCTGTCAAGTGATTCAACATACAGTATAGGCACAATTCTAAATTTGATTACATCCAGAACTTACTTATGAGAGGAGTGAGCAAACAAAACTACATGCAATAATGAAAAAGTATTTCTCCAGCAGAGTCTGTACCTTGAGTTTCAAAACTCTTAGGTCTCATGGCATCGACAATGGCAGTGGTGCATTGTGGCAGACTGAGACCTCTGTAAGTTTATTATCTCCTGAGTTACAACGGGAAAAAAATCATGTTTCAAAAAAGTTCAGTTTACTCCATACTTCCAAAAATGCTATTGTGGATAAAAAAGGCAGCAGCTAAAATAAGAATAGCCTTCTTTTGCATATAACCATCCATACTTATTAGAGATGGGCACGACTCAGGAAAAAAACTTCGTTTTCGTTTTCTTTTTCGGCTAGGGTCCGAGTCGTTTCGTTTCCGTTTTCGCGAAAAATCGGAAAAAAATTAGTCGTTTCGTTTTTCGTTTTTTTCGTTATCGTTATACTGGTTTTTTTGGGGGGGTAGCGGGCTCCTGGAGGCACCTCTGTGGGGTGGGTGCCTCCGCCGGCCCGCTATAAAGGAAGGGACAGCAGCAGCAGGCTCCAAGAGACCCCTCAACATGGGGGTCTCCCATCCTCACCTGCTGCTGCTGCAAAATGGCATGCACAACCATATGGTTATGCATACCATTTGCAGGCAGAGTGAGACCTGCTCGAGTACTTGATACCCTGGTACGAGCGTGTCGCCAGCCATTTTCAGGCCAGGCAGGGCCACTGCACCTGCTCAAGCACCTTGTCCCACGAGCGGGTCGCACCTGCCATGTCCCACAAAGAAGGGAATCGTACTTGCGTGTGTAGTGCAATGCAAGTCGATCTGGCTATGGGCTAAGGTGGATTAGGGTTAGGGCTAGGGTTAGGCTAATGACGGGTAAGGTTATAGTGGGCTATTGGGTTGCACCTCTGGGTGCCTCTCTGACCCACTAAGAAGACAGTCTGTGACGTATGGGTAAGGATTCAAGGATTAGGGTTAGCGGGTTAGGGGGCTAGGGCAAGTTTTAGGGGGCTTTTTGGCACATCCCAGAAGTCTCAGTGGCCAAGTGGCCATGCGATTGGTGAGATGGCTCCAAAAATTTGCATGGTCGTCCCCTCCCACATGGCTGGCCAGGCCACTGGGCCAGCCCATCATTGCACACTGCGCAGGTGTAAAATAAAATAAAATAAAATAAAATCAATGGAGGACACAGGAGGAGAGGAGAGACATTTTGTTGCAAGAAAAAACCCACTGCTACTGTGAAAAATCTGGCAGTTCATACATTTCCGCGTGTTTCTGTTGTGCTTGTGTGTTTTTGGACGACGATTTCAAAAACAATATTGCATTCGCCGCCCCATTTTCGATCCCCCGCCCGCACCGCATGGCATGGCGACGAGGCGACTCGAGTCCGGCTGCCCAGGACGGGGGAAGCCGGGACACCCCCCTCCAGACCAGAAACCCCCCCTCCGGTAGGTGCCCTACTGAGTGAGGAGTGCCCTTAGTCAAGCGGGCATTTTCCGCCTGCTTTTTGGCCCGGGAATGGGTGGGGGGGAGACCCGGGGGAGAGTTTAAAAAAGTTTTTTCCTGCGCCGTCCGTGCCGCTTGTGTTTGCGGCGGCCGTCGGCGTCTCGGCGAGAGTGGGCTTTTTGCGAGCCTGCGGCGAGTCCCACCAGACCAGAGCAGCCCAGGACGGAGGGGGGGGGAAGCCGGGACACCCCCCCCTCCAGACCAGAAACCCCCCTCCGGTAGGTGCCCT
>JAHTLZ010000111.1:2121155-2135481 GCA_023846285.1 Phrynocephalus versicolor | reverse complement strand
GCGGGCATTTTCCGCCTGCTTTTTGGCCCGGGAATGGGTGGGGGGGAGACCCGGGGGAGAGTTTAAAAAAGTTTTTTCCTGTGCCGCCCGTGCCGCTTGGTTGCGCTTTGGCGGCCGGCGGCGAGACTGGGCTTTTTGCGGCGGGCGAGTCCCACCACCACACCAGAGCATCCCAGGACGGAGGAGGGGGGGAGGCCGGGCGGGGACCTCCAGAAACCACCCCTCTGGTAGGTGCCCTGAGGCACGGCAGGCATTTTTCCGCCTGCTTTTTGGCCGGGAACCGGGCTTTTTAACTTTTAAAAACTTTTTTTTCTGTGCCGCTTGGCATCGCGCGTGATCGCGCGATGCAAGTAACGAGCACGACAAATCAGACCAAATTGTTCGTTCGTCGGTTCGAGCTCGAAGTCTGGCGGAGTAATTCCTGTTTCCGTTTCCGTAGAGTAACGGAAACGAGTAACGGAAACGGAAACGGAAATACCGCTAAGTCGTGCCCATCTCTAATACTTATAATAAGAGGTGCAAGCCAAATGGGATGAAGAGCACATTGTCTCAGCAGACAGATACATGCCACATGGGCTTGTCACAAGAGAATACACTGAATGAGCCTTCTTTACCTGTCTGTTCTATGGGAATGGTGTATCGCAAAGCACATTTTGTCTTGTCACAATTCAGGTCACAGGGAAGACCATCAGAAAGCAGACTGAGCAAAACACATGTAGACTCATAAGTGACAGCCCTCTCATCGGATTTTTGAAAATTAACAAAAAAGTGGGGAAAGCCAGGTAGACATATTTAATTTACAAGAACAGAAAATGCAAAATGTGTCATTTGTGGTGAAACAAATGGAAACTTTCTCTGGGAGACACGCCCATGAACACTTGGACTAGCTGCCTAGTTTATTTGTTTTCCCCATTTCCATTGATCCTGTGCACAATAGTCAAGATCTAACAGGACAAATTAGATGAAATCCTAATAACTCCATGATGGCCTTGCCAACCATGGTTCATGACTCTATTGCTGTTGAGAGAGAGGGTGAAATTACCAATTTGTCACAACCTCTTAACATGTCACAAGAAATTAATAAAATCCAGATACACAGCATTTCAGATTGACTGCCTGGAGGATAACTCACCAATAAATATTCTGCATCAAGCTGGAAAACTGTCCATTAAATAATTATACGCCTATAAATGGAACAAATTCATGGAATATCAGTTAATGAAAGTAGTCTGGCATCACTGGAATTACATTCCTACTGCATTTTAAAAAGATAGGGTTATCAATTTGATCTTTTAAAAGTTGATTTAGTGGCCATAGTAGCACATCATCCTGAGAATCATACTTTATCACAGTTATTTAAACTTCCAACTTTGAAAAGCATTCCAAAAGAATTCAAAAATACCACAGAAACCTTGGCGGCTTTCTTTGGTGTTGATACTACTTCCAAAAGCTCCCTTTGAGCAAAAATAATACGTATCTCTAATTGCCATTGTTTTATCAACAAGGGCAAGTGAAATTTCGGCTGATACATTGTGATCCCCCGTATATACAGCTTAGCAAGGATAAAGTAACAGTATACCCTAACATATCTTTCTTACAAAAACAATATCATCTTTTCACAACTGCTAATATTACTAACCTTTTAACTATCCGCACAAATTTATTAAGAAAGAACATTGCATACCTTAGATATGAAGAGGGCTTTAACCTTGCATTTATCAAGAACCAAGGGGTTCAGACAAAACAACTGTTATTTTCCCCAGGAAAAGCTGCCCATCTCAAAAGTTCATACAGTAAAATTGGTCTGTGATATCTCAAAGATAAGACTGCCATCATATATTAAAAACAAATTGACTAGGTCGGTGTTTTCTTCAACAACATTCAAGAGAGGAATTTATATTTAAAAACAGCTATAGAACAGCTTGTGGCTCAGTATATGGTAGACTTGGTCAAATTGCTCAAACCCCCTTTCCCTCACCTATCCACTGTCTATAGGAACTTACAACCAGGCTGACATGAAAATACAGATACTACTGCCAATGAATATTTGGTATTAAATGTATATCCCATCACATATTGCACAACTCATTCTGCTGCTATATGTCTGAAGAAGTGGACGTGTAGTCCACAAAATGTTACATTACAATATGAAAGTTAGTCTTTAAGATGCCACATGTGTTGTGTGCAGTATTTTGTCTTGTTTTGTTTTTCTTTGATTTTCCCTGAGAAGCCAAAGGGAATCAGTCTTCTAGGACCATGGACAGATCACTGAGTGCAAAGTGCTGGATGACACCTTTGTATCCTCGCGCTCAGACTTCTAGGCCTTCCAGATATTTTGCTGGACCGCCACCTGCAGCATTCCTTGCTGTTGCATGTGCCATTTAAGGCTGCCAGGAGCAATGTCTAGAGAGCCACACTTTTCCCTCCCTGCTTCCTATCATGCAAGGATCTTTTCCTAGAGTCAACCAGAGAAGATTTTCAACCTGAAGAGGGCCAGCCTCGGGCAGCTTCCCCTTGTTTCCTGCCTGGTGGCATCTCTGTGCTGGTAAGCAGGCATTGGTGAGCAATTGAGTTTGTGCTGCAGTGGGCTTTGGCGATTTGGAAGGTGAACAATCTCAGAAGAAGCTGTCTCTAGTGACTCTTGGTGGAAGCACTTAAGTTCAAGCCCACCATCTCAGGTTTAAACTCAACCAATAATGTAGGTGGAGCAGGCTTGACCTGCTTTTCCTCTTCTATGTCCAGACCTTGACTCTGGCTTGGGATCAGGATTGTAAGGAGCACCATCTAAAGAGGCAATCCCCTCGCAACATGCAGAAGAAATGCCTCCTCAAGATATTGCATAGTATGTTCTCATCCATGAGTAACGTTTCATGCTTCATTACTTTGTCAGCATTTACTAAAAGAAAGCTCCTTGAAGCATCCTGGGTGTCTTGTTTGCTGATCTTCCCACCACAGAGATGCACCTTGGATCTGAATCACAGTAATTTAAGACACTAAAAATCAAATAGGCCCCTCTGTATCAACAAAGGCGGCTGCCAGGCCTTCTCTCTGGAATCTGTTGAGTTGGGTGTGAGACTTCAAGGATAAAAGTAACTATCCCCCCTCCCTTTCACCCCCCACTGCCCCAAATCTCATGCGGAGGCTGAAAGGGATCAGTTGTGGGGCTGTTTCCCAAATGAGAAATGGCACTTCCAGAGAGGGGCTCATGTCTGCTGAATGTGTCCTGGTACATTAAGATGCCTGAATAATAAAGGCAGATAATTGCCGAATGAGGGCTCATTAGCAAGCACCAGACACTGCAGCCTGATTGCATCAAGATTGTCCCCATCCACTGCCAAGAGTTTATGCAACAGCATTTTTAAACTGTCAGTTCATCCTCACCTTATGACTGACAGTTTGCTTATCTTCCGAGTCCACCTTGGCTTCTGTTATCTGCCTTCCGGGAGATTACAGTTATCTGGCAAAAAAACATTACCCAGGTAATATGAAGAAACTGCCAACAGGCCCCCATAGACAATGCTGTGGAATTATCTCTCAGTCTAGGAGGTGAGCCGAGATGCAGAGCCTTTAGAAAAAGTGCTGTAGCCAAGGTTGGGAACAGGAACAAAAACACTGAAGATCCATGCCTGACCAGAAATTTAAGCCTTGTATTTTCGAAAGACGAGTCCTGTTTATAAAAGTTGACACAAGCTCAGGGAAGAAACTACAGCCAACATGGCCATCAGCCCAGTACTGACTGGTAGAGTCGGTGCATAATGTCCAGGGCTGAAATCTTTGTTCTCCCATCGCAAAAATGCCTTTCATTAGCACCAATTTGCCGCTGACAATGATGCCATCTCTGCTATGCATGCAGAGATGCGGCCCATGATTTGCCTGAGGAGGGAAATATAAGCTCATTCCTTTGTTGCATATGCTAGGTTGTTCAGATTTGCTTGCTTTGAATGACTCTTCAGCCCAGAGCTGTAAAGGAATGTCATAGCAATACTGTGCTGTGCAAACCAATAGGCAGACTCTTCTCCTTGTCTTTTGTGTCATGTCTCTTGAAAAGGTTATCCATCAAATATGATCTTAAATAAAGTACAGTCTTGAGCTTTTTGGAGGGGCAGGGAAGAAGGCATTCAAAGACTCACAATTGGGTTTTGTGTTGCAGAATTCCCACTGAACTGCAGTGCAACTGTAGTTTCACGCCCATCGCAAATGTGTGGAAAGAAGCAATGGTCACCAAACAGAAAGAATAGAGGAGAAGGTAAGTGCAGTTCTCTCCCTGGCTTGCCCCCATGTATAAGATAACTCTCAATTTTTAGACTTAATTTTAGAAGAAGAAGAAAGTCTTATACAGCAGACCCTTGTATAACAAACAACTTGTATAGCATAAAATTTGTACAACATAAATTCCTGAGATAGGGGAAATTTGCTTAACATAATCCCCTATGGGGAGAATCCGTACAACATAAAAATGGGATTACTCTGTTTTCAATGCATTCCTATGGGAATTTGTATAAAGGAAAATTTGCTTAACATAATTTCATTTGGAACGAATTAATTCCTTTATACAGGGTACCACTGTACATGGAAAAATATTTTGATCTTTAACTGCATTAAACCTGAGCACTTTTCCAAATGCATCAGGATTCTGGGACTATTCCAAATCATTCATGCCTAAATTAGATGCAATAATTCAGTCAATGGAACATGTACAGTATCATTTAAGACCTGCTGGTTTTCAGTGGAGTTTACTAAACAGGACAAGTGTTAATGCAGTGTTTGTTGAGAACCTGGGAAGGGGACCACAACCACGTCCCTACCAAGACATAAAACTCATAGAGTACATAAGAACCTAAGAAGAGCCATCATGCTGGATCAGGCCAAAGGCCCATCTAGTCCAGCTTCCTGTATCTCACAGCGGCCCCACCAAATGCCTATGGGAGCGCATGAGACTAGATATCTGTCTCCTGTTACCACTCCCCTGCATCTGCATAAACATTCTTGCATCCTGAATTAACTCTCAAGATTTTAGTCGTAAGAGTTAACGAGAGAAAAGGAAGAGGCACACTTGAACTCTTAGGAGGAAAAATGGATAGAAATTTATTTAACTAATGATAAAATAAGCATGCCATCAGTCTGGATCCAATATAGACAATTCAGGATCTCACATTTACCATCAGCCTGGCATTTTCCTATTATATTTGGCCTGAAAATGTCTAACTGCTAGACTCTGGCTGATGCAAATACAAAGTAACGAAAATGTACCAGTAACAAGGGTACATTTTGGAGTAACCCTGGAAGTTTCGGTCTCTCAAGAAAAAGAAGCCCAGTAGCCATGACTCAACTTCCAGATAAACTCACCTGGATGACTGAGAATCTTCACAGACATTTTAGAGTAACCTCAGCTAGCCTTCTGCCATATAAATTAGCAAGCCTTGTGGAAGCTTTCACGTACTTGAACTCCTTGTCTTACCTCCCCACCTCTTTTTGGCTTCCATAAATTTCTAAGATCATTTCTTAAAAATCAAGACTTTTTCCTTTGAGAAGAGCTGGCAGATTCTTTTGGAATCATCTTGCTAGCCTCTCTGAACCTTAGGACTGAGTGGGTGATCTGAAAAGACTGTGGAGGCAGCCATTATCATAAGCAGTCTTAGAAAATATTCTCCCTTGCAGATGTGGTAACTCAAAGACAGGTATGGGTTGCATGTATTTCTTGTTTATTTGTACATCTTCTAACTATTAGTGGTACAAAAGTACCATGCTTGATAGTAACTTGAGCCAAAATGAAGGCTGAGATGGACATTGTTCTACGCCATCTTGAATGTTCCTGGATGCTTGGGTGTATGAAATGGATGACGCAAACATGTCCTAAGTGTATTTATTGTCCGTTGTGATCACTGCATATAAACAGTTCTGATTCGCATTCATAAATGTGGGTTATGGAGAGGCAATCTATGGTGCAAAGTAGGCCAAGGCATATTTGAGGGTGAGGACCTACACTTTTATTCCTAATAGAACCGTTTGAATATGTCACAAAAATAAGAAATTGGCACCTAGTAACCAATTTCAACTTTGCAACCCTGTCTATGTCTACTTAGAAGTAAGCAGCTTTGAGTTCAATAGGATGTTTTCAAAGCTAAGAAACTGTGACGCCTATTTTCTTAAGTGGGAGTTATGATCAAAACCAACACAGTTTGGGAACAGTAGTACAGTGGACCCTCGTATAACAAATGGTTTGTATAACATAAAATAGGTACAACATAAAAAAATTCCGGAAATTTGCTTAACAGAATCACCTATGGGGCGAATCCGTACAACATAAAAATGGTCATGATTAGGGATTACTCCGTTTTTAATGCATTCCTCTGGGAAATTTGTATAAGGGGAAATTTGCTTAACAGAATTTCACTTGGAACAAATTAATACCTTTATACAAGGTACCACTGTACCATGAAGGTTTTGCTCTAGGACTAAGCAATCTTTAAAATGCCTTCCTAACCCTTCCTCCCAGATCTGTTCCTTTTTTTTATCAACAGCCAATGTTAAATCAGAGAGGTTAAGGTCACATTTTCCCTCCCACATGACTTTACAAAGAGATTGAAAAAGGTAGCCTGACAACTTTAGACTGGTAGGCACGTCTGCCTCCGAAAATCCTACAAACAATCCCCCAAAAAGCTGCTAGACACACTGAGCAAAAGAGGGGCGGTTGTGGGAGGAGGGGGGGCTACTTGCAGGAGGTAATAGTCTCAGTAGAGGAGAAAATTGGAAAAAGAATAGATTTAAGATTGATGGAATGGTCTGTCTGGCAGAGATAAAGTAGGAGACAAGGAGCTGTTGACAGTGGCTGTAAGGCTGCAACAACTATACTTTTTAATGTAGAACAAAACACTGCTACCAGAGAGATGTATAGAGGGCTTAAAGCTCTAACTATAATGTGATTCTGGAAGAAAATCATTAGGGAAGTGTGCAGAAAAGGAGTGAAATGCACCTCAGAGCGTTGGGGCTTTGGGCAGATTCTATAAAAGTAATCAAAAAAGCTTTCCTCCAACCAATTACAATAAAGGCATGGCTATTCTTCATGGGGCAAAGAGCAGCCGTGGGCTAGGTGGCAGCCTATTGTACACTTCACAATGTGTGCCGGAACACAGGATGAGCAGACACTGAAAGCATTTCAGAAAGGCAGTATGCTATGCATGCTTGAATCCCTCCCAACAGAGTTCTCAAAAATTAATCATTAAGAGGCAAAGACACTACTAATTGATTGAACTGCTTCACAGAGCAGGCACACAAATCCTACAGGGGCATCCACTCAAATTGAGGGCTGGGAGAGTGAGAACAGACAAAAGATATTTTTTTTAACCCAGCGTGGTGTTAGTCTGTGGAACTCCCTGCCACAGGATGTGGCGATGGCATCTGGCCTGGATGCCTGCAAAAGGGGACTGGACAGATTCCTGGAGGAAACGTCCATCACAGGTTACAAACCATGATGGAGATGTGTAATCTCCAGGCTTAAAACTGGGGTACTTCAGGACCAGATGCAGGGGAGTGGTATCAGGAGACAGATATCTAGTCTCATGCGCTCCCAGACAAATTTGGTGGGGCTGCTGTGAAGAAGCTGAACTAGATGGGCTTTTGGATTGATCCAGCATGGCTCTTCTTATGTTCTTATGAGATGGAATTCCTAAAATGGAGCGCTAACTCCCACACACTTAGGAGAATGAAATGTGATTTATTTTCATTGGATGAACCTGATTCCCTTATGCCAAACTCTTTGACAACTGAGTCAAAGTGGGCCTTCAAATTGTTGAATGCCATAGAAGTCAATAATGTTTCTAAAACTAACGACTTTTCTGAACAAAACCGGTCCAGGCATCCTAAACAATGGGAAGATTTTATTTAAATGGCAAATCCTGCCAACTTGGGCTTCTGGGTATAATTGGCTGTTGGGGGTTAACAGCAAGAGGGGAAGGGGTCATGGGTAGGAAGTGCACCTCACCAAGTTCTGAGGGATCAAAACTGGCTTCTGGATCCTCAAAAGCAGCTCACTGCCATGAAGAAACACTTGTGGATTTAGGCTAGTTAGTAGAATGTCATTTTGGCTGTTCCACACTGGCAACCCTAGCTATAGAATGGCAAAGTTACGTTTGACAGAATCATAGAATATTAAGTTAGATAGCCCTATGGCAGTTGTTCCCCACATGGGGGTCGGGACCCCTTTGGGGGCCAAACAACAATTTCACATGGGTCGCCATGAGCCAATGAAGAAAAGGGCACAAATGGCTTGGGTCTGGAGGGGGGGAGGAAGGGGGGAAAGAGTGAGTTACAGCTCGATAGGTTGGAGGGGATGTCAGTCAATGGCACCGGAGGCTGCGATTGGCTGAGGGTGCCTGTAGAGGGAAGTTCTCTATGGCACCTGGGGCAGTGGCCTGCCCAAGGGGGCTTGTGGCCTCTTCCAAGCAGAGCAAGGGGTCACCACAATGTGGGGAACTGTATTAAAGGGTCACAGCATTAAGAAGGTTGGGAACCACTGCCCTATGAAATCATTGAGTCGAAATCTCTGCATGATGCAGGAACTGAAATCCAAATATGTCTGACGGATTATTTTCTAATTTTCTCTTAAATGTCTCCAGCGTCTGAGCACTCACCACCTCTTGAGGTCATTGGTTCTACTTCAGTGTTGGCAAATCTATGGCATGGGTGCCAAAGGTAGCACACAGAGCCCTTTCTGTGGGCACACAACATTGCCCCCCTCGCAATGCAAGGGTGCTGTGTTCACAGGGAATTCAAAAGCCTGCTCTTCGATCCTCGCTTTCCCGAAGGGAAGCAGCCGAAGCATTTATAACCCAGGGTACCACTGGTTAGTACTTGGATGGGCGACCACCAGGGAATACCAGGTGCTAAAGGCACCTGGAGTAGGAACTGGCAAACCACTCCAGTATTCCTGCTAAGAAAACTCCATGGATATGGGGTGATGAAGAGTAGTAGGTCACGACTGTAATGACACAACACACACACACACACCACTGTAATCAAGTTAAATTGCCTTATTGGCATTTTGTGAAAAATAACTGGGTTTTTAATTGCAGTTTGGCCACTCAGTAAAAGGTTTGCCATCACTGTTCTATTGTCATACTGATACTCTGTCTTCCAGAGTATTAGCTGTTCCACCCAATTTCACATCATAAAGGCACATCTGATCAGCATCTCCTGTACTCTTTCATCCAAGCCATTAATAAACATGTTGAAGAGCTCCAGACCCAGGACTAAGCCTTGTGGCACCCCCACTTTTCACCTCCTCCCAGTATTAGAAGGAGTCATTGGTAAACATGCCCTTTTTTGGACTGTCAATCCCAAAATCCCCCCAGCCAGCATGGTCAGCCGTAAGCAGTTTTGCCACAAGCAGAAATCTGTGAGCAAAACCCTGCCTCATCTCCCTGATATGGCAATGCAACAATAAGAATGGTTTTACTTCCATATATCAGCCTGTTCCACAACAAGGAAGTGAAAGAAACCCGAACTGCTATGGACCAGCCCATTTTAACCCTTCCCAAGTAGATGTTACCATGCCAAAGAGCTTATTCTCTTAAATGGATATACAGTACTGCACTTCATTCACAACACGGTTCAATCTGAGCATTAGGAAGAACTTCCTGACAGTTAGAGCTGTTCAGCAGTGGAATGTGCCGCCACAGAAGGTGGTGGAGTCTCCTTCTTTGGAGGTTTTTAAGCAGAGGCTGGATGGCCATCTGTCGGAAATATTGTGATGGGGTTCCTGCATGGCAGGGGGTTGGACTTGGGTGGCTCTTCCAACTCTATGATTCTATTATTCTTTGACTTGGAGCCATTTGCTTTTTGTTGCTTTCTGTAATCACTACATGTGTATCTTTCAAGAAGAATCACAGTGGAGATGTTTTCAATGGGAAATGATGTCAGCTCCTTCTTGGCAAATCCACCTATTAGAGATGATTTATTTGGAATCTGTGCTGGTTTCTGGAAGAAGGACTCTGTTGTTATGTACCTGTACCATCAAGTTGTCTTGACGCTATGACCAAATGATTTCTGAAATGGCATGTCTTCAACACCATTGCTTGGCTTAGCTGTGGTTGCCTAGGAAATCAATCCATCTTGTATTTGGTCTTCTTTTCCTGCTGCTTTTAATCTTGCTCAACATTATTTTTTTCCAGATAATCTTGCCTTATCATTAATGTACCCAAGGTATGTCAGACAGCCTCTATTTCAACATGTTTGCATCCAGAGATAGTTCAGGCTTGATTTAATCTAGGACCTACTTGTTCATCCTTCTGGCAGTTCAGGATATCTGCAAAGTTCTCCTTCAGCATTATATTTCAAATGAATCAATATTTTTTCCTATTATCCTTCTTTATTTCAAAGCATACTGGCTTTGGAAAATAGTGTATTTCTTCTTTGTTATCTCTGAAATTTACTATACATGTACAGCGTCAGTAAGGAGTCCGCCCATCCCCACTGACTGTTGAATTTTGAAGCTCCTGAGAATATTTTGTCAAATATTTATTTATTGTGAAAAAAATGTTTTTTTTTAAAGTCTTCTAATCAGATATTTTAATCAGAAACTTACTGGGAGCTGAAACTGGTAAAACCAATCCTTAAAGACCTCAAGTGGCTCAAACTATTAGTATCATTGTAAAAAGTCGATTCTGACTTGATAAAAAATAACAACTACAAGGTCATAGATACTGAAAGATGAGCACTGCTTGCCAGTTGCCTTCTAGGCTTAGCTCAGAGTATTGGTTTTATGTCTCAAAACCCTAAGCAGCTTGTGGGGCAATGAGGGGAGTTTTAAAGCTGCTAAGATCTTTGAGAGGCGCCCTTGCAAGAATGCCATGCCATGTGATGAAGGCCTTGCTTCACAGACATGCAGGGAAAAGGCAATCTCCTGTTTTGCTCCCACTCTCTTTGCTCTTAAAAGACACATGGGGACTTTTAGACTGGTTTAGATATTTACAGATTATTGTAGTTCATTCAATGGCTTTTGGAGTTGATTTGTTTTTAGTGATGTTTATTAGCCACTTTGAAAGCCATTTTTGTACTGGAAAAGCAAGGAGCAAGTAAGTAGATTTGAAGGGTGGGCAATGTGCTTGAGGCAGAATCTCTCATCAGTTCCTTGGATGAGATTAATTATTATCAGGATCATGGGATGAAAAGAACTTTGGTTAGCTGGCGAGACAGACAAGCAGAATACGACCCTGATGATTGTGCTAGATGGCTCAACAGGTTTTTAAAATAGCAGCCCTTGCTTTCTCACTGAGGACACTTAGCTCTGTTCCAATCTGTCAGATGTGTCATGGTGTGGCACAAGGTCTCAATATTGTCCCTACCCCCCACATTGTTCATCCTCTCCATGAAGCCACCAAGGTCACCTAGGGATAGGGAGTGAGGGATCATCAGTCTCACACCATTTGCCCAGCTCTACTAGTTCATACAAAGCTGTGTAAGTACTTGATTAGTTATTGTTGTCTGGGGTGAACTGGACGAGGTCCAAATGTTTGACCCCCATCTAGACAAGGCAGTTGCTTGATTGCCATTTGGGAATGACACTCTTCAGTCGGGACCTCCTGGTTTGGGGCCTCCCTCTCTGATGACACCTCAGAGTAAATTAAAATGCCAGTGCTGGGACGAATTTAAAAGTGAGAAATCTAAAAGGGGTGGGCAGACGAAAAGGCGGAGTTTTATGTGGGATTAGTAGTTGAATAAAAAGCATGCCAGACAACGGTCCTTGGGGAGGGACAGTCAAAAACTAGTTCAGTCAGGTGCATGGCTGATTTTATTTGCTCTGCTCTATCTTTAGTCTTTGACACCAAGTTTATTTTTTGTTTGATATTAACAAGCATTAGTGTTTATTTTTTATTCCAACTTTTCTTTTTCATTTTTTAAGAATATTACTGTAATTTTAAAAAATTGTTGTAAGGCCCTTATAGTTCAAAAGAATTTTTTTCATAGGAATTCATGGCTGTTCCCCAGCCATTCACGGGAGCAGGCTTATCAGAGGTTGTGTCTGCATCAGAAGTCATCACTACCTCCGTATTCTACCTTGCTACATTTGGTGCAGAAGATGACCGAAAAGATGCCAATTTGAGTGAGTTGGGTTATCCAGGGGGTTCACAATATTTTCTGCTCATAGTTCCCAGTCCAGTGCTCCTGGCTGCTGCCTGTACTGTTAGAATGACACCTCTTTCCTCCTTAGCATGGGTGATAGGCATATTTTATATTATTGTCTCCTCCCCTGGATACCTCAGATGTAAATATGCTACGCCAATTTGGAGAAGAGCTGTTGAAATGGTAGATGGAGCCCTAGGATGTCTAGCTGGTCTCTTAAAGGGGGGTGTTGTTGTCGTCACTCCCAACATCTTGGAATAGACTTTTAACAGCAGGCTGTACTCGGAGCGGATTAACTAACTGGGGTGTTGTGGAGACACCACCACCAGCAGCAGCAGCTTACAGGGAAATGGCTCCGTGTGTCGAAGCAGCTGCTGCCGTGCTGTTCCTTGTGCTTTCAGCCACAGCTGCTAATGAACCCGGCACATGAAATCCATGTGCTCATGAGCGCACTCTCCAGATAAATGCTCAGCTTGCGGCAGAGGGGTTTGGGAGGAACAGCGCAGTGCAGGCAGCTGTCACACGCTGGGCCTGGTTAGCTGCACTTGTTCCACATTACGTCACCTCTCTGTGCAATAGGAGTAGCAGCAGTGGCGGCGGCGGCGGCAGCAGGCTGTGTGCTTGTGTGGCAGCGTAGCATGAGAGGGTTTGGCCCCAGCCACTGCAGATGGAGGTTTTGTGAGCCTCGCCACGCCTGGATGCTCTTTCCCTTTGGCTCTGGTCCTCTTCAGGTGGAATACAATTCATGCCTCTGCACCCTTACCATTGATCAGCCACATTTCTCGGTGCTATGCAGCTTTGGAGGTGATGTGTGCCGAGTAGAGATGGGCACGACTCAGGAAAAAAACGTCGTTTTCGTTTTCTTTTTCGGCTAGGGTCCGAGTCGTTTCGTTTCCGTTTTCGCGAAAAATCGAAAAAAATTAGTCGTTTCGTTTTTCGTTTTTTTCGTTATCGTTATACTGGTTTTTTGGGGGGGGGTAGCGGGCTCCTGGAGGCACCTCTGTGGGGTGGGTGCCTCCGCTGGCCCGCTATAAAGGAAGGGACAGCAGCAGCAGGCTCCAAGAGACCCCGCAACATGGGGGTCTCCCATCCTCACCTGCTGCTGCTGCAAAATGGCATGCACAACCATATGGTTATGCATACCATTTGCAGGCAGAGCGAGACCTGCGTGTCGCCAGGCCAGGCAGTGCCACTGCACCTGCTCAATCACCTGGTCCCATGAGCGGGTCGCACCTGCCATCACGTCCCACAGAAGGGAATTGTACTTGCGTGTGTAGTGCAATGCAAGTCGATCTGGCTATGGGCTAAGGTGGATTAGGGTTAGGGCTAGGGTTAGGCTAATGACGGGTAAGGTTATGGTGGGCTAGTGGGTTGCACCTCTGGGTGCCTCTCTGACCCACTAAGAAGACAGTCTGTGACGTATGGGTAAGGAGTCAAGGATTAGGGTTAGCGGGTTAGGGGGCTAGGGCAAGTTTTAGGGGGCTTTTTGGCACATCCCAGAAGTCTCAGTGGCCAAGTGGCCATGCGATTGGTGAGATGGCTCCAAAAATTTGCATGGTCGTCCCCTCCCACATGGCTGGCCAGGCCACTGGGCCAGCCCATCATTGCACACTGCGCAGGTGTAAAATAAAATAAAATAAAATAAAATCAATGGAGGACACAGGAGGAGAGGAGAGACATTTTGTTGCAAGAAAAAACCCACTGCTACTGTGAAAAATCTGGCAGTTCATACATTTCCGCGTGTTTCTGTTGTGCTTGTGTGTTTTTGGACGACGATTTCAAAAACAATATTGCATTCGCCGCCCCATTTTCGATCCCCCGCCCGCACCGCATGGCATGGCGACGAGGCGACTCGAGTCCGGCTGCCCAGGACGGGGGAAGCCGGGACACCCCCCTCCAGACCAGAAACCCCCCCTCCGGTAGGTGCCCTACTGAGTGAGGAGTGCCCTTAGTCAAGCGGGCATTTTCCGCCTGCTTTTTGGCCCGGGAATGGGTGGGGGGGAGACCCGGGGGAGAGTTTAAAAAAGTTTTTTCCTGCGCCGTCCGTGCCGCTTGTGTTTGCGGCGGCCGTCGGCGTCTCGGCGAGAGTGGGCTTTTTGCGAGCCTGCGGCGAGTCCCACCAGACCAGAGCAGCCCAGGACGGAGGGGGGGGGAAGCCGGGACACCCCCCCCTCCAGACCAGAAACCCCCCTCCGGTAGGTGCCCT
>JAHTLZ010000111.1:2099652-2121145 GCA_023846285.1 Phrynocephalus versicolor | reverse complement strand
GCGGGCATTTTCCGCCTGCTTTTTGGCCCGGGAATGGGTGGGGGGGAGACCCGGGGGAGAGTTTAAAAAAGTTTTTTCCTGTGCCGCCCGTGCCGCTTGGTTGCGCTTTGGCGGCCGGCGGCGAGACTGGGCTTTTTGCGGCGGGCGAGTCCCACCACCACCACACCAGAGCATCCCAGGACGGAGGAGGGGGGGAGGCCGGGCGGGGACCTCCAGAAACCACCCCTCTGGTAGGTGCCCTGAGGCACGGCAGGCATTTTTCCGCCTGCTTTTTGGCCGGGAACCGGGCTTTTTAACTTTTAAAAACTTTTTTTTTCTGTGCCGCTTGGCATCGCGCGCGATCGCGCGATGCAAGTAACGAGCACGAAAAATCAGACCAAATTGTTCGTTCGTCGGTTCGAGCTCGAAGTCTGGCAGAGTAATTCCCGTTTCCGTTTCCGTAGAGTAACGGAAACGAGTAACGGAAACGGAAACGGAAATACCGCTAAGTCGTGCCCATCTCTAGTGCCGAGGTCTGGGGAGCTGCATCGGTTGAATTATTTCTCTCACACAGATGTTCAAGATCTGGGAGGCCTGGCAGGAAGAAAAAGGGGGTGGGATGATAAGAAAAGGCTGGCATTCATTGTCCAGCTTTGGCCCATACGCCTGGCTACCTGGTCTTGTGGGTCATCATTGGAAACGGAGAGCAACACTTCCTGTGCCTTAGTTTTAGCTCTTGGGAAGGGAATGCAAGAAGACTGTTGATACTGAAAGAATTCAGACATCTGTTCTATTAAACTCTGCAAAAGTTGGCCTGATCCTGTCATATGTGACTGGAAGCTGTACCCTGTAGTGTTTCTTGTGCCCCTAATGTCTCTCCTCCTCAACATCTGTGCTATGTGGAAAGAGGGGCTCTCTACCCCTCCCAATATCTGGAACATGAGCCAGATGTAGTAGTAACCACCCCTTGCTATGCAGTTTCAAACCCTGGACAAGTTAACTTCTGTGAGTTACAAACATTGGCCAGGGGAGTCTGGGAGCTACCCGCACCCACCACTACAGGAATTTCCAGGTGTGGAAACTGCACATCTGCCCCATGTATTTGTGGAAATCCCATGTGAAGATCTTCCCTGTAGGGTGGTCAAGGAAGGCCTTCCTACTCTTCCCATTTAAGCCTTGCAGTACCATGCTTAAACTGAAGTCCTGCAGTCAAAACTCAGCTCACGGCCCATGTTCAATCCAAATGAATTCAGATATCTGGCTCCAGGTTGACTCAGCCAGATATCCTTCCAATGTTGGTAAATTGATTGCCCAACTTGTTGTCGTGGGGGATGGGGGGAAACAATATGTAGCCTACAGAATTAAACTGTAAACCACCTAGCAAGTGCTTTAAGCAATATAGGGTGGTATATAAGCAGCACTCTTTGCTTTGCACATTGCTCTTGTTCCAGCTTTAAATGGAGATTCCTATGGTCCAACATAAGCCCTTGGCAGGAGTTCTCCCAATCAGCTCTCAAGTGGAGGAGCGTGCTGGCTCAGTGATACAGAGCATGGGCTTTATGTGCTCAGACTTGTTCCTAGTTCAATGTCCTGGATGTCCAGTTATGGCTAATCACAAACCTTGAAGAGTCCCTGCCAGTCAGTGTCAGCAAGCTTGGCCTGGATGGACCAATGTTCTGACCATCCAAGAAAACTGAGAAGCGGAAAATATCTGTTGTAACGGCAGATATTAAGTAGTCATAGCTGGGCACCTGTTGATTTGCCCAGTGGAGATTTTTCTAGTTTTCAGGGTTCAGACCTAGAACAAGTATGTCCTGTTTGCTCCTCGGCAAAACAAAACAGCAACTGTTGCTCATACTACACGCAACTGAAATTGTGAGGCTGGGGCTTCTGTCAACATAAAGCTATTGCTTCCTGGCTACTTGGCTTAAAAAAATAATAAAGAACATTAACCATTGAACCATTTGTTGATGCAGCAGAAATTCCAAACAGTTTGTACTGCTGTCATTCTGACAGCTTCAAACACAAGGCTCATACATAGCCATAGCAGCATACAGTGTCTGCCTTTTGTGTTTCAACAAGTGCAAATGGGTGGAAAGGGAGGCTCTGGCACTGTGTATGCCACTATGGCACTGCCTGGAGCAGCTCTTGACCTCAGATTGCCAGCTTACAATGCCCTGACTGGCATTGCCCACTTTACCAGGAGCCCTGGCCATGCTTACTGTGGAACACTGGGATCGGCAGTTCAAAAACTTAAAAGAGGAAAGGGGCTGAAATAAACATTACCCAAGCCATGGGGACCTAGAACACTGATTTATTTTCACCCACCTTTTTTAAAAAAATAATTGTTTCTCTATGGACTAAATAATGCTTTTTCCAGAAACTTTTCCAGCAAGGAAGCACGTGCTTGCCATTTTCTCCTCCGTTTTGATACTGGTGAAACCTACCGATGCAAGAAGGACAAAATCACCCTTGCAAGGAAATCCTGACTTCTAACTAGTGAGGCAGAAGCTGTTTTTAATTCAAGAGAAAGACGGTTGGGATGACGACCTACTGGCAATTTGCCTGTTGAGCACTGAGTAGGCATACAGTGGTCTCCTGTCATCAGTTATGCTTCTGAATCTGCATAAAAAGTGGCTATAAATACAGAAAAGAGGTTGTCGATCTTTGGCCTGAAATCATCTTTTTCTCCTCCTGGGCTACCACAGGGGTATTTTTTGCACAAACCAAATGCCAATCTGTTCTCCCCACCCTAACTAGCGAACAGTAAATACTGCTGAAATTTTAACTGATTGGGCAGATTCCAGAGCCGGTTTATAAAACATGCAGATGGTTTCCACAGCTGTGAAGGTCAGTTGCTTCTCCTCCCTCTTCCCTCTGTTTTTAAAGTTGCCAAGAAGGGCTCCTGTTTATATTACTCGGTTCTGTTGTTTTTCTTTTTCTAAAGGCTGCCTGGCACTTGACCTGGAAGGCTTTTCATCCTGAAGTCATATTTTTGCAGGTGTGATTACCCAAACAGGACATTTCATAGGTGCTTTTAGGAGCATACACTCATTTTTTTTAATCTTATGGTGTGCAGGTTTCTCACAAGAATGGTGTTCCCTCAGAGCATCAACGGGTGACTATCCAAACTGTTGACCATGTGTTGACCACTTAGATCAGTGGTTCTCAACCTTCCTAATGCTGTGACCCCTTTAATACAGTTCCTCACACTGTGGTGACCCCTTGCCCTGCTTGGAAGAGGCCACAAGCCCCCTTTGGCAGGCCACTGTCACAGGTGCCATAGAGAACTTCCCTCTATAGGCACCCCCAGCCAATCACAGCCTCCGGTGCCATTGACTGACATCCCCTCCAACCTATCAAGCTGTAACTCACTCTTTCCCCCCTTCCTCCCCCTCCTTCTCCAGACCCAAGCCGTTTGTGCCTTTTTCTTCACTGGCTCATGGCAACTTCTGTGAAATGGTCATTTGACCCCCAAAGGGGTCCCGACCCCCAGGTTGGGAACCATTGACTTAAGATTATATAGATTTTAAAATTAAACTGCCACCACCACTCTGGTTTCTATTTGTTTGGCAGAATTACCATAGCTGACGCTCAAGCGATAGTTCCATCATGCCATGAACCTCGAGCACTTGGGTCCCAATTTGGCCATCTTTGGATCTCAACCCAGACTGATGTGCAGCTGTGTTTTACAATATTCAGTGAACATCTATAGAGGGCCATGTGATGACTCCACCATTTACTTCCAGTACACGTTTTCCTTAAAGGCACAAAGGAAAATGTACTGTATAATGTGATACCCACATGAGAGCTGATCTGTTTGGGATACCAAAAGTACTGAATGTGATGTGTTCCCATTTGTGGACAAGTGGAAGTGCAGGAAATATGTATCATCCAGCCCTCTTGCCTGGCTGGAGGCCTACCTTGAAAAAATGCAGGTCTTCTTTATCCCCTGAATTCTGGAAGCCACATGGAAAATAGAAATTCCATGCCACAAATGTGTGTCCCCCAGAAGACACCTGACTTACCTCTGTGAATTCCAGTAAACAGGTTTGGTTATACAGATTGCCTTTCCCTGGTCACGCTGAAAACAATGACGCTTAATAATGCTTTATTTATATAATACCGCCTCTGGTTCTGATCTCTGTATTATCTTTATTGGTTTATTTTGATGTTATGATTTTGCTTTTGATGTTTATTGGATGTTACTTATTTCATGTTAATGTTCAATATTGCTTTGATGCTATTCTTTTTCGATTGTGCTGTGTCTTGTTTATTTTACTGTTGTTCACTGCCCAGAGTGGCCCTGGGCTAAATGGATTATGTATAAATCAAACAAACAAACAAACAAACAAACAAACAAATAAATAAATAAATAAATAAATAAATAAATAACGCCTGCTACCTACAGCAAGGCATATGCTGATTTCTAGGCATGTTCCTTTTAGGACTTGTTGAACTCTTGGTTAGTTTATTTGTTCAGACACTGTGTTTCTTATTCATGCTGTTCTGATTAAGGTGTTCTTATTTGAAAATAGCAGCTGCCTTTACTGTTTTAGATTGTTCTTTAAAAGCAGGACAGTCCCTCATCAGTGACAACAGGATCTGCATGAATAACACCCCCCACTGCCTACAGGGAGGTATGATCCCACAGGTCCCAAATTCTCTTTTAGGACCAAGCTTTACAATGGATAAATCATTTCCCCTTTCCAAGACTACAAAACTCAAAAAATTTCCATGTTTACACAATCCACACGGAAATTAATCCCAGGCTTCTCTTCTCAGAACAATCAACAAACAACAGCCAGCTAATTTACAGTCTCCAAAGAAACCTCTAGCTTTGGTGAATAAATTTGATTTCTCATGGGATATCCATCTCTGGTGTTGGGTGTGTTGTTTCGACTCTTGGAAACACAACAAATAATAATTTTTGATTAGATGGTTCCCTTTCCTGGCAGCATGCTTGTTATGACTGAATTTCCCATGTCGATTAGACCAAGCCTGTTAGATCTCAAGCTACAGCTTTGTTGTTTTGGTTGCTTTGTTTTTTAAAAAGAAGTTAATGGTCACAAATGTAACAACAAGTGATACTTCTAGTGAGTCATTCTGAAAACGTTGTGTGACACTCAACCTGTGCTAATGTAAAAGCTAAGAAGGAAAAGACGATAAAGTAGCCATCTTGCCTGAACAGTCATGCCTTCACCAACATCCACACAATGTGCCCATCCTTCCTAAGCATCAATCTGCTTGTGCAAGAAGCCAGCTAAGATTTCATTGTAGAAGGAAATACAGAAATTGCACTTGGGAAAGATATAATCTTGTTTTCATAAGCAGTTAATTCCCGTGTTTGCAACATTGCACTGTCTGCAATTAGTGACATCTTTTAGAGGGTTTCCCCTCTGGATGTGTGATGTTTTAGGTGCACTGAAGGGTCATCCTAGTTTATAGCAAAGGATTGTAGCTGGGCTGCCTCCCAGATTCTTCCCAGCATGAATTCTGCAAATGTGAATCCAAAGCACTGCTCCGCCCTGCATTGCAAAGCAGGGCCGAAGTACAAGTCATCTGATCCACAGCCAGCTTCTTCAGCACCTCTAGGCAATGCCTAGCAACAAACGACTGATAACTGTATGAGCAGGATGTGATACATCATTCAAGTAGCGACAAACCCTCCGAGAAAGAAAAGGCTAATAAATAAGACCTGTTAACTCTTCCACTCGGGCACTTCATTTGAATCAAGGCTCTCTTTTCAGTGATAAGGCTCAAGCCTAGACCTTTCAATACTCTGTGTGAAAAAAAAATACCTCTAAACGCTGTGTAAATTTTCTTCTCTCAACCACTCCCAGTGTTCACAGGCCTGTATCACAAAGAACCAATATACTGTATTCCGGCGGAAAATTTAAGACGACCAGATTTAGTTCATTACAAGCCTCCATCTCACATGTGCCACAATGCTTTTTTGTCTGTGCCTGTGATAGATGGGGAAAGTGACCAATAGAGCAAGCTCTTTTCATTTTCATTGGCTTGGTGGGACACTAAAGGACAGTGTTGCCACACCATCAGTCACATTTCTGAGCTGGTTTCAGTGGTATCGCTTCAACTTAAGAAAATAAACACATTAATTTCACAAAACAGCAATTGATTCCCGTCCCCCCATCCCTTTTTAAGTCTCCTGCCAATTTGACAAATTGTCTGTTGAACAAACAGAAACACAGAGAGGAGTCTAGAGCTGTAATGCCTGGATATTCTCCTAAAAAAGTATTCACAAAGCATTTGGCAATGGTCTTTCTGAGGTGCTGACAATACTAATGTTCAATGGATCCCTAGTCAGTCAAATCCAATACATTCATTCTTGTGCATGGAGGGAAGTCTGGGGTGCAAAGCCACAAGGATTTTTCCCTAGTCTCCATGATATTTATCATTTTCATAAATGCTGTTCAAAACTTGCCAGTGACAGTTAGAAGGGAGAAATACTACCAAATTCCCAAGATTAAGAGTTGAAATGATCAGTCTTTACCCAGATCTAAAACGAATCAAATCAAATTCAATACAGTTAAATTGACTATTCAGTCTTGAGGTTAAAAAACAGTAAAAGAAATACATAACGGGGGATATGGAAGAGTTACCTATAAAAAGGATCATAAGAACATAAGAACGGCCTTGCTAGAATAGGCCACAGCCCATCCAGTCCAGCATTCTGTCTCACACAGCGGCTCACCATTTGCTTCAGGATATTCCCAAGCAGATTTATTCACCTGCTTAGGATTCCCCCCAAATGGCACTGAGATATATCCTGCCTATCTCTCCAACCCGGAGGTTGTCCTTAGGCATCCATAATGATAGCCATTAATCCCCTTGTTCTCCATGAACTTCAATGCTACATTTCCCCTTGTCCTTACCATTCTTAGGACCTTCCAACGATAGCGGTGTCCAGGTTATAGGTGCCCTGCCTTGTCCTTATGTAAATGGGGAAGCAAGACTTTACTTATTTCTGTAGAAAGGAAACTTAGATTTATTACCTGGGCTGCACGTCCGGCTGCTAGTTAATTTTGGAGTTTATGAAGCTTTTACTAAAGCAGCACAAAGGGAGGGTGTTATCAATGATTAATATAGACATGCTAAAATTTGCCTTTGTGAGGTTCATTTATGGTCAGCAGCACAGCATTAAAAACAGGACTAATACATAATGAGGGCTCTCTTCCTGACAAGAAAAGCATGGCACTAATAAGATACTCTATCTCACAAAGTGCCCACCCCTTAAATATTTATTCCCAAAATCTCTCTCTCTCTCTCTCTCTCTCTCTCTCTCTGTGTGTGTGTGTGTGTGTCTGCCTGCATGCATACACACACATACACATGGGAGGCTCATGACCGATCAGAGAGGTTGGTCCCCTAAAATACATACAGTACTCACACACTCATATTTTCATACTACTTAAGGATCAGGGACAGCAACTACATATGTCTTTTAGCTTAATTTCATGAAGGCTTCGGCCTTGATTTAAAAAAACAAACAAACAGTAACCATGGGTGAAGGCCATTTGCAGGAACGGTTGCTCTTTCTCTCAGGCATGAAATAAATAAATAAGGTGGAAAGGAAGCCACCTACCACAAGAAGAATGAATTATATGACCTGCAGACATTTCCTTTCAGAGAGTGGGGCTCCTCAGCAGGAAAAAAAATGTTACCCAATAAAATGCTGCCATCCTGAAGCGCAGCATTGCAAAACAAGTTTAGCAACTGTCACACGGTTTTCCGGACTGGATGGATCTAAGGCCCCAGTGGTGGCGAACCTTTGGCATTCCCGATGTTTTGGACCACAACTCCCAGAGTTCTAAACCTGTATTGCCAATGACAATGGACTATGAGAGTTGTGGTCCAAAACATCGGGAGTGCCAAAGGTTCACCACCACTGGTAGGCCATCATTGAGAGGCACCCATCCCAGCTGGGCAGGCTGGGTCGCTGCTCCTCCTGCCACCACCACATCAGACAGCTTCAAGGTGCAGGCAGAATACAAAACAACCTAAGATGAGCGGAACATACAACTCTGTAAGAATGAACAATTCTCTTAATAAGGTTTTTATCTCAGCAGGGGAGGTAATTTATGTATTAGAAGCATAATGCTCTAAGGCAGGTGACGGAAACATCCAACTTCGGAGGCACTAGTGGGATTAGCAGGCAAATATGCCACAAACGACCTGTTTTGCAATCCTTTATAATTGCCAATATACGCATCAATTTAGTATAACCTCTGTACGTTGCTGTGGGTGGGAGACAGGCAGTCTCAGCTCTCAGCTATTTTTTTTAAATCGTCAAATTCACTTTTTGTTTTATTTTAGCTAATGGCCAGAGAACCTGCCTGCGGGCCCTCCTAATGTTGCTGGACTCAAATGCCTGTCAGCCTCAAGCCTCCGCCTCAGAGTCAACACCATGGCCTGAGATAACCTGTGTCAAAATCCCAGACCAAGTTCAGGCTTATAAAGTGGCATGCCGGAACACCAGCTGCTGCTCAGCGCTGGCTTACAGGCCGGGACAATGGAGCCGCTGTGCTCCCAGCCGGCACTTGAACAATTGGGCCATTTTGGGCAGCCAGGGAGAACAGGCAGCCTGTGCTAATCCTACGTGTGAATTAGCTCTCTTAAGCCAGAGAAACGGTGGTGCCAATTCTGATGTCCTGAAAGAGGGCAAGCCAACTGTAGAGATTCATTCCCCAAGAGAGATGTCAGGAGCCATCATTTCTGAGGCTGCTCATACAGACGTGTGAGTAAGGAGAGAAGCTGGGAGCCGCGGAAGGTTATTCTAATATATCTAGCAGCCACCAGGTTGCAGAACGGCAACAACTGAGCGTATCAGCAGCCAAGATGCTGCAACTGTGACAGAACTTTCCATCTGCCCAGTCTCAGGGCCTCCATCACTAAAAAACATTTGCTCTTGTTCACTTCCACAAAACATAGTTGAAAGCAGATCTCTAGCCCAGAGTCTCTTCTTTGGGAGAGATGAAGCTACACAGAATATATTTCTAATGTATTGATTGCATGGCTGCAGACCTAGCAGTGTCTCGGGGATCAAGGAAATCAGTTTCTCAGCAGATCATGGTGTCCGGTTGAAGAAAGATGCTGACAAATTGGAACAAGCGTGACAAGGATGATCAGGAGGCTGGAAACCAAGCCCTATGAGGAAAGACTGAAAGAACTGGGCAGATTTAGCCTAGCAAAGAGAAGACTGAAGGGTGACATGAAAACACTTTTCAAATATCTGAAGGGCTGCCATACAGAGGAGGGGCAGGATCTGCTCTCAATCATCCCAGAAAATGCACAACAATGGGCTCAAGAGAACCCAGCTTTCGGCTGAATATCAGAAAAAACTTCCTAACTGTTGTATGGAAATGTAACCAATGACCTCAAGAGGTGGTACGTGCTCCAACATGAGGACATTCAAGAGAAATTTGGACAACCACCTGGCAGACATGCTTTGATTTGTATTCCTGCATGGAGCAGGGGATTGGACTTGGTGGCCTTAAAGCCCCCTTCTAACTTCACTATTATATGAATCGATGAAAACCTAAGCCAACAAATTGTGGTTATTGTTATGGTAAGAAGAGGAGAGGGAGGATTCCAGCAGAGATGACTTCTCAGCTTTCCAGTTCTTATCATGGGGGCGGGGCGGGGGATATCCATGTTGAACTTGTTTGCAAAAAGAAGGAAAATGTTTTCATAGCATCCAACTACCTGTGAGTACCTACAGTGTCTAGAACAGTGATTCTCAACCTGTGGGTCTCCAGATTTCCCTGCAGTACAACTCCCAGAAGTCTTAATCAACAGCTGAGCTGGCCAGGATTTCTGGGAGTTGCAGTCCAGGAACATATGGGGACCCACAGGTTGAGAAACACTGATCTAGAAGGTAGCAAAATGGCCCTGTCTAGACACCGAGGGAAGGTGGAATCTTAAATGCATTTCTGTTCAGTGTTCTCTGACAAAAACCCTCCCATTATTCCCAGCCACTTAACACCATCAATTCCAGCGGGTCGAACTGACCACCATTTTGTTGTCTCGGCAACTCTTTTATTCCATGTCTGGCCTCCAGCATGAGCACCAGCCCCGCACCTCGCCTGTGCGTACATTGAACAAACACACGCGTGCTCATACACACACACACATACACACATGCGACGTGCGTGGCCTAACCACCACGCAGCATGGCTGCGGAAAAATGCCAGACACACCCAGTTGCCTGGACACAGCTACACATTAGAAACTAGCTCCAAAATAATTATTCTTCAGAGGATTTGAAGTATCTTTTCTTCTTCTTTCTTTCTTTCTCTTCCACCTGTGCCTCACAGAGTGATGTGCTCCTTTCTTTGGAGGATTTCTGCACCCTGAGCATTTCTGTGCAACTTGAGCCCCTTTCCGACGTTCTCCCTCTCTGCATAGCGTGTCCGACGCCCGGCCGTTCCCTTCCCCTGTCCGACCTCCTCCTCGTTTCCAGGGAAGGCTTAGTTTTCCCAGACCTCCTTCCAGGGGAAATGAGGCCTGCTGGGCAGAGGCCTCCCCGGGCCCGGTTACTGTACAGAGAGAGATAATGAACAAGACAGGCAATGCTATACTTCAGCCCCTCTGGGTCTCTCCTCCTCTCTCACATCACCGAGCAGCTCTTGGCCCGGTCTTTGCGGATCTCAGAATCAGTCAACAAGTCCGTCCGTCCCGGCATCTGGGTGACCCGCTTCAGCCCTCGCTTGGAGTTGCTGCGCTTGAGGTGTTTGTGGATGCGGTTGACGGAGGCCAGCGTGGTCACGTGGAAAACATCCCGCACACTGGTTTCCGACACCTTGGAGGAGCACTCCACGTATGCCACGGCACCCAGTTGCCGGGCCAGCATGCTGCCCTGTGGGGAAGAGGGAACACATTGAGACATAATGGCACATTTCACCCAAAGGAAGTGGCTGGCTTTCTTCGCCCCATTTATATATATTTTTTGTTTCTAGCCACCCTTTATTGGTCAATTCCTAACATCCCTGTCCAAGCATCACTCTCAAAGTCATATAAACATCTTGCATCAGCCACAGAAATTCAGAAAGTTCTGCTTTGAGGGGACATCTCCCAGAAGCCTTTAGCCAGCATAGCTAGTGCCATCAAAGCTGGAGGATTCTGGGAAATGTGGTCCAAAGAAATAACCCGATCAAGCTCTATGCCGGTTTCCTGTGTGTGTGTGTGTTGTGTCATTCCAGTCGTGACCAACTCTACGTGACTCCATGTCCATGGAGTTTTCTTGGCAGGAGTACTGGAGTGGCTTGCCAGTTCCTACTCCAGGCGGTTCCCTCCCATCCCAGCGAGAAGTTCTCCCTCAAGCATCTTTCTCAGACACCTCTAGCCTTCCGTGTTTCTTTCACATCACACGCAGCAGTTAATTTTAGTTCTTCCCTAGAAGGTGAAAAGACAGAAACATCTTTTTCAGCTCTCAAGAGAGCAAGGAAGGTGCTGGGGGTGAGAAACAGGAAGGGGGCACAAAGAGCTCGAGCATTTGTGGATGCCGCGATGCAAAACAACAATACAGCTGTCGGGCTGGCTGGATGCGCCAAAAGCCAGGCAGCTGCAGCTGGTCTCCAAGTAGCAGATGCCAAGGAGGCCTCGAGTGGTGACTCTAAGCGACCTGCTGCTTGAACTATACAACCCTAACCTCCAGCCACGGCCTGCTTCTATCATCTTTTCTCTACCTCTCAGGATCTGACAGTTGAAATGATTGCCTCATTTGCCCCCAATTATAGAGCTGGCTCCACATGACCAAATAAAATAAAAATTATATTACAGTGGTACCTTGTATAAAGGAATTAATTCGTTCCAAATGAAATTATGTTAAGCAAATGTTCCTTTATACAAATTCCCATAGGAATGCATTGAAAATGGAGTAATCCCATTTTTATGTTGTACGGATTTTCCCCATAGGAGATTATGTTAAGCAAATTTCCCCTATCTCCAGAATTTTTTGTGTTGTACAAATTTTATGTTATACAAGCTGTTTGTTATACAAGGGTCCACTGTAAGTTAAAAGGCCAGTTCTTGTTCTGTGCTCTCTGGATCTGACACTTGGAAGAAGCTGCATTTAAATGCACAGTTCTGACATGGTTCATCTAATGTCTTGTCCATTCCCTTAGCCATAGGGTAGACCGCAGCACATTTTGAAGGAAAAGCATACGGAGAAATTCTTTAAAAGTACCAAGTAAAATTTATATAACAATTAAAGCCTTATGATGATCAAACTTGGACTAGGAAGGACTGTTCCTGTTTGGGAAACATTAGGAGTCCTAAATGCGTGGGTTGTCCAATTTTCTTGATCTGCTTGGAGTTTCTGCCCTGTTGAACATTTTGCTGCTTTGCACTTTGCTTCCTGCTGAAAGCCCTGTTTATGTTGGGAGGGAGAAGTGTATATGTGTGTGTGTTTGTGTATGCCTGTGCATCCGTGCACATGTGTGCAAAGACACATATGCTCATAGACATATAGATTACACAAGTTTTAATAGACATGGATCTTTTCTTGCTACACCTGAATGTATGTAACAAGCAGCGGATTCATGCTCAAATGTGGCACTGCATGAAGCAAAAAATAGCATGTGCAAGTTACAATAATGTACATCAGTAGATTCATAAATCCAAACCTGCATTTCTTGCCAGAAATTATATTTAAAAATTATGCAAACCAGCAGCATCAACATCCTATTTCACTGCAAATCCCAAAATAAACATATTAGCTTGCTTGACTATAATATTTGGCACACGAACCAGCACCTATTAAAAATAGACTGAAACAAAACTGTATTCCCTATAACGCAAGGTGTGTCTAGAGATTCAGAATATAAAACAAAATAAAACACCTGCTCATGTGTGACAGGGATAAGGCGTTGCTTGGAGAGTTCCCGTAAAGTGTTCAGGTCGGTGCGCATGTCCAGTTTACAACCCACCAGAACCACCTTGGCACCTGGGCAGAACTCCTGAGTCTCTCCCTGCCACTGCAAGGGAAAGAAAGGTGATAAAATAAAGAAGGGAAAAAAGGTTAAAATTGTTGGCAAGGGGGTGGGTTCAAACATTTCCACTTCTGTAGAACAGAATATCATCATCATCACCACGGCCTCCCTCTGTTTTAATCTGTGTGCCGTTTTTTCACATAATACATTCAGAGCCGCTCACAACCCAAGAAAACAAGGCAACATCACAATTACATTAAGAAGAAACCCCAAAAATGTCCTTAATAGTACTAGAACATGTTCTCTACAAAATAGGCAATGTCAACGACAGTTCAAAGGGAACATAATTCCTCCCTGAAAGCTTGCAATCCAGATTTATATAGACTAATATATAGCTCCTGTCTGCTTGGGTGCTTAACAAATAAGTGAAATTTGGTTTCTTTGCTCAGTGATGACAGCTCAACTCTCTGCATGTTCTCTCTTTATAAGGGGACTTGTGGCGCAGTGGTTAAATGCCTGTACTGCAGGTAAAACTGCTCACAAGGTTCAATCCCAGGTAGCAGGCTCAGGGCTGACTCAGCCTTCCATCCTTCCGAGGTTGGTAAAATGAGTACCCAGCTTGCTGGGCGGGGGGGGGTAATGTGTAGCCTGCATACTGTAAATAAAACTGTAAGCCGCCCAGAGACTACTTGAAGTGGTATGGGGCGGTACATAAGCAGAACACTTTATCACTATGTAGATGCTACAATACCATAATCAAACCATCCAAAACCAGAAATTGGTCCTTTCCTGTATTATCCAGTATCCAGAAGATTTCTTTTTAGTCATTTTGTTGCCTTACAAAGCATGTCTACGAATAAGGGCAGGGAACTTTGGAGGGGTTGGGGGCTATATTTGTGCCCATGATTGATGTGGGTTGCCTCAGGCCTGGCCTTCTCAAAATATGTCCAAAAATAAATAAATAAAAATTAGGATATTCTCCTGCCACAGTCATATCTATCTAAAACCAACACAAAACATGATCCCTCTGGGGTTTTTCAGATGCAGCTCCCATTGTGGTCCCCCCCTTTCAGTTCTGTTTTCAGTGCTGGGGACACTTGGCGGGCGGGGGGGGGGGAGGCCTTTGGGAGCTGTAGATCTGCCCCCTTCCAGGGGCTCTTGCACTACAAGATCCATCATCGCTTGACTCTTGGCCAGTCAGAAGTTCCTCCTTTCTGTGCTAAGGCTTTCAAGTGTAGGAAGAGAGTGTTGTGTATTGATCTGTATTCCTATTATCTGTACTTGCTTATGTTGAAGTAACTGCCTTCCTGTTCCAAGGGGAACAGGCCTATTGGTTTATTCAAGTTGCTGCATTTGGATCCTCAATCCTATTGGTCTCTGCCAAAAGGCAGCTGTGTGATTGGTTGTAAATTGTTCCCTCCAAAATGTATCTTTTCCTAGCCAGTCCTCGCTCCAATAAATGTAGCTGCCTCTCCCCAGTCCCCAGTCTTGCTCTCTCCCTGATTAAAGAGCTGTTACACTAGAAGCTGTCTCCAGCCTGCTATGTCAAAGAGCTGAATCACTTGCTGAAATCACTAAACCCCACGTCACAACAGAGAGGAAACTTCCCAAAGGCTGGAGAGAAGTGGAACCGAACAGAACTGGATTTGCTCCTTCTTAATATCTCTTTCCCATGATTGAGAGATGCAGAATAAGCAACAGCAAAAAAAAAAAAATTAACCCAATGCAGGGAGATCCTCCTGTTTGCACAGTACATACAGAGTCTGGAACCTGGCTTTCTTGGCACTAAATGTGGGTCACCTTGGCAGCTCCAGGGAGCCCCAGCTCCATAGTAATCTAGTTTATATAAAGCTGTTTATTCAAAGTCCCAAGCGGCTTCCCGCCTCCCCTCTGGCCTTACAAGCTGTAGGAAGCCAAAGCTCCGTGGAAATCAAACGCGAGTTCCTATTTTGCATCTGACAGGCAGCGTTTATGAGAATTCCTCACCTTGGATGTGCTCACATCTCAGCCTGGGGGGCAAACACAGAGCTTTTCAGATTTGCCCGTAGTATTTCTTTCGGTATCAAAAACATGCTAAATTCCAGTTTCTATTTTACAGTGCCCGAGGAGCAGTCCTTTTCCCACAAGCCTGTGAAAGGAGCACCGGAGGGAAACGAAAGACTGTTCCACCTGTCCAGAGGGACTCCAATTTGTTTTGAGCACTGCTTTAGAAAAATACCACAGCCCCCAAACCCACAGGTTACCACACAAAACCCTGCAGGAGGGCTGCTGCAGAAAGAAACTGTAGACTGACAGTTACAGGGTAAAGATAATGGCAGAAATGAGTTGCTGAAGTCAACACAGCAGGCCTGCAAGTTTTAAAACACTGTTTTAATTTCTATAAAGTCATAGGTCTGTGAAGATTCTCAGTCATCCAGGTGAGTTTATCTGGAAGTTGAGTCACGGCAACTGGACTTCTTTTCTTGAGAGATCCTAATGTTTGGCTACTCATCCAAGTAGCTTCGTCAGTCTGAAGATAGATACTGGTGAGGCCTCCAATTTATACTAGAGATGGCAGCTGTCTAGCAGGGGTCTGTTAGAGCCCAGCTCCATAGAGGCCACATCCTGGTGTCATAGCACCACATATATGTCAGTGGCGGGGAAGGAACTTTTTGGTATCTATATGTATTTTGCTCCAGCAAAATGTGGTAGTATTACAGCGACTTTTAAAATGCAAATTCTCCCTTTAGCAACAAGATGCATAAAAAGGCAAATTGCATTCATAAACAAAAAGATGCTTAGCCACTGCTACTGTGTCCTGATTGCCACATTTTGGTGCCGTGACAATGTCTGGGGCAGCATGCATAACCACAAGCCAACATTTCCGGGAAAACCAATTCCAGAAGGAAATGCTGTGACAAAAGTCAATGCCAGCCAACAGTCCACAGTACATTTGCAATTTGGGAGCAACTCACAAGTTCTTGCTTGTCCAGCAGGATGATGGCTGTGAAAAATTATATATATTTTTTTCATCAGTCCCCCAAACTGTAAGATTGTCCAGATCCTACAGCAGCATTCCAATCTCACGAAAACATTTTGGCTCACTCACCTTTTTAAGGACACTGTCCAGGGTCTCAGGGCGGCTAATGTCAAAGCAGATTAAAACAGCATCTGAATCAGGATAAGCAAGTGGTCGCACATTGTCGTAGTATGTTGAACCTGCATTTAAAAACAAATAAACAAAAACAAAGACACAAATTTCAGCTTGGCCTGGCAACTAAGCATGATATTATTTATTATTATTAAGTTATTATTATATCCGCCTTTTAATTCAGGATCACATCTATATCATTTGCACATAAACACAAGTTTCTGCTAAAAATCTGAAAAAGCTGCCTTTCGGAATTTGATTTTACAAGACCACATCTTACAATTCTGTTCATATCTGTCTGCTAATAAATATTAATGTGACAAACAGAATGCTCTACCTTAGTTTTGAAAGTTCCTAAATACAACAACGTTGCAACTGAGAAAACTGCATTAATTTCAGAAATGTCTGGCAAACATGTAAATTGAATTCTTTTCATAGAGCTTTGCTTGAGCATTTCGTCTTGCAATTAATTTCAATCCACCTAGGTGGGACTACTGAACCAAGTCTTAATTCTAACTAGCTGCAGGCTTTGGTCCCATGGTTAGACAGAAAGGTATTTGCTTCCAAGCAGCAAAAACTGGTGGTCCAATGGATATTTTTTATTCAGGCACTGTAAAACTGTAGATTAAGTTTACAAAGGCAGGGAAGAGCATGCGACCCATTCCCCCACCTCTGTCCATATTTCTGTCTCTCTCGACTGATGGATGAAGATTCTTTGAATGGGTAAGCCTTACCATCCCAGAGTTTTGAAAAGTTGCTTTTCAAAAAACTGGACTGCACTTTTCATTATCCACCATCCACCATGTCCAAAAAGGATTCCCTACGTCCCAAGTTCCAGCCTATCTGTGAATGCCTTCTGTGCATTTTGGAATCCTCATTTCCTACAGTACACACGTAACTTCTCCTCACCAAGTTTGACCAACTTGAAAGCTCAGTTATGCCCAGCTGTGGCAATGCTTATTATCTTAGCTACTAGTTTTAAACAATCCAAGAAGGAGGCTGGAATCACACTTCAACACTCCAGGGTGAAGGCTAGCTGGATCTCATTTCCTTCTTAGGTTCTCTAGAACTTTGGAACATGTATAAAAGAAAGGTAACCATTGTGAATATACACACACCTCTTGTTCTTTTCCCATTGAACAGCCAACAGCCCACACATGAGAAGGAGGGTGTCTGGGAAGATTCTCAGTCATCCAGGTGAGTTTATCTAGAAGTTGTTGTGGCAACTGGACTTCTTTTCTTAAGAGACTGAAATGTTTTGCTGCTCATCCAAACAGACTAACAAAGCTGTTTGGATGAGCAGCGAAACATTTCAATATAGCCATGGCTCAACTTCCAGAGAAGGAAGGTGTGAAGATCTCTTAAATATCATGCTTCAGAAGATACCTACTTTCTACTCTTCTCTCATTTCTGTCTTGTTTCATTTCTACTGGGTCGCCTCTGCCAAGCTACTCTTTTCTGTTTTCACCCAAAAGATGGGAGTAAAAGGGGACAGGGTGGACATGTCAGGGTCATGCTAGTATTCCAGAGGGGTAATTACAGCAGATCTTCATGTCTGAGAAATGAGACTTGCAAACACAGTCCCTGTTTACCTCCTAATGATCCATCACAAAACAGTGCAAATTGATTTTCAAACTACAGGTGTGAAGACCTTGTGCTATCACCATCTGTCACTTTCAGCACGTAAAGAACCCCCTCTTCTAACAAAATGGTGAATATAATGTATGGCTTGACCCTTCTGATGGAAGCAGTGAGTTGCAAAAGAAACAACAACAAAACAGAAACAACAACAGCCCTTCAGAACTTATCAGCTTCTGCCCATTATGGATCTGGTGCAGAGGGCTGCAGTCCACTAAGGTCAGCATATAAGGTGCCATAAAACCTTTTCTTATTTGTGCCTCTCTCTAATCACAGATGAAGCACTATGCAGCCAATTACAAAATGCAATTATAAAATGTACAGTGAATGCTAAGTGCTCTAGTGGCCATCCAGAGCTTGGAAAAATTACCCTTTGGGACTACCGCTTCCAGAATCTCCCAGCCAATGCGGCCAGTTGTACTCCAGAAAACTCTCCCTTCCAAGGTCTGATCCCAGAGGAGGAGACTTGGATCAAATAACCCTCATATTGGGAAGGAATGGCAGGAAGCCTGAAACTGATTCACCCACCTATTCTCCAGCACACAGAAAAGGTTCCAGCCTGCGGCACAGATCGGTCATAAATTAGCAGGCAGTAATTAGATTCTGCCAAGGCAGGATTCAGCAACAACGCACACACGCCATCCACTCTCTCAAATAATATGGCGGCGTTAAGTGTTTTGACCTGCAAATGTTTTGAATTTGAGGCACATTCTGGGAGCAAACTGTAAATGCCTCCTTAAATAGCAATGGAAGTGTGACACCACAACCATTTGTGGTGACCGAATTCGGCTTCCCTGAGGGATGAAGGAAAAGGTGCTTACTGATGGTGGAAGGAAGGAAGGAAGGAAGGAAGGAAGGAAGGAAGGAAGGAGTAAGAGATAGGCCATCTCTTGCAGGACAGCTGGGGCCTTTATGCACCATCCTTTACATCAGTAGGAAGGGGAACTCTTTGTGGCTTAAGCCCTGGTTGCCCCATAAGACAGGAACTGCCTCCCAGCAGGAAGTGCCCTACAGTTTCTTGACAACAGTGACCACTGGGAGCCATGATCAGTCCTTTTCTTCCAAGGAGGCAGCAGAACTGTGTCTTTTGTGGATGAGTCCTGGAATCTACCAGCCAGCATTACCACTGTCATATTGTACAGGGAACTCTTGTTATTCAAAGAAGGAAATTCCAAACTGTGGAAGAGGGGGAGTCATAGGTGTGTGTGGAGTGTGATAGGACACAGCCTGTGTAAATATGAATTCTGACATGCAGTTTCAGAGACCAAAATTCTTAGTGGGTGGTTTAGTGGATGGTAAAGAAAAGACACTTTCCAAATGCACAGAGACACTCTTCTACCAGTGGTGCAAGGCTGAGCCTTAGACCCCAAACAACACGAATTACGCAGAGTGAAACTAGATGTTATAGCAGATCTGCTACCCATACCAGTCATTACGCCTCTAGTTCCTGGCACCTATTCTGAAATAATTATAACCATTTGCCCATGTCCTGATGTAACAACAGTGCTTTGTATGTCCTCCTCCGCTGCCGCCATCACCGATGAGGTGGGAAAATGTGGAATGTTGCAACATTAAGACACAGATCAATTATACCTGATTGTACACATGAGGCAGCCAGGGGAGATGATACACGGCAGCTGAATGGGAGCAGCTGTGTCTTCATCAGCATGCCAAAGCTATGCTCTCATTAGAGTCTATGTTACGAAAGTTAGACAATACTCTCCCAGAGCTGGCTGTGGTATTGCCATTTCAGCTTTGCCAAATTATCGCCTTCTTGTTAGGTCGAAGGCTGCAACAGACAGCTGGCCTTTGCCCTCCAAACGCAGCTAATGTCTTGTCTGCTCCTGGAGATAGCACAGTTCCTATCCTTACACTGGGACAATGCTTGCTCCAGTTCAGAGAGGAGGAAATTGGATGCCCACACACATCCCGTTTTAGCAGAGAGAGAGAGACAGAGAGAGAGAGAGAGAGTATAACATTGGCCAACTTCGTGAAATATAAGAATTGCGAGAGTAGAATGAGACATAGGAAACCATGCATTCTTAATCCATTAAAGCAGAGGCAGAACCAGCCCTGAATGAGATCAAATCACATCACAGTGTACCTCTTGCAGAAAGGATGGGTGCTTGGCAAATGTGCCTTCTCAAGCTAAGCCGACTTCTACTTTTTTCGTTGCTTTGTTTTCAATGTTACAAGCTGACCTCTGGCAAAACCTAAGGACTGCAGGTGCACAGACAGGGAAAGGGTGCCAGAGGAAGGCCATGTATTAATGGTAAAGCAAGCCCTGTTGAGAACTGGCCTTATACCCACCTGCGGAGGACAAGAACTGAGAAGAAAGGCAAGCCCTAATCGCTTTGGCAATAGGTCACCTTTCCAGCATTGTGCATGATGACAAATGTACAACTATGAAGGCATATTATTTATATAGGCATATTATATACCCATGGTTGGGTGGGTGTGTGGGGAGATTGGAGATGATCAAATTAGAGAGAAATGCAGAAAGCAATGGCAGTAGTAATTGCATTAACATTAGTTACTCACAAACAGCCTAAGCACATGCAGTGTGATAAGAAACAGGATTCAGACCTCTGGTAGTGGAGCATCCTGGTGAAATGTAATTTGGTAGTCTCCCGTTCTGATGTCCCTCTGATTTTTAAAATTAATTTTAATTTTATTCAATTTTATTTTATTTTTTACGTTCTTTTCTCTTCCTTCCTTCCTTCCTTCCTTCCTTCCTTCCTTCCTTCCTTCCTTTTTTGGTTGTACAGCACCTACTTTAAGGTCAATGGGGGTGTTCACCCACTGGATTTTGAACCGCTTCTTATGCCAGTTCTCAAAGAGGTAACTGGGTTAATCTATTTCATGTGTCCCAGAAAGCAGATTGTGTTCCATGAAAACTCACACTAAGATAAATCTGTTAGACTTAAAAGTGAAACAACACTTTTCTTTTCACTTTGGTTTTGTTACACATTTCTCAAGTCAATCGTGTGTGTCACAGTGGGCTATAATCCCCAAAATCTCACACTATAATAAATGTGTTGGTCCTTAAAAATGGTACAAGACTCTTAGCTATCCTTACTCCAGTGACACATTTTAGCTTGCAGCTGATGTGAGAAAATTTGGCCCATCAGAAGACAATGGACTTCCGCTCACAGAAACACAAGCCAACATAGGACCCTACTATTGTAAAGAGTTGTGGGAATTCATAGTCCAAACATCTGAAGAGTCAGTAGTTTCTTATCCACCGCTTACAAGACATCTTTACAGTTCTCATCTTGCTACCTTTTACTTCCCACAACAGCCCTGTCAGAGAGATTGACAGACAGAGACTTGCTCACAGACCATCGGAATGAGCTATAGCGTGCAAATAACTTAGGGCATGAACCCATGAAGCCCTTAACATCCTAGATAAGGGAAAGAGGAGTGTCACTGTAACTCACACCCACTTCAAAGCTATGGTCTCTGCTGTTGAAGCCTGCGCCAATCCCCTATTTCATTCCAGATGACTCACAGCTATTTTTCATTATCGCTAATAGAAAGGTGTTACAGAATTTGGAAACACTCTCATAAGACAAAATGTCTACATGTGCAAGTGAAATCATGCAAGCCATAGCAATGCATTAATGAGGTGCCAGTTGTGTTCTCATAGTATAATGCAGCATGGATTCAGGAATGTGCGTTATGATTTGTGTGATTTCATTGATGTACACATAAATCACAAATACGACTATGGCCATTGTTTCACATATTTATTTATTTATTTATTTATTTATTTATTTATTTATTTATTTAT
>JAHTLZ010000111.1:2087323-2099642 GCA_023846285.1 Phrynocephalus versicolor | reverse complement strand
TATTTATTTATTTATTTATTTATTTATTTATTTATTTATTTATTTATTTATTTATTTAGCTTATTAAGCTTATATATTCCCAGAGAAGAGAGGTTTGTTTGTTTGTTGGTCTCCAGCTTCCAGATGATATGAAGAAATAAGCTCAACCCAATATAATATGGCTCTCCACCTGACCATCTCCCCATCCTTATGAGGCAAGTCATGCTAAGATGCCCAAGATGGCCCAGTAAGCCACTTAGATCCTGGCTCAGCATGGACCTGAACTTTACTCTTATAAGTCCCAATGGAACTATAGCCACTACCCAAAAGAACCAATAGGTTCGTGTTTCAAAATTATAAAGAAATGTGAAAGGATAAAACTTAGTGAGAAAAAAAAATGGCCCAGATCCATATATTCATGAGAAGTCTCATTCAGAGCTCGGAAGCACTTCCCAAAACTCCCCAGGAAAAATGGTTTCTAAGTTCTAGTCCTCTGATTGCAGCCTGGCTATAACGGTATTTAGAAAAATAACAGTGGGGAATATGAAATATGGAATTTAATTGCTGGACACTTCTATACAGGGTAGACAAAATCAATGGTTTTTTTTTAAATCAACTTATTTATTTATTTATTTATTATTTTTCGCATTTATATACCGCCCTATTTCCCACAAAGAGGACTCAGGGCGGTTTACAACAATAAAAATACAGGCAATAAGAGCAATAAAACAACTAAGACAGTAAAATCCAAGAATCAGTTGGCGGGTTTAAAATGGTTAAAAAAAAAAAACCCACAAACTGGGTCCCTAGACGTCGCCGAAGGCGTGCCGAAGATTTTTCTTGAATGTCGCCAGCGACGGAGCCTGCCGTAATTCACTGGGAAGCTTATTCCAGATGGTAGGTGCCACTACCGAGAAGGCCCGGGCGCGAGTACTCGCTTTACGGGCCTCCCTCGGAGTGACAGTCCGCAGCGAAAGGGCCACCAAAGAACGGGTGGGTCGGGCCAGATCTAGTTGTCGGGGGAGACGCTCCACCAAATAAGCAGGGGCCAAGCCATGGAGGGTTTTGTACACCAAAACCAACACCTTGAACCTTATTCGGGAGGCAATGGGTAACCAGTGTAGGCGAGTCAGGATAGGGGTGGCGCGGTCATAGCGGCGCGCGCCTACCACCAGCCTGGCCGCCGTATTCTGAACCCGCTGCAGTTGCCGAACAAGGCTCAAGGGGAGCCCCGTGTAGAGAGTGTTGCAGTAATCTAGCCTCAAGATGACCAGTGCCTGTACCACAGTCCTCAAGGATTGTTTTAACTTGATTTAAGTTTTAAAAACTGCTTTTGAAATTAAGTTGTCCAAAAATTCTGATATTATATTTTAAATCATGATTATATTTAAACCAAACCCACCCTGCTTCTATGTTTCTTTGGAAAGCTGGCTGAACAGGCAGATATCAGTATGAAAGCAGACAGTATACACCTTCCGCTTATCTCCTGTTACTGAAAATTCAAGCAAAAGGCCAAGATAGGAACTGAAGCTACCTGAGCCCTCCAATCCAGGATGAGATAAAGCTGTGTGGCTATAGAAAGAGGGAGGTTTCACTCAGGATCCACAGCAGTTTTAGACTACTACAACTCCCCAAAGCAGCCAACCAGCAATCTCATTTAGCCATGCTGCCTGGGAGCTTCTAGAAGCTGAAATCCAAAACTAGAGGGATTTTTTTCAAATGAGCTCTTGGGGATAGATTACATTGTGAAAGGGAAGGTAAGCAAGGAATGATTTACTAGGACCAGCAAGTGAAATTTCCATAAATATTTTCAGGCATCATGTACTAACAATAATATCTACTACTTATTAAGACCCTTATGCGCCAGCAGTCAAACTGGCCTTTCTTTGGTTGCCACTTTGGTTGTAAATGGGAACACAGTACATTCTAGATGTATCCCACAGAATTCAGAGAAGTAAATTAGGGCACTCAGGAAGAATATCTGGGTTATGGGTTTGCTGCAAAGTTGTAAACCTGCCAGTGGGCTATCAATCAATTGTGTGGTAATACACAACTAAGCCATAACACTAATTCCAAGCATGAGACCTTCTAAAGTAACCAACAAGAACATTCAGCCGAGTCTGTTTGGAAGTGTCTCAATCACAGATCATTGCTGCCAGTTTATTCTTGGGTGGTGCCCCAGCTCTGGAATGCCCTCTACACAAAGACATAACTGATACCAACGTTATGATCTTTCTGGTTCCAGGTGAAGATGTTTCTATTTGCCCTAGCATGTCAAAGGGCTTCATTATCTTTCATCAGCTTATCGTTTTCAGTCTCTTTAAGTTTCTTAATCTGGACTTATTATCAGGGATGTTGGATTTTTTTACCTGAATATTTCATTGATGTGATTTTTGATGTCTATTCTACACCCACCCATCCCTGGGATATGTTGGATAAAAGGCATTTTAGAAATACGTATTTACAAAATAAATCGCCCCTGAACCTTTCTTTTGCACACTGAGGCAGTGGGAAATACAGAATAAACAGAAAAAATCAGACAGTAAAATTTGGACTTGCACTTTTTGCTGTTTTTAAATCACTATCAGTCTTCAGAACTGTATAATTTGGATATTTTCCCAAGACCTCCATTTATCTCTTCAAAACAACTACCATCTTTTTCGTCTATGAGATGCCCCCATGTATGAAGATGACTGTTTGCAGAGACAAGGTATGGGCAGTTCCATAACCGCATCGTTCTCTCCTTCGCTTACTTCCATGTATAAGACAATCCTCAATTTTTAGTCTTTAGATTTAAGACAAAAATCGAGTCTTATACATGGGAAAAATATAGTAATCTTGTCTGCCCTTCCTCCTACCATAACTAGTTTTTCATAAGGACAGGTGATTGGAACTACACACTTTACAATGGAACTGGGTAAATCCTCTAAGCCTGTCACAAACCTGAGAGAAATATTTTGGTTTAAAATCCACTTACTAGTCCCAGCTAGAATCTCTTGCTGAATCAACTTCTACGCACTAAGGCAAGAGGTTTGTACATCTGATAGATTCAGAGAGTCTGCTGTGGTTGGATTGAGCAACTGGATTTAGGCCTGGAACTACCTGTACTTGATCTTGAAACCGATCTTTCAAGTACAGAAAATAAGACATGTCCAGAGTGCTTTGCTTAATCTTGAAACAACATGTTTCCATTAGGAGACTGCTCTCCAACATTGTACGACTTGGTTCTTTCCGTTCTTATCAAGATCCCTGTGGAAGTTTCATGCAGTGACTTGAGATCAAGGAAGTACAAAAATCAGCCAGGCTCAACCATCTCTCAAAGAGTATGTAGTTAAGAAGTCAGCAGTTCATCATTCTCAATCAATTCCCTGTTTCTTTTCTAAGGCCAGAATCAGTTCAGTGTTTCCTTTTATGGCATAAAGCTGTCCAAGGCGGGCTAAGAAAGGAAGAAATGTTTATATTACAGTATGGCCCCTGTATCCACTGATTCATTAACCACTGATTCAGTTATCCAAGGCTGGCAGAGGAAAAAATTAAATAAACAATTCAGCATCTGAAATGCAAGCTACTGTCACAAACAGCAATCATAAAGCAAGCTACTGTCACAATACAGCAGTTTTGGGTGTGTGGGTTTTTTTGGCATTATTTCATATCTACGGTTTTTCATTATACACAGGAAGGCCTGGAACCAATCCCCAGCAGATACGGGGGTCCTACTATACTTTGCACCATAACAGAAATTTGCAGCAATATATGTTTAGAAAACTGCTCCCTACTAAAAGCCCACATATACTCTTCAATCCAATGTATTAGTTCTGCACAAAACAAGGTACCATGTGCCATATCTAAAGGACACAGAAACAAGAAACTGGAAACTTGACACCTTAAACTAAGGTTTAGTGCTTTACTTCTACATCTTCCCTCCACCATGCTAAATATATGTATCACAGAATAAAAACTTACACAAATGAGCTCCAGAATAAGCACTGGAGTATCCAAAAACAGCTCTATCATTAGGCAGAGAAGCAATACTATAGGTAGCTGGCTCTGGGTAGACTTTTAGCCTTCCATCCATTTGAGGTTGGTAAATGAGTATACAGCTCAATTTTTGAGCTACAATGTGTAGCTGGCATAATTACTCTGTATACCGCTCAGGGAGCTTTAGCGCTAATGAGGCACTGTATAAGGCAGTACACTTTGGTTTGCTTTAGGCAATTGATTTTGGGTATAATCAACAGTTAGTAAATTGGGGTTTCATGTACTCTTGTTGGTTTTTTTTTTTTTTTTTTACTACCAAAGACATTGATAGGCATTCATGAATCTTCTTGTCTCTGGTGCCAAAATAACCTAACCAGTCTTGGATTTTGTGCAGGATTGCCCAGGAGGAGGCATAATTTTCTTGCTCAGGTAAACGCAAAATAATGTCTGAGGCTATGATCACACTAAAATTAAATTTCTCACCATTCTTGAGGTAATATGTTTATAAAAACTCAACTACCGGTACATAATTCAAATGAAGCTTATACTCTATACAATTTTTGTTGCTTCTCCTATCCTCATGGAAAGGCGAGGCACAATGAAATCACCTCCCTTGTGGACCAGGAAACTATTATCCCATGCCTGCTCTCATTCTGTTTTCAAGCATCCATGTGGGCTAGAAACTTATTATTTCTGAAACTGTAAAAAGTAGGAGTTCCTGGATGCTAAATCCAGCACCTGCCATTTTCTGATGTGCGGTTATGGGAGCACAGTATACACTCAGGCTTAACTGGCTGCCATTATAAAAACTAGCAGCGAAAAAGGCTGACTAGAGGGCAAAAAGGCAGTACTTTAAATGTACCCAGCAGCTACTTAGAAGGAAGCTGGTAAGCACATATCCAGCAGACAGCAAAGAAACAAGCTTTAAAAATCAAGCTTTCATGCTACTTTTATTTTTTTTTCTACCTAAAGAGATGCTGTGCTTTTTTCAACTGCTCAAAAGGCAGAAATCAACAGGTAAGATTTCCCCAGCGCGGTGATTGTAGTGGTGGGAACACTTTACCTGTTGGTCTACTACTAACACAGACGTTGGATCTACAGGGCTCTAGACTAGCCAAAATAAATAAATAAATAATAGCAAAAGAGGAACTGAGGATACACCTAGGGTCTGCAGAGGCTCAAGAGAGGATGGATTGTGGCTGGATCAATAGTATTTTCCCCACAAGCCACAATTGGGTTGGTTTTGCTCCAGCAACCATTCCTGGGTTCCCTTAGTGATGTCATGGCAACACCACATGCAAATTTTTAACAGGACTGACAGCCATTTATCTCCGAGTCAAGCAATCCACATGAGCCCCCACTGCTATTTGGACAGACACTACAGTGCCAGCTACACTTTGGATTACAGGTTCCTTGCAAACGGTGGATTAGTCGTGTCATCTTCAGAATCAAATCTCCCCGCAGAATTGTTTTCTCTCTTCACATTAACCACTTTAAAAAAAAAAAAAACACCTGTTTTTATATAGTTTGTTAACCCCCACTACTTTATTTAATTCAGCCACTAAGACACTGTTTTTCCTCAGATGATAGCCCATTAAAACAAATCATTGCTTTGTTATTTGACAATCCAGTTTTCTTTCTGAGGACACACACACACACAAAGAGGAAAGGCAAGGAAAGAAAGAAAGGATGGATGGATGGAGAATATATGGGTCCAGTTTCTTTCACAATAAGGCCTAAGTCTAAGACCCTAAATTACAAGAAGAGATCCCACTGTACTGTATTTACTTTTTTAAAAGGTGTATTATCTAAACATGGTGTGTGTTTTGTTTTATTTTGGTATTTACAGAGCCTTCATAATCTGAGAGCTACTTAGTGTGATACAGTGGATAGAGTGACAGACTTAGACTCAGGAGCCCGGGGTTCAAATCCTTACTGAGCCATTGAAACACACTGGGAGCATGGAAGTGGTAAAAACCACACCTTAAATATCTCAATTTATGAAAGCTCGATTAGGGTTGCTATGTTGATTCTGACTTGGCAGTAGACAACATAGCAACACAATCAGGGTGGGGTCGGGGGGGCTGGCTTACACTGTAGCTTGCTTTAACTTGCATATAAATCATGTGCAACCCTATTTTGCTGATACAAATTGTGTGCAGCCTGCACAGCCTTGGTGAAAGATTGTGCTTTGTTCTTTCGTCTTTACAGTATGTAAGGAAACTAAACTCCTTTGCCTCCCCTTTTCCCAGGACAGTGGTGATACAGTACTATACCACCAAAAATGAAAGCTGGGGAGTGAGCCACCACCACAGACGCACAACCTGCTTTCAACCCCCTCATCTATTGGTCTTCTTAATCTCATCAACATTCCTCAACATTCTTTAGGTTTCCCCTTCCCAAAGCAAACGACCCTTTATCAGGACCTGTAGGTTCCCACACTCCTTTCCAGGAGAAAGTTTTGCAAGACGGAGGGCCGGCTGAGTGACAAGGAAGAATTCCCACAGTCTGAAGTCATTTTCTCCATTTTTGGAGCTTTATAAAAAGGGCACAGGATGCCTTTCTAAATAAAGAAGCTTTGCTCAGTGCCTAATTTCCTAAGAGAGAGGTCCTGGGGTTCAATCTTGCCTGGGAACCGTGCTTTTTCACCTAGCACCAAAAAGAGAAAATGAATTGGATTCCTCAGTGGTGGAAGGCACTCAGGGCAGTCTCTGCTGAGGTCTTCTTCCCAAGTTACTGCTTCACATGATCAGAGTATGAAATGCCCCATTTTAAAAAAATCAAAACGGGGTCTCGGTGCAAAAGGGAGCACAAACCATGGTGGTATCACCTTTATCAAAGAATCCCAAAACGGAAAGACATCTATCTGTTGTCTTTTGCCAGACAGTAGACTTATTACATCTCCCTGTGTTCCTGCTTCTGCAAATCCCTAGGCAAGGCTGTGCTTTAATATCCTCAGTCCAAGTCAAAGTTCAAGTCTGGTCACGTTTTCTGTGCAAGTTAGAACTTGGCCAAGTTGTGTTTGATGCTGCAGCTCTTAGAATACAACAGTCAGCAAGGCCCAGGGAGGTACCCACAGGCAAAGCAAAGTTCTGCTTATATACCGCCCCATACCGCTACAAGTAGTCTCTGGGCAGTTTACAGTTTTTTAATTACAGTGTGCAGGCTACACATTGCCCCCTCCCCAGCAAGCTGGGTACTCATTTTACCGACCTCGGGAGGATGGAAGGCTGAGTGAACCTTGAGCCTGCTACCTGGGATTGAACCCAGGTAGTGAACACCATTTTACCCGGAGTACAGGCATTTAACCACTGCGCCACGAGGCTCATTAGACCTTAAGGAGGTCAATTTGTGGTGCTGCACTGCATTTGGATGTCCTGCTCCCTTCAGTATCACAGCAACCAACTAGCAACGATCTTCTATGCTGCAGACTCAGAGGGCGCGAGTTCACTGCTCTGCAGAACGCAGCCCCAAGAAATGGCAGGACAGAGTGTCTCTTTAACTTCTTAAATTGAAAGCCAGGGAAAAGGAGAGACGAGAGAAAGCAGATGGGATTCTGCACTGCAGCAGTGGGAACAGTGTGGGTGCAAGATTGGGGGAAGGAGCCATAGCCTTTTGCCGGTTGCCTGCCCCTGCAATAGAGTGTTGCACTACAACTGGAAGATGATTGCTCAACCCTGAAGTTCGCATTGGAGTGGTCATCCTCCCCTACCCAAAGTCACCCCATGGGATTTCTGTACGAAGGGAAGAACCAGGCACACAGACTACAGTTCCTGAAACCAACAGTGCAAAATGGAAGTATACAGTTTAAATAATGGAAGAAGTAATCTTCCAGTTCCTCTGGCCATATGCCAAGTTTCCACTTGTTGAAAACAAACCATTCAAGAGTGCATTACTTGCATACACTTGCCTTTGCTCCCTCGAGAACTGCGTTCGCAGAACTCTGTTTCCAAACTATGCATAGTAGTTATATGAACGTTCCTAGGCATCCAAGACTTTGCATTTGCGGAGCAGGTGAGACAGAGGATGTTGTTCACTATTTACTCTACTGTCAGCTTTATCAAAACCCTTGGGAAAAACTTCTGAGAAACATCTTAGCTACTTCACAGGTGGAGAGCCGTCAGAAAAAGGTGGGCAGGGTACTTTCGGACTGTGACCCACACGTTACCTCTAGAATAGCAATGTTCCCTAAAGTCGCCAGAAACATCCATACTAATTTCTTGAGAGCCACTGCGGTAAACCGGGCAGGGGACTCCTTGGTATGAAGATGCACCTATATGCGTTTTTTCTTTTTTTACGTGGGGATGCCTTTGAAGAAGGTCCGGCAATTGCAACTGGTTCAGAATGGTGCGGCACGGCTGGTAAGTCGTGGGGCCGCCGATTCTGCGTAACCTGCATTGGCTACCAGTTGCTGCCCAACCCCAATTCAAAGTGCTTGTTTTAACATATAAAGCCCTAAACGACTTAGGACCTAGATACCTGAAGGACCGCCTCCTTCCATACGAACCTACTTGGCAATTAAGATCGAGCCAGGGGGCCCTCTTGAAAGAGCCATCCCTCAAGGAGGTGAGAGGGATGGATTGTAGACATAGGGCCTTCTCGGCAGCTGCTCCCAAGCTATGGAATGCCCTCCCAAGTGAGATCTGCCTGGCGCCAACACTGATTACATTTCGGCGCCAGGTAAAAACCTTCCTGTTCCAGAAGTTTTTTAATTGATACAATATAGACTGTGGGTCCTCTGATGACAATTTTAGGATAATGATTCTAACTATTTTAAATTGTTTTAATTCTTTTGACTGTAAGCCACCCAGAGACCTTTGGGTAGTGGGCGGCATATAAGTTGAATAAATAAATAAATACATAAATAAATACATAAATAAATATGCTAGACCTTCCCGTGGATAGGTCCCTTAATTTATGATTTTATTATTGAGATTTTATTTGATTTTACCTGATTATATTTGCAACTTTACCCATTGTGATGGCTTTTAGCTAATACAATAAACAACTGAACTGAAAATATGTCAAGTTGGTTTCCTTCACTTGTGAACAGCTCGGACACCCTTCTTGCACCATTCAATACCTGCAAGTTCCCGTTCAGTTCAAATTCATTGCAATGCACCAAAAAGCAGTGATTTTCTTGGCTCCATGCAATGTCATTAGATCATGGAAGAATGAAAAGCCCTAATAAGCTAAGGAGCTTCATGGGGCTCCTCTACTGCAGCTAACACTGTGCTCACGGACCTGGGGTTCTATCCTAGGTAGCCAGCTCAAGGTTCTTTCGGGCTTCTGTCCTTCTGAGGTCAGTAAAATGAGTACCCAGTTTGCTGGAGGGGCAATGCATAGCCTGCCTAATTAAATTGCAAACCACCCAGAGAGTGCTTTAAGCACTATGGGGGTGGTATATAAGCAGAACATGTTGCTTGCTTTGCATTAATATGCTTCCTGATTTCCTCTCCAGGATACAGCTTCGTTTCTAAAACATGAAGCGCCCAAGTACTGTACATGAAATGAAACCTGAAAGAGTGCTTATTTAAATGCCAGTTGCTTTTTTTTTAAGCAGGGCTGGTTCTTGGTCTCAGGCTGGGAAAACACAGCATTCTACACATCCTCAGACATCCTGTCATCCCTCCTCACCTACAATATTTCCTTTTTCAGATTCAAAGCAGGTTGGTAGAGCCACAAATCCAACTGCCTTCTGGGACCTTGTGCCTGACAAATAGCATCAAAAGGCTTGCTCTCTGTTTTTATGACCTTCTCATCCACATCCCTACCCCAATAAAGTCCTTTTCAGGATCACCGCTCCTTCCAAGAGAAATGGCATTCCTCTCGTCCGTTCTGCACACACGGTGATTTGCATCCATCCATCAGCGCAGACCTTATCTAAGCAATTTCAGCAGCCATATCCATTCTCCGGGGAGAAAGGAAGACGGGGAGGAAATCAATAAAGCTGTTTCCTCTGCCTGGGTTTCTTCACCAGGCTTTGAAGGGCACCATGAAAAAAACAAGAGCCCAGCAATTTTTATATCGTACTAAGCCAGCAGCTTGCGGAGTGCCTGAAAAGGAAGGTGGGAAAGAAAGCAAACCAAGGGCTTTTCAATTGGCCTCGAAAGTGGATGCGTTTTGGAGGATCACAGATTTCTCAGTGGGACAAATGCAAACTAGCAGCCTGGCAAAAGACGCAAAACACCAATTCCACACTTCTCCTGGTGCCCTTCTCAGATGATGCCAGTAAAGAAACCAGAGAAGCACGGCATTATCAGTTCATGCTTGAGGAAAACATTGTTATAAATTCATGTCCGTGGAAATGTTTTGTGATACTTGAAAGGCTGCATAAACACACACCAATTCATGTTGTTCCCGTGCAAGGCATTTGTTTTTTACTCACTTGCTATTTTCTCTCGGCTGGGACAAAACACCAGCCGCTAACATGTCAGCAGCACTGTCTCTCTAAATGCTCCATTGCACAATGGGTCATTGATATTTCTCTTTCCAGACAACCGCAGGGGTTAGGGTGGAGGGTGGCAGAATAATGATCAGTAGTTTAACGCATGGGAAAGTGGATTAAACCTCCCCCACAATATGCCATCACAGGACTAACAGCGACTAAGGGACCCCTTTTTTTCAAGGGGCGGGGAGAAAGCATATATGGAGCACATGTATATATACCTGGCAGCTTTTAATCTGACGATGAGTCACAAACACTTTAAATGCGGTCATGCATACAATATGTCTCATTTGGCAAGAAATAAAACTGCAATTCTATATCCACCTACTTAGGAGTAAGTGGATACAAACAAGTAAGTGGCTGAGTTCAGCGGGACTTAGACCTCAGCAGATATGCCTAAATATCCAATGCACATCCTTTATACCAGTGGTTCTTAAGCTGTGGGTCCCCAAATGTTCCTGGACTGCAAATCCTGTCCAGCTCAGCTAGTGATGAAGACTTCTGGGAGTTGAAATCCAGGAACATCTGGGGACCCAAAGTGCTCTCTGATGCAGAGCATAAAAATTGTTATCTCACATCCTGCAAACTTAAAAAAATAATAAAGCGCGACCACTCCCCCTGAAGCACGACTCAGCGCGTTTTAAAGTACCGAATCTTGGAGTGGTAAAATCCTTGTCACTGTTCCGATGTGGATTTTAAACCAGAACATGAGCCCGTGGGAACTCGTTAAATCTGCAGCAAAACTGTTTTGCCCCTCTTCAGCGTCTTCTTGTGAATTTTAAAAAAGTACTTTCTACGGTCAATCAGTACAGCGGTATCTTACAGTTATTTTTACGTGAGTAAATCGTTCCCCATTGCACTTATTTCCATTTACAAACACTTAAGCCTTTATGCATGGCAAAAAGAGGGGGGAAAGTGTATTTGCCGATCGATATATGATAGCTGAAAGTCGATATATCAGCATACCGACATATCAGATACTACAAAGATGACGACAAAAATTAAACTTTAATGTGGACCCTGTATGTGGGGCCACATAAGGTATGGAACATTAAATGTGTCCGTGACTGCGTTTTCTACCACGTGACCGTAACAAAATAAAATACACATTTTACTTTGCAAAAACATACATTTTACTTTGTACAAAATTGATGTGGGGCAACAGCCTTGATGCTTCACTCATACCATATAGCTCCATGATTAAGGGAGTCTCATTGGAAATAAATCAGCACTGTTTCACTCAATGCTTTGTTTAAATGCAAAATGACCCCATGGACTGCACTTAAGGGCCAAGGAGTTTTGAATCCTGAAGCAGTCCTAGACCCATCGTAATAACAAACCTTCACTACCAAAACACTGGGATACCCCGTGTGATATAGTGGGCACATTAGGATTCAAGATACCTGGATCAGAATCCCATCTTGACCAAGGAAATCTCCTGGGAGTAAGTAAGGTATTTAAGGAGTCGGGGGACACTTCTTAAATACCTTACTTACCTTTAAAGTCCTGTTAGGGTCACTATAAATCAGTTCCAGTGTGACCACACACATGCACATGTGGGCACACGCACGCATGCACGCACAGAGAGAGAGAGAGAGAGAGAGAGAGAGAGAGAGAGAGAGAGGCTACGTCCAGCATGATATATTCTTTCCTTCTTGCTACATCTTGTAAAGCATACTTTTCCCCTTTCTTTCTTTTTTTACTACCATCAAAGTAAACTCCTTGGTGCAGTGTTTGGGGCCCTGTTGTCCAAAGGAATTTTCAAAGCTCAAAGCTTTAGAATAGAATAGAATAGAGAATAGAGTTTTTATTGTCATTATGCATATGCAGGATATGCACAACGAAATTAGAGTGCTGTTCCACAACACACTCTAAACAAGGAACCATACAAAACACATAAAACACATAAAACAC
>JAHTLZ010000111.1:2075146-2087313 GCA_023846285.1 Phrynocephalus versicolor | reverse complement strand
GGATAAAAACTGTTCTTTAGTCTATTTGTCCTTGACCTAAGAGTCCTATATCTCCTGCCAGATGGCAACAGTTCCAAAAATTGGTGGCCAGGATGCGAAGGGTCTCTCAGAATTCTAGATGTCTTCCTCAAGCATCTGGAGTTGTATAGTTCTTCCAAAGGAGGAAGAGGACAGCCCACTATCCTCTTAGCAGTGTTTTTATAACCTTCTGGAGCGCCCTTCTATCTGCCACTGTGCAACTGGCGAACCAGACACAGAGGCAGTAAGTGATGGTGCTTTCTATAAAGCCCCGGTAGAAGGTTACCAACAGTTTCTTAGACAGTTGTTCCCTCCTGAAAGTCTCAGAAGATATAGTCTCTGTTGGGCCTTCTTAACCAGTGCTTTAGTGTTGGCACTCCAGGTCAAATCCTCCTGTAGAATCTATTCGGACGTGGTGAAGAAGACGAAAGATGTGCCCACTGCCCAGTAATGTTCATCCTTGATTCACTCAGCATGTTTTTCTAAGGTGTATGCTATGTAACATAATATGATTTCAGTATGATGGTCACATACCACACAAGCAGAAGACACGACATAGTGAACTCTCTTCTTTCAGTAATTAGAACAGTATTTAAATTATACAATTTAATTATCACAACACCCACACTCCAGTTTTTATTGACAGAGGAAATGTGAAAGGCTGCCATGGGACGCACACTGAGCAGATGTTCTTTTGTTAGTGTTGCACCACAGAACCTGCTTAGCACAGGCACATTTGGAGTCAAACAACGAACATGGAACAAGGTGATTCCTCCCCCCCCCAATATTTCACTTCATATGTTATTAATGGTAGCAGGGATGGTTATTTTAATGTTTTCTCTCTAGTTTCAGCCTAAACAATCCACCAAGTAGCTTACATAGTAACTAATACAGTGACAACAGTGCCAAACTTTAAACACCAACATCATAACAAATGTTCATAAAAAGCAGGAACAGATTGCAGATAAAATAGTTTTCAAGGGGAAAGAAAGCTCTGCTGCTAAAATATATCTTTTCAATACTGTATATCTGTGAAGGTTCTCAGTCATCCAGGTGAGTTTATCTGGAAGCTGAGTCATGGCAACTGGAAAAGATGTCCAGTTGCCATCTCTTTTCAATAGGGTTTTGAAATGTTTTTCATCATTCCACATTAGTGTGGTCCATTGTTATCATTAGTATTTCTACTAGAGATGGGCACGACTCAAAAAAATGGTGTTTCGTTTGTCGTTTGGTCGTTTAGGGGTCCGTTTTGGTTCGTTTTCGTTTTCGTTGGGTTTTTTTTGCAAATTTTTCGTTTTCGTTTTCGTTACGTAACGAAACGAAAAACGAAAATGAAAACTTGCTGTTTCATTAGCATTCTTTTCAGTTCAATGTATTTGCCGCAACGAAAACGGAAAACACGGCAAAATTTTCCGTTTCCGTTTCTGTTTCCTTTTGAAAATTTTTCGTTTTCGTTGCGTAACAAAATGAAAAAACAAAAACGAAAATGAAAAATTGCTCGTTTCGTGCCCATCTCTAATTTCTACTGCTACGTTTATTATTTTTATTTCCATTACAATAATGTAGCTCCTAGGTTGGTGCATTGGGAGAAAGGTGGGATATCAAATAAATAAATAGGAACGACTGACATTTCTGGCTAGAGAGAAGGGGAAGTAAGGAATCAAGGACTGGACTGGCTTGGATGAAATAGTCAAGAGGGTTCAAAATAAGGGGCCCTAACACCATGGGCTGCTACCACACTTCGTTTTGAATCGCCTTCTGCCCTGCCACGGTCACGTGGTCGCTGAAGTGATTCAGCATTCCGCACTTGGCGTTTTCTCATGAACCGGTTTCCCTGTCCGCACTTTGCTAAACTGCTTTTTGTTCTGATTTTGTCCGTCATTTCCCCATCATCTGCTTCTATTTTGAAAAAAAAAATTAGGGTAACGTTATGCCGTTGTTCTTCCATTCTAAGTAATGTAGCTAATTTTCTGCTTTTCCGACGGCAGGATAAGGCATAAAGAGAGGGAAACCCGGAAAAAAAGGTGCATGGTGTCCGCAGTTTCAGCCAAATCGCTTCAAAAAGCGGTCTAGAAATCGGTTTAAAAAAACACCACCCCGGTGGCCGTCGCAAGAAAAACCGACACAGCAGCTGAAAAGGGGGCTCCGCAGGAAAAGCAATTGGAAATGTTGTTGGTGATTTTTAAGGTGATTTGACTTTAAGCCAAAGGTGATTCACAACCAGACACAGTACAGTGGTACATTGTATAAAGGAATTAATTCGTTCCAAATGAAATTATGTTAAGCAAATTTTCCTTTATACAAATTCCCATAGGAATGCATTAAAAACAGAGTGATCCCATTTTATGTTGTACAGATTTGCCCCATAGACGATTATGTTAAGCAAATTTTTATGTTGTACAAATTTTATGTTATACAAGCTGTATGTTATACAAGGGTCCACTGTAGTTGTTTTTTCTCCCCTGTAACAGCAGGAACACACATTCAGTGGCAGGAACACTTGCAAGAATGACCCCACTTGATAATGAAACAGCACATCGAACTTTTATTTCCTGCTTTTCTCTCAATATTAGTGGTTCAAACCAGGATTAGAAGCAGATACAACTAAAGTGGGATACACTTTTATTTTTTAAAAAAACAGATTCCTCCCTCTCCCATATTAAAACAATTGGATTAAAACAACTTAAATATGAGATGGCTGCAAAGTACAGCACCCCCTATTAAAAGCTTCCCCCTCAACAATCAGTTCGTTTCCAAACGATTAAGCCTGAATAAAGGAGTCTTTGTCCCACAGTAGACAAAACACAAGTGATCAGCCTAGCCTAGAAAGATTTGCAACCTGGGAGCAATCCTTAAGAAGATGCCTTTTTATATATATACATATATCTTGCCAAGAAATAAGCTTGTCTTGTTCCTGAGGACAAGAGAAGACGCTTGCTTGAAGATTTAAAATCTGATCAGCTTCATAGGATGTGATAAAGAGTCCTTCATGGCTCAGGCTCCATTGATATGTGGCTTTACATGCCATAATTATCCCTTTAAATTGTACCCCGGAAGAGACTGTAATGAGTGAAGTTATCATAAAAGAGAAAGAAGAAGAAGAAGAAGAAGAAGAAGAAGAAGAAGAAGAAGAAGAGAGACTCTTTCCCCATGTTTGGAATTTGGTAGATGCTTTGAAACAGAGGGCATGCCATTGAAAGCTCGCAATGGTTTTTTTTAATGTTGTTATTTGACTAGTAGCCTATAAAGGTATCACCACAGCCTAGTCTTGCTTTTGTATTTTGTAATGGCTACACGGCTCCCCCTCCCTTTCTTTTCTCCCTGTAACTAGTCCTAGTCAGCTTCATGGGCACAGCATGGCAGCCGCCTTAGGGGAAAAAAATTGGTGGAAGTTGCCACCCTCATCTTATAACTCTGAAAAGTGTTCCAATTATTTCTGTGAAACCTACATAAAGAACCAGAACAGTTATTAAATGGCAGACTTGTGCTTTAACACGCATCTCGGCTGTTTCTATGTGGCTTGTTATTGCTAAATTAACAATGTGGGTTTCTATATTCTACACTTTGAATGAAAAGCTGCCTCTCGCTTCTCTTGCGACTGAATCAGTGGGGGAAGGCTTCTTCCAGGGAAAAGGTTCACATTTATTTGGTGGGTCTGGGGAAGAGGGAAGCATTAACCTTGATCATTTCCATCCCATCCCCAGTGTTGTTATTTTTCACACTTTGAAGCCTTTGTCTGCTGACCTTGAGTGGGGACCCTCTGGCACTTCACAAAGAGCTGGCTGACACAATGATAGCCACCATCACTATACCAGGGAGGAGCGAGATGCAGTCCACCAATTGCATGTCCTCTCAAACCAAAGGTTGCCCACCAGAATCACTGTCTCCTCTTTTTTTAAAAAAAGGGTTTCCCCCTCCAAAAGTCCCTTCTGACCTTTAGGAGACATGGTGAGAAATTCTGCAGTATTTTGACCCCCCCACACACACCACCCTTCCAAGACCTCTGTACAACACCTCTTTTCAATGGACAATAAAAGGTACTAAAAGAAGTTTCTTCAGTTTTGAAAAAGGAATAACAATATTTTAGTGGTGGGAGCTCTGGGGTGGGGGAGCTGCAACCCCCCCCCCAAGACCTCCCTGTGCCCCTATCCCTGCTCCTGAGAATCATTCTAGGATGGATGACTTGGTTTGGGCACTAGCCATATGCATGCTTGCAAGGAAAGGGAATTATTCAGGTGTGGAACTTTGACACACACACATACATACACACAGACTGCAAATAAAGAAGCAAGACACAGGAATGGCTTTCAAACTGGGCCACTAATTTATAGAGCTATTCACCATTCTGAGCTGCCTAGATGCCCTAAGCACATCCATCTCGCCTGATTTCGGAAGCTAAGCAAGGTTGGCTCTGGTTTGTACTTGGATGGGAGACCACCAGGGAATACCAGGTGCTGTAGGCGCATGGAGGAGGGACTGGTAAACCACTCCAGTATTCCTGCCAAGAAAACTCCATGGGCATGGGCTCACGAAGAGTCAGTCACGACTGTAACAACTCAACACACACACACATATTCACCATTCTATCCCCTGACTGATGGTGGGGCCAAAGGTGGAACACTGCTGTCCTCTCCCCACACCGGACTGAGCAAGCCCCTAGCTCCAGGGTGCTGCTGTACCTTTTCAGCACTGCTGCACACAGCTCCTCTGGGGAGACACCCCTGTGTTCATTACCTACCCAACTCTCATGGTTTGAGACTGGTCATAACCCGAGTCTGTCTCAATGGGCCAACCCCATCTGTGCCATTCCTCCTACTATCTTATGATGTTTTGCAGACCACTGGTGATGTTTCAAAGAGGCCAACACCGTAAAGGGCTGGCCTTATAAGGCTTTACTTTCTACCTGTCACACCAACTGCATGGGATGTGCTCACATCACCCATGTTTTTTGCTGGACAGGGTCAGTGCTCCCTGTCCTTCCCACCTGTGGGGCTATAGGAGTCCAGAGTTGTCATTGTATCTGTGAGGATCTTGCACAAAATGGAAACGTCAGGCTGGACGTGATGTCACAGCATCTCATAGGGGACAGCAGAGGCTGGGGTACCTCCAAACCCACTTGCGTGCATTGGCCCGTTCTTCATTCTTGTATTTTGTTTACCAGCAATTAGCAGTGTGGGGACAGTACACTTGAGAATGACCGTGTATGCAAAGCCAAAGCGCTGGGCATGATTCAAGGGAGATGAAGTGCAGGAGAGAGTGTCCCAAGATACAACACCTCCAAATTGTTATTCCCAAGTTCAGGTGAACAGCTCCACATGTTCAAAACATTTTTTTAAAAAAAAGATTGACAGCATCTCAGTGACGGACTAATTTTATTCAGCCCACTTTGTCAAATGCAATGCATATCACCTTGCTCAGGAAATATCTCCATGCTTTGGAAGGAGGAGTCTGCAGTCCACAAGACTTCAGGCCAGATCAAACCTGGCACTGTGAGTTGTTGTGAGACTCGGTGTTGCTTTTGCTACAGTAGAAGAAGATGGCTACTCTGCTCCAGAGTATGAAAGTACATTATTCAGATTTGAGGCCAGAAAGAGAACAAGCTTGTACATATCAGAAAGGACTGCCTGGCACTCATGAATGTAAGAAATATGTATTAGTCCAAAGCTTATTTGGGACGTATATAGATTTCCGCTCTGTATCCAAGCCAGCGTGTCAAAAGAGGAACATGGAAGCAACTCATCTCAGATCATGGTGCAGCAGCAAGTATCTAAGCTAGGCATGTCCAAACTTCAGCCCTTCAGATGTTTTGGACCACAACTCCCACAGTCCTTTGCCATTGGAAATACAGGCTGGGAATTCTGGGAGTTGTGGTCCAAAACATCAGGAGGACCGAAGTTTGAACATGCCTGATCTAAGCTGAAGAGTGTTGAGAGTCGGAAGGAGGCAGCTGGAAATGGAAAGCCACTGAGTGAAACAGCAGTGCCCTAAGAAAAGCTCTCAAACACTGGATCCCATCTGGAGGAGTCCGCAGCCACTGTGAAATGCTTGCCTCCCCAAGGGACTGTGCTTAAAAGCACCTCTAGAGAAGGAGCACCCCGAAAGGCCTGATCAGGAAGAGCAACACTGACAATAGCAAAGATGGTACCCGTCACCTGTGTGGAAAGAAAACACATGAGCAACTAGTGCACATATTTCATTCAGTCTAAGGGAGATGTGGGGAAAGGGTGTGGAGAGGGGGGGGTAAAGAGAGAAACTAATGCATGCCACTTGACAGACACACCAGACCTGTTGGCTAAAAACGGCCAACAAAACAAAACAAAACCTGCCTGAATTTTTTCATTTGAAGATGGCTGGCACCGCCCTTTCTCCCTTAGTCAGCACACTATAGAGCAGTGGTGGCAAACCTTTGGCGCGCCAAATGTTTTGGACCCCCAACTCCCAGAATTCCAAGCCTTGATTGCCAATGGCAAAGGATTATGGGAGTTGTGGTCCAAAACATCTGGAGTGCCAAGGGTTTGCTACCACTGCTAGAGGGCCGTAGAATGGAAAGAAGGAACTCTGTGTTGTGAAGGAAGTGAGAAGCTAGTGAAAGCTGCTGCTGCTGCTTTTCTACAATAATCGAATGGAACCAGGAGAGGATTTTGTGAAGGCCAATTCCAGATGGGCATGCTTTTACGTAGCACTCTATCTGGGTTCTGTTGTGGGATTTCTCTCAGGGCCAAGAAACAAGTTACTACGAGCTAAGTACCTCCTCAGCCTGTCAAGATCACAGAGTTCAAGAGGAGCCCTATATCTCGATTATAAATGATCAGAAACAAGCCCAGCACTAACAGAAGAGTGACCCTAGCCAGTGAGCCTTTCTGTAGTTAAGCTGCAGCAAGCAATCTCGCCTATGATCTGCGTTTACAGGCTTGAAAGGAAATTGCACCGGGTGGAGATCCACCATTCTTCGCTTGGAAATGGAAACAGAGATGGCTTCAGAAAAGGGACATTTGCCCTGAAGGGTTAAAAAAAACCATTCAGCACCAACATGCACTCGATGACACAATTATGCCTTATTGTTGCTTCTAGAAGAGGTGCCATATAATAGTAATGCATCGAGGGATCTTTTTAAATGGCAGAAAAGAGGAGCCACCAAAGAGTTTCCAACTGTCCCTTGACCAAAAAGCGGTAGCTGAAGCACCATCAATGAGGCGGTAGTAGTACTGAATGACAGATTGCCTACCATTTCCCATGCTCACGTATGTTCCAGATCAATTACCCTGGACTCATTCCTCTGATCCAAACTCTGCTCAGGTTACAGGGAGTCGCCTGCCCCAACAAGCCAGGAACATTGGAGTTACCTTGTTGGATGGAACAGAAAGCTTATTCAGCCTAGAAGCCTTGCCAGAAGGGCAGGGGGTAGTGCATTCATTTGTGTGTTGGCAATGGGAGAATGCCTTTGCATTTTGGACTACCAGGAAAAAGTATGTGTGCAAGCACATCCTTGATCAGCAGCTCCCACCGTGGCCCCCTTGCCACTCAATGTGAATGAACAAACCCAGAAGCATCTGTCCATGGCTCTGCGTTACCCCTGAACCAATGTCCAAGCCAGGGATCCAGGTTCAGATATAAGCTAAACATGTTGCAGATGGAGGCATCCTGGCTGGTTCAACTGCTCTTGCGAGGAGAAAAAGCCAAAAGGGAGTGACCGAACAGTGTACACGAGCACACTGGCTCATTCCTGCTAAGCCAGAGTTCTCAAGAATCCTGGCATACTGTTCCCTATAAACCAGCCCATAGTATTTTTATTACAAGCAGCCCCTTCCATGCTGTGTGCCAAACGGCATTTGAAGCACAGGCTAATTCCACAACAGAGTGTGCCATAGCAGGCGGGCATGTGCAGATGTGTGCTCTGGGTGTGTTCAGTCCCTAATTCCACCAGACCAGCGCAAACCCCTCGCATGAGCTTTTGAACAGCTGTTCACACCCCAGTGTTAGTCTCATGGTTGCCAGCTTGATGCCGTGCAAGCGGGACATGATGGAGACCGCCGTGCTTGGTTGCTAAGTTCCTAACATCTGGTTATCCGAGATACCCCTTACGCCCTCCCTGAGCAATGTTTCAATCAATAACACATGGAGCTTGACAGCCACATCCTCCATGAATTCACTGCAAGTCTAGCTGAGTCCACGGTCATTACTAAGCATTTCTATAGCTCTTTAAGAACACCCCAAAAGCTCAGCCAGACTGCTAAGACTTTGGCTACCTCTCACGTCTAAGCGACATTCGCTGCTGAATGTTTCCAGCTTTGGATAATGCTTGCTTTTCGTTCCTACGCTAGAAAAGGGTGAAGCTTGGCTCTCATATTGTGTGCCGTTCAGGCCTCCTGCAGCAAGAGAACTGTTTGCTCACCTCCTCCTCCTCCTCCCGCGGCCAGAGGAAGAGATGCCCTTTTCTCTATCCAAACAGACAGAAGAACCTTTCTGCAGCCTCCCGAGAAGACACCGGCGATTCTGCCCCAGCTGCATCGCGCACAACGGAGCCCTTTGACACCACCCCAACAAAGCAGACGAGAGACGCCGTGCCAAGGGAAGGGTGGGACCGTGCCAATCACGAGGGTGCAAAAGTAAAACATGCAAAGCTGCAGATGAGGTGGGGAGGGGGAGAAGGAGCCCTGGTCATTTGGAAGCACCTTTTCTCTCGATTCCCCACCCTCAAATCGAAAACTCGGATTCCACTCATCGTAAGGTTTCCAACATCACTGCTGGTGCTCCTGTGTAGCATCCAAGCCCAAGGGCAAGTAGTCCATCTGACATAAGGAAGGCCACAAGGAAAGTTGTGGGTAGATGGGGGTGGGGAGAGGGAAATAACAATTAAGACAAAAAACCATGCAGCCACGAGCATAGCAAGGGAGAGAGCTGCCTCCAACCCCCTGGTCAAAATAAATGAATGAATGAATAAATAAATAAATAAATAAATGGTGCGGTGGGGTCTGGAGAGAAATCCCTTGTCTTCAGACACACACACAAAGGACGGGACCTCTCTCCTCCTTGCATTCCTCCCAGGGGAGAGGCCTGCACGTGGATCCCTGGCTCACTTGGTGTTTTGTTTTTTCCTAGCCTCGCCCTGAGTCCCAGAATTACCTCTCAAACATAATCAGGAAATAAAGCCACAGACACAAAGGCGCAGCGTGGCAGATATCACGGCAGTGCTTCAATTATGGGGTGTGGAGGTGCATTAAGGAAAGTGCCCGGCTCCACCCGATGGCAACCTTCCCTCTTTCAGCCCAATCAGACCTGTTTCCAGGAGCTCTCTAAAGAACAAGAACGGAGAGGAGCAGCAAAAAAATAGCCAAGGTACCAAACAAGCCGGCAAACATTGCTTCAGGGTGGAATACAGGAAGAGAAAGATATGTGGTATTATTATACAGACATACAGATTCAGTGAAACACACCGTGCAATGTGATTTCTATAGTAATTGACACAGGCAATGAGGCAGGGCTAAGTTCATACTGTTTTGAATGCGAAGATCCAGTTCTAGAACAAATTCCCTAAAAAGGCACTTTGAAGTCTTCTCCTTGCTACCAAACAACCAGAGACGGTGCTTAAAACAAGGGCTTTAATTTTCAGCAGGGCTTACACGAGTTCCCACCCCAGGATCTGGTTGTTTCATGTATCCAAATGAAACCATAAGAAAGGAGAGCATCTCATGACGTATGCAAAATGCTTTCCACGGTGTGCTTTGGAGACGAGTGAGAACGAGAGAAGGCTCCAGAGCACAAGCTACTTTTCCTGCCCAGGAGCAGAGAGAAGGCTGGAAAATGTAGCACAATGGCTGTTATCATTTTCAGGAGCTCTGAGACTCCTTTGTGACACCCAAGGCAAGGCAAATGAATCAATGAATAAACCCAACAAGTGTTTAGCTACTGCTCTGTTACAAGAAACCATCCCTGAACGCCAGCAAAGTTCCTGTTGTCCTAACCTGGTCGCCTTCGTTGCAAATGAGATGGTTTTAGGGCCAAAACGCATGACTTCAAAGCATGCTGAAAGTATGGCCAAGGAAAAAAAGAGAAAGAGAAACAGCTACCGCTGCCAGAGGCTGAGGAGCAGAAGTCGAAAGGCCTCGACTCGCTCATCTGTTTCCCATATAATATTCTGAGGATGCAGTGAACTGAAACAAATCACAAAACTTCTTAACTGGGAAAAACAGAATTCACTTGAATGTAGGCACAGCTCCTTCCTCCACTTCCACAGTTCACAAGCACTGAGTGAAGCACAGACCAAGCAGGCATGAGGACCACAGCCCAGATTTCGCCTCCCCCCCCCCCAGGGCAAGCCCTCCCTTGCCTTCCACTTACCAGACGTGTCCCACATGTTAAGTTCAATGCGCTGCTTGTCGATCTCAAAGCTGGCCGTGTAGTTCTCAAACACAGTGGGGACATAGTTCTGCAGGGGAGCGGGAGGGGAAGGTCAACAGAAGGCACAGAACTAGAGTCAGATGTGCAAGTATGTGTCAGGAAGGAAGAAAACATTTCCCCCCCCCCAAGTACTCCCCATTAGTCCACTGAGATGCCCTTTGCCTCCCACCAAGCATGCAATGACAACACCACCCACCCCGTCACTCTCAGCATCTTCAAACCTGCATTTCTGGTTCTGGTGCTTCCTCCTAATGCAAGGTCTGTCGCCCCTGGTATTTTACTTGACGGCAAATGCGCTTTGTATGTGCTTGCAGGAACCTCTCTCACCCAAAGGCTGAGCCTAGGCAGCATTACAATCTTGATGGCGATTTCCGATTGTCAGCACAAGGTGCACAATCGAGACAAACAGGCAGGCTGTGACCCCCTCCCCCCCCAATCCCATTTCCTGTTCTGCCTTACATCTCTAACCTGCATATCCAAAACCGGAGATTCATGTTCCAGCTTTATCTTGCTTGCATCTGGCCCCATCACCTGAGCCTCCCCCTTCACCCCTCCCTCAGATCCACCCCCACCCTACCTTCTGTCCCCTGGGTGAGAAAGTGGGTTTCCCCTCACCATTTACACGGGGGTGGGAGGGTTCTGGGGTTCTTCTTCTGGGGGCCCCTATTTCTGTCCCACCATCCCATAAACCCCCGCCTCCTAATGCTCCCCTCCCCGACCTCTCGTTTTTTTCCCTCTGGCTCCCCAATCCTGCTTGTTATCCCCAGTACCGGTCTGATTCTGGGAGGAGATATGAGGAAATGCTGCAGCTTCAAGATCCCTTTACTTCTCGGTCCCTGACTGCACCCCTAAAGTAGGCGATGACCCTTCGGATTCCGGCTCCAGGAGGCTCGCCTACTCCCCGTCTCCCACTTCGGCTCAGCCTCCCAGCTGGTCTTCTTCCACTGCTGGCCCCCGGGACCCCCCTCCCCATCTTCCACGGAGGGGGGTGTGCTGTGCCCCTCGCCGGCCGGTCTCCTTTGGCCCCGACGAACCTGCCTCTCGGGGCTTCCTGGATGACCTTCCCAGCCCCTTTTTCCTCCCGTGCCCCGGGCATCCCCCACTCCGGCACGCCCTGGGCCGCCTTGCTCCCGGCTGCCGCCCGAGCCCCAGCTTCTTACCTCGGGGTAGGAGTCCTTGGCGAAGACGTGCAGCAGCGCCGTCTTGCCGCACTGGCTGTCGCCCACCACCACGATCTTGCAGCGCGCCAGCTGGTTCTCCATGATGAGTGGAGCGAGCGAGCGAGGCAGCCAGCGAGCGAGCGAGTGACCGACCGACTGACCGGGCGACGCGCCACTCACGAGCCCCGCCGCCGCCGCCGCCGCCGCCGCTGCATCGCTGCTCCCTCCTTCTTCTCTCCTGCTGCCGCCGCCGCTTGCCGGCTCCCGGCGCCGCCCCTCCCGCCCCGCCCTCCCGCCGCCCCGCTGCCGGTGGTCCTGCTGGTGGTGCGCCCGCCGCCCAGGCGCAGCCGCCCTCCGTCGCCCGCCAGGGGGAGCAGTGCCTCTCCGGTGCCCCCGGGTGGGAGCTCTCCAGGGTCGCCTCCGGCTCGGGGGAAAAGGTTATTGAACCATTGTTGTAAGCCGCCTTGGGTTCCTTCGGGGAGAAAGGCGGCCTATTATTATTATTATTATTATTATTATTATTATTATTATTATTATTACTACTACTACTACTACTACTACTACTACTACTACTACTACTACTACTACTAC
>JAHTLZ010000111.1:1960490-2064584 GCA_023846285.1 Phrynocephalus versicolor | reverse complement strand
CAATAATACAAACTGCCCCTTTTTGCCCGCTTAGCCTTGCTGATAGCCAGTTCCTCTGGCCATGTGCAGAGGTGTTTTAAAAAAAAAATTCTGCGGTTGCCGCTTTCAAACGCTGGTGGACCTTCCCCCGCTCCTCTCACCCCGAATAACCCCCCCCCAGAACGGCAATTAAGACTGCAGCCGAAGAATTTATTGCTGTTGACGTTTCTCCGCTTGAAGCCTCGAAACCCCCTTTATAACCCGTATAACCCCCCCACCAGAATGGCAGTTAAGGCTTCAGCCAAAGAATTTATTGCTGTTTACGTTTCTCCGCTGAAGCCTCGAAAACCCTTCTTTAATGCTGGCAGCGCTGGTACGCGTTAGCTGCCTAATATTCAAAATGCCCCTTCAGGGACTTTCGCCCACTTAACCTTGCTGACAGCCTGTGCCTCTGGCGATGTGCAGAGTTCTTTGGACAAACAAATTCGCCGGTTGCCGCATTCAAACGATTGCTGCATCTTCCCCCACTCCTCTCTCCCCGTATAACCCCCCCCCCACCAGAATGGCAGTTAAGTGCTTTTGAGATTCTTGAGGGCAAAATAATATTTTAAAACACTACTGTAAATATAGGACTCAAAGGTTATACCAATGTAATGGTTCGGTACAGCTGAGCATTTTTATGTGGACATTTAGAAACCGCTGTATCGAAAAGCTGATATGAGTATGCTTCCCTTTCAGCAGATCAGGAATATTCCATAGTGCTGATTATAAAAGCAGCTATTGATAAAACTTTTCAAACAAACAGTCCGGTTGTTTATCAATTCCTGAATGTTGAAACTTTATTGTGATAACCATTTAATGCAATAATACAAATTATAACAGTAACACCGAACTATGACAACAAATAAACATCCCCAAAAATGATCAACAGTAGAAGTGGTACATTCCAAGATTGTTCGTAATGGTCAGTCCTGAGCCATGAACTTTTCACCTTTCTCTGGCCATCAGGCTCCAAACAAAAGAGCCTCGCTATCTGCAGGCAGGTGCTGGCCTTCTTGGAGCCTTCCAATTACAAACTCCACCCATTTTCCCCCTGGAACAATGGCCCACTCTTAGCACTAGCTAGAAAATGTTTCCATTCCTGACCTTCAACCAACGTTGCTGGGTTGAACTGATCAATTTGTAGGTGTTTTGCATGAGCTCTGCAAAATAGCACAGGTAACTGTTCCTGCTAAATAAAAGTATTCATAAACAAATGCATTGTAAAATCTATTAGTATTACTGGCAATAGGACAAATGCATCTTTTTAAAACACAACCCCAGGTACATTATTGCAGTAATTTAACTTACCAATGTAAAAGGCCAGATAAACATACTGCTAGGCACCTGGCAAGTGAACTCTACGTTGACCCTTAATCCTATTGGTTAAAATTAGTTTCATTTTCAAGAGAAATGTGCAGGATCCCTAGGCCAAACCTTATAAAAACCCCTCAAGTTTTCCCTGCCACCCGTGGAGAGTTAGGAGTTACTTAGAGAGCAGTTGTCCTGTAAAAAAATTATTGTTCTTGTCAGAACATTACAAGGCCTTTGCTGTGGAGATGGAGGGAGGGAGGGGCCGGTTCTGGACGGAGGCAGAGGTGTCCAGTCTGCTGGATTTTTTTATTGACAATGAAATGGGCCCAGTTCTGTTTCATCTCCACCCCAGAGGAAACCAGCAGGCTTTCAGACAGGCTGCAAGAGAGCTGGCAAGGCTAAACTATGCCCGGAATGCCACGCAAATTAGATCTAAATTTAAGACTTTAAGACAAAATTTTAATAGGGCATTGTTTCATTTTGGAGAGAATGCTCAAGAGGAACAACAAACAGCTTTTTGGCCTCAATTGTTGGAACTGTGGATTCAAGCTGGAAGGCCTGACCCTCAGCATCTTTTTCCTTTGGGTAAGTAATAAAACCTTTCTTTTAAAAAACAGTACTAATTTTGACTTAAGTATGACATGTTAAAATACCTAAAACTGTAATCTGAGAAGTACTAAGGGCCAATATAATTTGGTTTACAGTCAAATTTTGATGTAATTATGCTGAAACTCTAGATCAGCATAGAACAAAGCTAGCTAAAGTATTAAAAGATGGTCTGCTCCCAATAAATAGCTGATGTGCCATTTAAAACCATTTCCTTTAAAACTGGTATCCGCTAGTAAATGTCCTGCATAAAAAATAATGTACACCAAAGCTTTAGAAAAGATATATAGAAATAAAACTTCTGACAAGGACATCTTAGACTTGCAGTGAAAAATAGAAATATAAAACTATTTCCCACTTATGTCTCAATAGGAGCTGGACCAGGAAGGAGGCATGGCAACAGGGGTGGTGCTGTAAGGCCTCCAAGGCAGCCAAACAGAAGGGAAGAATTGGAGCAGCAGGCCAATGACACAGATGAGGACGAGGAACAGGCAATGGCTCATGATTTCCAACCACCAGTGGTGCAAGAGGCTCAAGGGCAAGCAAATCAAGGTGCAGGTCACGAAGAACAGGGATTGGAGAATGTTCCAGGCAACGTTCAGGAACAGCAGGTTGAGGATGAAGGTGTGTAACAGTCATTTGTGGACTTCACAAAGGTGTGTACACATACTAGACCGTTAATTTACAAAAAATAAATATCATTTTCTTCTTTTCAGAACTACAAGAGGATCAACCGCTGGACATTATGCAGCAACCAGTGACCCGCGCAGAACATCAGAACTGGGTTGCTGCTCTTCAAGAGGCAATAGAGAGAATAGCCGCTCTCGAAGAAATCGTGCTTGCAGGAAACAGAGGAGCAGCTCCAGCCAGGAGAAGACGCCGAAGGCGATGAAGCCTTTTTTTGTGGTTATTGGACAATTTAGGGGATGTACACTGGTTCTCCTATGCCAAGATATTCCATTGACTCACGTGTTAAAGGACTGATGTGGTACCCTGCAATGTTCCCTTGGGTTATCCTTTTCTGCCTTAATGTTACTGTGTTAGCAATATTTACAAGTTTTATTTATAAATAATCTCCTAAGAAAATATTAGGGCTGAATACTTTTAGTTTTCTGTTGTTCTACTTTGTGCATTTTGAGCAATTTTAATACACAATACGGTAGTAATTTAAGCAATTAAAATGCTGTTCTAGTTATATTTTTTAAAAATGGTTTCTGTAGGTATGAGGCAGAAGAATATGAAGCCTCACACGTAATTCCTTTAACCTGGAAACAGAAAACCACTGAAAATCCTAGTCTCTTATGCTATACTTTGCATGTATATTGGCATCTGTTGAGCAATCTCATTAGCAATGCACATTATTTCTGCTGATAGCCACTACAGAAAAAGTACTTTATAGCTTTTCTGTGCTACAACTGGTAGAGGGCAGGTCCTTCTCTCATAAATGTTACTTTACAGTACTCTAAATAACAGAACAGTGCACATACCTATACTTTGCCTATTCAGTGGATAGAAATAAAAAAGTTTCTTAAAGAATCGTGTATGTTTCTGTTTCTTATGCAGTCTGGGTTATTTTTTTATGGGTGAGTTGAGGGGGAGAATACCCAGTGATTTAAAATTTCCTTGAAAATCATTCCTTACTGAGGTAGATTACTGTTTCACTGCAGTTATTGCTTTTAAATGAAACTGAGTTTGCTTAAAATGTAAAGCAGTTCATCAGTTTTTCCTTTAAAATTCATGATCTGTGTATTCTGCCCCTACTCCCAACCTTGGCATGTTCATATATTTACTCAAAATAGAATAAGTAATCAACTAGGGTGAGAATATTTTCTTCTTGATACGTCTTCTTTTTGGTGTGGTTAATTTTCTGGGCACAATGCTTTCAGTACCACTTTCCTGCTTTACAATCAAATACGGTGACACAGGGAACTGTGGTTCTACTGCTCCCTGTTTCTGAGTACTAGTCATTGGTCTTTTTTTGTGGCCCTGCAGCATTTTTTCCCCTGGTTTGCTTCCCTGAGCTGTTGCTCCATTTTTTGGTTTACCAAAAGAAACAAGGGAAGCTGAAGACCTAGAGGGCAGGAGTGATACTGAGCATTCAGTATCACTCTCCTGCTCAGAGGCAGTTCCTGAGCCACTGGTCCCCGTTGTATCACCATCAGAATCACTGTCCTCTACATTATCAGTGTTTGGGGAACCATTAGAGAGCAGGATTTCAGTCTGGTTCTTAGTGTGTTGATCATTAAGGAATGATTCTACTTCCATGTTAACCTTTTTTTTTGTCCCTTGAGTTGTTAAAAATTGGGTTAGTTTAGCAAGAGAATCTGAAGCCACCCTTAGATTGTCAATAACCTGTTTCTGGAACATCATATCCTGGTGGTTCCAAGAATTAAGTGTAGATTCTTTTCTATCATCCGAAGCCTTAACCCAGTCCACAAAACCAGTAAGTGTGTTGTCCAGGCGTGCTGCTGCTGTAGATCTCTGCTTCCTTTTCCTTAGTAGCGCAAGCCTGGTTGCTGGATCAAGCGTGGCTTCATAGTTTGTTGTTTCCACTGAGTCTGTATTTAATAAGGACAATTTAAAATTAATTATTAAGCAGTGTAGAAAATTATCCATTAACAAATTGATTTAATGATAATAAAAAAAAAATACCTATTGTAAATTAGAGATGTTAATAATTCCAGCATTTAAAATCTTTGAATGTAATAGTAGTATTTACAGAGTAAACCCCACGGCTGCTTGCTGCAGTATTCAAATTAATTTAGTTTTAATAGCTCAGTGTTTTATTACTTACAAAATCGTTTAGGTGTGCAAAATCACTCAGTGATAGTAATCTGGTTAATAAAGGTAATTATTTGTAGTTAGGTTTTAATTCTCTAAATCAGAAATGAACATACCTTTTTTACCAAGCCGTTCAGGTAAAATTGTTTGGGGACTCTGGGAAGAAGAACAGCCAGATGTGGATGGTTCACAACCGTCTGTTGATTGGTATTCTGAAATTAAAATAATTTATTTAAAAGGCAGTTTCTGTTTAAATTACATTAATATGGTCTGTAAGGATATGATTTACATGATATTCCTAATAATCCGACTAGTAGACGTTTTGAATACATGGCCTGCCCTGCTAGCATAAGTTTTAAAGTGTTCCTCACCCATTGCTGAGGCTTCCGAAGCCACGTAGCTTTGGTTCATGCCTTCACTCTCATCGAAGAGGGACTGTGATCCGGCATTATCGCTAACTCCAGGCATTGCCTCCGTGGTTGCTGCATGTGAGAAGAGGAACATAAGTAGCTGTACTTCCCTCGCGTTGCTACACACCATAATGCAAAGAACAGGAAGCAGTCTTTTAGTTTCCGGAGCACATAATTGTTAAGGTTACATGATTGGGTAATTCTGAGGAATGTCCCGCCCCTCCTTATTTTTTGCCCGATTCAAGGAAAGTTTAGAACCGGTACAATTCAAAATGGATTCATAATCTTACAACACAGCAAACTGCATTTATAATAAAGAGAAACATGTCTATTTTACTTCCTGCTTTTATCCCGGCCGATTTTCGATGCATCGAATATCTCTGGGAAGCGGAAATACAATATATCATAAGCAAATTACAATTCGGATACTTTTAATTACATATGTAATCTCCGTAATAATAACGAAATACCGAAACATCGATGCAGTGTTTCAATGTTTGTTAATCAAAATTCGAAATCAATATATGAGAGGGAAATTAAACGCATCCGTCCATAAATCTGAAAGATTTACAAGTCATCCCGTTCACTAGTTGCTTCGGTTTATCGAAGGACACAACGAGTTCTGAAAACAAATGTCTGTACTTAGGTATATTATTACAAATCGGATACTTTTAATTACATATGTAATCTCCGTTATAATAAAGAAATACCGGTACATCGAAGCAGTGTTTCAATGTTTGTTTATCCAAAAAAGAAATCAATATATAAGAGGGAAAATCAAGTCTTCCCTCCACATATTTGAAAGATTTACAAGTCATCCCGTTCCCTCGGTGTTTCGGTTTATCGAAGCACACAACGTGTTCTGAAACCAAATTACTGTACTTGGGTATATTAATAGAGTTACTATTAATAACATAATATTTCTCTGTGAGATACAGTGAACGTGACGTATTTTACGGTATATATTAAATGGTACATAGTCAATGCTTACCAATGCTCCCGCTGGACTCGCTCTCGGTTGTCCGCAATGGGTGAATTGAGGTGTCTGTTCGAAAAATGTTTGCCATTTCTTCGTACCAAATAAATTTTGCACGCCCAGCTCCAGAAGTACTGTTTTGAACTACAGCCTGTTTGTACAGTTTTCGAAGCGATTTGCATTTAGTTCTACATTCCGTTCCAGATCTAAAAAATCCAATCTTTCGTAATTCTTTTGAAATCACCTCATAGATTTCAATATTCCTTTTGAGGGAAGACAAAGCATATTTTATCTCCGCCTCACCCCAAACCTTGATTAAGGCTGCAGTCTCCTCGTTTCCCCAAATAACCCCTCTCTTAATTTTGGATTGAACAGAACTGGCTGTGCAATTCTCTGAATTGTCCTCAGAATCCATCCCTATAGCTGCCTTGTTAAATTATTTTTCTAGGAAAAGCCTTCTGTTTGAAAGGACACCAGCAACTGCACTCAGTTGCCTGAGTGCTAACTTCCTTCCCTTGCACCTTTTGGCTCCCTTTATTAGCATTTCAACAGAAAGGTGATCTCAATTTGGTAAGGGGGATGGGTGATTGATTACAAAGGGGCCCCCTGTCCTGTGTCTCAGCTGGCTAGGATGTGGTGCCGAAATGTTTCATTAACTTTCTTTTTACCTATGCAAAGTACTGCTGACTTAATGGAAGCAAGTTTGTTACTTGCTGGTTTATTTGCCATAGCAAAGCAAGATAATTTTCACATCTTTTCCGTCTTGGTATCATGGTGGTCTAGGAATGAGTACCGAACTAATGTATTAATGCAAAGTATGCGATTGACACTGTGTTCTGTTAACCCAAAGCAATTAGTAGTATTGTGCGTTAAGTGTAAAGAATAATACACTTTAAAACCAAGAAATTCATTGTAATGCATTATAAACTGATTTATTCCTCTGAAGGTAACTGCAATGGATAAAAAATATGCGATTAGTTTCCTTAGGCGGCTAAAGGCAACACAAACAGTTTATTTTTGGCTTTCCTTCAGAGCCATTAGGCCATAAAAAGCTTGCAGTGGGAACAGTAATTTGATACTTCCTTCTTAAGTTTACTCTGGCAGCAGTACTCTGCATATGAAGAGGGAGGTGTTACAAGAATACAACATCGGAATGTTTTCTTATAAGGGGGGCCTCTCTGAAAGGCATGTTTTCTAAAGTGACATACAACAGGGCAGATGAACCCTTAGTCAAGGCATTATTTGTTTTTCGATGGTATGCGTTCAGAAACTGCTATCAATTTAGTACAGTGCCTTGGTTTTTTGCAAGGTTTATTACTGATTATTGTATACTCTTGAAGCAAATACCCCTGTCATGCATTCTTTTGCATAGCCGGTGTAGTAGTTTGCCAAACCTACTGGTGTTTCGCACTTAAGTTAAAGGAAAGTACTGCAAATCAAATAGAAACATTTATTAACGGAAGGAATTTTACAGGAGTAACCAATACTGTAAAGCCTCACAATTCTACTGCAAATGAAAGTGTAACATAAAATTGTGAGGTAGAGTACATGAACTTATTATTTTGCGCCCATGTCACTTCACATGGGTAAACAGGTACTCCGCAATAGCATTACGAACCGCCTCAGCCTCTGCACGTGCAGTTCCAGATCTGTGGTAGTCATTTATTTCACACTCCTCCTGTGGTTCAGGTGGGGGTATGGAATGTTGTTCATCATCAAGTATGTCATGGTTTTCTCGTTCACATATGTTGTGTAGAATCACAGCAGAGGCAATAATTGAATTAACGTTCTCTATGTGAGCCTCTATCCTAACAGACAGACGTCTGAATCTGGCCTTCAAGCGCCCAAATGCTCTCTCCACGACGCATCTTGAGCGATTAAAAACCTTATTGAAGTGGCGCTCCCTGTCATTTCTAGTAACAGCAAAGGGCTTCATTAGCCACTTACACAATGGATAGGCACCATCCCCTAATATAATGGGAGGTATTGACACCCCTGCATAGTGGAACATAGGACTGCCAGGTATTAGGGTTCCTTCCTCCATCCGACTAAAAAGCATAGATGATCTGAACACATGGGCATCATGATTAACACCTGAATGACCAGTCAACATAGAGAAAAAAATTCCCTCTCCGTCGCAAGCAGCCTGAAGCAATACAGAATGAAATGATTTCCTGTTAAAGTAAGCAGGCCCCTGCAATTTCGGGGGGCTTATCGGAATGTGCGTTCCGTCGATACAACCTATAGCATGTGGGAACCCGAAGATTTTCATAGATGATGTCATCTGTAGAAACAGAGAAAAAAAATAAAGAATCATTAATTTCCTAAACCGTAAAGGCGCTGGTTCAGAACACAAGTAAAGACTGGGATGACCGAAAGCAGGTTACCTTATTGAAGTCAGGCAGGCGGACCTCTTCCTTAAGAAGAACGTGTTCCATTGCAAGGCAAACCTCGATTGCAATGCTTGCAACAGTTGAGCTTCCTTTCTGGAATACTAGAGCGATGGTTCTGTAGCAAGAACGGCTTGCCAAAAAATACACGCCGATTGCCACTCTCTCTTCCACAGGGACAGCTGAGCGCATAACTGTGTCCCTGCGCATCAGAAACGGACGCAGCTTGTCTGCCACCCAAAAAAGTGTTCTTCTAGTCATACGGAAGTTTTGTAACCACTGGCGATCGTCCCAAAGCTGAAGCACCGTGTCGTGAAACCACTGAGAACGTCCTGGGTAACACCAGAAAAGCTTCTCTCGAGGCGAGCTTCTCATCCAAGCCGAAGTAACCCATATCAAAGCGTTGCATGCCCTCAACGCCTCGCCAAATAGCACTCTTCGTCGGAAAACGCGTCTTCCCTTTCTCAGAAGTAACAAAGCTACAGTGCTCAACAAAGAGTTGACATTGTGCAACACAGCAATAATGTATGGAGTATACCTATGGAGTTTCTGCAGGCGGGCAGAAGAACGCGATGGAGGCATGGTACCGGGAGAATGGCAGAAAGAAGGCGGAAGAGGCTTGGTGTCTACTCTAGGGAGTAAGGAGGGGGTTACTCCAGTGTCCTGGAGGACCTATGAACGAAGAAGTACAACCGTTGTGCGATAGCCCACCTAGTGACCATGATGGGGAACAGCAGTTGTAGGAGCCCCCCCCAATGGAAATTATAATATAAGTAATAATTATGAAGCAAAGAGTCACACATTTACAGCGCTTCGCCGTAACTGACAGCCAAGCATCGATGCATCGATACACCGTTTCCTTTTTTTTTTAAAAAAGTGGAGATCGCGGGAAACGGGCAAAGAACATGAGTGTTTGGATGCGAATGGAGCTCGTGAGGTCATTCTAGATTCGAACAGAAAAGCTGCCCGCGTGAGTACATAGGAAAGGGGGTGGGGGCGAAGGGAGACCACGTGATCGCCTTCGAATTCAGATCGAAGGCAATGACGCTCCGAAGCGAGGAGCCTCGTGAAGTAACGGCCATAGTGTCAATGTAATCACATGCGTTTATGAGTAGTTATAAAGACAAAGTCTGTTTGATCCTATAGATTTATATAAATGGCACATAATAGGTAGTCCATCATTCAGGGAAAGCTTGCCTGAAGAGAAAGGTCTTTGGTGGTTACTTCACATCCTTCCTCGAGCCGAGGTGAACTTGCCTCCATGTTGAAATCGGTTTTCAACATGGATCGAGAAGTGGATTGAAAAGATTCCCGAGCTCCAGGACAGGAATCTCTCACCCTGCTTGGAGCGCAGTTCAGGGGGCATGGTTGGGGTGAACTCGGATTGACCCCGCAAGGATGTGAGGTTCCGTTCCTTCGAACTCGGATTGACCCCACAAGGACATGAGGTTCTGTTCCTTCGAACTCGGATTGACCCCGCAAGGACATGACGTTCCGTTCCTTCGAACCGGTCTCCAGCGGGGCCACGAACTGCAGCGAGAGGGACGTGAAGTATCAGCCAAATTCTGTGTTTGGGGCACCCTCTGCACGCACACGCACACGACTCGTTTTGGTCCACATTGCACTTGTTCAGACCCAGACACTCAATGTCCTTCCTCCCAATGAGACATACTGTATTCACAAGCACACAGAAAGACACGAGTTGGCTTTTTTTTTTCTTTTGGCACCCCATTGATGTGGGATTTCTTTTTGAAGAATGGGTGGGGTGAGCAGGGAGATGCCTTTCCCGAGAAATAAATCCCCCCCATCTATGTAAAGCTAAAGGGAGAATCAAAATATTTGAGGCAAAGGAAGATGGCATTTGTATGCCTTCCCTTTTGCCAGCATCGCTTCTTCCTATCGTGAAATAGCTGATTTCTCTCTTGGCCACCAGGGGGAGAGCACCTCGCCTTCTGCCAAGGTTTTGGCGATGGTTAGGTAGGGAGGGTCGTTAATTTGCAGAACAGTAATAGGTACATTTGAGTAAAATATAATAATCTTGGAAATGTAGAACTGGAAAGTTCCCCTATGGATCATCAAGTCCATCCCCCCCTCAACAATGCACAGCGAGGAATCAAACTCCCAACCTCTGGCTCCATAGCTGTATGCCTAAGGCCTAAGCCATTGAGCTATCCAACATTTTAATTCACTTTATCCCAGACATTTCTACTCAGAAAAACGTTTTAATGGGTTTTGCTTCTTCATAAGCTGGTACAGGGCTGTAACCATCATTATACCATATAGTATGATGGTTTTGCAGTCACCTTTTCTAAAGGTGAAGGGGGTGGTTATTTGGTTTCTAATGGTCTTTATGATTAACTTAGCACATCCAGAATGCCCCAACTGTGCTGGTAGAAATACTGTACTTTAATCAATATGCTGTAAAACAACAACAACAACAACAACCATGCAGCACATTAGGAGAGCTCAGAAAATCTGCTTTTTTATACAGTGGAACCTTGACTTACATACTGCTTGACTTGCATCATATTTGACTTGCAGCAAGAAGGGGCCTGTTTGACTTGAGTCGCAGACTTTGACTTACATCTCGGAGCCCCGGCGCAAGGCACCAGAATTGGGCGGCAGCCACAACCCAGCATCGCGGCTGCCGCCTCCAAACTGCTCCTGCCTTCTTCCCCTCCTCCGGCAGCAGCGGCTTCGGCGAGGCCAGCTCAGAGCACCTGGAGCTGGTCCTCGGCCTCACCGAAGCCACCGCTGCTGCCGGAGGAGAAGTAGGGCCGGGAGCTCGGGGCTGGCCTCGCTGGTTAGACAGTCGGCTCAGTCTTGTAAAAAATCTGGCTGCAGAAGTCTGGTCCACAATGGAAGCATTTTAGTTGGGGAGCTGTAAAGTTGTGGGACTCTAATGGTAAGCATAGAGTTGTTCAGAACTTGGAACGTCAGGTTAAAAATCAGTAAAACTTAAATGTTAGACATTGTTGCTATGAACATTAAAAAGTGGAGGCATATAACTTGTGGACTATAATTCCACTGCCTCCTCCTCTCTTTGAAGAGACATTTCATTTACATCCCCAGAAGGAATCTCCTATCCCAGTCAAATTTGTGTTAAATTGCTGTTTTCGGGGGTCTTTTTCATCATCTGGAACGGATTAATCCGCTTTCCCATTACTTTCTATGGGAAACGTTCATTTGACTTAAGTCATGGTTGACTTAAGTCTAGACCATTGGAACGGATTAATGACGTAAGTCAAGGTTCCACTGTACAACAACTCCCAGAAGGCCCAGCAAACAGGTGCTCTATAAAGCACGTTTTCTGAGTTCTCCATCAACAGACACCAGCAGAGAGACTCAGTCTGAAATGTCAACTCTATCCTCATCCCACAGACAGGCTGGCACCAGTGTTGCAAGACTTAATAATGAGATATACAACCTTGGGGGTTCATTATTAGGCTGCTTGTTTTCCAATACAGTATTATAGTGCCATCATCTGCTGGCAATGGCCTGCTGCATTCTATATACAGACTAGTCTCCCAGCAAAAGACAAATGGACAGCAACAGCAACACAAACCAGTATGCAGACTCCTCAACCTACCAGGGATAGTCTCTGATTGTCTCCTTTGAACAAAGAAATGTAAAAGGCAAGTGTTGGTCTAGTTTATCAGGAAATTAATTTCCGAGTCTTGCCTGTGACTTGAATTGGAATTATTTTTTAATAATACAGATTAATTAGCTTACTAATGTTATATTTGTCAGAACCCTGTAATGCTTTGATAAAGGCCATTGTAAATATGTTGATTTTACGCAATTGTCACTGTTTCATGTCGAGATGATTGCATTCCTCTTCATCCAACCCATCTCCAAACAGATGCATTTATGTCTGCCATTTTAGGGTAGTATTTCACCTATCTGAGCAAATGGACTCCGGTCAATGAAAGCTTATGGTATAATAAACGTGTTATTCTCCAGTGAGCCACAAGATGTTTCACTGTGTATGATAAAGTGGTCCAGTTTTGCCTCCTCTTTCCAGTTAGCCTTTGATCCAAGTGGGTACTTCAGGTCCCATCCAGCCCTTCTGCTCTAAAGTTACTATATTTTTCCATCTACAAGATGCCCCCATGTATAAGATGATCTCCATATTCACCAACTATACCCTCAAGAGGGGAAGATATCTTGGCTCCAGCCCTTCTGCTCTAAAGTTACTATATTTTTCCATCTACAAGACGCCCCCATGTATAAGATGATCTCCACTTTTTAACCCAGAATTACAGTTTCACAACCGCACAGTTATTTCCTTGGCTTACTTTTGTGTATAAAACAACCCTCAATTTTTAGTCTAACAATGTTAGACAAAAATATAGTCTTATGCACATAAAAATACTGTATTCAAATCCTAGCTTCATTTTAAAAGAACAGGAAGGCTGGAACACTGCACAAGGAGTCTTCTTAAATTACTGTACATGTTTCAGTTATTAACTTTGGTTTTCAGAACAAGTCCTTAGACTAACCATTGCTTTGTTTTGAAAGGTACACCCGTCCAGCCTTGCTTTCTGCTTATACCCCATGTGTCCTCCCTATATTTCATCTTACATTTCTGCAGCTTGAAAAATGTCTAAGTTTCTTTACTATTGATAAAATCTCCCCAATCATCCTGTATGGCAGGGCTGTCCAACTTGGAACAGGCCAAGATCTACTTTTTCCAGCCCAAAGTGCCTGAGGGCTACTACACTAAAACCTCTACTTACGAATTTTATCCTTTCTGAGCACATGCTCATAAGTAAAAAAAAACTGTAAGTAGAGCAGCAGTTTCCCATAGAAATGCATTGAAAATCAATTAATCCATTCTGGAGGGAACATAGTTCAATGCTTTCCTATGGGAAGGCTGACCATTCACATGCTTCCTTTGCACCCGCTTGAGGTGGTGTGGGTGGGTGCAAGGGAGATGTGTGCATGCTTGCCCGGGCTGCTGGAAGACTTTTTTAAAAAGGTGCACTTTCCCTCCCAACCCGGCTGGAGCCTGACTCCACTCTCCTCCCCCTCCGGCCTCCTCCTCTTTCCCCCTTCTTCCTTCCAGCCCCATTGCTGCCACTGACGCTGCCACCTGCAGCTCTCACTCACCTCTGCCATGTTCGCTACACAACTGGGGTGGGCTGAGCCAGCAGTGTGGCAATCACATTGCCACGGCAGCACAAGAAGGAGGGAATGGCTCAGAAGGGGAGCAGGAGGAGCAGCGCTGGTGGTGGGTCATGGTCTCTGTGAGGCAGCCATGGGGGTGAGAGGAGGGGGAGGAGGAAGAGGACGGAAGGGTGGGAGACATCACCATGCAAAGGAGGTGGACACATCTGCAACCCCGCCTCTCGCTGCCTCCTCCCCTCCCTCTGCTCCGCACTAGTGACTCCGCTGGTCACAAGACAGTGCCATGCCAATCATCTGGCCGGGAGGGGGAGCAGGGGACTATGCCATGACCCTTGAGCTGCCCCGTTTGGCTGAGAGAGTGGGCTGGCAGACCCATGTTAGGATTATCATCCAGAACTTTGCTGGAGCAGTGGTGGTCCTTGGGGTGGGGGAGGGAGGGGTGGAGAACTTATCCCCTCACTTTCTTTATTGATGGCTGGTGGGCTACTTTTGAACCCTTCGCGGGCTACTGGTAGCCCCCGGTCTATCTGTTGGGCAGGCCTGCTGTATGGCTATTGCTGCTGAAAGGGGAATTTTGGGAGGGAACCCCAGAACTAATTCTTCTAAGATGTGGAATTGCCTATAGGATGTGGGGTCATCTTGTGTTACAAATAACAAACAAAATCTTGCTCTGTAGTCTGCCTCCGTAGTTTTGCCTTGCTCTTGGTCCCACCACCTTCACAGGTGCATTTGGTGAAGACACATGAGAAAACCTTCTCTGCTTCTTCGTTGCTGCTCAAAGACTGCAACTCCCTCCCACACGAGGCCAGACTGGCTCTGTCTTTGCTGTCCCTCTGCAAACAGGTGAAGACCTTGCACTCTAGGCAAGTGTTCCCTGAATAAATGGCTGCCAAGCAGTTTTTTTTTAAATGGATTGTTCTGTCTTACAGCGTTTATTTTGATGTTGTTTATGTTTGTTGGTTTTGCATGAATTGACCTTTTTAGTATTGTTAAGGGGCATGGTGGCTCAGTGGACTAAGGCTTCGAAAACTGTTGACTTCAAAGTCAGCAGCTCGGCGGTTTAAATCCTGGGTGCCACGCAGTGGAGCGAGCTCCCGCTGTTCACCCCAGCTCCTGCCAACCTAGCAGTTCGAAAGCATGTAAAATGCAAGTAGATAAATAGGTACCGCTGTAAAAGACGGGAAGGTAAAAACAGTGTTTCCTTGCAGCCATGCTGGCCACAAACCATGGACTTGCACAGCACTGGCTCTTCCGGCTTGAAAACGGAGATGAGCACCGCCCCTAGAGTCGGACACGACTAGCATGCATGTGCGGGGGGAACCTTTACCTTTTACCTTACTCATTGTTACTAACGTAAATAGTGTCTTTTAATTGTTGTAAGCAGCTTTGGGTCCCTTTTAAGGAGAAAGGTGGACTAAAAGCATTTTAAACAAATAAATAAATAAATAAATCTCCCCTTACCAAGAACAAGAACTAAAAGGCTGCTTCTCTGTACCTTTCATCTGGTTTCTGTCATTATTTCTTAGTCCTTTTTATTCAGCCAATTTTGAGTCCCAGCTCTGCCCTCTCATTGAAATTAAAAGCAGGCACACCTCAGCAAAGTAAAGCCCAAGAGTCTATTAGAATCGGTCCTACCTTAATACCTTGCAATGATGTTTATTAGGGAAGTGTAGCCTTTACTGCTGATGCTATTGCTTAAAAGCACTCTAGGTGCAGCCTAGATGCGTGATGAATGCTAAGAGTTGCCTCTTTATCTAGTGCAATTAGCAAATCCCACTGGAATATATGGAGGTGGAGCAGAAGAAGAGGAAAGAGTGTTTTTTCGCCTCCATTTATTTCCTTTAATTTATCCACCTCTATGTAATGTGCAATGTTCTGTTGTTATATCAGCTGCAGTTGCCTTGCACCAGGAGGCTGCTGTCATTCCCATTTAACATGCTGAAAAACAGATAAAGGCTTCTTTTGAGGAGGACCATCTTGGAAATATCCCATAGAACCAGAATTAAAAAAAACAACCACAGTTCTGCCTTTTGAAACAGAAGCAAAAAAAACAAGCAAGAAAGCAGCACTCCTTTTGAATGCCAGAGCTTAGTAGTTAATAAAGAGCGTCTCCAAACATGTACAGAAAACTTATTAATAGCAGCTGCTGTTCTTTCTGAAAAGGTTGAGACTGCAGCTTTCAGATGTACCTGTTCTTTTTTTTTCTCCTGATGATGTGAAAAGTCTCAGTACTGTCTCCTTCCACATCAGACAAATTGTTTATGCAACACTAGCGGTTGCTCCTCCACTCCTGCCTGGGTCATCTCAATCTTGCTTTCAAGAAGAGAGCAATTTCTAGGGCCCAAACTAGAAAGGACACCATTAATGCAATTACTTAACTGCATGAATAAGTATTAAAAAATAAATAGTAGGTATGCATCCACAGAGAATGTGGGAGAGGGAAAGATTTTTTTTAAACCAAAACAAAACCTTGATCCTCTTTTGCAGTCGTGAATTGTAAAGAGGTGGGTGGGAAGCACAGCTGCTTTTAACACAGGAAGAAAAACTTCCCTTGGTACAATGCAAATAGCGGGCAGGCTGCAAAGCTGCTATGCATGCACGTGCACACACACAAATACATGTCCAGAAACAGATCAGGGGCCCATCACCTGCAATTTACTGTTTTTTAAAAAAGCTGTTGATGCATTTGCTAATTGTGTGATTGGAATGGTTCCTCTCATTTGGATGCAGGCAGATTTCCCCCCCCCCAAAAAAAAACTGTTCCAAGTTTTGCAGCTTCATTCCTGGACATGTGAAAACCTGGCTCGGAGATGTTGGGCTTACAAGATCTATTATGCCTTTTTCTAGAGCCCTGGGGTGCTGTAAATGGAACAAGCTGCAGAATGCATCGATTTAGAAATAAAGAAAATGGACTTCAGAAATTTGTTTTGAACACCAGCACTGAACGCAGCTCACAGCCTACCCATGCAGGAACCTCTCCCTGGTTACCACAAGCTTTGTTTCAGCATTAGAACTGGGGCAGAGGGTAATTGCTGCTAGTAGTTACTGTTGTTAAGACAACTATGAGCCAGAAACCTCTGCTGTTCTATAAGAAGTAAACCAAAGATGCACCAGTTGATCCAGATCTACCTTCTACCTGGGAAGGGTGCTTTTTTGTATGGTGGGGTGTGGATTCTGATTTTGCCAAGGCTGAAAATCCACTGTACTGTAGTTTTTAGTCCAAATATTGTGTTCTCCAATGTGTTGAAGCTTATCCACCAAATAGTAATCCCTTCCCCAAAATACATCTGATATTGAAGGGAAAATATTAAATCATGGATGATTAATTTAAGACTTTTGGGTGCCCTGGACTGTGCAGTGGGAATCTGGCACACTCACCAATGACACACGAGGACAGTGGTTCCCAGCCTGGGGGTCAGGACCCCTTTGGGGCTCGAACAACCATTTCACAGGGGGCGTTATGAGCCAGTGAAGAAAAAGGCACAAAAGGCTTGGGTCTGGAGGAGGAGGGGAAGGAAGGGGGGGAAGAGTGAGTTACAGCTTGATAGGTTGGAGGGGATGTCAATCAATAGCACTGGAGGCTGCGATTGGCTGAGAATGCCTGTAGAAGGAGGTTCTCTATGGCACCTGTGGCAGTAGCCTGCCAAAGGGGGCTTGGGGCCTCATCCAAGCAGGGCAAGGGGGCACCACAACATGAGGAACTGTACATTAGCAAGGTTGAGATTGTGGACTGGGGAGGGGTGAGTGTCATGAAGTGCATGAAATCCTACAAGAACTTGAAAAGTTTACTCTGGAAGGCAAAGTGTTCACCAAAGTAGAAGAGAATGAGGTAGCTGTCCAGAGGATAAGTCAGCAACCTTGAGAGAGAAATGATAGCATGGGGTCACAACGAGTCGGTCACAACTGTAATGACACAACACACACACATCTTATTAAACTAAAAATCGTAAACACATTAGGTTCCCATCTTAAAAAATCTTTCCACTTTTTAAACAATGATTCTAGGAAAGAGCTACATTATCTGTGAGGTCTAGTAATCATGGTTGTTTCCTCCAAGGCTAGAGTTCCCTCACCTGCTGCATGTACCTTTCAGCAGAATCAACATACATTGTGCAAGCTTCAGATAGTTTTGTACTTTAAGACAATATACAGACTTACTCCCCCCATCCCCCCATGAGCACGTCCTCTGAATTCTGATGCTCTTCCCCAAAGTGGTACACATCATGTTTAATGGCGACGCTACCTCCCCAACCCACTCAGATCACAATTTTAATGAGCTGAATCATTTTGTCATTGAAAGAGGAATGGGAGAGCCAATAGTGAGGTAATATCTGGCAGACTGAGTCAGGCAGGAAAAGAAAGAGAAAGCCAAGGATTTACCATAATGGAAAATCTTAACTTTGTCAAGGATGGAACAAAAAGGAGAGAGAGAGAGCACAAAGGAGAGGAACAGCACTAGGTTGATAGCGTGTTGATTAAATTGTTTTGGCAGCAACATCAAGACATTCATTAATGGATGAACTGATGGATCCAGTTCCTTATTTTTCAAAGCAGGTTCATCTTTCATGAATAAATATTGATTTTTTTTTCTAATTGGCAAAAACCATACTTAAAAGCCTTTGCAAAGGTTGTGGCAAGAACAAAAAGGTGGACAATGATATGGGATTAAATAATTTTTATTATATACAGCTATATATAAATCAGTGGTGAGATCTATTACAAATGTGGGTGGGGCACTTAAACAAATTGGCCTGGCTGTTCAAACCCCATGAGTCCCCAGATCTTATGTGCACACTTGAGTCTGAACACAAGGAGTGCAGTCCAAATTAGATATCACTGACAACACATTGTTCTAACTGAAATGTTACTAATGGTTCAGAGACGCATTTCCAGCAGTTCCATGAATTTCAGAAATTAGACAAAGGTCACAAGTACACTACACGGAAAAAAACAGATCAGATCCACAGTGACTCTTGTCGTGTCACAAGCCATCAAGCCATAATCAAGTTCAAAATGGTACCCAATCTGTTCTTCTCTGCTTTGGACTTTGAGTGGTACAGGACCACCCCCTTTCCCCCCCTCTGCTGGTCATCTGCCCATCCCTTCCTCACCTTCACTGTTTGCCATCCCCTTTATTCAGGGCTGTTTTTAACTTTGAATTTAATTTCATAGGGGCGGTTATTCAAGATAAGACAGAACAATCCCCTTGTTCTTCAGGAGATGCCCTGCCAAACCTCCAAGGAACTCAGGATACATCTTCAATTTCTTCCCCACCTGGCCTGTTCACCACCTTCTCTCTCTCTCTCCCTTGACCACCATAGGATCTGCCATGTTTTTGTTTTCCTTTTGGCTTCTATTTGCATATGCAGATGTGTAATTTCTACTTTAAAAACCTGTAATTAAACAAATCCACATACAGTATGTACAGTATCTTTTTAAAAATTAAAAGGGTGTGTGTGAAGGAGTGAGGCTTGGCGTTCCCATCATATTGGCATAATGCCCAGCCTCCAACCTGCTCATGGCAGCAATGTTCACACTTCTATACAATGTATTTTTAAAAAGAGGGGAAAATGCTGTGCCTTCGGTGCGTGTCATAACCAACCTCTTATTTGCTTGCAGAAAACCCACAGTAAATGCTTTTGCTACAGGTTATTGTAAATGTGGGTCTAGCCACAGTCTGCGCTGGTACCTAGAAAACAAGCCAACCTGCAAACTGGTGTGGGGTGGGGTACAAAAAGTTTCTCCTCTGGCAATTAGACACACTCAGAACTGTAAGGATTCCTTCCTCTAATTATCTGCTACATGCAAACTATAGTTGGCCCTTGTGTCTCTCTACCTCTCGTTAAAAGCATGCAGATTTGAAGACCTTAGCATTGCTGACTTGTTTAAAAGCTATGTTTCCAAGCTCTGATTACATAGTTAGCTCGGACACATTGAAGGCATCAGAAAGGAAACCGAATGGTTTGGACAGATTGTAGGACATATTGGCTGAAATCCCATTCATGGAAAGTTTGGCCTGTGGAACTGTGCCGGGCCTTACATTGGGCAGTCAGCATTGCACAATTGATCACATGGTGCACATTGATGTTACGCAATTTTTGACTTATGAAGGTGTTGCGGTGCAAGAGGATTTTGGCCATTATGTGTACCTGCTAAAGTGCAGTGGAAATTTTGCAGCCAGCTGTATCAAGATCCCAAAAGGTCTTCCTACGGCTGGTTTCAGTCTACAAAATGGCTGACCACCTTTACTTCACTGGTCACTTGGAGATAGAAGGACACCCCCATGCCCTTGTTGTTGCGAAGAGAGAAGAGTTTCAGTGGGCTGGAAGCTTCCTTTTTGGCTTCTTTGGGGCAGTACCAGCCCAGGTGACACAGGTTTGGATGACACTCTTACAAAGTGTGCATAAAATTTTTGCCCACCTCAGGAGACCGTATCACCTTGCCTTATGAATAAAACTGCTTCTGACTTGCTGCAGCACCTCACATTGTCCCAAACCAGACAAAATTGTGGCTAATCCTAACGGCTTGTTTGTAAACAAGCCAAACTCAAACTTGTGGCTTGTTGCAAAATCTTAGCCATAAGGCCAACCACAGTCATAATGATAAGAATTCTATTGGTGTTTGTGTAAGATCTGCGCAATATGCCACTTATGATTGCAATATGCAATATAGCAATATGCCACTTCTAACTGCCGCTTAATAATGAGATGCTGGGATGTGTCTCCATTATGGTCACATGCCTGATTGCGTGACTGAGATGCATCTAGCACCTTGTGAATTAGCTGCACTTATGCAGTTATGCAAACCTTAAACAAGGTGTGATTCCAGCCACATCTAACTGGAGTTATATTAAAATTGGGATCCGAAAAAAAAATCACAACTGGACCAGAGGAGATTCAGGAATGAGATATAAGCTAGGCACTGTTCTATTATGCAGTTTATTATTACAGAACTGCTGTGTGCTAATATAAAATCCAGCAATAGTTTAATGGCATTACGATAAGCCATAGCCTTTAAATTAAGTCTCAGAAAATTTTAAGTTTTATAGACAGGATACTGAGTCAAAGGAGAAGAGTAAGGTGCTTATTTCTTAAAATGGCAAAATCTTACTTTGTACCTCAGAAGGCAGGCCTCCTTTAAGCATGTTGAGAACATGTTGAGAGTATGTTGAGAGAAGCTGCTTCGGAAATGTGTGTGTGTGTGTGTGTGTTTTAAGCTTTAAAAAGTACCTCAAAGATCGAATCTCACAGTATGAACCAACTCGGGTGCTAAGGTAACCAGGAGAGCCCCTTCTCTCCATCCCACCACCCTCTTGTCTCATAGGAACCCATGAAAGGGCTTTCTCGGCTGCTGTGCCCAGACTCTACAACTCCCTCCCATTAGAGGCCAGGACTGCCCCATCTCTGATGTCTTTCTGGAAACAGGCAAGCTGTCTTACTCTTCGGGCAAGCTTTCCTGAATGATGGACTACCTAATATGTGTCTTTCATATGACTCTACCATACCATACATGATCACATAGACTTTTTGTTTATAACCACTTATAACCTTGTGTGATTGCACTGACACTATGTTTTCAATGTTAGTTTCCATCACTAACATTGAAAACATAGTGGAATTTTTGCTCTCTCTTTAACTGCTCACATTCTCTTGTAGCTTTAATGTTGTCTTTTAATGCTGTAAGATGTCCCTCCATTCCATGCTCACACTTGCATTTGTCTTAATTGTACTGGATTGCATATTGTCCCTCATTACTGTAAGCCACCTTGGCTACTCTTCCAAGGGGAAAGGCAGGTTAAAAATACTCTAAATAAATAAAAAATAAATACTTCCTGCCAAATGCCTTTGATAAGCAGCCTCTTGGTTCATAATTCAAAGGGGCTTGACTTCAAGACCAAGAAACACACACCTTCTACCCCACCCCCCACCCTTGACAGTTTCTGTCAGAGGTGTCACATCTCGCACTTGCTTCAAGAGCTTTCTGCCAGCCTAAATTAAATCCAAATGCAGTCTTTTGTCTCAGTTGCCCGGAGTTTCTCGTTTGGCATGCCAAAGAAGAGGCTGCTGGGGACAATTGTGGTATTACAAATTCAGACAGTGATGTCCCACGCAGTGCACAAAAATACTTAAAAGCTTCTTGCCTGCGCAGTGACTGATATGTGCGCAGCTTCTCAATGCCAGGATGCTGCTGCTGCTGCTTCGCCATGCCATGAAAAAGGGGCTTTTTATCAGGGTGACAGCTTTCCAGTGTGGCGGTGCCTTTGATACATGGAGGCTGAAACACTGGGAGCCTGAAAAGGTGAGGAAACTTGGTGCAATTTATTATGGCCATGTTTGATATATATGTACCTTTTGTGGAAAGGTGCCTGTAAATCACGTGCAAAGTGTACTTCATTCACAGAGGAATAAACCTCCTCCCCTCCCCCGCCATGTTGCTGAGGTAACAACAAAGTACTGTAAATGGTTTCTGAGTATGCTGGAGTCCTAACACTTTACTCTGAGGCACAGAATGGTCCGTTATCATAGACAATCCTGGCTAGATTTAAGCAAAACTTGGAGAAGTTACTTTATTTTACTGACACTTCTCAGAATTTGCCTGCCAGGATGGCCAGAGGATGGTAATGGTAGACAGACCTTGGAAAAATTACTTTTAAAAAACACATTCAAAGTTCTAGAACCTCTCAGCCAGCAAAGCCAACTCTGTGTGTCTTTCCATTGGATCTAGGAATCAGGCGTCAAAGGCTGGTGATAGTTGTTGTGAAGACTCATATTTGTGTAGGTGGATCTTTAAATAGCCTGGTGTTGTGCTATTTACATAGACCCTGGAAGGCAAGAATCAACATCAGTTGAGTCTGGAAATGCACTGGCTACCTGTGCAGCTAGAACAGAAAAACAGATACAGTACTGTATATGACTCAGTTTCTCATCTTCCCAGTAGCAACTAGGGAGCTACATTCTCTACCACCTGAAAAATCCTACTATTTATTTATTTATTTATTTATTTATTTATTTATTTATTTATTTATTTATTTATTTATTTATTTGTTTGTTTGTTATATTTATATCCCGCTTATCTACTGGGTACTCTAAGCGGCTGGGTACTCTTATTTATTTACTGCCAAGCTTAATTCAAAGAACAACTCCAGGCAGTGTACAAAGAAAGTTAAAACAACAAAATAAAAACAACATTTTATATATATTACATAAACACAATAAACATATACATCGACTTCAAAAGGCAGCCTCACAGAGACCACAATACAGCAGTCCATATACTGTGTGTGTGTGTGTGTGTGTGTGTGTGTGTGTGTATATATATATATATATATATATATATATAGAGAGAGAGAGAGAGAGAGAGAGAGAGAGAGGCTGAAGTTTGATTTATATATCTCTAAAGTCTGTCTGAGGCTTACAAATGGAAATTGGGATTGATCTGTGTGTCACCACATACTTATAGAACTGTAGCTCAGAGCACTGGATGCGTTAGCCCAGTAAGTAGCCTCATGTAAATGCTAACAAATGCTTAAGATTATTCTTTTTACTGACAGGGTGCACAGACTTGCTGCTGAGCTCCTGAACAGGAATCACAACTCTGGAAACTGGTAGTAAGGCAGCAGAAAGGCAGGAAATAAAATTTACTGCTTATTGTCTAAGAAATCAATGTATGGATAGACCAGGAAGATGATGAAGATTAAATTTAGGTAGAGCAGCTCCCATCGTTGTTGGTTTCTAGGGCTGCAGGAATCTCTCTCTCTCTCTTTCTCTCTCTCTCTCATGCCCTTTGACACAATGGTTCAACTGCAATATGCAGTCAAGCCTCTGTTCATAATCAGAGCTAAATCCCATTTGATTCAGGTCGCCAGCTCAAGGTTCACTCAGCCTTCCAGCTTTCAGCAGTTGGTAAAATGCAGTACTGTACTTCAGTTTAACCACTGTGCCACAAGACCCAAGGTGATACGCATTTTATTCAAAGAAAAAGAAAAGAAAGAAAACAGTAAAAAAAGTGAAAATCCCATCCAGAATGGGTTTCTCTATAGAAGGGAGCCAAAATACAGTGAAAGCTCAAGACAGTTCCCACAGGCAATTCACACTTAAGATGGGAAAGACCATCTGCCTCTTTGCAGCAATCCATGAATAGATTTCATTTGCAAGAGCCTTCTCTATGCTTACTGTGATGGTTACTTCACGTCCTTCCTCGTTCCGAGATTACGTTCGTTTTGTGGTCTTGTCCCGGTTTTGTCCCTGTTTCTGTTTACCCACGGGCATGATTGATGGTATTGTGATGACTGTTACCTCACGTCCTTGTTTTGTGACAACATCTGTAGTTCCCTGTCTTCGTTTCCCCCTTTTTTTGGTCCAACCTTCCGTTTTCATGTGTTAAGCAGCAAAGTTTGAGGTTTTATGCCTTCTTCCCTCTCTGCAATGCATTGTTTACGCCATTGGGATTGTACTGGAAAATGCAACTTTGCACTCCTACCACGAGATAGAGAATGTGCACGTTGTGTGACGAGCCTTACTTCACAGGCTCTCGTCTCGAAACAAGAACCGAATCAAGAGATTCCCGAGGTCAGGGAGAGGTATGGCTCATCACGCTTAAATCCCAGTTCAGGGGTGGTGGTCGGGACGAACTCCCGTTGTCATGCAATGGACGTGCAGTAACATTTTTTCGTACCAGTCCCAAGTGGGACCGCGAACTGTGATGAGAGGGATGTGAAGTAATCGTCTGTGAGTATAGAAGATTCTTGCTGATGAAATGTACGGGACAATCCTTCAAGTGAGAGACAAACTAGATTGCTCCCAAGATAAGGACCTTTAAAGAACAAACCAAAGCACTCCAAATTCCCCTGCTTGGACAGAGCTTGATTCTCAAAGGAACTGTCTCTGTGGACTTCTTGCAGACTAACAGGCAATTGAGATGGCACGCCGATAGTAACACTTAATCCCCTTTGATTCCTGGCTATCCGTTTGGTCTGCTATTAAGACAACTGGCATCTTCTTCAACAAATTAGTTGAGCGGCTCTCCTCCCGAGATCCTAATTAACATCCTACGAGGTACTGAGAGGCACTTCTTTGCAATCCCCGATCTACATCTGAGGGAAAGGAGATGAAACATAAAGCTTTGAAATGAGAGGAAACACAACAGCAAAAAAAAAAAAAATTTGACAGAGTTTGACAGCATCTGCTTCCCTGGAAGAATCTGTTTCTCTTTTGAAATTGTAGATGAGGAAGGCCAAGGCATGGAATTCTCCTTGATATGCTCTCTTGCTGTTTGCCTCAGCCCAGAAGGTGAACCATGGGTGACACTGATGTTCTCCATTCTACATATTTCCCCCCAAATATCCAATTGCATCATAGCCACCATACTGCCTAACTGCTCTGCATGCCAGCAGATGTGCAGGTGTACAGACCAGCAGCATTTGTCCACTTGTTAGACCGCTGGCTACACCCCGGTCAACATTCATCTGCCTGGAAATGTTTGTCTTGTCTTCTCTGGCAGCCTGAGGAGGGCAGCCAATTCCAGAGGATGGGATAAAATGATTACCACTTGTGGCCACATGAGGGCCACAATCAGTAAAGGACTAAACTTCATACAATAATTAACATATCATGTATAAGCACCAAGTTATAAAACTAAAAATACTGTTGAAGTTTTTAAAAGTAAAGCACACATACCTTGTCCCACCCTCCCCCATTTTTAGTTTATTTTTCAACTCCTCAAATTCATTTCTATCCCATACAATTAATTCATGTTTCTCCTTGTCATCCGGTCTCTATATTAAAAGAGCAAACATTATACTGTACTGTATATAGTGTATGTGACATGGAGATACAGTGGACCCTCGTAAAACAAATGGTTTGTATAACATAAAATCTGTACAACATAAAAAATTCCAGAGATAGGGGAAATTTGCTTAACAGAATCGCCTATGGGGCGAATCCGTACAATATAAAAATGGTCGGCGATTAGGGATGCTGATGACACGCATCTCTATGTCTCCTTTTCCACTGCTGCAGATGAGGCTGTCCAGACCCTCGATCAGTGCCTGGGCGCGGTCATGGAATGGACCAGGGCTAACAGGCTCAAACTCAACCCCAACAAGACCGAGGTTATGTTCTTTGGGGCTTCCCCATCTAGCTATGGAGCTTTTTTCATCTCCATTAAATTGCCCAGATTCGTCCATACCTAGATGGGGATTCCCTCAGAACTGTGGTGCAAGCGCTGGTGATCTCGAGACTGGACTATTGTAACGCGCTCTACATGGGGTTGCCCTTGACTCTCCTTCGGCGACTGCAGCGGGTTCAAAATGCGGTGGCCAGACTGGTGGCGGGTGTCGTTGGTTCGACCACATCACTCCAGTTCTGGCCCGCCTGGATTGGTTGCCCGTTGCGGCCTGAATCAGATTCAAGGTCCTGGTTTTGATTTACAAAACCCTCCATGGCCTAGGACCTGACTACCTGACAGAGTGGATCGACCAGCGGTCAGCATCGGCCCGTCCGACTAGGTTGTCGCGGGTGCACATGCTGCGTGTGGCCACGCCCAGGGAGGCTCGGAGAACATCCACCCGTACCCGAGCCTTCTCTGTGGCTGGCCCCACCATGTGGAATCATCTCCTAGCAGAAGTGCGCCTAGCAGAGTCCCTGCCAGCCTTCCAGAAGGCTCTGAAAACTCTCCTCTACCAGGAGGCATTTGGTTGACTTAATTAAAGTGTTTTTTTTTCTTTTTCCTGCCCCGCCTTCTGCAACTTTGGTTTTTATTGCTCTGTTATTTGGCTAACTCTATCTTATTTTAACTGTTATTTTGTTATACCATTTGTTGTAAACCGCCCGGAGTTCCTCCGGGAAGACGGGCGGTATATAAGCTTAATAAATAAATAAATAAATAAATAAATAAATACTCTGTTTTCAATGCACTCCTATGGGAAATTTGTATAAAGGAAAATTTGCTTAACATAATTTCATTTGGAATGAATTAATTCCTTTTTACAGGGCACCATTGTATAGCCATGAGAGAATATTCATGCTGCTCTGCTGTCCCTCAAGCAATTGTCAGAGGCACAGGAGTCTTAGAGCCTTTTCACACGACCCCTAAGATCCTCAGGCCACTTAAATTCGGACCAGAGATCTTGGGAGTTTGTCGCTGTTCCTGTGTTCCCACCCCCTCCACACTCCTGGCTGCTGTCTGCATGAGGGGAGGGAGAAAAAAAGAAAGAAAAGAATGCCGGCTCACCTCCATTCTGCCGTCTTGCTCTTCTGCCGGCACATTCCAGTCTCTTAAGTATCTCTTAAAGGGGGGGGGCAAAAAAACAACAAACAGAAGCGAGGAGAGCCCGGCACTCACTACGTTACATCCGCATCAGGAACTTTTCACCCCCGGAGAGCAGGTACTTGAAAACTGCTCTGGGACGTGCTTAGGTGGGCGTGGTCGCACTTAATTTTTTGTAAACTCCAGAGCTGGTGGGGAAACAATTTTAAGCTCCGGATCTGGGAGCCATTTTCTGCGGATTTTAGGGGTCGTGTGAAAAGGCCCTAAATGGGGTGATTTGTTGGCAGCAACTCACTCCATTCATAACACAAGGTCCTGATGTTATTCTATGTGTTGCCTCTTAGGGCATTTAGCTCATTGTTTGGATCATGGTGGTTGGCTGCTTTACTTCTTTTGACAGCAGCAAATTCTTGGCCCAGCCTAGAAAAATAGGCTGGGCTTCCCCATCTTGCGAAGGAAGCACCATAGTAGAGCGATGGGTGAACTGGCCCAATTTCTGGGCCAGGGAGCCAGTCTCCCACCATGGCAGTCACAGCCAGATTGAGGAAGAGCTGTAGAAAAGGGCTAGAAAGAGGCTTGGGGGCTGAGCCCCTGCACACTGAGCCAGAGGCCCCTCCCACCATAGTCTGTCCCTGATCCCCCTTCCCATGGAACTATCCTTAGACCCATTCTTGCCTCACCCACTGGCAAGCCATTTCCTGGGCCAGCAGGCACACTTGGTGGCCCAAGCAGGTGCCTTGACTTGGACAGGTGGCAGCCAAAAGGCCTAGATGGTTTATGGAGGAGCATATCTCTTGACCCACCTTCATCCCCATTAGATGATTCTGATGCCACACATCTCTGCCAGGAGGTCATGGCACCTTGGACTTCCATGGGAAGCATAAGCAGGCCTACAGGGCTTCTCCTATATCTATGGTGGTACGGACATATATCTCTATTGGACATATAGTTACAAAATGAATCCGTTCCCAATGCATTTTCTTAAGTCGGAATTTTCATATGTCAAAGTAGAGTTTCCCATAGAAATGCATTGGAAACGGATTAATCTGTTTTAAGTGGGAAATAACCCTCCATAAAAAAAACACATTAACCGACACATAAATGACAGAAGCTCAGCTCCCTACCTTTCAACTGCTTGAGAAATCCTCCCCAAAGTTAAAAAAAACTCACCAAAAACGGTGCCAAATATCCAAAATGGGCAGCTTGAAAAAGTCATTAAAAAAAGAAGCTGGGGTTCTCAGCTTTCCTGTTCAAAATGGCTCCTTCTTCTTCCTAATTGCACCACTGGAGTCAGGTGGCCACAAGATGGCAGTATTGCTATTGCAAACAAGCAGGCATAATTTTGAAAAGGAATTATTTCCTTTCCTTTTCCCTTTCGCAACTGGAGTAAAACGGGCTTTTTTCGTAAGTTGAATTTTTCCTGTACCCACAAATTTATATTTATAAGTCGAATTTTTCAGTTGTCGACGCATTTGTAAGTCAAGGTACTACTTATATTTCTAGACATACAGGATGTCCAAGTACTAAAAATAACTGCTAAGATGACCTTTGGAACCTAAAGACAAATGGACATGGCCAGACTTGCAGAACATCGTTCTCTTTAAGAATATCTGCATGTATGCCCGTAGCCACTAATCGTACCAAGTGGAAGCCAAAAGTGCATAGTCCTCTGGCATTGCCAGCGGTCACGCATAGGTGTTGTGCCTCCAAAGACCTGCTTGTCAACTGTTCTGGATACACAATAGTCCTCAGAATCGCTGTGCTCCAGCGGCATTTCAGGCTTCCTGCTTCACTGTTTCAGCTGCAGAGGCAAGGCAAAACCAATGTGGGGACATTATTACATCTCTCTTTCACACACCATATCTGTAACTCCATGCAAATGATAATGTCAAAGTGACCTTTTGAACCCCCTGGCACCTTCCAGCCCATTTACTACTAGTTTTATATCCCATAATCGGAAACCCATATCATTCTTCTGAATTGGAGCAGGCTTTACTGTATAAATTAATTGAATTAAGCCTGCAACATGTTTTTCTGTGTTAGGGTTAAAGCAGTTCCATTTGGATTGGGAGAACTAATTTGGATTTTACACTGGGGATTTGCTAATCTGCATGAAATCATATCATGATGTTCTTAATCTGGATTGTGTTTCTCTCTCTCTCTCTCTCTCTCTCTCTCTCTGTGTGTGTGTGTGTGTGTGTGCGTGCGTGTGCGCAAATTTAAAAAAGATGATGGCATTGTGCTGAAGAGTGGAAAGAAGCTGATGCAACCCTTACTTTTCCATTAATGAAATATCTGTGGAAATGTGGGTGGTGTGATTTAATCTGAGTAAGAGCGAACTGACATATGCCATCAGTTCTTTTCCCTATTGACTGCATAATTGAAAAAGCAATTAAGACACCAGTGACTGGCAGGTGATTCTGAGCCCTTATATAAATAGAGCACGTAGATCTTGCAGGTTCTAGATAAATACAAAAATCACCTGCCCAAACACAGGAAGGTCCAGGGAGCTGTTTTCTTTCCCTAGAGCAGCTCATGTCACAGCACGGCAAGCAGCGACCATGTGTCCTGGGAAACATGTGCGTGCATAACAAATAGACCTTCATTACTGAAGTAACTAAGGCAAGCCGCACCCTGCAGAGAATGTCAACCTCACCTTTGGCTCTGAGGTTGCCATGCTGGGGTTTAGATTAGGTGGGGATGTTTCCCAATTCAGACTAACACAGGTTTGCCAAGTCTCACGGTACTGGTTGAAGTCTCCAGGCCTTGCTATGCTTCTCCAGATCTTGAGGCAGGAAGTCAGATCTCAAGGTGCCCCGCACAGGAGCAGAAAGTTTGATTTTTGTGTGTGGTGTCTTGAAAGCCTGAGTACCCCTCTCTACCCACCACCAGCTGGCACCAGGGCTGACTAGTTAAGCACAATGGTGTTGGCATGCACGTTGGTCAAGAGCCTTGCGGCATAGTGCTTAAACTGCTCTACTGCAGTCATAATTGTGCTCACGACCTGGGGTTCAATTCCAGGTAGCAGGTTCAAGGTTCATTCAGCCTTCCATCCTTTCAAGGTTGGTAAAATGAGTACCCAGCTTGCGGGGCAGGGGAGCAATGTGTAGCCTGCATTATTACTTGCAAATCACCCAGAGAGTGCCTTAAGCACTATGGGACAGTATATAAGCCGTACGCTTTGCTTGTTGCTTTTAGTATCTGTTGTGTTGCTGGCTTCTCCCCTCACCTTTGCTGGCCCTGCATCTCTGACATCACAGGAGTCCTTCCCTATGTATCAAAAAAAGAAGCACCTCCTAGTCTCAGGTTTTGGCCATGGACTCTCAGGGAATGATAGACAACCATGTGTATTTTATATGAATCTATGCCTTCACATACACTTCGTGTTTATGACTTATAACCATGTTGCTTTAATGTAATGTTGTCTATTAATGCTGTAAGATGTCCCTCAATTCCTTGTTCTCAAATACTTGAACATGTTTTAATTGTACCGGCCTGTATATTATCCCTCATTACTGTAAGCTGCCTTTGGTCCTTTTCTAAGGAGAATGGTGGGGTAAAAATACTCTAAAATAAATAAATAAAATAAAATAAATGATGTGCTCTGATTTTCAACCTTGCCTGCTACGAACTTTCTTATTGTACTCCCTTTATAATTTATGGTTTAGACTGATAGTTGGCCCTGTCGCTAGGCAGAATAAGGCAACTACCTCAAATAATAAACAGGGGAGAGTTGCAAATACTCAAAGCTGTTAGTCCTGAGCCTCTGAGATAGTCCTCTTTCTCAAAGAACAGAACCACAAATGGCACATAAATTCCCCGAGACTTGTAAATCTTCCCGAATGCTCTTCCACCACTGCTTCATTGTCAGTGCTAGGTTTCTGAACATGAATTGAAGAAGTCACCATTTTATCGTTTGGATTCAGCAGCTAAGTGCGCGATTCTTAACAGTGCCAGCTGACTCATTTCCTTAAGGAATTGGCATGCATTCAGAACTTCAGATACTTGGTGGATTTTTCAATTTTTTTACTATAGCTCCCAGAATCCCCCTGCCAGCCTGGCCATGCTGGCAGGGAGTTTCTAGGAGCCGCTGTTCCAAAAAAGAATCTTCTTACATCTCAACAACTGTGTCTTATGGCCTTACTAGATGTGCTGTTTAGTTCAGCTGCCGAAAGCAATGGAACCTAAAGAGGAAAAGGCTGTTTACTCTAAATGGAGTGTGCTGCATTTGGCAAATTAGCTTGCTTTTGTTTTGTGCTCGATCAGCTTGGAGATAGGATGGCGATGTTTGCTTGTCTGTTGTCTCAGACCCCAGGCACTGAAAGATTTGTGTGGCCCAGAGGGAGAGCCGTGGAGGCAGAGGAAATAAGCATGGGCTTTCGCGTGTGATCTGACTCTCAACTGACCTCCACCAAGGACCATTTGACATTTGTATCTCCAGGAAACTGGCTTGACAGACACAAAGTTCTTTTATACTAGATGAGATCATTTGCCCGACTACTCAAGTTCTTTGGGATCTCAGGATCTACCACCTGATTCTTTTTCAACTGGAGATCCCAGGGCTTGAACACAGTTGTTCCTGCATGCCATTCTGAATGGGCTTGCCATCTTCCATGCCCCCAACCATGCGTTCAACCACTGAGCTTCACTTCTTTCCCTCTCCTCACCCTGAAAAAGTCCTGAGGACATATTCTGGTTAGAGCTTGGAATGTGTCCCATTCTGGACTACAACTCCCAGCACCATTCCAGTCAACATGGCTAGTAGCCCTGCATTTCTGGGAGCTGTAGTCCAAAAACAATTGAGTCGAAGCTCTAGGTCAGTGGTTCGCAACTTGTGGGTGCCCAGTTGTTCCTGGACTGCAACTCCCAGAAACCCCTTCCAGCACAGCGAGTGCTGGAGGCATCTGGGAGTTGCAGTCCAGGAACATCTGGGGACCCACAGGTTGAGAACCACTGCTCTAGGTGTTGGACATACAGTTGTTTGACACAAGGCCCTATGGTTTAAGATCAGAACTAAAACACAGCCCATGTCCCATGCTACCTCAAGTTGCTAGGGGCTGTGGTGACTTTCATGAAAGTTTAGATGAATCCTCACGTATACTCCTGAGTAAACCTCCTTGACATTTATTTCCCTCTATCCTAAATCAATCTGGGGTGAGGGGGGAAGAAACACTGAAGATTTAAAAGTAGAATTCAATTCCAAACTCTGTTTCCAATCCACTGGGTAGATCCCGGGATACAGAACATAAGAACATAAGAAGAGCCATGCTGGATCAGGCCAAAGGCCCGTCTAGTCCAGCTTCCTGTATCTCACAATGGCCCCACCAGATGCGTTTGGGAGCGCATGAGACTAGATATCTGTCTCCTGATAGCACCTCTGCTTGGTTTTAGAATTTCTGTTCTTTTATGGAACTCCAGGTGGAAAAGGAAACCTCAGGGTAAGTGGTGCTGGAAGAGGAGACACTCTGATTTTTGTATGTCATGTGGCTCTCCAGCGTGAATGTTCATCTCCGAAATGGTGCCAAGACTCATCAGTCAGGGATTTGTAAATATCCTGAGCTTGCCCACCAAAAAGCCAGGGGCAAAGGGAGAAAAGTGGCAGGCACATGTAGTTGGGCACATGGTGGCATTGAGAGCAAGGTAGGGAGCAGAGTAGAAGTGAGATCTTCCATGAGATTAGGGGTGGTCAATGGACCAGACAGTGGACATCCTATCCCCTTGGTTATTTTTAAATTTTCAGTGCATCCTTGGTGTGTGCTGCAGGCCCTTGAGGGGAAAACATCTTTGTGAGTTGTTGTGAACCTTCTGCAAAAACCAAGCAGAAAAAAAACTTATATCATGTGTGTTGCATGCCCCAGTGGGTTCATTTACCCGCTGGACCTATTTACTCATGATCTCATTATACCTGTTTGCACAATCAACTGGCCCAGAAGCTGTTCTGTTTGCCTTCAAACATTTGCCTATCCCTCCTCTGTGACAGCAGAAGGACCCACCCTAGTGATCTCACAGGGACTGGCTCGTTGGTCTCAGGTATTGGCCCCAAGAACTCAGGAAATGTGAAGCAGCTGATCTGACAACTCAAATTCTAATGCCCATGTGCAGAGTGTATTTTTGTCACCACGTTGAGGTACTTCCAGTAGCTTCCGCGTGTTCTGAGCTGAGGACTTTCAGGAACAGTTTACAAGCAGCAACTGATATTTCCCTGTGTCTCTGATGTCTTACTATCCATGGCCATCCCACAGCATCCCACTTATATAGCAAGGTATGTAAGCTACAGTGGTACCTTGTATAAAGGAATTAATTTGCTCCAAATGAAATTCTGTTAAGCAAATTTTCCTTTGTACAAATGCACTGAAAACAGATTAATCCCTAATCACAACCATTTTTCTGTTGTACGAATTCACCCCATAGGCGGTTATATTAAGTGATTTTTCCCTATCTCTGGAATTTTTTTTCCTTTAAGCAGATTTTTTGTTAAACAAACTGCTTGTTATATGAGGGTCCACTGTATTTCAAAGATGCTTCATCAGTTAATGCTAGGGACTTGCACTACCTGTATTCAGACTGATGAAGCTGTTTGGATGAGCAGCGAAACGTTTCTGTCTCTCAAGAAAAAGAAGTCCAGTAGCCATGACTCAACTTCCAGATAAACTCACCTGGATGACTGAGAATCTTCACAGGCACTCCTCTCACTGAGTTTCTATAGGGCTGAACAGGGATTTGAACCCAAGACACCCAACCCTTTATCCACTGTGCCAGACTTGACTCTCTGGTTTCATGAGGCCGCTTCCTTAGCAGTGGTGGAACACCCCCAATAGCAAATCACTGATTTCTGTTCATCCTAAACAGGCTGCACCAATGCAGGTCTTTGGTCAAGAAACACAGCCTTTCTGCTGGATCGTTGGGCCTGGAATCCCCCTCTCACAGCCTCACAGATAAACAATCCCCTTCATGTCCGAAGCAGAGGAAACGCCCCTGTGATGGAAGCCCAGAGGCCCTCCATTGGCAGGCATCCCAGAGGCTGGGATTTGCTCCAGATCCAGTAATTCTTTCCTCTACATAAGAAGCAGAACTGTGTGTGTGTTGTGTCATTGTAGTTGTGATTGACTCTTTGTGACCCCATGTCCATGGAGTTTTCTTGGCAGGAATACTGGAGTGGCTTGCCAGTTCCTACTCCAGGCGCCTACAGCACCTGGTATTCCCTGGTGGTCTCCCATCCAAGCAAGTACTATCCAGGGCTGACCCTGCTTAGCTTCCAAAATCAGGCAAGATTGGATTTGCTTAGGGCATTTAGGCAGCACTAAGAAGCAGAACTGGAATTCACCAAATACTGGAGCAGCTGAAAGGCAATTATGTAAATCTCCATGAAGACACATATGCATTAAAAATTATAAAAACAGTAGCCAAAATCCTGTTACACGAGCGTGCAAAAGGTGTCAATTTTAGAAGCAAAAATTGTCATAAGTTGCGAAATCTCCATAGCTATAACCTGTTGCTTATTGCAGAACTGCACAACTGGATTTGGGCCAATGTGTCCCAATTGTCCAGAACCCATTCTATGGTCAGGCAGAATCACATCCAATGGAACGTAAGTGGTGTTCTGACATTCACAAGGCTGATGTGAACAAGCATAGTCTCAAGTTGTAATCCTGCAAAAAGCAAAGAAATTTAAATCACATTGAAACATCTGTGCAGCTTTAATATCTTCCCACTGCACATATATCATACTCTAAACTCCCTTTCCGCCTCCAAATGAAGAAGCATCATGTGCAACACAAAGATTCGAGGAAAAGAACAAAAGGATCAGGGTACAGGCTTTTCACTGATAGCGTGGACACAGCGCTTCTCTGGTTGTTACCTGTTAAGTCCTGACTGACTGACTATCTAAAAGAAACCCACAACCCTGCCATCATGATATCAACCAAAGAGAGCACTTACTCCCAGTGAGAAGAATATTCATGTGGGTATAAGAACTCTGTTGCTGTCCTTATCATTTACGATTTTATGGTATGTTGGTGAGCAGGTGGAACGTGGGAAACACTGAAGTCCTTGCTATCGTAGCAGAATGTCCATCACCTGGGAAGGTAGGATTAATAGGAAGAGCACATCACACTGTTAGGAGCACACAACGATGAAGGGAAAGTGATTCTTAGTGACTGTTGTGAAAACTGTGCCTCCCACCAAAAAAGCATCTGTACCTCACCCTTGTACAACCGGTGGAGAAACAATTGTCTACACTCTACTTCCTTCATCAGATGAATGAAATATTATCCTTGGTTTTCAGAGATATACATATACCTCAGACCTCCTTATTAACCTTGCTGGTAGGGGATGACAAGTGCCATAAACGACACATCTGGAGTGCACCATGTTTGGGAATCCCTGATAAAAGAGAGTGCATTTACAAGATCACCTGGTTATACAAGGAATTTGTGGAATCTGTTACAAATAGCATAGATCTTTGGTTTTTTAAAAAACATTCCATCACAGTATTCAAGAACAGAAGGAACTGTGCAGCGTAGTTTTTCCAAAGGATACCTAAATTGTTTGCAGAGAGCATCTTGCTAAGTACCAGCAAAATATACAGTACTGTAGTTGAATCAACAGTTATGTAGTGCAAAAAAATGAAACAAAAAACCTTCATAGAAGCTGCAACAGATCAGGACGAAGGACAAATCATGTGGAAACAACTCTCCCTCCCTCCAACACACGTGTGTGTGTGTGTGTGTGTGTGTGTGTGTGTGTGTGTGTGTGCGCGCGCGTGCGTGTGTGTGCGTGTGTGTGTGTGTGTGTGAAGGAGGGAGGGAGGGAAGGAAGGAAGGAAGGAAGATGACTTAACACTAGGTATTTCCTGCTCAGTGGGTCTGTTGACAAGTCTACAATCACTGCCTGGAACCAACTTTGCCCCCTGCAGTCCTGGGCTTTTATCTCTCCAGAGTAACACAAGGGTTGCCAACAACACAGCTAGATTGCATGGGGCAGAGCTGACTTTGTTTACTGCAGCAAAACCAGCAGGTTAGGTTTCGTCTTGCCTAAATGTTGTGGGCCAGAGTCCATGTGTTGAATGCACGAAATGTTATGCAGGGTTGGCAGATGCAAAGCTACAGAAGAAAACAATTAACAAAAGTGCAGCCAAAGGCCAGGAATTCATGAAGTTCAACAGTATGTAACATTAGGACATAAAAAAGATACTGTATACAGCTGCCAATTAGAGGTGAAAGCATACTGATATTGGTGAAAAGCGACTGAGAAGTCTTCAGGGTTTGCAAAACTCAACATAAAAAAAACAGATAAGCAAACTTGTGCTTATGTCCTGTACAAGCTATTTTGTGAACTCCAAGAGGTGAATCACCTTCTATGACACTCAAAGGTTTTCATTAGCCAAGGATTTTATTTTTCTTATAACTGGTTGTCTATAAGGCCTTGTTTTGCCCCATGTGTAACATTTTTTTAAAAAGCTGCTGAATGGAATTTAAGAGTGGTAGTCATTCATAAACAGTTGCTATCTTTGTACCCCTCTTAACATGGTTCCGACACTATTCTGATAGCATGCAGAAATTTAGCAGGTGACTTGTTTCTGGAATAGAGAAAAAATAATAGCAGAAGTTCCCAGGGACACGAGTGTGGTCCTTTAAGATTGTTACATAACAGAGACAAGGCCTCATACTTCCCCCTCCAAGGTTTTGCATGAAAACAAGTCAGGAGAAAGGAAAGCAAAAAGGCAAAGAGAAAAAGGAAAGAAAGAAAGGTTATTTATTTTGACCAGTACTTCCTAATACTCACAGGCTACATAGTAACACATCTCCAGAGATAAAAGTTCAGGCAATAATTTTTCCCCTCTCACCTTGATGCTCAGTAATAGGAGGGACACACTATATCTTTGCAATTTGGCCGCACACCACTTGCAAAGCTCCACTAGCCTTTCAATGACTGTCATTCTACCCATCATCTACCTCTGTCTACACTAGTTAGCACAACAGGACACTACCACAGAATTACAGACTGAATTTAGACTCTGCGTCTCATTTCAAAAACCTATGGGCCACTGTACATATTTGAGATACTCCCAGCTTCCACCCAGCACACATCACTAAATCCATTGTTCATAACCAAGCCCTGTGATAACAACCAAATATACCTCTTCAGACTTGTTAGACAGAAACTAATAAGTGAGGGATTAACACCAGCTCTTCTTGAACAGCCACAACAATGAAGAATGTGGTGGGAAAAGCCGTCCGACTCACGCAGGGACAGATCTGGAAGACAAAATGAGACAGAAAACTGCTGGCCACCTATACAACACTTCTCAAACTACTGAAATAGGCATGGGCATAAAGGGCTTTGTATAAGGCAGGCATGTCCAAACTTCGGCCCTCTAGATGTTTGGGACCGCAGCTCCCACAGTCCTTTGTCATTTGGCAATCTAAGCTTAGAATTCTGGGAGTTGTGGTCCAAATATCAGGAGGGCTGAAGCTTGGACATGCCTGGTATAAGGCTGTCAACGTGGCACTGACCACTCTTGAAAAGGAGACCGGACAGGGATTCTCCCTGCACAGTGAATACATGGTTGGCTGCTGGAGGAGGTGGGAATGGTTTGGCTGAGGTCCTGCCTGGAGGAGGACCCCAGGGTTGTTTGAAGACCAACAGGTGGGCCAATCAACCCGGAGGCTGGGGGGAGCCAAAGTGCATCACCTGTGGTGCTGTTCTGACAGCTTCATCCAAAGTGATGGCACCATACTTCATGCCCGTCTCTCTCACCAACAGACTCCAGTTTATTTCAGACAATTAAAATATTTTACAATTTACATGACTTGGGTGATGGGCATGTACTTGCTTAGAAACAGCCCTCCAGTCTAAAACAGCAACAACAGACCTTGTAATCAGGATGTCAGTATAGAAACGAGACCCAGATGCCAGCTTTGTTCTCACATAATGTAGCAACACTACTGCAAAACTGCATAATGATGACATCCACAATGGAGTTCATAACCTGCTCATCTCCCAACGTGTTATTATTCTATCACTTGTCAAGAGAGTCTTCCTGCATTCTATTTAGTTAGGGTAAGCTGGCCAATCTCGGTGCAGAAAAAGAGAGGGATACAATATAATAATAAGGAAATTTCAAAGGGAGATTAGAATGTGAAGGCACTGAGTGACAGATGATGGTGCTGCCTGTCCTGGGTGCCAAGATTTCATGCTACATCTCTGCTTGCTAATTGTAATGAAATCCTGTTATAGATGCGGCTGAGCAGTTCCGCTGGGCTTCTCTCCTCTTATTGTTTTAACCTCCCCTTTTAACCTAGTAGTTTTAAAAATTCTTAAAAACTCTTTTAACCTCAATATTTTTTAATGATTCAATACTTTTAATGATTCAACTTTTTAACATTCAACATTCAGCCTTTTACACGCCAGTGTATTATTGCTAATGCTTTACTATCGGAGAAGCAGCTGTTATTTATTTCAACTCGGACCAAGGCTGAATCCTTGAGGCTGGAGGAGAGGAGAAGTGAAGAGAAGTGAAGAGAGGAATAGAGAAGCCGAAACTTGGTTGAGCTAAGTATCCTCTTTTTATTTACTAAAACTCCAAATCCCAAATCTTCCCAACAGACTCTCTAATTTAAGAAGAGATAAGGATTTACTCGAAAGGAGGACTGTTCCGTGAAACCAGCAGAGGGGAGTAATTGATATTTGTTTGCAAAACATCTACTGGCTGGGAGTTTCTGAAAATAAAAACTGCAGACACCCCCTTCATCTTTACTTTTACCTTTACTTTTCTCTTCTGCTGGGTAAAAGAAATGGGAAACAAGAGGCATAGGTCAAACTCAGGGCACTCAGGGCACTCCCACGCAAAAGCAGTGAAGCAAATGAAGATAGACAGTCTTTTTACAGCTAACAAGCTGACGGGAGATCAACTCACTCTGTCACCTATTACTTTAAAAAATCATTACTCAGTACTAGCAAACACAGCCCAGGTTGACCATGATGAGCTTCTCTCCAACCCTGAGGATTATGCAGAGGAGGTAACAGAGAAGCCTTCAAATCAGCTGATAGAGCAGTGCAAGCTCATTGCTCAAACAGTAACTGCAATATTCCAAAGACTGCAGAAGGTGTATGACCAAATGCTTGTGGTAGAGTGTGCCCTGGGGGAATTGACCAAGTCCTCGAATGGAGTCACAACCTTCCCTCCTCCTAAGGACCAAGGTATAGGCATCCAAGAGCCCAGCCCTGCAACCTCCAATGAAAGCCCACACTATCCCTCAAACCAACCTAGCAGAGAGGGTACTGGCACAACAAGAATTTTCCAGCCGACCCAAGTCCTGCTTCAGATTGCACCAATCCCTATAAACAGGAGGCGATGGGATTCACAAAAGGGAATCTTGACCTCAATTAGTCAACTGCTAAATACACACCCTCATAAAGTTGGCTTAAGGTCTACAAATTGGCTTCACCTGCTCAGAGGTCACAAGAGAATCCAGTTGTCTTTCGATCAAACAGTTATTCCCCTTATGCTTCTGAAGATGAAGCCTTTTTAAAAGAGGTTCCAGATAATACCCTATAGAGTTTTTGCAGACTCATGAGTAGTACCATTACTACAGAAAATTCAAGGAAAACCATCTTTAAAAAACAGCTACTCAATCCATAAGCTTCCAAATGGAAGCATCAAGCCAACCCGAGTTGAGTCTTCAGTACAAATGACAACCCAAAAACAGAGTCTGGTCAACAGGGAAACAGTGGCTCCTGAGTCTTTTCTTACACAAAAGGAAGCTTCAATGTCAGACAGTGACGTCACTATTTGTACAAACCAAGCCAATAACAACTGGGCAGAAGCAATAAAGTCTTCGGCCTACACACAGGACCAGACTGACTTACTGAGAACTTTATATGAGCCAGATAATATTGCCTCTCAGCCCAACAAGGCAGCTCAACTGGGTGCAAAATTCTGACCCATTGAGCCAATCCAACATCCCCAAGCACCGGAGAAGCCAAGTTGAGGATCGACTACCCGTAGACATAGAAGCCCCTCTGGGTACCACTGCAAACAAGAACTGTCTCAAAGCGGGATCTGAAGATAAACCCCCCTCAAAGAATTCCCCCCAGGCATCCAGTCTGGTGGGAAACCGAAAGGCCCAAGTGTCTCATCAACTCTAATGCCTACACTCCAGCTATCTAGCCCAGGTCCTGAATCTCTTCGAATCGGGTGCTCATTCGAGACGGCACAGCGGATCGATAACTCAAATGGCAATTTAGTAAACCTCAGTGATCATAATGAGACCAAAGGAGGCAGTTCCCCTCTCCCCAAGGGAAATCCAAAAACAATCCTACCACTCCTGGGCTTTACAAATAAGAAAACCCCAGGTGGCTCTCCTAGTCTGACTGATGTTTCAGAACAATTAGTCCCTCCATCTCTGCTAGACTTCACTAATGACCATTTGAATCCACCTGCATTGGAATCAAGACCAGAGATATCAAATTCAGGGTCCGAGGCTGACCCCCTCAAGGCTAAACACACTAATTCTCCAGCTAGCAATAAAAGGGGACTCTGTCACAACCATGTCAATCAAAGTGGTCTCCCTGTGAATTCAGTCCAGTCAGAATGACTATCAACTGCCAACAGGATTCCCTCACTGAAGATTTTGTCCTGGAACATTGCTGGATGGAAAGGGAAATCCAATGACCCAGAATTCCAAAATTTCCTCCAGGGCTTCGATATTATCCTTCTCCAAGAAACCTGGCATGAAGGGGACATTATTTTGCCCGGATATACCTCAGTTGCAATTCCAGCTGTTGCCCCAACACGTAGAGGCCGGCAAAGTGCCGGTCTATGCTGCCTGATTACAAACCACCATCAGTTCAGGATTGAGCACTTGAATAGCTGTCCCCCATTGGCCATGGCTATTTTAATCCAAAACCTGAAGCCTTCACTCATGATAGTTAGCGTATACCTACCCCCCCCAAGCTAACAAAGGTAAATTGCAGGCACAATGGGAAACCTTGGGCAAGTACCTATTTGATTTAGAGGCAAAGTGCCCTTCTGCTGAAGTCTTTATAGCTGGTGATTTTAATGCAAGGATCGGAAAAGACAACTCTGCCCTATTGGATGCAATGGGCAACAGCTTGGAGGATTCTTTCCTGGAACAGCTCAAGCTTCCTAGATGCTCTAAAGACCTTCAGATCAATCCAGCCGGGCATTGCCTGGCCAGATTATGGGAGCTGGAAAGACTATTTTAAATGGCTCTGCTCCTCAGGATCACCCCGGAGAATTCACATTCTGCTCCCATAGGGGGAGCAGTGTCATTGATTATGTAATAGTCTCTGCTCATCTGAGTGGCAAGATAGTTGACTTCCATGTTGGAACGCAAATAGACAGCGACCATTTTCCTCTCATCACCACAGTAAAATGTGATCATCTAACTTCTAACACACCAGCTTACTCAATCAACACAGTAAGAATGGCACCTTACTTTAAGGGGAATAAATGGTCTCCAAAAATAGAGGATAAGTTAAACTCCGCTCTAAATTCCATCCATTTTATAAACCTGAAACAGAATCTGTCCACGGCACCAAACTTGTCAGAGGCCATCCTCCATTATGAGAACCTGATGGCAGCAATAAATGGTATTTTATGCCAGCAAACCTGCCAGGGGTCGTATAAGGATTCAAGATTTAAATCCAACTCCTGGTTTGACAAAGATTGTCTCCTCCTGAAAAATCAGCTACGCTCTTTGTACTATTCCTATCGGCTCATCCAGCTGGACTCTCCCCCCTCAAGTGAATATATCAACCTAAAAAAGCAGTATAAGCTTGTAATAGCCCAAAAGAAGCAACTTGTGATCAAGAAAAGATGGGAATTAATGATTCGCACTGTTTGGTCAAATAACAGCAAACAGTTCTGGCTGTTGGTCAGGGGTGCCCTAAAAAGCAGGACAGGTTCCCTGGATGTTCAGGTCCTTGCACATGTCTGGAAGGATCACTTTACAAACCTATTCTTCAATCCTCAAACTTCTGATTTAACTCCTTCACAGCCAACCTCTTTAAACTTACCTAAATGGGACCCAGTAAATATTTCAGAAATCAAATCTCTAATTACGAACTTAAAACTGGGAAAAGCTGCTGGACCTGACGGAATTTCCCCAGAACTCTTAAAAAAGCATCTGGACTGGTGGGCCACACCTTTGGCCACTCTCTTCACATTAATAGATCAGACTGGAAGGGTACCCTCATCATGGAGTAAAGCTATCATAGTACCCATCTTCAAAAAAGGAGACCCTCAAGTTCCAGGAAATTATCGCCCTGTTAGCCTGCTGTCAATCTTGGGGAAACTTTATGCTCGACACCTAGCAAACAAACTGACAGCCTGGATGGACAATCAAAAGATATTGGGCCCAGAACAGATCGGGTTTTGTAAAAACAGACATACATTAGATCACTGCATTGTATTGGCTCATCTTGCAGAAAAGTATAATTCTATGGGTGGGGGGAGACTGTTTGTAGCTTTTTTTGATCTAAAAGGGGCCTTTGATTCAATCTCAAGGAAACTATTGTGGGCCAAATTGGAAAAGTCCCCAATTGACAGGAGATTGCTGTTTCTTATTCAAACGTTGTATCTTAATACGAGCTGCCAGGTTCGTTATGGACCTACTGGTAAATTGTCTGATACGATCCTGAATAATAAGGGGGTTAAACGGGGATGTATCTTGGCACCCTATCTATTTAACCTTTTCATTAATGATTTGAGTGATTCTCTAAAACAAGTCCAAGGCCATCCCCCCAAGCTTGGCCCTCAGCAAATCCCATTACTCCTGTATGCAGATGACGCTGCAGTTCTGTCTCTAACCCAATTGGGCCTAAAGAGGCTTATAACTGCCTTTGCAACTTACTGTGACAATAACTGTCTGTCCATCAATGCCCAAAAATCAAAGATCTTAGTGTTCTCAAAGAGGTGGAAAAGAATGCGTTGGCCCCTACAAAATGACATTCTGGAGCAGGTTAAAGAATACAAGTATCTGGGGATTTCCTTTAGATATAATATGAGCTGGGTAGCCCATCAAAATTATGCCCTTAACCTTGCAAAATGTAGCTCGCTTGCAGTGGTCCCCCACTATAGGAGTGGAGGATGCTACATTCCTTCAGCCATACGGGTCTTTCACGCAAAAACAAGGGCACAATTATTATATGGCATCCCCATCTGGATTAATGCATATAACCCCGACGTTGAAAGAATTCAATCCATGTTCTTGCGTCGAATCTTAGGGGTCCCTAACTGTGTAGCCTATGCATTCCTGTGCCTTGAAGTAGGAGTAGGTCACCTGGAAACTTCTGCTTGGATTCAGACTTTAAAGTTTTGGCTCAGATTACATTTCTGCGCAGATCAACTGGGGTTTGTGTATAACATGCTGGTTGATTCTTATCAAAGCCAGTGGCAATTCTCCATTAAACAAAAAATTAGGTCCATAGGTATCCCTCTTGAACATATCCTGATGCTAGGGCAGAAACAGGCCCTAAGAATTCTCACCCAGAGGTTATGTGACATAGAAAGGCAGGAACTCCTTTCGCAGGCACATAAAACCTGCTCCCCTTTGTCACAAGGTGTTTTCCCATTGTATAGGACTCCTGCAGCTTATCTAACCTCACTCTGTTCACCACAGGCCTGCAGGGCCTTTATGCTGGCCAGGATGAATGTGCTGCCTTCAGCACTGCTCCAGGGTAGGTTCCAGGGAATACCACGCCAAGAGAGATTTTGCCCATGTGGAAACGAGGCTCCTGAGTTTCTTCAGCACGTGCTTTTATTTTGTCCACTTTATGAACAAGTTAGGAATAACCTAATTTGTCCACTGTTGAAAAAATTCCAAGGCCACCTTTCCAAGTGGTTAGTTCAATACTGTCTAATAGACAAGAACTCACACGTTACCGCACAGGTTGCAAAGTTCTTTCTAGCTGCCATTTGAAAGAGAGCAGAGATCATTTTGGCCACCCATTCCCATGCTCCTATTTATTAGTACTTCTCTTTGCTTTTCTTCTTGCCTTTACTGTATATTTGCAGATATGGGTCATATGACCGCAATAAACTTGACTTGGCTTGACTTGACTAGTTACATTGCAAGAAGCATGATGCTTTCGCTAATTATCTGATGATATCACGATCATTTAGTTATGCCTTTGATGTTGGAAATACCCAAATAACTAGTTCCTTTGAAATTCTGTTTTGCCTCTTTGTGAATATGAGAAACTGCCAGTGTTACTTACAAATTATGCATTAAGGTATCTGTTTTGCCTCTTGTGTACAATGACCCAGGGAAACACACAGCTTTTGTCAGGCATGAGGATTAATCATGTGATGGTTCCCTTGGGAACAAGACAAGCTTTCTGGCACCGAAATGCCAGGTGGCCAACCCTGGAGCACAGCCCTGCAAACAGCAATTTCTGGGGGGGGGGGCTGAACTGATCCAGCTAATAATTCCTTGTGGATCTGCCCCACATTTTGCAAGCCTGGTGGCTTGTCATCACATATGTCTCCATCTGCAGCCTGGGGGAGGTATTTAGTAAATGAACGAATAAATTCTGCAAGCTCCACATGGCTATAGCACATCACGTTTGCAAACAAACCTCTCTCTTCCCCTGCCATTCCTCTGTTTTAGAAGAAGAGTATGAGAGGTTAAAAAAAAAAAAACAGTGTGTGCTTTCTGTGGGGTGGAATGATGGTGTAAGGATGCTGTTCCGTGTTCTCCACAGTTGCCAGGTCAAGGGAATTTCACCCAATGAGATCTTAAACCCAAAACCTGAGACCAGGAAGGTGGTCCTTGTCAGGGAGGTATAGGAGGTGAAATTTGTGCGGAAGAAAGTGTCACAGAGATAAAAACATATCCATGGCCAAACTGGTGAGGTCTGGTTGTCAACTAGGAATGCCTGGGAGTAGTCAGGCTTTAAAGCAGAGATGGAAAAGGTCTCACAGCTTTGGGGGCAGGTGGAATTCAAGGTCCCTGCCCCCACCCCCAGGCCACACCAGGACTGGAAGTGGTCACTTAAAAAATTAAACCAAATTAAACCTTTTATATGTTTCTTGTAGGTCAGAAAGGAGTCTTTGGAGACTGCCCGATGTCCATGGGGCAGAAAACCTGTGCTCTAAGGCTTTTGGGAGCCAAAATCGGACAATTTTTAATACATACACATACTCAATATCTTCCTTGCCAGTTCTGGAGAATACAAATATGCTCCTAAGGGCCTCTCCTGGCACTTTCATGCTTTAGACCCTCTTCACAAACAGAAACCAAATTTTCCCTTCTACCTCACTGCTTGCCCTAAGATTTATCTCCCAGGAGACCTGAGGCCATTTGTCCACATGTTCTTCCCTTGATATCTACAGGATATTCAGATTTGGTAAGAGGCTTTATGAGATTTTCTAGGGCCAATGAAGAACAGCTCTGGAGCTGATTGATATTCAAAATACAATAGCAGCCTCCCTTCTTTGGAGCACAGAGAAAATGTGTGCATGCAGGTACTATGGAACAAGGATGTCTAAGATTTGTAATTTGAAAACTAGAGAGATACGTTACGGGATGCTTTATGAACAGTGATGGGAAATGTTACCTTTTCTGAACTACAACTTTCAGAATATACAAGCCAGAGAATCAAGATTGGGAAGCAATGTTAGGGGGGCATCTAGCCTGCCCCCCCTCCCATCCATGCAGGCTCTAAAATGCATGCTGCACCTGTAACATTCCTGAGAGGTGGCCCTTCAGATGCCAAAGTGTGTGTGTGTGTGTGTGTGTGTGTGTGTGCGCGCGCGCGCGCGTGTGTTTACAGTCGTGACCTACTCTTTGTGACCCCATGTCCATGGAGTTTTCTTGGCAGGAATACTGGAGTGGGTTGCCAGTTCCTACTCCAGGAGCCTACACGCACCTGGTATTCCCTGGTGGTCTCCCATCCAAGTACTAACCAGGGACGACCCTGCTTAGCTTCCGAAATCAGGCGAGACTGGATGTGCTTAGGGCCAATGTACTGTACTTCCAGTTAAAGAGAATCAACTACTCCCAGAGATTGCTCCACCATCAACAAGCTTATACTGTTAGGACGTTTCTCCTTATAGCATGCTGAATTCGTGGCTCTACTCACCATTGTATGATCTATTTCCTATTTCACTACCCTTCAAATATCCAAAGACAGCTGGGCAACCAAGTCTCCCCTTGGCCTTCCCTTTTCCAAATTAAATGTACCCGACTCTTTCAAATGTCCCTTGCGGGACTTGGTTTCCAGATTCCTCACCATTCTGGTTATCTTCCTGTGCCTGTATCCCCGTTTGTCAATCTCCTTCTTACAATGTGGTGAACAGATGCAAACCTAACCAGCACATAATAGAATGAAGCAATTATTGTGTTCTGACACTACGCTTCTGTTCACCAGCCGGAGACAAAATTCACTTTTTAAAGCAGCTACATCGCCTTACTGACTCATGTTCAGCTTGTGATCAGCTAAGACACCTACATCCTTTCCCCATGGACGCCTGTCAAATCTTGTTCCCCCTTGCATCCTATCCATGTGGCTCTGACTAACTGTACCTGAATTAATTGTTCATCCCTCCCAGGCTGGTACAGAGCCCATTAGTAAGTGAGCAGCGAGTACCACCATCCAGCCCGATATGGATCCACTGACGAACACAGTATTGACGAGATCCCTTTTTTTTAACTGCTTGCTCACAAATGACATCTTGCTTCTAATAAAGCCCCCTAAACCCCTTGCTGTTTTTACCATGCCTTGAAAGCAGCAGTGCAATTTAGGCTTCAGAATGGCACCATTCACCATTCAATTATGGACTGTTTTTTTGTTTCTGCTTTTATTTGTATCGGTGATTTGTTATATCACCTTCTTTCCAGCTCCCCTTTAACCCTCCGCTTGCTGGATGGCTTCTTGTGCAGCCATTTTAGCTCTTTTGAAATGTCACCTTTGTCTTCCTTTTCATGGGAAAAATATGTCATTATGCCTCCCCCACCCCCGCATTTCATTTTGCCCAATCTCCCATTTCTCTCGAGTTCTCTTTCAAAATTTCTACATCATAGGGTTCCACTCTCATGTTTTCCCTTCTAGCTTGCTGAAACTGGCATTCCTAAAATCCAGGAAATGACCTGTTCTCTAGCCTGACTGTCACACAGAATAAGGCGCAACCCTCAGGCACCTGATTTGAGATGTCACCAGAAAAGAAGGCATTTTATTCTTCACCTAAGGTTTATGGTTCATCTTTCTTCATCCCAGGGAGAAACACTTGAGGGGGTCTTTTATTTTCGGTGACCAGCTCCACTCCCCGTCCATCAGGGGAGCACATTAAACAGTGGTGATGACAGGGCTTGCCCCCCAACCTGGTTTTCAAGAATCATAGAGTTGGAAGAGACCTCAAGGGCCATCTAGTCCAACCCCTTGCCATGAAGGGACCCCCATCTTTAGAGAAAGCAGCTGGTTCTTTAAAGAGGTTGCAAGAGCACTCTCTCATATAAACACAACAGGTTTGGTTTCATTCTCTCCCCCCCACCCCCAAATTTAGGTGGGGGCCTTTTTTGGTAGGCTGTGGAGACCACAGAGGCTGCCAAGCTGCCCACCCCTGGGCTCAAGCCTCTTTTTGTTGGTGACCTCAGAGTGGACTCTTCCCTTTAACCACACCTACATGTCCATGTGGTTTTGCGTTTGGAGTCTAACACACAGCCACACTAGTAGCAGCCATGGGGCACAAAAAGTTTGCATACCTTTTGTTTATAGAGAGGTGCGAGAAGATGGGATTAGGATGTGATGGTCAGGAGGGTCAGCAAGGATTTTTTTGGGGGGGCAGAAGAGCTGTCTAGTGATGTGTTGTAGCATTAGTCGTGACCGACTCTTCGTGACCCCATGTCCATTGAGTTTTCTTGGCAGGAATATTGGAGTGGTTTGCCAGTTCCTACAAGATATATGCATATAAACGCAGCACTATAAGGCAACATTTCTGCTGCTGGGTTCATTAAAGCAGCATATACATTTATGCTCCCGGGGAGAGAAGAGCAAGAATCGCCTTCCAGACAGGATGGCAAATAAAATCTTAATACAGTGGACCCTCGTATAACAAATGGTTTGTATAGCATAAAATCTGTACAACATAAAAAATTCCAGAGATAGGGGAAATTTGCTTAATAGAATCGCCTATGGGGCAAATCCATACAACATAAAAATGGTCGCGATTAGGGATTACAGTGGTACCTTGTATAAAGGAATTAATTCGTTCCAAATGAAATTATGTGAAGCAAATTTTCCTTTATACAAATTTCCCATAGGAATGCATTGAAAACAGAGTGATCCCATTTTTATGTTGTACAGATTAGCCCCATAGGCGATTATATTAAGCAAATTTCCCCTATCTCCGGAATTTTTTATGTTGTACAAATTTTATGTTATACAAACCGTTTGTTATACAAGGGTCCACTGTACTTTGTTTTCAATGTATTCCTATGGGAAATTTGTATAAAGGAAAATTTGCTTCACATAATTTCATTTGGAACAGATTAATTCCTTTATACAAGGTACCACTTGTAGTATGATAACGAGGTCTGTCTTCCAAGACTCAACAAAGGGTGCTTATTTCAAATAATAATAAAAAGGTGTAATCTTCCGACCACGGTGTAATCGTGGTGTGCTATTCTGAAGGGAAAAAAGGAAGATTCCTTGTTAAGCCTGCGAAAGCAAGCGCTCTTTATCCTCGGAACTACACCCTCTCTTCGGGACCTCCGGGGGAACAGCAGAACCCGCGTAGGAAGGAGCTCCTCCCCTTCGGGCGTGGAGACAAACGCCTTCCCGTCTCCGCCTCGTTTCCTGGCACGACCGAGGCGCGAGTGGGCGGACTGGGTTCGCAGCGAGAAGGAGAAAGGCCCGGTTCGCTTGGGCTCCGCTCCCCATTCCGGGTTTTCTTGGCCGACCGAGGAGGCGGTGGTGGGGAAGTGGGGAGGGGGTGTGTGGTCCTTTCCGAGCCGCGCCCGAATCCGGCTCCGGCTCTTGCAGGCGGCCTCCCTCACGCCTTTAGTAGCCCCGCTGCCTCGCCAGCTGTGTGGACACATCTGGCCCGCCACCGCCGCGCCTTCCTCTCCTCCTCCTCCTCCTCCGACTCGCGCCACAGAGCTGCAACCGGGGACTCCGCCGAGCGGAACAGCCAGCACCCACGAGGCGCCCATGTCCGGGGAAGAGGCGGCCGGGGGCGATGCCAGCGCCCCCAACACGACCACTGGCGCCGCTGCTCCACCGGCGGAGCAGCAGCCGCAGCAGCAAGAAGCGGGCGCCGCCGCCGCCGCCCCCCATCCCGGGCAGGAGGGCAAGGCTGCTGCTGGCGGCGGGGCCCCGTCGGAGAAAGAGGCCGGCGGGGGGGAGGGCCGCCAGTACCGGGCGCTGGTGCTGACCGGCTTCGGGGGCTACGACAAAGTCAAGCTGCAGACCCGGCATCTGCCTCAAGCCGAGCCCAGCCCTTCCCCGGGCCAGGTCAGCGTCCACGTCCGCGCCTGCGGGCTCAACTTCGCCGACCTGCTGGCCCGGCAGGGGCTCTACGAGAGGCTGCCCCCGCCGCCCGTCAGCCCCGGCATGGAAGCGGCCGGCACCATCCTGGCCCTGGGCGAGGGCGTCACCGGCTTAAAGGTGGGCCAGAGGGAGGGAGGAGGGAGCGGGGGGGGGGCGGAGTGGGGTGGGGTGGGGTGGGGTGGGGGCACTGCAGTGGGGAGGCCGTGGGGCTGCGGCGCCTGGGCAGTGGGAAGATGGAGGAGGGTGGGCGTGGCCGACGGAAATGGGGGGCAGTGATACATCCTCCCCCCCAAACCCCAAATGCAAGATATTGGGGGGCGGGGGGAGGTTGTTGAGAAGAAGTGGCGTGGGTGGTGGGGTATTAGGGACGAGGGGCCCGGTATACAACGTGGGGTGGGGGTGGGGGTGTCGAGGAAAGGAGCTGTGGGGCGCACGGAGGGGCTCACGTCTGAAATAAGAGTTGCGAGTAGAAAGGAATGGAGCAAAGCCGGGAGGCCCCTCCCTGTTAGAAAAAGGTTTGGAACGATTGGGGGGGGATAGGAGGGACCGTCGGGAGAGCAGAGGGGCGCGACCCCTTTCCCACCCAGTCATTGGAGCTGGCATGGGTGTGGTGGTGGTGGGGCTCAGCATTTTCCCCCCTTGCCAAGACAATGGCGGGGTGGGGTGGGGGCGAGGTTACATCCAGGGAGCCTCCCCAACAGGCGCAGTTCAGCTTGGGGGGGGGGGCGGTGGGCGGGCTGTGACCGGGTTGGCAGGAAGGAACTGCCCCATTGCTCCCCTTTGGGGGGGGCGCGGAGGAAGAGGAGACCCAGAGCTCTGGGATCCACCCATTGAGGAAAAGGAGAAATTGGGCGGTGGCAAGCCTGGGGCTCAGCATTTGCACTGGCCTTGGCAGCTTACCAAGCATTCCTGCATGCTAGGATTTTCTCTTCGCTGAAAGGGTGGGGTGTTTTGTTCCGTTTTTTTTTTTTAAATAAAAATTGACTTCATGCTTTTTTTGATTCCAGCATGGGACTGGAGCCTGGGTGGGTGGGTCACTCCTTGTCATCTTTCTGAGGTGTCCCGGGACCCCCTTGGAAGCACCCTGGAACGACCTGAAGACTCTGCCATCTCTTTCTCACACTGGAGACAGGAAAGGGGGGTGCGATTGGGGCAGAAGGTGCCCCTGAAGGAGATGCTTTCCTACTCCCCCCCCCCCAAAAAAAATGCCCCTGTTAGAAGTCACTGGAGAGGGATCAATCACATCAAGTGGTATTCCTTTCTCCAAAAAGGGGCGGGTGGGAAACCCCATCGCCATTGCACTGTGTGGGTATGAGATGAGTAGGGAGAAAGTAACAATTTGTGGCTCTGGGCACAGACAGGATGAGACCGGCTGCATATTCCTGATAATCCCCTGGAACATCCTTTCTTTCCTGATCTTCACACAGGCTGTTTTTCATGGTGTCCTTCCATGAGTTTAGTCTCTCCCTCCACCCAATATATTTTGTAGATTCCATCTGCAATGTAACAACATTCTACTCTGTACATGTCTGGGAGTAAGACACAAGGAATACATGGTTTGCTTGAGTAAGACCTGTGTTTTTAGAGTTTGCTTCCTCAGCCCCCACCCCACCCCCATGTTGGCCTATCCAGTGGTGGTGAACCTTTGGCACTCCAGATGTCTTGGACCACAGCTCCCACAGTCCTTTGCCATTGGAAAATACAGGCTTGGAATTCTGGGAGTTGTGGTCCAAAACATCAGGAGGGCCGAACTTTGGACACGCCTGATCTAGCTGAAGAGTGTTCAGAGTCGGAAGGAGGCAGCTGGAAATGGAAAGCCGCTGAGTGAAACAGCAATGCCCTAAGAAAAGCTCTCAAACACTGGATCCCATTTGGAGGAGTCCGCAGTCACTGTGAAATGCCTGCCAATGGTGGTGAACCTTTGGCATTCCAGATGTCTTGGACCACAACTCCCACAGTCCTTTGCCATTGGCCATTGGCAATATAGGCTTGGAATTCTGGGAGTTGTGGTCCAAAACATCAGGAGTGCCAAAGGTTCACCACCATTGGTATACAGTCATGAAGTCGAAGCATGGGATGTTTATATGTGTGTGTGTCTTTTTAAGTGTGACATGGGTTTAGGACAGTAAAGAAGATGATGCCCAGATTATGCCTTGGATTGGGGCCTGAGGGGAGAAGATAGAGGCTGCATTTCTACTTCAGCTAAGGGGATCCCAAAGACAGAGATCGTAAACCTTCTAAGGCGTTGAAATAATATGAAATAATATGTAAGGGCTTTGCATGGCTGTCTCGTTTTGCCCAATTATCATTGCTCCTAGAGGTGAGCCCAGCAAGCTTGAGAAGGGCCCCTATAGAGCCAAGGCAGGTCCAAGGAGTTATGTGGCATGAAATGGAAGAACAATAGGAGTCTTCCTATTGCTATGGTGTCAAGGTGTGTAGTTGGCTGTCAGTAACAATATACAAGATAAATAACCGTTTGCTTCAGGTTTTAGATCTTCTGCTCTGTTGTTCCCAACAGTAGAGCCTGCCCTGCCCTACCCGCATGGATACATAAAGATTTGGGCATGCAAAGGGCATTCTTCCAAGATCTTCTCTTACATAGAGAAGCTCTGCACATGAACTGTTATGGACATACATGGCTTGTCCTTGTGCTTGCTCAATACATATATTGAGCAAGCACGAGAATATATCTGCTGTGAGAAGTGATGCAACTCTGTCCCGCCCCTCATGTGAGAAGTGTTTCAGTCACCATTTGCCGCCACCAGTTCCGTTGCATTCATTATTATTTCACTTTAGAATGTCTGACTTCCCTGTAAAAAAAAAAGAATAATAACCATCTGCTGGTGTGGGATTTCTCTAGAGTAAAACTAGATTGGGAGTAGATAGGGGGATGAATTGAAAAATGAATCATGTTTTCTGATGAATTTGGACAATTCCATCAAAATTTGTTGATTTTTATTTGTCATAAATGGAATCCCCCAGTGATTACAAATGGATGAAATTTTAACAATGTTTGATTCATTAATTGGCTGGGCTATAAAATACCCTTCAAGGCATCTAGAGACTCCAAAATTGGCTTCCATAGTAGGGATGTTTAGGCAGATTTAGACCTGTTGAGTTGGCAAGGCTCCAAAAGAGTCCAGTGAATCAGGATTCCTTATACAGTATTTTGTCATTCCATGACTGTGTTAGTAAGACATCAAGCAAGGGTCTCCACAGCACTGCAGAATTATAAATGCCGGAGTGTTTTGGGAGAATGTGAAAGAAGAGGGTGTGATAGATTAACCAGTAAGCAAGACAGACTTCTTTTAGTACAATAGAATAGCAAGAGCAGTTTTCTCCAACACAATGCTCTCCAGATAAGAGATACTATGCATGCTAGCTGGGGATGATCACTGACAGATACATCATGTTGAAGAAGGCTGAAGTTGAGAAAGTGTCGCCTTCCAGATGCCGTTGGACTGCATTTCCCACCATGCCTTTCCACTGGCTCCGGTGGCTAGGGCAGATGAGAGCTGCAGTCTAACAAGAAGTGGGCAGTCACATGTTTCCCAGTCCTGGTGTGGTGGGTGGGTGGGTGGTGGTTTTGCTATCAGAAATCTCTAGTTTTATAACCAAGTTGATTTGGTACAAATGAACATAGGTGACGATTGTATTCTGACTTTATTTTAGTTGCAGAGTTATTTCCATAACATTTTAATAAGTGCAAGTATAAGGAGTTGCCTCTCTTTTTGGCTCCTACTTGATCCTTAAAAGTCACCTCAAGCTTTTAACAACCTAATTAATTAGCTGATTAAACCTAGCAGCCATGTATCCCAATATTTAGCTGGTTGTTCTAAATCAGTTGTTGAAATGCAGCCCCTTTTATATTCTTTTTTGACCTTTAGGGCTCAATATCTCCAATGTCCATAATTATTTTATTTTATTTATTTATTCATCAATTCATTGTTCTTTAGATATACAGTATATTTTGGGTCACCTGTAAAGGGACACTTTTCTCAGGGCTGCTTATGACATAAGGAGCAGTATGAAGCAAACGTTGAAAGCATTCAATAATAAAATGTGAATTAAAAATTGAATTTTCAGAAAAAGAAATCTGAAGAGGGGGGAATTTCAGTTTCCAGGCCTTTCCTGAAAACCCACAAGAATGATTATCTGTTTATTTAAAATTATGTCAGCCCTATCCTTAAAGTCAGCGGTGGTAGTCAGACAATCTATTGTCCAGACTTGACTTCCATGCAAAATGTGGCTAGTACTTTTTTAGCTGCCATCATTTCCTGCATCGCCTTCTGAAAGCTCATGAGACTAGCATGCTTGTCTGGTGCTGTTATGAGATGAGGACAGATGATGGGTATTCCCAGCTGGACCAGTCCTTGCAGTTCCAGTCAAAACTTGGTCTGGAAATACCCAACATGCCATCTGCCAAGCAGAGAGCTCAGTCTGCTGTAGTGTGTGTGTGTGTGTGTGTGTGTGTGTGTGTGTGTGTGTGTGTGTGTGTGTGTGTGTGTGTGTGTGTGTGTTTGTGTGTTTGTGTGTTTGTGTTCGCACTTCGAATCCCTCGTGAAAGCCTCTGCAGAACAGTTGGGAGCATTAGAGAGACCCTGGCAACTGTCCTTTCTCCAAGAGACAACAGCTGGCATCCCCCCCCCCACACCAATAAGTGGGCTTCGTGCTGGGAAAACACAGACAGGCAGCAGGTTCCAAACAACATCCCCTGGTGTTATGCAATTACTTCCGCCTCTTTACCTGTTAGTTGAGTGAGCAGGGAATTAGCAAAACCTCTGCCTGAAAAGGGGAGCCTCTGTTTCAGTTTTGGATTAAGGGCAGGACTGCTTTCCTGCCTGTTCCTGGGTTGGCCTTCAGTGGATAGTATTTTACCTTGTGTCGCAGGTGTGTCGAATTGAATCTAATAACAATGAATCTTAAGAAAATGAATGAGTACCTAATATACTCAATGAGAACTATGGTCAAAGTATGGAAAAATGAACCAAGACCCCGATAAATGCTGTGCAAGTCATTTTATATAGCCATGTCCCATTTGCAAAGGGGGCTTCCTTGGGATTTTCTTCTGGACTCTGACATTTTGTTTTTAGTGTATGCTGCTGTGCAGTTGCCTCTATTCCTGATCATTTTCTGGCAGTTTGAGGGTAGGTGCAGACTCCCCCCCCCTCAAAACCCCATTGCCAGAAAACCTTTAGGCATGGTCAAGCTTTAGGTGGAGTACACCGTTACACCAAATGTGTTTTCTGGTTACAATTTGGTTTTGTGACTTCTGTATCTCTTTGCTGGGTCACTCCTCACAGTTCAAAGAAGTGAAGCCATTTAAAACAGCAGGTCATCCATCTATAGTTCAGTATCCAGGGTTAGGGAGCCAGGGGGAAAAGAGAAATGATTATCAGATCAGTGATCAAAATCATTTCAACCAAAGTCCTAACCTCACAGAAGTTATGAGTAACGTTGCTTAACATGCAACGCAATGCTGCTGTGAGCTGCAGCTCTCAGTGTTACTATGAATGTGAATGAACTGATAAATGGCCCAAGAAAGTGGTAATGAGAAGTCAAATAGATATTGGGTGGATCCTCTCTAGGGAGAGTGCTCCCCTTCCAGAAGATTACTGCTGGAAAGTTCTCCTTGGCAAAGCTTTGAATAAATTAACTTTTGGGGACTACAGCTCTCAGAATTATTGGCTGTGCTGTTTGATGGATCCCAGCAACATCTCCAAGCTCTGCCTTTCTTTTGTAGCTCATTTTTCTTATCTCAGATAGGATGGGGAGGTGACCTGAAGACTTTTGGTAATTACCCTGAGTTTTCTTTCCCCCTTATGGTATTCTTGATTGTGCTCTTCCTTTTCATTGTCCAGATTCCTAACTTCAATTCAAATTGAAATTTCATGTTGAAAATATTTAAAATTCCATCTGAAATGATTTGGGCTGAAACATCTAACCAGTATGCATTCAAGACTCGCTGAACAATTTCACCAAACAATCCAGCAAGGTGAAATAGATCAGTGGTTAACAACAGGAAGAACATACCGGTAATTATGAAAGATCAGAGGGAAGGGCCTATACCAAGCAACTATCATCCAATCACATGCTTGCCAGCAATGTTCAAACTCCTTACAGGAATAATTGCCAATACCATCCAGAGTCACTTGATATGAAACAATTTACTGTATACCCCTTTGAACAAAAAAGCAGTTGTAATAGCCGTGGCACCAAAGATCAGCTACTTATTGACAAGATGGTAATTGAAAATTGTAAGAGACGCGGAACCAACTTGCATGTTGCATGGATTGACTCTAAGAAAGTATTCAACTCTTTGCCACATGAATGGATACTAAAAAAGTGGAATTAGCAGGAATTATTCGAAGTATCCAAGAATTTATCAAGGCAACAATGAAAAGGTGGAATACCAAGTTGACCATCAATGGTGAACAAATTGGTCATGTCAACATCAGGAGAGGAATGTTTCAAGGTGATTCATTATCACCCCTGCTATTTGTAATTGCTCTAATTCCACTCACAAAAATATTGAACAAAATAAAATGGGCTATCAAATATCAAAAACATCAAGCTAAATAAACCATTTGCTATATATGGATGATTTGAAGCTGTATGGGAAATCACAACAAGAAATAGAATCAATACCCAATACAGTGTGAATTTTCAGCAATGACATTGCAATGGAATTTGGATTAGACAAGTGTGCAACCCTAAGCATCTTCAGAGGAAAGATAGTAAAGACTGAAGGAATTGCTATGGCTAATAATTTTATAAAAACATTGTACAAAGAAGAATCATATAAGTATCTTGGAGTACTACAAGCAGATAACATCAAGCATAAAGAAGTAAAGAATAAAGTTAGCCAAGAATACATCAGAAGAGTTAGAAAGATACTAAAATAAAAATTAAATGGAAATAATGTCATCCAAGCTATAAACACATGGGCTATTGCAGTCTTGCGATACACAACAGACGCTATAAACTGGACTCAGGCAGAATTAGAAATATTAGATTGAAAGACAAGAAAAGTGATGACATTAAATCATGTACTACATCCACAAAGTGTTGTCAGTAGGCTCTACTTGCCAAGGAAAATAGGAGGCAGAGGCTTCTTGCACGTTCATCAAACTGTCAAAGAAGAAAAACGAGGAATATTTCAGTATCTCCAAAATAGTGAAAATGCTGTGCTTAAGTCAATAGTTACTGAAGGCATAATAAAGGACTATCCAGAAACTAAGCAAGAATTTGAAAGTCAACAAATGCAAAGCCGAATAGAGAACTGGCATAGTAAAGAACTGCATGGTCAGTTTATGAGAGACACCAATGATAAGCTCAACCAAGAACAAACATGGTTTTGGCTAAGAAAAGCAACCTTGAAGAAAGAAACTGAAGGACTAATCATGGCAGCTCAAGATAAAGCTTTAAGAACAAATGCCATAAAGGTGACAATTAAAGGATGAAACTAGATCACATCATCAGCTGTTGCCCATAAATTGCTCAGACTGATTATTTAGCCCAGCATAATAAAAGAGCAGCAATGCTGCACTGGAACATATGTAAAAATTTCAACCTACCATCAAGCAAGAACTGGTGGGAACATCAGCTAGAAAATGTAATGGAAAATGAAGTCATCAAGGTGCTCTGGGATTTCAGAATCCAATGTGACAGACACCTTGTCCACAATACTCCAGACACCATGATAGTATGTGTGTGTGTTGTGTCATTACAGTTGTGACTGTCTCTTCGTGACCCCATGTCCATGGAGTTTTCTTGGGAGGAATACTAGAGTGGTTTTCCAGTTCCTAGTCCAGGCGCCTACAGCCCCTGGTATTCCCTGGTGGTCTCCCATCCAAGTACTAACCAGGTCCGACCCTGCCTAGCTTCTATATGTTATTCCTAATAATGGCGACATTATTAGGAATAGCATATATTCTACGAAGATATCTCCAGTCATCCTAGGCTCTTGGAAAGAGCTTGATCATTGAAGAAGGCCAACTCCAGCTTAACACCTGGCAGCTGTGTTCACCTGATGATGATGATTATGATTATGATGATGATAATAAATCTATGGCTGCCTTTTCAGGGGAGGTTGATGGAGAATGCTCCTAGTGCTTTGTAACTGTTTTCTAGAAATGCATTACATTACTTCTTGGTGTCTTATTACTAATTTGGACCAAGGTTTTCTTTCTGTGACTTAGTGGGCAAAAAGTACTTCCAAACAGCTTGGATATGTAAGTAGTTCTCTATACCATTTGAGGCTGCAACGGCTGGGCCTCTTCACTCTTGAATGACGGCGTCTAAGAGGTGACCTGATTCAAGTTTACAAAATCATACATGGTGTGGACAAAGCAGATAAGGAAAAACTATGTTCCCTACTGCACAACACTAGACCTAGGGGGCACTCCATGAAACTTTTGGGTGCTAGACCTCAAACAAAGAAGAAAAAGTACTTTTTCACCCTGAGGATCACTGGTCTATGGAACTCCCTGCCAGAAGAAGTGATGACAGCTGTCAACCTTGACAGCTTTAAGAAAGGATTGAACAAGTTCATGGAGAACAGGGGTATCAATGGCTATCATTATGGATGCCTAATGATAACCTACGTGTTGGAGAGATAGGCAGGATATCTCTCAATGTCATTTGCAGGGAATCGTAAGCAAGTGAAAACATCTGCTTGGGAACCTTTGAAGCAAATGGTGAGCCACTGTGTGAGACAGAATACTGGACTGGATGGGCTGTGGCCTGTTTCAGCAAAGCTGTTCTTATGTTCCTCTGCAACTATTGGAACATTTCTTATTGTTTTAAGATATGCAAGGTAACACTCATGACTGATAAATAGCAAGGAAATAGGTTAATCAGTTCCTGATGTTGAAATAAGTATTTAGTGTTGCATAATGTTTAATAAATGCCGACCATGCATAATACTTCAGAGTTCAGACCCTAATTTTAAAGATACAGATATTGGTTTTGTAGCTTCGATTGTGGGTGAATATAGTACTGTACTGATATAGCTCAGTCGTTTGCAGTGCCTGCCCAGAGACCAGGAGTATGATATCGGCTGTGCTTCCTGAAACAGGAGCCAACCAAGATAAATCCATGGTGTGGGGTTGGCCTGCAGCTACTTGTGCGGCCTTGGGCAAGCTTTACAGTCACACAGCACCACTAGAAGTGACTAATAAACCACTTCAGAAGATCTAATCCCTTGAATGCAGTGAGAGGGTTGCCAAAGGTCAAAATCTGTTTGATTGCATGTAGTTACTAATTACTACATTATAGGTATGATCTCTGTATAACACACTCAGGTCATTTTAGAAAAGGCTGCTTGTCTTTAATCAAACAACATGTTCTGTGTTTTCCTAGTTTCTGACACAGCTGTCAGAGAACAGTGCAGGATCCTTGCTAGAGCTGTGCTTGCCATCATTAGAGGTGGTGCATTTGCTTCTTGGACCACAATATGCTGGCTGGGGGGTTCTGGGAGTAAAGTAGAGATCCAAGCAGAGTTCGCTCATTGAGAGATTACACACAGGAATCACCCATTCTTCTACATGCCATCTGTTTATTGTAAATTAGTTCAGTAGCACAGTGAAGTAGGCAACTGTTTTTGTAGTAGAGATGCGGGATGAACCCAGTTCAGAGGTTCATGCTGGTTTGTCTATGTGGTAGCAGAGGTGCCATGTGTTCCCTTCCTCCACCCCTGCAGCCGGTCCCTTTTCTGGTTGTCAGTAAATTGATCCCATTCAGGGGCAAAGTGCAGTCTTGGATATGCTAATGGACTAAGAACACCAAGCATTGCTTCCCATTGCTTGTCCTGAGTAGAGTTGATGGGGGATTCACTGTAGCAACATCTGGATAACTGCACTTTTCCCAACACAGTTTTCTATTGGCCTCCTCTCTAATGATTGTATGAAGGATGGGGGCTTGGCTTGTTAGAAATTCTTTATAGATGAGACATATGGTTGTTCGCATTTTGAAATGAGATCATTGATTCACTCAACAAAGACTAACTTATCCTGTATTTCAGCCATACTGTTCGATAAATCCACATGTTCTTGTATGGTTTTTAAAATCATTTTAAAGGACATAACTTATTTATCTAATTTTAGAGGTCAAAACCTGCTTGGAAATCATAACTTCAGATGAGGATGCCCTAGCTTATTTCCAAATTGTTTTGCTGTTGTTTTGATTAGTGGTAGGTAGCACTTTGATGTCTTCAAGTTTGAGGCATCAGTTAAAAATTGCAGGGTGGAGATGCCAAGCCTCCCATTCTCGGGAAAGAAGTAAAGGGCACATCTGTACCTCCCTAAGCCTTTTCTAGAGATGGGCATGAATCACGTTGTGCTAGGTTGTTGCACATGGCACCGCTGCTGCTGAGCACCCCCCCAGTCAGCTCTACCACCACCCCAGTGTACCAGCCAGCACATGCTGCTTTTCTCCTGTTCTTTGTACAATTATCCAGTAGCACCAGGAGCGTGGACTTGCCTTCTCCGCCGCCTCCAGCAGCTGCCCACTCAAAGGCAGCTCTACAGGAATCCTTGCCCAAACAGTTGCATGAAGAGCAGAACACGTGATCCTGGCATCTAACATTTGACTCTTAACACAGGCATTCACAGATGTCAAAAGGATTCAAAATATTGTATTTGTAATTGAGTTAAAATAAACAAACCCTTCCCCCATGTAGCTGTTTAAAATAGCCTACTTTCTTTTTGAAAAAAGTGCACTTAACTGTGTATTGTTTAAGTGGACATTTTAAATTTGAATTCTAGTGTGCTAAACCTGAAGCAAAAACTGCAATACAACATGTAACTGTATCCTTATACAAAGTGGAGAATAGCAAGCCACTCTTTGGTTTGAAGTTGTCTTTATTTGTTTGTTTGTTTTAGAAAATAGAAGTAATTGTAAGTACACTAGGTTTAGTTCTACCCTCCAGTGCTGTTGTTGCTGTTAACGTACCGCAATTGTTTTTGTGTAAAGCAAAGTACTGTCATGCTTGACTGAACAACTATGCTTTCTGGAGACTTCTAATGGGTGAATCTTCCTTCTTGCACAGAGTGTCAGATCCAGTGAGGGGTGATTTAAAAATGTATTCCTATTGGCTGCCACAGCATCTTGATTGCACGAGCCCCGTTGGTGTCAGACTTTATTGAAAAAGGTAGCCAGGCAAGAAGTAGGCAAAAGGGGCTGTGGTTACTGATGGTGGCACTCCATCTGATTACCTTATAAGAGCATAATGACTGCTTAGAGCAGTGGTTTCCAACCTTGGGTTCCCAGATCTTGAATTAAGCCTCCCAGAAACCTTCACCACTAGCTGTGCTACCAGTCAAGATTTCTGGGAGTTGTAGTCTAAGAGCGCCTGTGGAATCAAGGTTGGGCGCCACTGATTCATTGCAATGAGGGAATAGAAGAGGAACACCCCATTGCAGTGTGTGTGTGTTGGGGGGGAGGGCTATATTTTGCTTCCTGTTTGGGGCAGGGAGAGAGATTGCACTATCCCTGAATACAGGGTCATTAGCTGCCGTGTTTTCAGCATTTTTCCCCCCAACAGAAAAGAGCACTTTGTGTCTTCTAGTGTTAAAAAGAAACTCCAGAGGCCCAAGCACATTTGGACCCATCAAGAAAATGGGTACAAGAGGCATTTTTAATATTTGAGCATTTGGTAAAGGCTTCTGGGAGTTTCAGGTCAAGAACATCAGGGGATCCAGGGTTGGGAACTGCTGCTCTAAACCAGCTGCCACATTTCTGCAGACTAGGACTAGATTCTACAACAGGTTTAGGTCAGACATCTATTTATGAGGGTCACCCCTTTATACGTAGAGTGTAGCCTTTTGGCTTTTGTCAGTAGCAGAGTGGGAATATCGGGGAAGTGGATGGTAGACACAAAACGCTCAGGAATTATCTCAAAAAAGCCTGTTGAAAATTCTTTAGATATGAGTCACCCAACAACAATGTTGATGTAATGCTAATTGTTGTGTTCCTGCCAAGAAAACTCCATGGACATGGAGTCACAAAGAGTCTGTTGGTCATGACTTTAACAATGCAACACACACACACACACAGAGAGAGAGAGAGCTGCTAAAATGACATGGGTTGTTTGGCTTTCTGGATTAGCATTTGCTGATTTATGCATACCATATGTAAAGTGGAAACTGTAAAGATGAGATGACCAGAAATGAGCATAACAGAATTTCCTTCCTTCTCCCTCTGTTTCCTCATGTAAGATTCTGTGAATGACAAATTAGGCCATGTGCTTAGGCACTGTATTCTAATTGTTTTCATCCTGCTTCAGAGAGAAAGTGGTACGAATTTTTGCCCATCATTAGGTTTTAGGATTTGATGAGCAGCTACACTTTTACCCCTTAAAGCTGGATTAATGCATAAACAAAGTAAACTGCACCTTAGCATATGGAATAAAACAACAATACAATGTAGAAACATTTCCAAATAAAACACATTTTTGACAATGCTATATGATCTCTTGGAACTGACATTGTCTGTGTTAATCCAATTTGGCCATCCATGTAAAATGTAGAAGCATTTCCAAATAATGCACATTTTTTGAGAATGCTATATGATCTCTTGAAACCGACATAGTCTTTGTTAATCCAACTTGGTCATCCATATTCACAGAATTTCTTTGAACTGTTGCTTTCTTTACAGCCATTGTACTCGGGTACAACAGGAAAATAGATTCAATCTGAACATTAGGAAGAACTTCCTGATGGTTAGAGCTGCTCGGCAGCGGAATAAGCTGCCATGGAAGGTGGTGGAGATTCGTTCTTTAGAGGTTTTTAAGCAGAGGCTGGGTGGCCATCTGTTGGGAGTACTTTGATGGGGGTTCCTGCATGGCAGAGGGTTGGACTGGATGGCCCTTGGGGTCTCTTCCAACTCTTATGATTTTATAAAGCCGCAGAAGCAGATGACAATGGCAGAGCAGAGAGTAAAGCTGATGGAGCCATCTTCTATGCCTCTACCACATAATTACATATACACTGTATATTGAGTGAGCCCTGTAGCTGTAGAAACTCATTTTGTTTCTTGGGCTTATTTGGACAAAGAAGCAGGAACATTCCTTTTTTGCCTTCAACACAGATCCCAGTTTACTGCTGGGCCATGGGGAGGGAGAAGGTTCATACAGAAGGTGAAGGATACCAAGCCACAATGATACGTTCCTTCCTGATGCCTGAGCCAGATAAACACAGGATTTCCCCTCTGCAAAGGAAACACTTGTGTTTTTGTTCAGCAGGAGAGATGTGTGGCAGGCAAGCGGAAATCTGGAAGCGGTGTCAGAGGAGGGATACTATTTTCATAGCTCACCCACTCTTGACTTTGAGAGGTTATGTCTTTTTTGGATTATGGATCCCAGTATCTTCCCAGGCAACGCTGGCTAAGAGATTTTGGGAGCTGCATGCCAAAAAACCCAGCTTTGTAAAGTTTCCACTCGCTTCCCCACTAGGGTGTTCCTCCAGGAAATCGCCCCACCAATTATTAGATGAAAGGTGCTCATGCTGAGGCCATCAGGTTAATGCATTATGCTTTTGAATGAGTTAATCTGCTGAGCAGTTCTTGTGAATCTTTCATAAATTGTGAAGCTGATGGTAGAGGGTTCTGTGAGATAGAGTTATAGAATCATAGAATTGTGTTAGGGTTGGAAAGGACCTTGGAGGTAGATACCAGGATATAGTAGACCTAGACTTGATGTGCAGATGTGGTTGTCCTGCGCCACTGTGTTTCTCGGAACCTGCAAAGATTACAGTATTTTTCTGTGTATAAGACTATATTTTTGTCTAAATTTGTTAGGCTTAAAATTAAGAGCCATCTTAGATGGAAGTTAAACCAAGGAGAGAACCACATGGTTGTGAAACTGTAATTTTCACCTGGGAAAGTGGGAGTCATCTTACATACGGGGGTGTCTTATAGACAGAAAAATATGGTACTTTTGGGAAGTACAGCTCTCCACATTCATTCACCCACCCATTTATTTAAACTATTTCCCCTACCTGGGGAAAATGGAGTGCAGAAAAGTACTGTGGCCAAGCTGATTGTGTCTGTCACATGTCAGTCTTTCTTCAGAAGACAAATGTGACTTAAGTCATTTCTGAAGTCTGTTGGATGAGGGTGGTGAGGCAATCCTCTGTTGAGTGATTTCCTGCTTATGCCTATGTGCTTGTGACATTTTGCTCCTACACTTACAGTCAAACAAACAAAAACATGAGCTGCACTGATCAGGAATCTTGAGATGGGCTCCCATTCTTCTGTTTTTCTTTCTTCCTTTACCACAGGGTCCACAGCATTTTTAGCAAGGTTAGGATCATAGGAAGATTATGGAGGGAGTATTTCCAAGAGGCTGTGAAATGAAATATTCAGATTGTCTTGAGCCCTGAAACATCTTTTGCTTTTACAAAAATCCTCACTTTCACCTTCATGGTATCTTCTCCAATAGATCTCTTCCATGGTAGTTGTGGCATCAAATATGCCAGTGCTTTTCACAGGCTCCTTGCAGAAAAGCAACTTAGTTGGCTTGGACCAGATGCCCAGCCAGACCAAGGATGGGGGTTGGTTGGGGGGCGCCTTGCACCCTTCCAACTATTGTTGGAATACAACACCCATCATCCTCTGCCATTGGCATTGCTGGCTAGGGCTAGTGGCAGAGACACAGGTTCCTTACGGCTTATCTGATCCAATCCAGCATCCTCTCATCTGCATAATTCTCCAAGAAATCTCTGCCTCCAATCCTCTGCAGCCAACAAGATTATGATCCTAGTGATGGAAGAGAGATTTTTAATGGTATGCCTCTAAATCCATGATGGAACTACTGGCCCTTCAGTGCGTAGGCTCCCTTGATGTTAGGTTTTCTGTCACAAGCAGCACATTACCCTTTAAGTAGACACAGCTGAAGAGGGCAGAGCTATTCACCCCCCCATCCCCAAAAGCAGTGCTTTGAGCAAAGGACAACAAAGGATGTGGACCAACTTCCTGCCTGTTTCCTCCTAAGCCAAGCTTCCCCCTTCCCTGATTTAAACATTTCACATTGCCATTTGCCTCATATTAACCAAGAGCGACAGGGGAGAATGGATGCAGACTGCTCCTTGATTGTGTCTTGTGCATAACTTTCCTCACGAGGGTCTTCATAAGTTGGGGCAACTAGGACTATTTCTTCCTTTAATTCAGATTTTTAAAGAATGCATTTGCAACTTGCCATTTTTATCACAGCTCTTTTAATAGTCCTTGATCTGGCTGAAATATGTGAAAGCTTATAAGAGTATCAATAGCCTTTTGTTGTGAGCTCGTATCTTCATGTCTTATATTCTTCAAATGAAACACCGAAATAAAACAATCTCTTTGTATTCTCTGAACGAAAAAGTTAGGTACTCTCGGCTCAACTTGAGTTGCAGCTTTATACTGTTTTTTTTTTTTTAATTATGAGTAGGAAATTTTTAGATCTCTGGGTGTTTTGGATTTCATTTCCCATCAACTCCAGCTGCCACAGCCAGGGGTCAAGGACTGTGGGAACTGTAGTTTTAAACATCTGAAAGGCTCCCTATCCTAGACTTAGCTTGAGCTGCCTAAACACTAGAAGGCATTGAAACATTAAGAAGTATTGTTTTACACACACACACACACAAGAGAGAGAGAGAGACAGACAGACAGACTTTGGAAGGTGTATTTGGAAGTGCCATAGAAATAGACAACATACAGGGAACTAAAATAGCTTCTAGTAGAGCTACCTGACAATGTGCAGCAATGGTATGGATTACAATCCAAAGGGACAGCCCCCTGTTGCCTGATGGGAAGGCCCTTATTCTTCGCTGTAGGGACTAGCTTCTGATGCCCCTGGGCCTGAGGATGGGTCTCTCAGCACTCAAAGCCTTCTTTCTTCTTGACCCAGGTAGGCGACAAGGTGATGGTGATGGCGAGGTCAGGTCTCTGGCAGGAAATTGTGACCGTCCCAGCCAATCAGACGTTTCCCATGCCAGAAGGGATGAGCTTTGAGGAAGCCGCTGCATTCCTGGTCAATTATGTCACAGCCTACATGGTCCTCTTCGACTTTGGCAACCTGCGAGCCAACCAGAGCGTCCTCGTCCACATGGCAGCAGGTAAACAAGCATTTCTCCTTCAGGGTTGCTGAATCTGAGTGGGCCAGAGCAGCTTGACACTCTGAGAGCTGCTTCCTACACTGAGGCTGCTTTTACACGACCCCTAAAATCCGAGGCAAAGGGCTTCCAGATGCAGAGTTTAAAATTGTTTTTCCACCAGCTGCTGACTTTTAAAAAAATTAAGTACGACCACGCCCACCTAAGTGCACCCCAGTGCATTTTACAAGTACCTGGTCTCTGGAGGTAAAAAATATTCCGATGTGGATTGTAAAACTGTGGATGCCGGGCTCTCCTCGCCTTCTGTTTGTTTTGTTGTCCCCGCCGCCCCTTTAACAGACAGGAATCCCTACAGGGCTGCAGACGGAGGTGAGCCTGCATTTCCCCCCCCCTTTTTTTTTCTCCCTCCCCTCACCGCAGACAGGAGCAATGGAGTGCGGAAGGATGGGAACACAGGAAGCAGGACAAAACCCCATGATCTCTGGTCCAAATTTAAGTTGCCAGCGGATTTTAGAGGTCGTGTAAAAGCGCCCTGAGTGGAGATAATGGTGGCATCCATTAGATTTCTGGCAAGTTGTCATGCAGTGGATGAAACACTTTACCAGAGGGCAGGACTAGAACTGCAGGGAAGGTCATTTTAGCTACTTGATAAATGAAGCTTCTTGATGACAAAGACTGCTTGGCAGTGGAACAAACTGCCTCAGAAAGTGTTGGACTCAATTTTGCTGGATGCTGGGCAGCCGTGACAGAGATGTTACAGGTTATCACGTCCAGCCCCTGTGAAGATGGCAAAATGGGGGAATCAGACTCCCAACTTACGGCAAATAAAACCACTGACCTATCCAGCAGTTTAAGCTCTTCATTCCACAGTTTAAGTGTGGTGGGTTACAGTTGCCCCCGAAGTACTTTCCAGTTAATGTTTTCACAGTTCATGTGTTAGTCTGTTTTAGCCACAACAAAACAAAAACAAAAGTATCGTGACACCTCTAAGGCTAACACATTTATTTCAGTGTGGCTTTTGTGCAATTAGTCTGTTTTTTTTCAGACACATGATTTTAGTGAGTTTATTTTATGAATACAACTGTGGCCCTCCAGAGGTTTTTAGCCTACAGCTTTCTATCCACCCTTCCCAGCTTTGCCACTCCTGAGAGGTGATGGGAGTGGCTGTCCAACAATTTCTGGGGTGCTGTCATTGCCTACTCTTGATTACAGATGGGCACGAATCTCTGTTCGAAGGTTCGTGCTGGTTCCTACATACAGCACCACAGATGCAGCATGTTCCATTCCCCTGAGTCATGACCCACTTAGCATTTGGGTGCACGCCTCCTCCTCCTCCTCTGGCTGTTCCCCCAGTCTGCTACAGGAGCATAGGTTTGCTTGTCTTGCCACTTTGCCTGAGTGGGTGATCACTTCTAAGTTTAGGCTTAGAAGCTTTGAAAAACGTTGAACGTTGGTCTTCCAAGGGCCTTTTCACACGACCCCTAAGATCCGCTGGCCACTTAAATTCAGACCAGAGATCTTGGGGGTTCGTTCCTCTTCCTGCGTCTCCACCCCTCCACACTTCCTTGATCCTGTCTGCGTGAGGGGAGGGAGAAAAAAGGGGGACAAAAGAATGCAGGCTCACCTCCATTTGCCGGTCCAAGCCTCCACAAGCCCTGTCATCGTCCTTCCTTCTCTTAAAGGGGCGGGAGGCAAAAAAAAACAGAAGCGAGGAGAACCGGACACTCACTCTTTTACAAGCGGATCTGGGATTTTTCACCCTCCAAGAGCAGGTACCTGAAAAGTGCGCTGGGACGCACTTAGGTGGGCGTGGCCGCACTTAGGTGGGCGTGGCCGCACTTAATTTTCTGTAAACTCCGGAGCTGGTGGGGAAACAATTTTAAGCTCCGGAGCTGGGAGCCATTTGCGGCGGAGTTTAGGGGTCGTGTACAAATACCTTTAGTGAGCCTCTGTGAAACACTCATGTATTGTTGGGCTCATCAGTCTGCCTCGCATCTCCAGTTATTTGGGTCAGTACAGCAACGATTGTCTACTGGACTTAAATGTGAGCTTTCTTTGGAGCAAAGAGAGTATTTCCACCCCCTTGGCAATGAGATGGGAGCACAGGGCTGTGGGCCTTCCTTCCTGCCTCCCCTCGTCTTCATGTCTTCTCTAGCCATTTTCACACTCATTCCCTTCCCTTCCCCGACGCCTCCCTCTGTCCAGGTGGAGTGGGAACGGCCGCTGTCCAGCTCTGCAAAACAGTGGAAAATGTCACCATTTTTGGCACAGCCTCTGCCTCCAAGCATGAAGCCCTGAAGGAGAATGGGGTCACCCACCCTATTGATTACCGGGCAGCTGATTATGTGGCAGAAGTCCGGAAAATCTCCCCTAAAGGTCAGTAATAGTGGAGGGAGCTGGGAGTGGAGGGAGCTGGGCGGCAGGTTGAATATCAGAATTCTTATGCTTCTTGTCTAGGTTGCTGCTTGTGGCATAAAACTGCACTAGGTATCTGGGAGGAAGGCAGGCGGAGCATTCTTAAGCACATGGCACTAATATGCATCTATTGACTAACAAAAGGGTTTATTGTTTTTTAGTTGGTAAGGACTTCAGTCATTTGAAAGGATCTTGATTTATTGTACAGACTTAAATCAAGCAACTATCTCTCTTTTTTTAAAAAACAACAACACAATAATTAGAGAAAATGGCTTGTCTTCCAGGTATGTTGGGAAATGGTTCCCATTGTCCTCAACCAGCACTTCCATTAGCCACGCTGACTCAAAAATCACAGTGAGATGAGACTTTTAGTGCAACCCAGTGGATATGCACAAAATTGCTGTTACGTTTTTGAAATATCCAGCTCTCATATTTGGGTAAGAGGTTACAAAACATGGAAACTAGCTTAGCTAGTTTCATGCAGGTTTCAGGCTATGCCTAGGACTGCAGAATTAAGTAAATATAATTCCATTATTGTTTCTTGGATTCTTGGATCAACCTTGAGCACAACACAATGGGGTTGGATCCAGATTTACTCACACTGGAGCAGATACATAAAAAGCAATATGACTTCAAATTAGGCAAGACTAAATAGGTCTGCTGTAAGGAGGACTAAAATTTGATCTTAATGGACAGTTCCTTTTGGAACAGGAAAAGAAACAGGAAACAACACTTCTTGTAGTGGAATTACAATTTTAGGACTGCATTTAAACTTCCTTGAGTCTCTTTACTGAGAGAAAAGAGGATATAAATAAAGAGTGAATTAAGTCAATCTTGGTAAAGAGGACAAATTTATACTTTTTTGTGATAATGAATAACTAATATTGAAGTTTTTAAAATGTCATTGAGGAGTAAAGTTTAAAAGTGTCTAAAATGAAGTTCCAGATCTAGAGCTTATTTCATTTCTTTTCTATTGGATATGCTTAATAAGTATTTGCTAATAGCAGTTTTTCCCTTTTTCTAGGTGTAGATATTGTCTTAGACCCCTTGGGGGGTTCAGATACAACAAAAGGCTTTAACCTCCTGAAACCAATGGGAAAACTAGTCGCCTATGGTGAGTAAGAAAGAACATGCCAACAAGAATATCCTGGCTGTTAGGACCCATCAGGACCCTGCCCCAGAAATCTCTTAAACCTAAAGCTGAAGAGGGAGGGAGGGAGGGAGGAAGGAAGGAAGGAAGGAAGGAAGGAAGGAAGGAAGGAAGGAAGGAAGAAATGTTCATGCATGGACAGATTGTTGGGCTAAACACAAGTGGTTGTGGCCACAATTCTCATCCACCCCTGGCAGTTGCTATGTTGACTGTGAGTAACAGGAATTGTAGCCCACCACACTTAAAGAGGGGCAGGCTGGGAGAAGGCTCCTCTGAAACTACAGTAAGAAGATAGGCAGAAAGATAGGGAAGATCTGACTTCCTCTGTTAAATCTAAACTCTCCCCCTCCCCCACCACCGTAGCTAGCTGTTGCTTCTGCCAAATTTGCCAGATGATGGATTCCTGTCAAAAAGTTTGCTCGTGCGTTGAAGAGGGATTTGGAGAATCACCTGAGAGGGATCAATATGGCCAGCTCCCCCTACTTGTCTAGGACTGGTAGGCTTCCTTCCCCATGTGTCTGAGCTATTTTTTAAAAATTAATCCCAAATTAGGGTGATGCCTAATAAACCCAAGGATCTGTTTGGCTAAGGAACAGCAATTAAATGTGTGTGCCACTGGAAATGACCAGAATGTCCTGTAGATTCAGGCTATGATCTCAGGTTAGACTTAAAGCCAGTTGCTTTAATTTTTTCCATTGCCTTTAAATGCAAATGACCACCCCCACGCCCACCCCCCAAAAGTAGTGGTCACCATCCATTTCTCATGTGAATCAAAGTTCTTCAGTGTCTATGCACTTTTCAAAACTTTTGAAACATATTCATTCCCTTGATGTTAACCAGCTGAACATGTTGCAGCAGGACAAGAAGTTGTGTGTCAGCATGTGGGAGTCACTCTCCAAAGCCACTGAATTATTCCCTCCCCCTTTCCCTTGCTGTCATTCTGTCTGTGCCTGTAGACCAGTGGTTCTCAACCTGTGGGTCCAAGATGTTCCTAGACTGCAACTCCCAGAAGCCTCCACCACTCACTGTGCTGGAAGGGGTTTCTGGGAGTTGCAGTCCAAGAACATCTTGGGACCCACAGGTTGAGAACCACTGCTGTAGACCAAGCCCTTATAGAGACACACTGGAAGCAGAGGTGGAAAATGTGCAGTTCCAAGTCATCTTTCGATACATAAATGAAGCAACTCACAGGGACAATTTAAAGTCCTTGGCTTAAACCCAGTCACTTCCCCCATCCCCAACTAGAGTAAACCTATTGAATCAGTTGCTGAATGGTAAGTCAGCACATGTAAATCTTAGTGATACAGTGGGTCTACTTTAGTTGGGAACTACCTGTTGAACCTAGGCTTGTGTATGGCTTGGGACCCTTCTCCAGCAGAAACATCTGCTTCCACATCAACTGACCTGAAATCATCTCCAGTGACTCTGGCCCAGGGTGCTTCTGCCATCTGAACAGAGGAGGGGGTCACATAGAACTTGGAAATGTTTCCTCCCTTTTTTGAACCACAAGACCCAGAATCCGCCAGTCAGCATGGAAGATGTAGTCCCAAAGAATAAGAACTTCTCCAACTTCTGGGAAGCAATGAAGAAAGGCTATTTGCTCATGTGATCTCCTGTTTCAAAAATACTTTCCCAGCAAAGCTTATCTAGGGCTTGGCTTAAATATTTCTTCTGCGGTTTGTAGATTGCTTTTCTGTTACTTTTACCCTAGAAAATGTTATTGCACATTACAGTATTGTTTCATTATTTTTCTGAACATGTGTACTTCCAACTGTAAAAGGCCTTGAGTGTTTTTATATTGTAGCCAGCCCAGGATTTTTTTTTAAAACTGCAAGTAACAAGTACTGACCTGGAGGTGGTATGGGAAAGGCTTGCTATGTAAAAAAATCAAGGGGAGTATTCTCAGAAATCTTGAGTGATTTTTTTTTTCCAAACACAGTTATGCCGATCATGCAGATGATTCTTGTGCTAGCTGCTAAATCACAGATTGATTTGGCTCTCCAGATGTTTTTGAGTTCCAGGCGTCTAAGCCAGGATGGCCAATAATAGAGCATATGGGGAGTTATAGTCCAAAACATCTGGATGGCCAAAAGTTTCTTACTCCTGCTTGAAATCCAGGACACTTAACCAAACCATCATATTACACCACCTGTAATAACAATGAAAGAATCCAGGAAGGTAAACAGGACTCCTGCAGGTGGGTAAGAGGTCTAAACTACCCATGATCCCAGCATTCTCTCCTTCCAATGGCCAGGAACAAAGAAATATTAAACTTATGTTTAGAAGTACTCTATATACTCGAATATAAGCCTAGTTTTTCAGCCCTAATTTTGGGCTGAAAAAAAGGTCCCTCGGCTTATATTCGGGTCAATACTTTTAGCCACTGATGCAAGTCATCTGTGGCTAAAAGTCATTTTAAACATTGCATGCCGCTTCTCATGACCCCCCTCTGCATCACATGGGAGCAGCACACAGTGTTTAAAATGACTTTTAGCCACTGACCTAAGCACTTGCATCAGTGGCTAAAAGTTATTTTAAACATTACACAGCACTCCCCCAGCTCACAAAGGAAGAGCTGCCATGTCCTGCTGCATTTCCCACCCTAGACTTATACTCGAGTCAATACGTTTTCCCAGTTTTGGGGGGTTAAATTAGGGGCCTCGACTTATACTCGGGTTGACTTATACTCGTGTATATATAGAAGGAACAACTTGCTTCCAGAATGATGACTTCAAAACAGCCAGCGTGGTGCCTTGGCTTTAACTTGCCAGTGGACAATTGCAGTCAGCCCAAGTGAGAGGACAGTGGATGTAGTTTCTGGATGTGAGTGTTTTAGCTTTTGAGGCAGGCTTTCACCTGCATCTGCCCTACTGCATCTTGTGTTTTTTATTTTATTTCACAAAATTAGAGTTTGTGTAGATTGCTGTGTCAAGGAGTAATAGAATTATATAGAAATAAAACTGTAATCTTCCCACTGAGGACAGTAGTGGAATCCCTACATAAAGCCCCCTGCAGATGTATACTAGCCTGCATGTATCTGGAAGTTGAGTCATGGCAACTGGACTTCTTTTCTTGTGAGATCAAAACATTTAACTACTCATCCAAGTAGCTTTGTCAAACAGATGAAGCTACTTGGATGAGTAGTGAAACATTTCAATTTCACAAGAAAAGAAGTCCAGTTGACTGGACTCAACTTCCAGATAACCTCATCTGGATGACCAAGAATTTTCACAGACATAACCTGTATGTGCTTTAACTTGCCAGGTGTAGCCAACTTACTAACAGGACAGAGGAAGAACCTGATGGCCATGGCAAAAACCTGGTGGAACCAGTTCAGTATCAATGCCATGCAGCTGCTTCATCTCAACAAGGCTGTTTGTGGCTACCATCTGGGCTACCTGGATGAGGAAGTGGAGCTTCTTAAGGGTGTGGTGGACAACTTAGTGGCCCTCTATAACCAAGGCAAAATCAAGCCTAAGGTGGACTCCGTTTGGCCCTTTGAACAGGTGAGCCTGTGTAGCCTTTTGTCTCGAGAGGCGACAGGGAGGAAGGGTCTGCAGTCTTGCAGGTGGAACACATCAGATAACATGATAGCACCCTCAGAATAGCACCAGATTTGCTCCGGGTGGTGGGGGGTGGTGGAGGATATCAAGAAAATCTGATTCTCGGCTTGGAAAAATGCAAAAATACTAAGCATTGTTCTAAGCAGCCAGCTTAAGAGGCCAACCTGCATTGACAAAAGCAATAGAAAATAAGGGAGAATAAAGGAAATGGTAAGTAGAGGGAGGTTTGCATGGAGTCCATCTCTGGTTGATTGCTCATTAGGTCACCCGATAGTGGAGAAGGACTGGGAGTGATCAAATAGATGAGTCACATGTCATCTTTGGACCCCTGCATTTGCTGCTGCTTTTGAGTCAGACAAAATGAAACAAAACTCCAGCAAGGCCGTGTTGGGTTTTAGGGAACAATGAGAGGAATGGACACTCTGTACATGCTCCAGAGCTGTTCCTCCTGATCAAGCCTTTGGCTCGCTAACAAAATAAGTTCCTGTGCCAAATTCTGCTTCCAGTGAATCCCCTCCATCATACATATGCCCTGTAGAGGTCCTCCTTTTATTTCCTTCATGTTTCCAAAGGCTGAGACCTACAACTGCTGGTGGAGCCAAGAACCAAGTTGTGTGGATGCTGTTATTGTTGTGACAGTTTTCTGCACATTTTTCTCCTTTCAGTGATTTGTTGTGACGCTCCTGAGCCAGGTGACTTTTGATTCTTGCTGTAGAATCTCTGTAAGACAGGCATGGGGAAGAGTAAAGAGCTGACTGAAAGGAGGCAGTGGAGGAGATAAATGCATGGGGTGGATTCCAGCTAAGCATAACATCTGGGTGTGGAGGAAGCTGTCTTTGCTGCATCTGGACTATAAAAATGTAGATGTCTTGAATGAAGTTTGAAAAGAGAGGAGAATTAAGACAGCAAGAGGAATCCAAGTTTGATGGGACTCAAAACAGACAAAATGAAATAAGGCCTTTAGTCATGCCTTGACTGCCAACACTTTCATTGGTTCAGTTCTTGATTCAGTCTGGATCCAACCTTAAGCGGAATCTGGGAAGGTGCCTATTGTTTTCTTCTCAAAAATACTTTGCCTTTTCCAGCTGGGGTTGAGAAAGATTTGGGGGGCAAAATACAGTACATGGGTTTTTTTTTTTTTTTTTTACAGATGGCTTAAAGGAAGTACACTTTCATACACTGAATTCATGGCCACTGCATGTGGCATTGGGATATCAAGTCATAACATGGTGTGTAGTTTTCCAGATATTGTTGAATTGCAATGGCTGTCTTCTCTCACAATTAGCTGTGATGGCAAGGGCAGACGGATGTCAGTCCACTAAGATCTATAAAAGACGCTTGTGCAACAAACAAATAGAATGTCAAAATTCTAGAAATATGAAGATAGTAGATATTGTGCTACTCCTGGAGCTAATCTGGTTAGAATTCTGAATAAGGACTCGGGGAAACTGGGTTCAAATATCCTCCGTCATGAAGATCACTAGGTGACCATGGGCCTATTTTGTTATTCTTTGATTTGAATACACACTCTGCCAGACCTGTTTTGATGATGAAGTAGGAAGGAGGAGAGCCATAAACATGATTGTGAGCATATTGGAGAAGTGGCAGGAAGTGTAACTGTAATAATGATAATGCAGTGGCAAATATGTCCTATTTCTATCTGTTTATGGGAGCTTCTAATTGTCAGGTGGTGGGGATGAATACAGGATAGCTAATCTTTATGCTGGCTTGCATCTGCTTGTCCACTGATGAAGATGGGAAGCATTGAGCTTGATGGTGTGTTTGATTTGGTTTGATAGACTGATGTACTGTACTGTAATTGTCCTTGTCTTTTGATAGAGCCAAGGAGACACCAATATCAGCAGAAATACCTTGTCATTAATCAAGGAAATGAGATCTTTTCCTTCTCCTTTTGCTGCTGCAGGTGGTAGATGCCATGAAACAGATGCAGGAGAAGAAGAATGTGGGGAAGGTGGTTCTGGTCCCCGAAGCACCACCAAAGGAAGAAAGCAAGAAAGCAGAGAACTAAAGAAAAGGGCATGGGTGAATTGTCTGACCTCAGGTCCTTGTGTTGTTTTTTCCAGTTGGATTTAATTTTTTTTTTTTAGCTCTCTGCCTCCAGCCCCCCCATCTGACCCTTTGAGGAAAGTAGGAATGGACAGATATCTCACTGCTGTTAATGGAAAAAGTGGCATAAAGATGGGAGTAATAAATGTCTTGCGTTGTGGTCAGCTAGTTGTTTTTAAAGATGACGCCAGCCTCTTGAGTTCCACACATTCAAGATGGAGGTCAAAAGACTGCACCATCTCCACAAAAACACTAGTTGGCCTAGATTGTTGTCTCTTTGTAAGCATATCACATTGATCCTCCTCTGTTTTTGTAGTACCAACCCTTTACTCCCTAAAAGGAATAACAAGCATCCTACCAAGGTCCAGACCTTGTCAAATGTCATTTACTTGGACTATAGTTTGCAGAATCTCTTCAGTTGGAAGACTCGGCGGGTTACAGTCCAATAAAATGTAACTTTCCCAAGCACCAGGAAGGCGAGTTTTGCCTGAGGCATATATGCTCCATGGACCTTCCTCTGGTTTCTAGATTCTTTCCTTTGTTGCTTATCCATCTACAACCCCACACGAGTTCCCACCTGAGGTGTTTGCTTCCAAGTCCTCTTCATTTCCCCACCCCCGGCCTGCTTCCCATTGCTCTGGTGACTTAAGAACTTTTAGAACACATAAAACTCCCATTGTTGTAGCAACTATGGACTGTTTCTATAGAAACAAAGCCTCAAACCTGCCCCTTCAGATGGGCACATTTAATGATAGGCTCCCCCCCTCCCCCAATTTTGATGTTGCACAAAATGGAGGAGGGGAGGGAGAGAAAAGGGATGGTGACTTTTTGTTTTGTTTTGTTTTGGGTTTTGGCCACAAAGGCCATACCGCTGCTAGCCCTTGCCCCTCTTCAGTACGTAAGTGCCATAGACGACATAAGGAAACATGCAGAACCACAGTTTTTAAAAATGTGCGATGGGAATTGCAGAGGGAATTGCCAAAAACAAAAGGAGCCGTCCAGAATCTCCCCGAGTTTCTTTCAAGGACAAACCCTGGTGTTTTCAGTTTCAGTGGCTTGTACAGAATCTTCCTTAACGGTGCCAAGCAGCTGACAAGCCTGTAATCTTAAATTTATGCTATCGCCTGCAAAAAATAAAAAAAATAAAATAAATCAACTCTTCTGTCATGTAGATGGCATGTGACTTGGTGAGGGGCTGGTCTGATGTTTTAATGTGGAAACAAGATATCTTTTCTCAGTTTTAAGGCATGCAAAATGCTTTGATCGCAGTTAGCTGGAGGAAGGGAGGCAAAGCCATTTCCTCTTACAGCTCCTTTTGAGACCAAAAGTTGTGTAATATGCTCCTGTAATTTCCAAGAGGCAGCGAACATGTGCCCATTTCGTGGTTTTAGGGGGCACCATTGAACCCTCCCATAAACCCCTCTTGCTCTTTCTTTCAATCACCTTGTTTATTGTGCATGCCTGCATAGAAGCACCACCACCATTTGAACCTAGCTGCCATCTTCATTTCTGCTCCACCCACCTCTGCAAACACTTGTGGACTTCATATAAATCCAGATATATTTCTAGAGATGAAGATGTAGATGACCGCAGGTCACATACAACCTGATCTTCAAGAAATTAGGCCACCCGCTATTCAGTATTCAAATATTGGCCAAGCTGTTTTGTATTTTTCTTTTTGTAATGTTTTCTGACAGGCAGAATACACTGTAGAAACCACTGTGGGCCATTTTGTGATGGTGCCTACAAGGCCTTCTCAAAATTCAAAATATATCTACTGGTCCAAATTGTTGAGGGATCCTCCATTTGAAGGCACTTTCTGGGCTACTACATGTAGAACAGATTAGTCAGCTAACCATTTCTTTGAATAACATAGATAAGAAGGCGCCTTATGCTATCAAACTAAAGGCAAGTTGGGTCAGCCGAAAACCGGAAGGGTTATTCTAAACTACATATGGGTATATCTAATTCTAGTAATCATTCTTGTTGTGTCTCACTATTTTTATCCCAAGAGATATTGCTATTCTTTATATCTTGAAGCAGTGGAATTTGTGTGCCAGTCTTTTCAAAGGGCTTATACCTAAAGCTATTTACCCCTGTATCTTTCTTTGATTTGATGGTTCTCAACCTTTGCTAGATGTTTCAGACTTCTAGGAGCTTCAGCCAATGGGTTTAATGGCCAGTAGAGGTCTGCATCATCTACAAGGCCAAAGGGCAAGGACCACAGCTCAAACCTACCATCTCAAGCTCTTACCAAAGGATACTTAGGTTCCAGATTAACTTGTAGATACTAGATAGAGCTTGGAAAGATCAAAGGGCCAGCTGTTCCACAGGGCCATGGCTGAATGCTAAAGCACATGATCCTAAATGCATTACTTGCAAAACTAGTGATAAACAAGCAGGAAAAGACTTCTGCCTAACATCTAGCATCATTACTTGATTCTGTGACTCAGTATAAGGCAACTTCACACACATTCCTAGGTCAGGAACAGTTAGCAACTGCCCACTCAGTTACAGATCTGTCTGGTGCTGTCCAGAACCACTGCAGGCCAGTGCCCCCTTCCCAGTACACCAATAGAAAACTGGTACACTGTAGGACACCTATGAGTCTATAATTCTTTAAATCCAGTTAGCCTTCTCCTATACTTCAGTATCAAATTGTTTCTAACACTTTGCTTTTGCCTTCTGCTTGCACTGATCTAGACTTCCAATAAAACAACTCATGTCTGCTTTGGCCATGGGCTGAAACTCCAGCTTCCCATCTTCAAGGTTGCTAGGCGTGTATGCTTTCAAACTCAGTAAGAAAATAAGCAAACAAAATTCCCAGTTCTGTCCAGTGTGAAGCACAAGGGGTGGGGGTGGGGAGTACCACCCAAAAACTATACTGGCAGGTGTGCCCTATGATAGAACATGAAGATTCTAGGTAGGGATGAAGTGATGCAAAGGTTCATTAATTTGTTGGGTGTTTTTTCTTTAAAAAAAGCCTTCTTGCTGCTGCCTGGTGCCTTATTCCGAATGGCATTCCAAAACTTTTCTAACCTCATTCTTTTAAGACTGCAAGGCCTTGCCTTTAGAAGAATTCCTATGCTGCATTGCTACTCCCCAATTTACCAGTGCCTTGTTCCAGACACAGTAGTGAGTAAGGTCTAGATAACCCCAGAAGCCTTTGTCAAGTCTGGCTTTTCAGAAAAGTGTGCGCACACCCCAGCAATTGGCATGAAACACTGGATCTATAAGCTTGTGTTTTCTACAGGCAGTGAGGAGCACTGCCAAATACGATGATGCATCTCTCCCCACTGCCTGCAGGTTCTCCTAGGAACCTACCCAAGGAAAGCCACTGGACATTCTCATACTGGTACTATCAAAGCTCTTATCCACGGCTTCTGGAGGTTTTACAGAAAACTTTCTTTTTAAAGCCAGTGTACCTCTGGATAAAGCACACCTCTTTTGGATTGCAAATAGGGAGAGTTTTGTTTTTTAGTTTTGTTTGTGAAAGTGCTCACTGGCTCTTCTTCGAGTTCACTGTTGCCTTTTGTCCTGCATGTGGACATCTCTTGGGCAGCTGGTTGGTCAGTGTGAACAGGGGCTACACACCTGTTCTGATCCAGCATGGTTCTGATTTTCTTAAGAAATGGGGCAACTGTCTTGACACCTAGAAACAAATGCACTTGAAAAAAACAACAGAAAAATTCTGAACACATAGCAGCAGAGCAAGTAATGTATTCCCTTCAAGACCTTTGCAATTGTTGGCTTGTGCTCGAGTCTTGATAGGTTTTGAAAATAATCCCTCCTGAGCAAAACAAACAAAACATTTCCTTTTGTGCTAAAGATTTAAAACTGACTCGTCTTAATACTACTCAGTAGCTGAGGTCCTTTTATATAGGAAACATCAAATTTTAAAGCACTATAACTTTGCTCTTTATTGCCTTGCTGATTAATAATACTGTAGTCTTCAATTTTATAGTAGCCCCTTTATATTGTGACTTTGTGTGTCTGTGCACATATGTTTCAGACAGCCATTTTATCAGCCATTAAGTACTAAATCAAGGTCCTTGATTCCCTCCCCTTTTAAAAAAAATCATCCCTGTTAGACTACATGTGTTTGACTTCAAGGACCAAATCAGGGGTGGAAATGTTACTCATGTATTCTTGAATTTTCAAAATGAGAAGAAAACTTGCCAGAAGAAGCCTTCATTCATGGATTTTTGTTGCACTCTTTCAAACTAGCTGAAATGCCATTTTTGAACTCAAAAAATTGTGCCATATAGAGTGTGTCTGTGTGCGCGTGCATGTCTGTGTGGATGTGAAGGGCCAAAAGTTTGAATAGTTCAACTGGAAGCATGCTCTTTCTGACTCGATGGGTTTTAAAATAGAGCATGTTTAAACACAACTTCAGTCCTAAATAACAGCTACTTCCCGGCCGCTGTGATACAAAGTTATTGTATTATGTTAATAGGGATGGATGGGGTGCCTGGGGGGGGGGGGCATGAGCTAAGAAAAGCTCTGTAGCACAAACTGCTTGTCCGGGTTTGATAAGGCACAGCCAATTCTAGCTCCTACCACCTTAAGACCCATTCCAACAATACAAATGAGAAAGGGCAAATTGCCATACAAATATTTTTCATGTTGTACAACGTGCCAAAGTTAACATCTGCATTGGACTTTTAACTCCTTGAAGTAAAACACATTCATTGAGAACACCTACTCAAGAACATTTTCCTGATTTTGGTCTCCTTGCAAAAATTAAAATTTACACTCATCATACACAGTTTTACAACATTGACAATTGTAGTGTAGGATTTCGTACAGGGTGGGAAAGAAGTAAGGGATGTAGCAGTACTGAATTTGTTAAGCTGATAAGTAACATTATTTTCAAACAAAGTGATGGAGTATTACACTTAGCTCTAGAATCTTTCAGACTTTGGGAAAATTCAAGTTTTATATTGCTGTCAAATCTGAAATTTGTGTGAACAGTGACTTTTTACTGTCTCTATCCAAAAATTCTTATAAGAGAGCCTTTTAGGGACTTCATTTGTCATCACTGTGCCATTGGATTTTGTTTATTTTTTTAAAGATCTAAAACACTTGTGGATTATTTGCTTGGCTCATGAAAAGGAACAATTTACACAGGGACCATTGGGAGAGATGGTGGAAGGGAAAGCTTAGAAACTAAGGTGTCCTAGGGCATGTAGGAGCTGGAAAGGCCCTACTTATATTACAGCAAGAAATTTTATTTGCATGTTTGTTTTGTGAGTTGTAGACTTGAATGATGAGTGATGGACGTCCAAGCATAACGTCATTTGGTGTACTAACTGCTGTTCGAATGATTCACAGAACCACTCCTGTTGCCAATGAATACCCTTAAAGGCCAAGATGCTGCTGTTGGGGGCTGGGTGGGGGGTGAGACAATGGTAGCTAGCACTTTGCTGACACAGCAGGTTGTGGCATCTGTCCCATCAGTTCCTCGTTGGGTGGTTTGTGAGTACCTTGTGTGTTCAAGATGCTTCCTTAAGTCTGTGGTGTTTGAAAAGAAGCTCTCTTCTACTTATGCACGCACGTGTGTGTCAACAAAGCAACTGTGCCAATGCTGTTTACATGGATTCAGACATGAAATGCTAGTCTGCCTAATGTTACCATATGCCTTATGTGTACTTTTTTGGTGTTCATTAAAAGCATAACAAAAATACATAAAAATGTGTTCTGGGTTCTTCACCTCTTCATTTATAAACTAGGCAGGCGGTGTGTGTATTTCTGATCTTAAAACAGCTGATGAGGCTGATCCTTTTTATTACTTCTTTTCTGGGCTATTTGGCTACTTTGTAAAGATCGTCAGGTCAAAGCAATGAAGTGTAAACATGGCTCTTTGGAAGTTAGTTCCTCAAATGGCTGTGAAAAACATCAACTGAAATTACCAGAGCCTACCATCTCTGCATATGAGTAATAACTAAGTCTTTGGGGAGTATTAAGTTTAGGAAAGAAGTGAGAGGACTATGAAACTGTTGATAGAAAAAGACAACACTTCTTTACTAAACATTTAAGAATTTTACTAAAATTTCTAGGTAAGTGTACTTGTGCTTAAAATTTTTTAGTTACAAAAAGATCAAGACATTGTGGCACTTTTATGTGTTTAAAGGTTCATCTGACCTCTTGGTATAAACAAGGCTCCAATAGGTAGCTAAAACCACATTAATAAATAAAATAAACAAGAAACACCTTTTAAGGCAGAGTATTGTTTGAAAGATTCTGGAGAAGCTGTTTATTATTAAAACACCACATTTTCCAAAATAATTAATGCATATTAAGTTCCAATTCATCTACAAGCCAAAGCTGCACAGTAAGGCATACAAATTAAGAACAGGAATGTTTTTGGGGCACTTGCTCTTCACCCTCTTAGGCAAGACAGTTCTCAACCTCCAAAGGATGAGACGCATCCACAACACCAACGGGGGGGGGGATCTAGGATCCTCCCTCCCTCCCTGAATTGCCTCACATTATCATTTGCATTCCAAGCAGATGATGCTTTCAAGAGTGATACTGGATCACATGTGCAACCGAGTCATGAATCTGACGATCATGCTTTCAGGACGATTTCTAAACATGGGAGTCCTGCATCTCCCTTGGAAAGAGGGGCATTACTTCCCTTTTTGTGCACAAATTTGCTTACATATATACCTCCACCTCCACCACCACTTTAAGCACAATGTCAGAAGACAGCCCTATGTGTGTGTGTGTGTGTGTGTGTGTTGTGTCGTTACAGTCGTGACCGACTCTTCGTGACCCCATGTCCATGGAGTTTTCTTGACAGGAATACTGGAGTGGTTTGCTAGTTCCTACTCCAGGCACCTACAGCACCTGGTATTCCCTGGTGGTCTCCCATCCAAGTACTAACCAGGGCCGACCCTGCTTAGCTTCTGAAATCAGGGAAGATTGGATGTGCTCAGGGCATCTAGGCCGCTAGTCCTCTAGGTGGATTTAAATTTTAAAAAAAGGGGGAGAGGGAAAGGCTGTAAGGCTCTGTGATGAGTATGATATTATGGGTCCGGCTCACTAAAAAAGGCACAAGATACCATCGAAACATTTGCAGCCTTGCAACTTGCCTCACGAGACACTTTCCATTTGGCATCTTAGATCAGTGTCTGAAACAAGCCTAGCTTCATTAAAACAGCAAGTGTATCACAGTTGCTTTTCCTGGAAAGCTGTCTGTCTAGGTTCCGCGCAGTCAAGTTGGAATTAATTTATAGCAACCCTAAATGTTTAAATATGTGGTTTTTATCAGTTCCATTTCTCCAGTGGGTTTCCATGGCCAAGCAGGGATTTGAATCCAATTCTCCAGAGCTCTCGTCCATCACTCTACCCACCATACCACACTGGGAATTAGGAGACTTTAGAAAGGGAGACATGAGGAAGGTAGGGTGGTCAAAATGTGGAATGCAGTCAATGTGCAAAAGAAGATTTTTAAAAACTCTTAGGGCCTTTTCACACGACCCCTAAGATCCGCTGGCCACTTAAATTCGGACCAGAGATCTTGGGGGTTCGTTGCTCTTCCTGCGTCCCCACCCCTCCACACTTCCTTGCTCCTGTCTGCGTGAGGGGAGGGAGGAAAAAAAGGAAGAACGTGGCTCACCTTCGTTCCGCCATCTTGCTCTTGCCCCAGCAGCATTCCATTCTCTTAAGTAGCTCTTAAAGGGGCGGGAGGCAAAAAACCAAAAAGAAGCGAGGAGAGCTGGGCACTCACCAAATTACATTCGGATCTGGGGATTTTCACCCTCCAAGAGCAGGTACATGAAAAGTGCGCTGGGACGTGCTTAGGTGGGCATGGTCGCACTTAATTTCCTGCAAACTCCGGAGCTGGTGGGGAAACAATTTTAAGCTCCGGAGCTGGCAGCCATTTGCGGCGGAGTTTAGGGGTCGTGTACAAATACCCATAGCGGATGACCAGTCTCCCTCACCTACTTCCCCTGGTTCAGTGAAGTTCTCCACCCCTCTGAAAAAGGCTACTTGGGCAGATCTGGAGTGGGGATGGGGGGGGCAATAGTGCAGGGAGCCAACAGTGTGAAGAGGGCTATGAAGATGAGGGCACTGAAGGAGGTGGATGTGTGCTAATGGATAGACTACAGTGTGGTGGTGAGCAGTCCAAGCCCTTATAGGGAATGTCTTTCACCCTAAAAGAATGGAGGATTCTTCCAGCTGTGGAGCAAAGCAGAGATGACTGGCATTGGAGGTGCAGATGGCAGCCGTTTCCCCCCCCTCCAGATTCTTATGGAAAAGAGGGACAGGAGGGAAGGTAATCTTCTTTCATTCAACACCCAGGTCTTTTAGCTTCAAGCTGATGTTCTGAAGGTACTGAGAATCCGGGTAGCCATTTCTGCAGGCAAGAAGCAAATCAGAAGGGTAGAAAAATGAAGCAACCTTGGGTAACTCTGCACTGCAGTGTAAACCACTGCATAAGCATCCAGAATCCGGTGAGAAATACCTTATGTGGTCCAGTGTGAACCACCTTATAAGCATGAGAATATTGTATTTTAAAAGTAATGTATAACTCATTTATCTTTAAGAGTGACTTGGTACTTTTTACTTTTTTCCATAGTGTGTTTTAAGAATGGCAATCACTTCACAACCAAAGAATGATGCAAACCTGTGATTTACAATTAATGGATAAGCACTATTTGTTCAACTCTTCAAAGATACCAATTTTACAAGCTATTACTTCACAAAGAGAACATTGGCCCTTGATATCTCTCCCCCAACATGTCACAGATGACGTCACTACTAGTAACATTTCCAAGCTCTGAAAGGACCTCAAGAATAATTCAAGATAAGATAGTGTTTCCTCATAAGTGTAACAATGCATAAACAACCTTCCTGCCATTTTCCTGCACTTTGGATTTAAAAAGAGGCATGGATAAACTTTAGACAAGATTTGGAGGAATCACAGACTTGACAAGAGGCACTGGGAATGAAGGCTATTTGCTAGAAAAGCTGTTTATCCTTATGGAAGGTGCAGAAGGTGATTGGAGAACCGATAAAATTGATATACATCCAATTCAAATTTTCTGGCTTGTACCAGTTTTAGATTTCCTAAAGTCTCATAATTTAATGTTACCGCTCAGCAAAATGTTTAAGGACATTTTGCCCTGAGCTGAATCTTCCTCAAAATCTTTAGTCACTTCTGTGGCTTCTAGCTTTTAAGGAGGCATTGGCTACACTAGGGGTCCTCAAAGTTTTCAAACAGCATGCCAGTCCACCACCACCCAGACACCGCTGGGGGCCGGACCACAGTCCAAAAAAAAAAAAAAAAGACCAACATGGAAAAAAAGGGGGAGGGAGGGACAAGTGGGCGGAGCCCCCCACGATTGGCCCATGATCATTGTGTCTCCAGAGCCCCAGCAATGCCTCCTGCTCCAGATCACCACCCTGAGGTACCACTGCTGGGATCCCTCTGCTGCTCCTCTTCTTCTTCCTCCTCCTCCTCCTACAGTGGCAGCAGCTGGAGCGGCTCTCCTTCCTTCCTTCCTTCCTTCCTTCATTGCGTCGGGAAGGAGGTGGCAGCCCAGGCAAACTCAGGCCCCTCATCACCTTCTGGGCAGCCACTCAGGATGAGGAGCAGCAGCCGCAGAAAGGGCAGCAAGGCTGGTGCCACTGCATGCAGATCCAGCCGTGTGCCCTGGCCATCATGTCCGCACTGTGCCCTGGAGGGAAAGCTGCCTCCTCTCTTGGTCTAGCCCGGCCTGGCCCAACTTAGTGCACTGCAAGCGAGGGAGGGAGGAAGCAAGGGCTGGGAAGGAGGGAGGGGAGGCAGGAAGGCATGCCCAAAGCCACCTGCAGCCCACTCACTGGCCGAGTCCAGCCAGGCTGCGGTGCTCTCTTGGCTCGCCAGCCCGCCCATCATCAACCGGGGACAAATGCAGCCCTGCCAGCCTCCCAGGAACCAGGCCCAGGCCACCGTTGGCCTTCTCTTCCCTGCTCTTTTCTCCACCACCACCTCCTCGCTGGTCTCTACCCTGGTGATGGTGGTGGCAGCTTCAGCCTCCAGCCATGGCTGTGCTCCCTCCTCCCCTCCTTCGCTCCACGGAGCAAGACAGCAGCTCACAGGGGGCTGGGTGGGTGGGAAGTAGCTCCGTTTTCCCCTCGGTCACCTGGCGTCCATCCCTCCAGCAGTCCACTGCCATGGCTGCTCTGGCTCGGAAAGCTGGCGGGCGCTGCCTCCGCCTGCCCCCTTCATTCCTCGCAACTACAATAACACAGGTGGCAGCCACACAAGGAAGGCAGGTGGGCAGGGTGGGGGAGCAGCAGGGGTGAGGCCTCAGGGCCATGGAGGGAGTAGGAGACCTTGCCGCAACCCCCGCTCAGCTGCACCCAGCGCCCCAACCATCTGGGCAATGGGTGGGGGGAGTGGGGGACCTTGCCATAGCCCTCCCACTTTGAATGCCCCACTAGCCAGCATGCTGATCATCTGGGCGGTAGTTGGGGGGAGTGGGAGAAGCGACATAGGCCACTGCTTTGAACTGCCTCAGCAATAGAAGCAGCTGCGGAGGCTGGCTTGCTCGCAAAGCAGGGGTAGGTGGGGGGGTTGCAATTGGTCCCGGGGGCTGGATTCAGAACCGGGTGGGGGGCATCCAGCCCCAGGGCCTTAAGTTGAGGACCCCTGGGCTACACGCTGCATATGAAAGCTAAGGTGACTACCTCATCTACCTCTCCTACAAAACCCTGGTGTAAGATTCCAACCAACCTCCTGCTTTCACCAACAAATTTTGGTATGCCTTTGTCTTCTTTTCCTTCTGACAAAACAGAATTATTTCTGAATGAATGAGCTCAGGAGCTCCACTTGGGCCCACAGACACACTTCACCACTTCATTTGAGGGATGTATCACCATTTCTGAAAATGGCTGCCACAGGAGGCCTAGCTAGTCACACAAGATGGATAATTTGTCAGGAAAACAATGTAAGACGGAGGTTGACTCCAAGCCCCATGTGCTGAGTTGTGGATTTACCGCTGTTTAAGCAGCACACTTTTCGCTTTTAGCACAGTTCAGTTTCTGTGAGACAAAATGAGTGAGGCTCAGAGAAAGGTGCACCAAAATAAAACAAAACCAATCCAGAAAACTTTGGCAGGCCAGCTCTCCCAAAACACCAAAAAGCCAACACCCACACCGCCCCTGCCAAAGGTACACGATTGCAACAAGTGACTTCCCTCAACAATGCTCCATCTGAAAATTTCTAGGCAACAAAGATGCTTGCCCTATTTAACTCCCTAGGGAACATAAACATATTTCCCAAACTTGGTTTTCTCTCCACTCTTCCACAGTGAGAGAGATCAGTACTGCCTCACCAGGAGTGCTAGACACTAGAGATGGGCACGACTCAGAAAAATTTTTCGTTTTCGTTTTCGGCTAGGGGGTCCGTTTCGTTTCGTTTCCGTTTTTGTGAGCTAATTTTCAAAATTTTTCGTTTTCGTTACGTAACGAAAACGAAAACCGAAAACGAAAACTTTTTCGTTTCTCCCCATTTAGCTCCATTGAGTGCTTTTCCAGTAACGAAAAATGAAAACTGGCTCAAAATTAGTCGTTTCGTTTCCGTTTTCGGTCCATTTTTGAACCGTTTTTTGTTTTTTCGTTTCGTTACGTAACGAAAACGAAAATTGCGCTAAGTCGTGCCCATCTCTACTAGACACATCTCCACACCTCCTCGCTACCCTTCCTGTCTGCTCTGGCAACACCCCAAAACAGCACTGCCCAAAGGAGACTGAGGATTTGATTTAAGGTTTATACAGTATGGGTAATTTTCTCTCTAAAGTGCTGTCTGGTGCTCCTCTGACTAGTAAAACTGTGTGTGTGTGTGCTTACAAAAAACACATTTCCTTTCTTTTTGAGGCTTTGGCCCAAGACACTACAAAGAGTGTCCTCCTTCAGCGTCTGTCAGTCCCATTACTCCCTTCCTACCATATTGCTCATCGCAGAACCCTTCCTGGCGTGCATGGATCCTTACAGGAAACCCTCCTTGCTCCTGCCCCCCCAAAACCTCTGGGTGGCCCATCTGCGCAGGCACCAGGCTGGAGACCCCTGTGACATCCAGACCTTTGGGACACTTACCTACCCTTGCCCCCTTCCATGGAGGTCTTGTGGGGGAGAGCTCCCCAAGTCACCATCTCCTCTGAGCTGCAGGACTGGATCTGGAAAGTCAGGCCCCGTTCGAATGCCTTGTGCAGAAGCACCATCAGCCGCCGCCCCTCTAGGTTGTCAGGGAGGTAGGCTTCAAAACGGCGCCCTCGGTACGGACGCCCTGGATGAGGATGTCCCATCTTTGCAATGAAGAATGGAAGGTGGGCATGTGTTAATACCTGGATAAGAGAATGAGCTGCAAGACTGAAGAAAGGAGTGAATGAATGGCCAGGTTAAGAGGTTGGGGAGAGAGAAAATCGAGCCACCTGAGGGAGAATGGGAATTGAATGTACCGAAACCCAAGAAACTCAAATCCAAGAGTCAGATCCATCTCTTTAAGCCACACCTATTTGTTTGTATACATCATTGCTCCACACCATCTCATTCTGTCACCGAGCAATTAGATTTTCTGATAACAGATTTCTGAAGTAGAAGGTAGAAATACAGAGAGAGCAAAGGACAAAGGGCGCTTTTACACGACCCCTAAAATCCGAGGCAAAAGGCTCCCAGATCCGGAGCTTAAAAATGTTTTCCCACCAGCTCCGGACTTTTAAAAAATATTAAGTATGACCATGCCCACCTAAGCGCGTCCCAGCGCACTTTATAAGTACCTGGCCTCCAGGAGGTAAAAAATCTTCCGATGCGGATTGTAAAGCTGTGAATGCCGGACTCTCTCGCCTTCTGTTTGTTTTTTTTTTTTGTCCCCGCCACCCCTTTAAGAGACAGGAATCACTTTGGGGCTGCTCGGGGGACGGAGGTGAGCCTGCATTTTTTTCTCCCTTTTATTCTCCCTCCCCTCACGCAGACAGGAACAATGGAGTACAGAGGGGTGGGAACACAGGAAGAGGGACAAACCCCCACGATCTCTGGTCTGAATTTAAGTTGCCAGTGCATTTTAGAGGTCATGTAAAAGCGCCCATAGAGAGGCTCGATTAGTGAAATTCAAGGAAATATTTAAGCTAAACAAAGCATCAACATTCTGCTATAAGAGAATTTTAGATTCCGCAATGTTTTGTAAATTACTTTGCAAATAGGCATATTGCATAACATATCTTGCTCATATGCTATTCAAATATAAAGAAGGACAATTTATATAGCCTATCAATACTTAACTCACGAGAAACCCTGCTTGGATTCTTTCTTGGTGTCAGAGAACTGCAACAGGTGTTCCCCAAACAATTCTGAATTCATCTTTTAGCCACGGGTAAGGCACATAGAGCTGCTCTGTACCAACAGAAAACATCAAGACAACTAACAGAGAGAGGAGACTGCAAAATGACACTATGGTTCTTATTGAATCTCCAATATCTGTTTCCACCTCCTCCGTTCTGCCTTGCTGGCAGCCTAGCAAATGGGGGCCATATTATACCTGTCCTGATTTGAAGGGCTTTTAGAGTCTTTCCTGACCCCTGTATTTTACACCATCTAGGCCTGAACAAAAGTTGTGGAGAAGCCAGAAGTCCATTTTTACTAGAGTTCAATTGTGTTATGCAATTGCCTAAGCACAAAATAAGCAGCGGAAGGCAATCTGCCAACTGCTTGTCACATGCCTGGTTGCCCTTTCCTTGCCCAGTCAATAGGTGTATAGACCTAAGGCCATACACCAGTGCAGCAGGCAAAATCTGAAGGCACTTTACTCTTATGTGCCTTGCATTTCACAGTAAGAGTTTGGCCACTATTTGTAGCTTTTAATGAACTGAAGGATATCACTCAGTTGTTTTTTTACATATCTCTCTATCACACAGCTCCTTTTGTTTGTTTGTTACAAATTATAGAAGGTTTCCCACACTTAGAAATGTTCCTTTTTTGGATAGCAGTTCCCGGAATCTCCTTCTACCATAGTCAAAGCAAACCTGCTAAAAAACAAGGATTGCTGTTAACTTGCTCATCTGAACAAGCTGCAAATTAGCAAATAATGTAGTATAAAAAGATCCAAAATGTCCATGGCGTTAACGGGAGTTGGTTAAAGGGAGCTAATAACCTCCCTGCTGCAGCAGCTCCACTGGCTGCTGATCCATTTTCAGGCATAATTCAAAGTACTAGTTTTATCCTATAAAGCCCTCAATGACTTGAGTCCAAACTATCTTAAAAAATATCTGCCCCCCCCCCTTATGAACCTACACAGCTAATAAGATATTATCAAAAGAGGCCTTTCTTTCAGTCCTACCACCTTCAGAGGTATATTTCTTGAGGGATACTGGAGAGCACCTTCTCTGCTGCTACTCCCAGACTCTGGAACTCGCTCCCATGGAAAGCTAGGCTGGCCCCATCTTTGCTGCCTTTCCGCAAGCAGAAAAAGCCTGCCTTTCTTTTCAGGCAGGCTTTCCTTTAAATGACGGGTTGACCCAGGCAGGCCCTCCAGATGTTTTGAACCACAACTCCCAGAATCCTTTGTCATTGGCAATCTAAGCTTAGAATTCTAGGAGTTGTGGTCCAAAACATCAGGAGGGACGAAGTTTGAACATGCCTGGAAGGAAGCATTTTATTCCGTGTTTTACTTGCGTTTTTAGTATTGCTTTTTTTTGCAGGTTTAATGTGACATTTGCTTGATCCTTTTTCCAGATCTAAAATAATGTATTGTTTTGTTTTTAACCTTGGGCCTTTTTACACGACCCCTAAGATCCGCTGGTCCCTTAAATTCGGACCAGAGATCTTGGGGGTTGTTGCTGTTGCTGCGTCCCCACCCCCTCTGGAGAGAAAAAAAGGAACAAAAGAACGCAGCCTTACCTCCGTGCCGGTGGAAGCTGCTTCCAGCCCCGTTGCATCATGATTCTTGCAGGGCTTTTTTACACAACCCCTAAATTCCTGCTCTTAAAGGGGTGGGAGGCAAAAAACAACTACAAAAAGAAGCAAGGAGAGCCCGGCAGATCCAGATCAAGATCTTTCACCCTCCAAGAGCAGGTACCTGAAAGGTGCGCTGGGACGCGCTTAGGTGGGCGGGGTCGCACTAAATTGTCTGCAAACTCTGGAGCTGGTGGAAAAACATTTTTAAGCTCCGGAGCTTGTAGCCATTTGCGGCGGAGTTTAGGGGTCGTGTATAAACGCCCCTTGTTTCTTTTAATACGGTAAGCTGCCATGGAGACTTTAAGAGAAAGGTGGCACATAAATACTTTAAATAAATAAATACAATAAGACATCCCTGGATACTTACTTGTTGCACCCCATTGGGGATGTCATATATTAGTTTGAGCGTTGGGTCTCGGTAAAACCCAGGGAGGTTCTGGGACAAGGTTGCAACTGTGAAGGTTCCGGAGATGACAGGAGAAGCACCAGCACTAGGTGGGGAAATTTTTCCTGCTGACAAGCAAGTCTTGCAGAGAGGGCGGTGGCCGGAGGGGACGGCAGGGCTACTTTGGCATACTTCACACTCTCCAGCCTGGGATTCCCTTGCTGGGCTAGCAGCTTGTAGATTCATGTCTGAGCCAATAGCTTCCCCGGGTGGAGGAGAGCGCTTGCCTGGCACCCACAATGGTATTGAGTCAACACCTGGTGGAAGAGGCAGGGACCACTGGCCACACTCTGCTTCTTGGCTGCGTTCCTCTTTGCTGCCCTCTTGGCCAAAATGGCATTTCTCTGGCAACCCTTGCCTGACTTTAGCAACAGGTTTCCCAGGCAGGCCTTGCTCGCGGGCATCAGGGATGTGATCAAGACTCTTGCTTTGTCCTGCTTCTCTGTCACTTGCAAAATCCTGCACCCTCAGAAGCCGGGCCAAACGGTCATTCAAGAACCGCTGACTCCGGGAGGACAAGACTGGTTCATCCAGATTGCTTGTGACAGATGAGCTCTCTGACCACCCGGATTTGCTGCTTTCCATTAGCTGCTGGGGGCTTCTCCTCTGGCTCTCTGTGCTCAGCATCTCATCCACAATTTTTATTTGCTGCATGTCATGGGGAAGATGCTGCTCAGAAAGGGAAGCTTTCCTCCGATTGAAGAAGAAATGGAATGCTTCCTCCATCTGCGTCTTTGCTTCAAAAGGGTAAGCAAGGCTCAACTTGTACTGCTCTCGGCGGATGAGAATTTCAGTATCAAAACTTTTTAGGTAGTTGCAGAAATCAGTCAGAACCTCATCTTCAGGTCCCTCTGTGCCTAGCTCAGAGTATCTGAAGCTCTTGTGAATGTAATCATGATGTTTCATGCGGTTCTCTACTTCTTGCGTGCCTGAAAGCCTGCCTTCACCTCTCTGGATTGCAAGCAGAGGGGAGCTAGGATGCTGAGAAGCCATCTCATCCACTTTCTCCTTCTGGGTCATTTTTCCCTGGCTGACCTCTTTCTGCAAAATATGGTGGAGTTCCTCTTGAGTTTCTTGCTCCAAACGGTTCACACTGTCCTTGGCTGCTAGCTGCGGTGGTTCACTGCTCTCGGGAGGCTTCTCCCACAAGAGACTATGGGAGCGTCTGAGGAGGGGCCTTGGTTTTGGTTTTTCGCAGTCCGCAGCCCCAGTGGTGTCGAAGAGGTTCAAGGATCTGAAGACGCTGGAGTCAACAGGGAGAGATAAAGGCTTCTTCAGACCAAAGCTTGGGAAGACATCTGATCTTGACGCAGTGTCCCCTGGCATGGCCTGTGGCAGATCAGTTGCTGTCCCTTGTGGTGTTTTCCGGAGCTGCATAGCTTCACTCATCTGGCTCTTGGATTCACTAGCAGTGGCGGCAACTGCTGAAAACTGCAATTCACTGTTTCGAGGCTGGCAGTCAGCAAGCAAACTCCCAGGCAACCTCCGTACCAGTGGAGTACCCAGACTTGACATGGATGGAAGGGAAGGCTTCAAGCTGAATTTGGCAGCCAGTTTGTGTTCAGTTTTGTCATTGGGCTTGGGCTTGGGTGGACTCAGGCTTCTTGGTCCAGATTCTTCAGAGGATTTGAGTTGGCCTGGCACTGAGCTCTGTCTGTGGATCACTGGCAAGTGGGAAGGCCGAGAGGGGTCATCTTTTTGATAGTCTGGTAACACTCCTCTTGCAGCAATTTTCTTTTCAGCATGTTGTTTGGCTTGTAAAATGTCCACCAAATTCCCAACAAGGTAAAAATGCTCATGATCCTCATGACACAACAACAGCGGGCAGAGGCTCTGGAGCTCCCCTGGGAGGGCCCTCTCGCCATGGACCCCCAAATCTCTCTTGCTGATCTTCTCTCTCCTCAGAGTGGCCTCCAGCTGCTGAGAAAGCTGAGAGATGGCCAGGTGAGCAGACACAAGAGCATCCATTCCTCCAGCCCCATCCGATGCCGCCTGCAGATAGAGGGTGGTGACACCATCACTACTGACGTCCACCATGCTAATTTGGTGACGGTGCAAAATGTCGCCGAGCTCCTTGCTGCAGAACTTTTGCATGTAAAGATAAATGTCAGAATCTATCACCAACAAGAAGTCCTCCGGTGGCTCTACGAGACTCTCTGCAGAGTTCGGGATGGATAATGCTCCCCCAGCAGCCTCCTTCTTCTCTTCTTGTGCCTCCTCATGCTGTGAAGCTCCATCTCCTGGAGCCTTGCCTGCAGATCTCCCACTGTCTTCTTGAGAGGTGTTCCCTCTCTGCTTGCTCCGGAGAGATTGGAGCAGCTCTGAGCTGAAAGCCTGCAGCTCTGTGAAGGGCCCTTTGACAGAACAGGTCATCTCCTGGGGATTAAAGTTGAAGTGGATGCCCTTATATTGCTTGAATAGATTGCACAAGGTATCTTTGCCCTTGGGGAAGCATCCATAATCAATCTTCATTCGGACATGGACAAAGATCTGAGGAGACAAAAGTCAAGACACCAAAAATGGAACCATACCCAAGGCACTATTCTTGCACACTCTCCATAAAGAACTTTTATCAGAGGAGACCAAACTCAGTGATAAGGGGGGTTACTACCAGTCATAGATAAATTGAGAATGTTTGGGAGAGATGGGAGTCCATAATTTTCATCTAGAGGAATGTATATGTGAGAAAACCTCCCTGATCCCTGATCCTTCTTCTTTCTCTGCAGTCTCTTGCCTCAGCGACTCAGTTCTGGCGTTAGAACCAAACTAGCAGGAAAAAAAGAGTTACGTTTCACAGATTTGTTTACAAGTGTGAATGAGCAACCTGGGAAGCTCCTGGGCCAAATGCCTGCTCCGATGGACCCTAGTGTAGGGACTGCACAATCTGTTGAAAAGGAAAAGCAGTGGGAAGCAAAAATGGCAGGAATTCTACTGCTGATTTAAAAAATTTGGTACAGTGGTCCCCCACCGTTTTGTGGTTCATATTCTGCTGTCCCACTATATCGCGGGACCGCAGTATATGAAAAAAGCCCCCCTGGGGTAAGGGGCAAAGACCTCAGGACTGGGCCTTCCCTAAATGGGCCTGCAAGGGCCTTCCCAGACCTTCTGGAGGCCCCAAAAGGGCCTCCCTCCAAACCGTAAGTCGCTTCCTGGTCACCAAGAATCATTTCTGAGGCCTCCGAGCCCCCAGTTAGCCCCCCCCCAAGCCCGACCCAACCTGCATCTCCATATCGCAGATTTTCAATTATCGCGGGTTAGGCTGGTCCCTAACCCCTGCGATAGGTGGGGGGTGTCACTGTATTTGATGTGTAAAATGCTGCAAGGGAGTGTAAAACAAGTATTTGAGGAACAACAGTTCCCCACCACCACCACCCACCTTCCTTCCTTTTTGACTAGCTAACACCCTTTTTTGTCGGGAGCATGGCCGTCAGATGGGGCAAGGGCTTTAAGGCTGCACTTTGCCTATCACTGTTTCAAATAAATGAAAATATTTGTCAAGAGAAGAAGCCAATGTTTAATACACTCTGGGACTCATCAGGAGCCCGTCTTTCTCTTCTCCTGTTCCCCTGAGATACCACTCTGTAAAGATGCTGTCCGGGATTATATTCATATTTCACATTCACTCGATGGCGTTCCTTTAAAATCTCAAAGTAGTTTTTAAGATCAGAAATGAGATGACCGTCCTTAAGAGTGCTTTTGGACCAAATGCCAATAAGTTTACAATTTGTAAAATGCCTGCATAACGCAACAACAATCTCAAAACTGCAGAGCTGGAAGGGACTCAATGAACCATTGAGTCCGGCCTCTGTCAAGGAGAGACAATCAACACCCCACCCCCCAACCTCTGGCTCTGCAGCCAGAGAGTTAAATCACTGAGCTATCCGGCAATCCAAGCTGTACAGAGACCTTGGAAAAATTACTTTCCCAGATTAGACTCCCAAAATCTCACAACAAATGGTGAAGTCCAAAAAAGTAACATGTACAAACTCAGCACCAGCATGAGTGAGCATTACCAGTTTTTATCTTGTTGGGAATTTGATGGACATTTTAGAAGCCCAACAACATGAGAAAAAATGACTGCCGCAAGAGGAGTGTCACCAGACTATAAAAAAGATGATCCTTCCCAATCTTCCCCCTTGCCAGTGATCCACAGGCACATCACTGCGCCAGGCCAAAAGCTTCAGAAATGGACTTCTAGGCACTTTAATTCCATCTAGTTTTACAAATAAAAAGAAAAAAGAAAAAAAGAAAAAGAAAAAGAAAAGAAAAAAGAAAGAAAGAAATTGGGTACTACATAAACCATGTTTCCTCTAATAGGGACCTGACTGCAAGACCTCCTAAATGATAGAAAACATAGCTCCACACTCCAGTAAGAAATCATTATGAAGTCTGAAATATATGTTACAATGAATTGTAAGATATAGAGCAATAACAAATATGAAGGAAGCATCCTTCATAACTAGAACTTGGGCCTCGTGGCGCAGTGGTTAAATGCCTGTACTGCAGGTAAAACTGTGCTCACGACCTGGGTTCAATCCCCGGTAGCAGGCTCAAGGTTCACTCAGCCTTCCATCCTTCCGAGGTCGGTAAAATGAGTACCCAGCTTGCTGGGGGGGCAATGTGTAGCCTGCACACTGTAATTAAAAATTGTAAACTGCCCAGAGACCACTTGTAGTGGTATGGGGCGGTATATAAGCAGAACACTTTGCTTTTGCTTTTTGGGGCCTTCCATTAAAAACACAGGCTGCTCAATTCTAGGCATGTAGCTGAAATATCTTGGATGACAAGCTGTCACCTGTCTGAAGAAATACCAAGAGAAGGGACCAAGGCCATCACTGTGCAATATTAAGGACTGTTTGTCAAACTAAACTAGAAGACAGCCACACTGGGGGGAGGGGGGAGCTTGTGACTCCAGGAACCATTTCTTCCCAAGTTTCCAAAATGAAATGTAAATAGTGAACTATGCCATATACGTGACACAAGAATTAAAAATACCTCTCTCTTTTATAAACTTACGGGATAATAGTCTGTGTAAGCCCACAGGAAAAACAAGACAAGACAATGCCAACCCACTCAATAAAGCAGTGTCAAGCAGTGTTTACTGCATAATAGGAATGCAGGCTTTTCTGCTCAATACATATTTGAAATGTCAACTCCCCAAACTCACGGGGCAGTATCGCAAATTTCAAGGGATTACACCAATGGCAGTTCAAAACATAACGAAAACCCGATATGCATCAACCCTGCTAGGGAAGGAGATTTAAAATGTACACATTTCAGAATCAAAGTCCAAACCACAACCATTTCTGGAATGAATTCCATTCTATGCTACCTTTCTTAGGACCAAACTAGATGGCATGATCACTTCTTTCTGAAGATCACCCCCTCCTGGCAGATATTCACACCCAACTTTACTGTTTGCAATAAACTGTCCTTGGAGCAAATCTTGCATCTGTAGGGTGGGTGGGTGTGTTCAGCAGAAAATGGGCTGATCTCTGAATTCCCAAGCTACAGATTTAGGCACGGAAGTGAATGAGAGAGAAAAAATGAGTCTGGCATATGTATTTGCATAAAGTCTGGAAAAATATCCTGCATATTCCTTTCTATTCCCCCCAACCCCCACCCCGCTGCTTTGGATTTAAACTAGGAGTGGGAACCCATAATCCTCCAGGTGTCACTGGACTAAAACATCATTTTTGTTCGTTAGCATGTTAACTAGGACTGATAAGAGCTGTAGTCAAAACAACATCTGGAAGACATAAAAAATCATTTAAATTAACAAGCAACTTTCCTAATATTTTGGGTTCCTCCCTTCCCGTCCTTTGAGATTTTTCATATGTCAATATTCACGCCCTAAAAAAAAAAAATTATGGGATCTAAATTCTCACAGCACAGAGTTAAGAATGTTTTTCCAGCTCTGTTGGGTAACTCCCAAACAAGTCAGAAGACCCTCTTTAAAAAAATGTGGAGGGATCTCAACATTGCGATCTTCAACAGGCACAAAATGAAAATACAGAACCTTCCTTCTAGATAGCTTTCATGGTCTCAGAACACCTAGATTATAATCTCTTCTGAGTGAGAACTTTTTCTTCATAACTTCAGATGTGTGGAGTCCAGCTGCAGTTAATTTGGCAGTATTGAAATGCCCTTTGCTTACATACAGTCCAAAAGGCAAATATTTTAAAGGGCAAAGATATATATATATTTGGAAAGTAGTGCTTTGTTGCCACTATGTGGCTTGAGCTGCTTACAGCAACTAACTGTACTGATAAAAAATTCAGTTTAAATTACCAGCACGCTGTAACCTGCTGTTCCCCCTCCTACCCCAAAAAAACCCAAAAGGTTTAGGTAGCTTACAAAAACTGGTTCTCCTATTACATCTCCACAAAAGACCCAACGTGAGACAAGTGAAGCAAAGATATACTGGTTCAGCCACGATCACTTGATGAAGTTCATGGTTCAGTAGGAATTAAAATCTAGGTCTCCATATGCAGAACTCTCAATTGGGAACTGATCAGCCTGGCTATTGAAGGTTATTTTTCATTCACGACAGTGCAGTCCCACCACATTGATTCTAAGATCTTGGAACCTCCCACATCCTTTCCTCTTTTCAGAAGAATAAAAAAATGAATTGCTGCTCCTGGAAACCTTCAAGGAGGTCAATGGCTCTTTAAAAATATGTTCCAAATACAATGTTTAATACAGTGGTACCCCGACTTAAGAGCAGCTCGACTTAAGAGCAATTCGACTTAAGAGCGGAAAAATGTTAGCATTTTAACTGCCGCCTTACAAATTTTAGATATGGTCTGCTTAACTTACAAATATATTTATTTATTTATTTATTTATTTATTTATTTCAATGTTTTTACATAGGTACCCCAACTTAAGAGTAGTTCGCTTAAGAGCATGCATTCGGAATGAATTAAATTCGTAAGTCGAGGTACCACTGTATATATATATATATATATATATTTTAAACCCATTTTTTGAAACAGACATGGACATCCAACTGCTATCAAGGTTTCTCATTGGCTGTCCTTTCTGCCCTTGAAGGATTACAGCGCAGATCTGACCTGCCAAAGGTAGCAACACCTGTTCCACATCTCATTTGTCTAAAACAAATGTGAAAAACTTCATATTTTCAAAGCTGGTCTCTTGCTTTCTGTCCCACCACTGCAATCACCACACAATTAGCTGGAGAGAGAACTGTGAACATGTTCTACATATTTCTCATTAAGATCCTAACAATGTTCATTGCATGATTTTATGAACATACATAGACCTCTGCCTGCTCCAAATACTTAAGGAATGCCCTCTCTGTGCAAGGACTTTTATAAAAGGCCAAATCTATTACCAACAGTTTCCAAAGAGGCAGTGCTGTTGGTCTGTTTCAGTGTGTTTGGAGGGGAGGTAGAAGATAGGAACAGAACAAAACAATGGACATATTGTGGCACTTCAAAGACTAACAGACACCTTAAAGACTTTCCCTCTCCCAGACTTTGGGTGGCTAGCTTGTACTCACTTACAGAAAAATCTCATCTTAAACAACTGCTGATACAAAACAGGCAACACAACATGGAGATGGAGATAGGAACAAACCTTGCCACAAACCTAGATGCCAGCTGCATCCTCATTACCTGGGTAGCACCATCAAGGGCCCTATCAATGTCAGCCATAATCCGAGGGTTTCTTTACTTGTTCTTCCTCTGATGTGATTTACATTATTTCCCCATGTATAAGACCATATTTTGGTCTAAAACTGTTAGTCTAAAAATTGAGGGGCATGTTATACATGGACGTAAACTGAGGAGAGAACCGCACAGTTGTGAAAGTGTAATTTTGTGCTGGAAAAGTGGGGGTCATTTTACAAATGAAGGTGTCTTATAGATGGAAAAATACATATGCCAGCTCTTGCCTGCTGGTCCTTTGCATTCTACCTACTACAAGACAAACATGACAATCTCTGCAGAAAAGATGAATGGACACAAGGTCGACATCAAGAGTGGCAACAGAGAGAAATCTATTTCAGAATACTGTACTTTCTCAAGACACAAGATCCAGTGCCCCTGTAAAAGCTTAAATACAGATCTTAGTAAACTATATATATTCATAATCAATCTTTCTATACAACAACTTGTGTGCCTTGACATACTCTCACCTTTATCCCAGAAACAACTCTCAGCAATTTTGTCAGCCAAGCCCACCTAGCAGAGAGCTAATTACTTCAGCTACAAGCTACAGTTTGAAGTGACTAACACCTGGATATTTCCATTCTTCTGTTAATAATACACAGGAAGAAATGTCCTTTTTCTTTCTTTCTCACTTCTAGTTTTTTTCTGTGCCAACATGCTACTACAGTATCAATAATAGTCAATAATATAGCCAGAGAGCCCTGTGGTTGTCACGGCAACCAGGAAATCTTGAGGTAATTTGCCCAAGCTAACTCTGGCATGGAAGGCAAAGTTCTACCGTATATAAGAGCACCATCCCGGGATGCTACAATCTTACAGCAGAAATCACTTCTCTTTCCTCTTCCACGGAGACTGTTTGGTTGCGGGTGTCACCTCAACAACATCCCTGTTGTGTCTCTCTTTGCCCAACACCAGGGACAAACACTCACATTCATGTCCTGACATGTCCTGGTCAAAAAGACTTTCTCGTGGATGATTGCAACATTGGTCCACCTGCATCAAGATGGGAGCGACTCTGCCTTACCCACCTCTCCGCCTCATAGGACTCAGTCCTCCACACCAGATTAGCCCCTCAGTCATTCAATAGCACCAGCAGAAGGTGAAGGGAGTCCCAACAGCTTTTATCCTTCCTGCCTGTACACATGAAAGCGGATGCCAGAAGATCTCAGAAGACCTCAGCAACATACAGTTAGATTCTCCTATGAACCACGTTTACAAGGCCATGCTACGTTTTGCATTCCCAAACCCACTGCTCCCATGCCTCTCAACCTTTTACCTCATTGGGGTCCAATTCAGTGGGATATGCAGTCACTTCCAAAGGATAATCTTCCCCATTGACAGACAGGACATGTCTTTTGGCCTTTAGTACTCGCTGAGCCACTGAATGAGAAAAAGAAAAGAGCAATCAAGAGAAGCCTTTAGCAAATGCCACGTTTGCTCAGTGGCTTTGAAGCAGCACAAAATCTCACCACATTTTGTTTGCCTGTGTGTGACAGACAGACAGACAAACAGACAGACAGACAGATTCTCTCTCTCTCTCTCTCTCTCCGCTTCCTTCTTAGTTTTTGAATTCTCATTTTTATTTCAAAGTTCCTTCCCAAGATTCTCAGCACAAAATCCACATTTCAGAATTTGAACTGAAAATGTAATATTTGACCCTAAACACATTTTTCAACTCCAGATCAGATTTTACCTTGCGACGTTGCGAGCAGAAACAGCAGATCACTTTACTTTGAATACCTTAATTCCTTAACTAATTTATTGTATTTAACTCCTTTTTCCCCAACAACAAAAGCACAGTTAGGTCACATTAAATCTCAATGTAACAATGCTGCCCTATCCTCTGCATTGGTGTGGAAACAGCAATGAGGTAAATGAGAAGGCAGCTTGTATTGTTCCACAAACCTGTCTTTTGTACTATTAAGACAGCTTTTCTGTTAATCTACATGTAATCTACATGTAAATATGAGAAATGGGGAACTAAAATTATGTTTTTAAAAAAATGAAACCAAGGTATTAATGACCAACTCATGGGTGACTTCAAATAATGATGGTAACTAAATTATTTTTTGGATTTTCCAGACTCTTATTGGGAACTAAAAGGCACAAAACCCCGAGACTCTCCCAAGAGTAAGCTTGCAAAAATCTCTATACTCCTACAAATTGTCATTGCTCATGCCATCTTTCATTCCCCATTCCAAACAAAGTGAGAACCATGCAATTACTTTGAAGTGTGCATTTTTGCAAAATTCCTTTCATATTCCAGCACGAAATGTCAGTTTTGTAAAGAAAATCATTAAATTACAAATTGTCTTGCAAGGCATTTGTTAGCTTTCCTAAGTTCTGCCTGTGGTACTTTAGAAGGGAAAACAATTTTTATTCAGTTCCCAAGTGATAACAGTGGCATCGTTACCAATAATGAATAAAAGAACACACAACCTTCTCTCTCCAGGCAGAAGCTACCCCTGCCCTCCTCACAAAGACACACCACCATCATTAAATCAAACCATTCTGATGCTTGTCTAGTAACCTGATGCATCTTCAAAGGTGATCATGGCCCAGTCTGGGGTCTCTGGTGCAAATTCAATGTTGACAATTTCACCGCCGCCATTGCGTGTCCTCAGAAAATGGATCGTCAGCTTGTCAGCCACCCGCTCCGGGGGCAGGTCAGTGGGGAATCCACGGACACAAACCATACAGTCGGTGGACATGCTGCCAAATCTGGAAGGGAACCCTATGTGTTAATAGAAGGAGGATCTAATGTAATATCCGTGCTGAAGATTCACAAATTCTGTCCCTACTGCACTTGTGAACAGTCTGGCCCCATATTAAGGAAATATTGAACTAATGATAGCAGCTTTAAAAAAGGCTTATAAAGGAAGAAAGCAGACTTCACAAAAGTACAACTAACAGATTGTGTGAAACTAGCATGGACAGTGGCCATCCTGACTGGAAGTATTCTTGGGTTGTAGTTCTCTCTCTCTCTCTCTCTCTCTCTCTCTCTCTCTCTTAAAACCCAAGACACAAACATTCCTGGAATTTTTTATACCTCTAAATATCACTTTCTGTCATGCAGTATCAAAATACTACAACCAGTCAGTATGCCCACTGTCGTAGTAATATATTACTAGGTCACCTTTGCTTGCTCCATGGTGCTGGCCAATCAGGAGCTGTGCAGGGACAGGCATAATCCCGCCTCCCTGATTGGCCAGCATCACGGAGCAAGCAAAGGTGATGTCGCAGCCTGATTCCTCGTTGGAGTTCAGCTCCATGCCGGCACAGAGAAAGGTAATATATTGGCTGCTTGTGTGTCAGAGAGTTCCGATCACCACCTGGGCTTGCGTGGGTCGTTTTGGAATTGCCCATCCCTAATCCCTTCTGATTTTTGGTGACCTTAATGAGATTTTCAATACATGTGAATAGTTCAAGGATGTTCGGAAACGAATTGCCCATTCCAAGAAGAGGTTTAACCGTACAAAATAATAAATGGTTGAGCTGGTGACAAAAAAAAATTCCCCATATATAATACCTTTAGGAAAGAAATCAGTAATCTGGGGAAACCAAAGTATTTATGTTTTCCTGTATCTTCTTTTTCTTTTTGTATCTCTCCTATTAGAAGCCAGATGTGATCATTGATGTCATGGTTGTTAATATACAATATATAATATATGTGTATATTATATTATGCCTTGTATCCAAATCAGCTTCTATGCTTTTTCAGGCAGGAAGTTGTCTTTTTACACCTATTTTCCCATTTATTTTTCCTGGGATGATCAGCTGTAATTCAAAAGGTCAGTATCTTTCTAGCTCAAATGTATCTGTCATATCACTCATGTAATTACACTAAGACAAAAGTCATTGTGGCTTAGAACAATTCAAAGCTGGGAAATGAATATATTCAAAGCTTTCTTGGGTGGGATATTATATTTTGTCTCTCCTTGTTCTTTAGCATTTTACTAACATACACTTTTCAATGATAACTCACCCATGAAATAGAAACCCCACTCCGTCTAAACCATCTGCTCCCCAACCCGGTCTTCGCAGTATTACCGTAGTTCACAGTTTCCTTCTGGGAGGAAGCAAGTGCACAGTATTCTGCTCATCTAGCCTGCTGGCTGTGTCTGCTGAGCACCTTCTATGCGCATAATGCAGCAAGAGAAATCCAAGTCTGGAGCCATTGTGTCAACTCCTCCACCCCCACCACTCCCCCACCCCCAAGCCCTCTTGCCCCAGCACAGGTGCAAGGAGGACTGTCTCTGCTCTTGAATTATTCATGGGGGTTCAAATTAACATGCAAAGAAGGATTTGTGCATGCTATAAATATTCATGGTGCCTCAGGGCTCTTCAAACCCCCTGCAACAAAAAAAAAACCTAATTAAATCTAAGTGCAATACTTCAGAAAGGTAGAGAGGAAAGGAGGAATGACTGTGCAGTGGTACCTTGTATAAAGGAATTAATCTGTTTCCATAATGAAATTATGTTAAGCAAATTTTCCTTTATACAAATTTCCCATAGGAATGCATTGAAAACAGAGTAATCCCTAATCATGACAATTTTTATCTTGTACGGATTCGCCCCATAGGTGATTCGGTTAAGCAAATTTCCCCTATCTCTGGAATTTTTTATGTTGTACAGATTTTATGTCATACAAACGGTTTATTATACGAGGGACCACTGTAATTTCAGAAGGGCTGGGGTGGGGGATGGCAGGGGAGCTGACCATGGAATGGTGTTATGGGTCAGAGCCAGGCTTGAGTAAGTCATTGTTTTCCTAGAAGGATGGGAGTTTTTTTGATTGAATTGGAAAAAAAAAACCACCAAGTTGTGCATGATGCTTTGGCTTCACACACACTGTGCAGCTCGCCCAGGGATTCATCTCCCCAACATTGGGTGGCTGCCAGCAACACAGCAGGAACTTTGTGACAATTACAGAGCCTTTTTTGGGGGGGGGGAGGAAGGGGGTTGGACAACATGAAATGAAACAGAGCCCTAGACTATTCCTAATACAGTATTTACACAGTGTGGCCTCAACCCTACTGGGAAATCTCATGTCTGTGAGGACAATGGCAAAGTATTTTTTTTCCTTCTTGGTTTTTCCGTTCACTTTGTGACCATGTCCTCAACCTGACTAAGCAGACGGTCATGACAGATGGAGAGCAACATAGGTGGGCCCATTTGCACAACTGTCAGTTAAATTCATGGATTTTAGCCTATATATTTTAAAGAAAAATATCATTTTAGCAGAGCTTAAGAAATATGAATGTAGTGAGATGCTGAGGCCATTCCAAAGCTAAATGACCCAGAGCATCTCTCTGCCACTCTTCAGTTATGAAGGGAATTACAGTAATACTTCGGTTTAACTTGATCTAAGAGTGTTTTGCAAGACAAGCAAATATTTCTTCTAAATTTGCCTTGATCAACAAGCAATGTCTTAATATACAAGCACTGGAGCAGGTCACGTGATCACAAGTGAGCGAAAGGTGGCTCTCTCCCTCTCCCTCCCAGTGCTGGACTGTGAATATTTGTCTGGAATGTTCCATCTCAGGCAGCCTCCAAAGCAGAGGGAGGAGAGAGGAATAGAGGTCACCATTGTACCTGCCAGGAATGTTTCAAAGGTGAGTACAGGTTAAGGTTTTATTTTTCTTTATGATTACATTTATATTTAATTTGTTTTCAACATTCTTTCTTATTTTTCAAACCATTTTGAGTCATGGGGCAGCTAGTCAAGTGTATATAGGGCTACAAACTGCATATTATTATTGTCACATTCAGTAAAATCCAGTTGTTAGTCCTAAGCAGAGCAGATTCTTCAGCCAGGTACCTAAACCATGGTGTGGACAGTGACTTCTAGCTAACTTCTTTTGTGAATTTTGGCATTTTGTGTGTACAGTATATGGTTTTATGGGACCCAAAACAAATCATTATTATGGGAAAATATGCTTTAATATAAGTGTTTTGGTTTAGAAGCATTTTTCCGGAAAGAATTATGCTTGTGAACCAAGGTATTACTGTAGGTTCATTCTTCTTCAAAATAACTTTCTAAGCTGTTTGTCTTGCTGTGAAGTAATAATAGAATGTTATGAATTTGGCAGCTACCCTTGGGAGAAAACTGTAAGTGACATGACATTAATCAACAACACCATTGTTGCTGAGAGGAGTATCAGCAATATTTTAGCAATGGGCTTATAAAGCACAGGAGAAAAGCCAAAATATATTTTTCAGCCATGTTGTGAACTATTGAGAGTGAGTTTGCTGTCAGATGGGAGATATATAATTTAAATAAATAAATAAATAAATAAATAAATAAATAAATAAATAAATAA